>CM061544.1:244911709-246159209 GCA_030864215.1 Capsicum pubescens | reverse complement strand
ATTGTGGTGGATGCCCTAAGTAGAGTGTCCATGGGTAGTGTTTCGCATGTGGTAGAAGGTAAGAAAGAGTTGGCTCGTGATGTACATCGTTTAGCTAGATTGGGGGTTAGGTTTTTTGACTCTGCTGAAGGTAGTATAGGGGTTCAAAGTAGTTCCGAATTCTCCTTGGTTTCGGAAGTGAAGGAAAAGAAATACTTAGATGCTAGTTTGGTCAGACTGAAGGAGTCAGTCAAGGACCAAAAAGTAGAGATTTTCTCCCAAGGGCGAGATGGTGTGTTGAGATTGTAAGGTAGATTGTGTGTCCCGAATGTTGATGATCTGAGATAGAGGATTATGGCTGAAGCGCATGGGGCGCGATATTCTATTCATCCTGGTGCCACCAAGATGTACCGAGACTTGCGGGAAATCTATTGGTGGAGTGGCATGAAGAAAGATATAATAGCGTTTGTAGCTAAGTGTGCAACATGCCAACAAGTTAAGGTTGAACACCAAAGACCTGGTGGTATGATGCAAGAGTTTAGTATTCCCACCTGGAAGTGGGTAAAAATAAATATGGACTTCGTGATTGGTTTACCTCCTTCCCGACGCCATCATGATTCCATTTGGGTTGTGGTTGATAGATTGACTAAGTCTGCTTATTTCTTGCCTGTTCATACTTCATATACTATTGAGGATTACGCTAGATTGTATATCCGAGAGCTAGTCAGACTGCATGGAGTTCCCTTGTCTATCATTTTGGATAAGGGTACTCAGTTCACTTCGCAATTTTGGAAAGCTTTTCAGAAGGGTCTTGGTACCAAAGTGCTTTTGAGTTTTTCTTTTCATCCGCAGACCGATGGTCAAGCTGAGCGGACCATCCAGACCTTAGAGGATATGTTGAGAGCTTGTACACTTGACTTTAAGGGAAGTTAGGATGATCACTTACCGTTGATAGAGTTTGCTTACAATAACAGTTTCTACTCTAGTATTGGCATGGCTTCGTTTGAAGCCTTATATGAGAGGAAGTGTAGATCACCCATAGGTTGGTTCGAGGTAGGTGAAGCGGCTGTGAGTGGTCCTAATTCGGTATTTGAGGCTATGGAAGAAGTTAAGTTGATTAGGGAAAGGTTAAAAACTGCACAGAGTCTTCAGAAGTCATATGCGGATGTTAGAAGGAGAGACCTTGAGTTTGAAGTTGGTGACCTAGTGTATCTGAAAATTTCACCCATGAGGGGGGTGAACAGATTCGGAAAGAAGGGGAAGCTTAGTCCCTGTTATGTTGGTCCTTACAAAATTCTTAGCCGTTTTGGTAAGGTAGCTTACAAGGTTGAGTTGCCTTCCGAGTTGTCCTCTGTTCATCCAATATTCTATGTCTCCATGCTTAGAAAGCATATTAGCGATGTTGTGGTAGTGGATTCCTCTGTGAGTGCTGACATTCAAGAAAATCTTCTTTTGATGAGATTCCTATTGAGATTCTTGATTTCAGTGTCCGAAGACTAAGGAACAAAGAAGTTCCCTTGGTCAAGGTGTTGTGGCGAAATCAATCTGTTGAGGGTGCAACTTGGGAAGCTGAGGCGGATATGCGATCCAAGTACCCGCACCTATTTTCCGCGAACTCCGATCAAGCCGAAGGTACCATTCTTTGCTAAATCATGCACTTTTGATAAAAGTTGCAGCAGTTCAGCTGTCATTTATTATGTGTTCAGCTGTAGTTTCTTGAATTTATGCATTCTATGTTGCATTCGGAGTGAGAAAGGATGTGGTGATGAGTCTAACGAATGGTTTCAGCTGTATTCTCTATTCCCTATCTAATCTTGGCATGTCTAGCGTCATTCGAGGATGAATGTTTCCAAGGGGGGATGATGTAATACCCCAGAAAAATTTTCGTTGAAATTTTGTGCGTAAACGTGTTAGGTTCTATCTTCTAGAATGAACTATTAATTTTTCGTGCGGAATGTCTTAGATTATGACTCACCATTGCGTAGATTATTGAATAATATTTCCAACGATATGTGGATCATCCAAAACGGACACCCGAGCGACGAGTTATGAACATTCTGATCGAACCGTGAATAGTAGTGAACAGTAAAACGTGCAGGAAAAAGTACTGAGGCCTGGCATATTTTTGCTCCAACTTTAAATGATTATAACTCCTTGTACATAATGATCTGGGTGATATACTATATATCAACGAAAATATCTGAGAGTCCCCTATCCAATGAAATTGGTTTAATCCAATTTGTCTATCGGAGCAAAAAGTTATGGTCGATCTACTTCAGCCTATCAAAAGTGAATTTTTAGGTCAATTTCAAACAATCATAACTCCTCATACACAATGATATGGGTGACATAATATATATCAACGAAAATATATGAGATTCCTCTTTCTAATGAAATTGGTTTCATCCAATTTGGATAACGGAGTAAAACGTTATGGTTGATCTACTTCAGACTATCAAAACAGTCCACCAAAGGACAGATTCGAGAATTATTTGATTTTTAGGGGCGTTTTGGTCATTCCCCCTCACCCAAAATCCGTCCAAACCCTATATTAAATCCTATTAGAAGCATTATATGTTATATTTCATCAAATTCCCTCAAAAAGAAAACCCTAAGCTGCTACATCCAACTTCAAGAACCTCCAAAGTTCACCATTTATTTCTGCAAATATATTAAAGATTCCAAGCTCTTAGTTCAAGAACTCCAAGAACCATCATTCAAAGGCACGATTAACATCTCAAAAATGAGTATCGATCTAAAGTTCATCATTCAAGGTATGTGGGAATTTTCAACAAGAACTCTCTTTCGTTCTTGTACCCAAAAGTAATTTTCTTCACAAAGGCATGATTTTTATTTGATTTTTATGAATTTGAAGCATGAACCCATATCTTATGATGATTATTATGAAATTTTGATGTTTATGATTTTGAAAGATGAATTTACATGTGTGGTGATATAAAGCATGAATCTTGAACAATATTTATCATAATTTTGATATTTGGGTCGTGAATCCCCATTGGAAATTGTGTTTTTTTTTTTTTGAGAAAGTGTGTGTTATAAGCACGTTGATGTTGAATATTTGAGATATTTTGAATGATTTGACCTTTTGGTCTTAATGGAGTTGTTTTGAACTCGAGTGTGAAAGAAATCCACAACGTGGTTAATTTTGATAGGTGGGAAGCATGATGGCTCCCGATGTATATTTATATATTAATGAAATTGTTTTGTTGTGGATTGTCTTTGAAATGATCTAAGCTAAGTCCGGGAGAAATCTTTAGCACCAAGTGGGAGGTATAAAACGACCTTACTTCCCTAGAACTACATGCCCCATAGGAGTGAGCCTGAGGCTGATTTATATAGTGATCACTAGTTTGTGTGGATTTGATTTCGATAGTCCTACTCTGATGGCAAGGATAGGATGGCTCTCTCCAACGTGGGTTGTATGTTGGACTTCATGTAGCTCACATGGTTTATGTCGGTTATAGGATCTCCCAGTGTATGTGTGTTTCCTTGTGTCTATGGTGAACGGTGAAGTGATTTGAAAGTGGAATTGTTAAAGTTATTCTTTCGAAAGATTTAAATGATATTTACATTATGAGAATTGATATTCTTGATGAACTGAAAGTGATTGACAAATTATATGATGACTCACATGTGTTATTATACTTATTTCATCCTCTCATGATTATGATGATATTCTTCGGGCTATGTGAGTCTTTCATACATCCTGCATATTTCTTATAAATATTTATGATGATGATGATATTTATACAACTGCATACACCCCCATATACTCAGTTTCTTTCCATGGTACTGACCCACATCTTTGGATGTGGGCTGCATTTTCTCAGAATGTAGGTTCAGGTGCTCAGTTCCAGGTTCGATAGTGATTCTTCAGGCACGTTGTTCTACATCCTCTGTTGTGGTGAGTCCTCATGTTCCGAGGACGTGATGTCTGATATTGGTTTCATGGAATTGTTTACATTTGATAACTGAGTATGAGTCAGTTGGGGCATGTCTCAATGGCTCGCTGGTTTTATTGATTTTCTTAGAGGCTTATTAGACTAGTATAGATGTTGGGAGTTGACTAATAAGTCGTATTTTTTTATCTTTCTAAAATTCTTTTATTCTAAGATGATGATTACTCTGTTGATATTTGAGGGTAATTTATGGAAACCCCGTTGATTTGTGTTGAACTGAATGAAAATGGCTCAAAGGGTTAGCTTGGGGCTACTCGTAGCCTCAAGCACCGTGTGACGCTCCGGGACCCATTTTCAGGGCGTTACATAAACATTGGTAGTTACTTCTTAGGCTACCACCTAAAAAGCAGCCCGAAACTAGGCAGGGGACATATTTTTGTTCAAGGGATCAGTAGGCTGAGGTTGTTGATCATTGTTGTTCCTGCGGGCTTGAGGATGAGGCATTTTTTGAAATAAGAGAGCACGACTTAATAGCTGAGAGAGACATGTTTAAGAACGATAGACTCTGAAATAAAGAAATGAGTTTTTCCTAAACGTTTCGTAGCCCCTTGCTCATAGATGTGGCACGCTAAACACCGATTATTAAGACTCTACTTAACGTGGCTTGTCAGACTCCCTAGGACTCCTTAAACCTTAGGCTCTAATACCAAGTTTGTAACGCCCCGAAAACGGGTCCTGAAGCGCCACACGGTGCTTAAGGCTACAAGTAATCCCAAGCTAACCCTTTGTGCCTGCTACTGCACATAATAACTTGCTTAGAGATGAAATAGACAAATCACGGGCACTGTTATATCAAATCATAAGAAATACTATGAAAATACTTCGTTCGAACAACTATAATACTGGAAATCTTGACATACTAACAATATGAAAACTAGTCTGACACGGCCTCTACTACTCAAGAAATAGAGAGCCATTGGGATAGGTCCCCAACTGACTCATACTCAACTGAAAAGAAATGAACAAATACTAGATAAACTGAATATCTGAATATAATCGGTCCTCAAACTATGAGGACTTACCACTATGGATATGTAGATAACGGCACTCGGGGATCAATGACGATGCTGGGACGGAGCACCTGAGCCTACATTATGAGACAATATTGCACACAGACGTACATGTGGATTAGTACTTTGGGAATGTACTGAGCATGTGGGGGTGTATGCAAACAAATAATCAGTATCACAAGTCTTAATAGAAAACATGCATGCTATAATAGATGACTCACATAGCTTGAATAAAATTCTCATAAGTTGTGGTTAGGAAATAGATAATAGAAATCACGTGAGTCATTTCACTTTATTCTGGATCTGTATTTTTTCTTTGTTCTCAACTTGTAAATTAGATGAAATCTTAAAATATCAACTTTCAAGACATAAGCTATAATCTCATGAAAGCAAGAAACTTCTTGGGAATTTAATAATCATGACACTTGAAAACTTTAGGAATCTCAAAATCAATATACCTTCAAACTTACACTTTTAGCTTAAGGATAGTAAAACTTCTTTAAAACTCAAGAACTTGATAATTTAAGAACTTTAAGACTTGAGACTCAAGAAAACTTAAGAGACTTTGGGACACTTGGGACTTGGGATTATATAACTTTGGGAGTTTTTTCTAACCGGCATAAATCATATGAGCTGACATGGAGTCCAACGTCTTGCCCACGTTGGGGAAAGCTGTTCTATCCTTGCCATCGGAGTAGAACCTTTAACTTTTAGTGATCACTAGCTTAACCCACTTGGGGTAAATCATAAACCTACGGGGGCACGTAGTTCTGGGGCATGAGACCTCGGAATCATGCCCAACTCGGTGCTAAATACTACTCCCTTACTTAGCTCAAAACTTTAAGAAAATCCACCTTAAACAATTCAACAATATGTAATGGGAGCCAATATGCTTCCCCTTTATCTCAAAACAAACAAATAATGTGGATTTCTTTCTTAGCTTAGGATCAAAACTCAATTCTTTTCTTGAAATCTCGATAGAATTTTCATCAAAGTTTTAAAATCTCAAAAACATGGAAATATAAGTACATTTCTTGGAGTATCAATAATTCATCCTCAAAGACTCATAATTTCATAATAAATTTCAACTCATGACAACAACTCTTGGAAATTCTTGGAAACATGATATCAATATAGGAATGTGTAATTTATATCATGAACTCTCAATTTAGATCATAATTGAACAAAATAATCATGCAATTCAAGACATGAACAATTCCATAATCTCATAAACTTGAAATATAGCAAAATAATATGAATTCATCTTGGAAATTCGAAATTCTTTAAGAAAATCTAAAACTTTTGGGCACAAGAATGAAAGAATGTTCTTGTTCAAACCCCACATACCTTAAAATTAAAACTTTCAGTGAGTTCTTGACTTTGGGTTGCTATTCTTGAAATTAATGGGTGCTTCTTGTAGCACCCGAAATGGGGATTCCAATTCTCAAAAGATTATTGAAAATTGACGGTTAAATTTTGAGTTCTCTTGAAGTTTGATGAAAGTATGAATAATATAGTATTTTTGGGGTGTAATCTCATGTTAAGGGTGATAAAGGAGTGGGAAAATACCTACTTTACCCTTAATGAGACGGAGAAAGAAGCTGAAAACTGGGCACAAAGGCTATGGCCTGGGCGGCGCCTTGCCCAGAGCCTTTGCTAAGGAGGGCAGTGCCCCTTAATAGCCTTTAGCTACTGGTTTGACACCCCAAACGTGCCCTAAATGGATTCCAAAAATTCCGAAACTCACCCGATATACTTTACGACCTTGACCCATCGCAACACAATAACAAAATCAAGAAACAAAAGTCGTAAAGGTCGCGAAATAATTCATCGAAGTTTGAGTGATAAAAAATGAACTAAGTGTTGGAACACTTAGCTAAAATTCTAAGTGTTAAGTTTCTTTTAACTTGCTTCGAAGGCTTTGACGACGAGGAAACTTTACGAGGTTTTACAAACTCAAAAGTCGCCAGAGGTTGAAGTTGCAAAAGATTGATGGGAGAAATTTGGATAGTTGTTGGTAGGGAGAGGTTAGAGAGATAAACTTTCGAGAAAAAGAGAGGAGAGACAATTGATTTACAAAGAGAGGGGAGTTTTGTGGGTGTGGGTTGATTTATACTTTTAAAAAGATTAGAATGTTTTAAAAATATTAATTAAGTTCACAATTAACTTAATCAACTTTCCTAATTGTATTTGACCCTTTAAGTTTGTCAATGTCACCAATCCTTCATTCAAGACTTAAATGACACCTTTCCTTCAATTTTCTCTAGTAACTAATTAGTATACTAGTATAGGTATCCACGCGATGCACAGAACGTTTTATAAAAAAAAATTATTAAAAATATTAATTTGTTCACTTAAAATTAATCAATTTTTATTGTATGATGTTAACATATTTCAAAAGTCAATTAAATATTTAAAATAATTGTTAGCAGTGAAATTACATATGATACTTAGTAACTAATCACAATTACAATTATTTTAGATGTTTTGATATGAAAAGAATAATATTAGTATTTCTTAATCATATTCTACTGATAGATTTTTAAAAATAATAAATATTAAATATTAAATAATTATTAATTTATTGTTGGACTTTTACCTCTATATTTTTAATCAATTAAGACATGTAATTAAATTCCTTACCTTCCATTTCAAATTTAATTTTTTTTAGTCTATCAATTCAACTTCGACTTACAACTAACTATGCTTTTTTTGAAAAGGAATTATCTTTCAATCCCATTTCAAATACTAAAAGTACTTAATTGTGTAAATTACAAAATTTCTAATTTCAAATTTTTAAAGTTCACAACTCTCAATTAAAAAACAAAGCAAATACAATTTATCATTTCTTTTAATTTTTAGACATTGTTCTATAGTTCATATTTTTTCATTGTTTGATTTCATCATTGACATCTTTAACTATTTATTTATACTTATTATTATATCTTATAAATTAATTAATTAAAATCTCTTAGGTTACTCTTAGAATCATTCACCCCACCAAATCTCACACCCATCCCCCACCTTAATACCCCCTCCCCCCTCTAAAATTTATTTTTTAAAACTTTTAAAATTTATGTTGTAAAAATTTCCTACCCCACTCACCCACCCCCACCCCCTAAAAATAAATAAAATTTATTTTATTTTTAAAAACTTTTTTCTTTACCCCACCTATCCCTAACCCCCACCCCACCCCCTACCCAACACCCTCCTCCATAAAAAGAAATTAATTTCTTCTTCTCCCCCACCACTCCCCCTACCCCAAGCCCAAAAATAATTTAATTTTTTTAAAAAAAATTACTAATCATTTTTCCTCCCCCCACCTTCCACCTACATCCATCACCCTATCTACCCCACCCGGCCCCACCTATCTCACCCTCACCCCCCTCTCCCATCACAATATCCGTTACTCTATCATTGTTTATTTTTATTATTTCTTAATAACACTTTGTGCATGTTAAATCATATTACCTTAAAAGAAAAAATACACCTTATATAAAAAAAATATAAAAAAATACAGCTATTCATTTTGTATTTGTGAGATATTTATATACATTGTATATATAAAGCTTCAATTTCCTTATTTACATCTATTACAAAAGATAAATATAATGATAATTGTAAACAAAAACAAAAACATAATAGAAACAATAATTTTTTTGAACATTTAACATAAATTTTCATAATATGCTCCAAATACAGGATATATTTATTACTTTTTCGATTCACTAAATTTTTACAGGTTTCACATAATAAATGTTATCAGCCAATTTCGATTACAACATTTCATTGAACAACTTGCCTTCATTGATCTTTTAGAATTAATATCACACTTTCATTCAACTTACTTTAAAATTTGCACGTATGAAGATAGAAACTCATCATTACTAGAAATAATACAAGAATACTAACCACAACTCAAAAAAACTAATTTTTAAAAATACAAATTTATACAATTATCCTAAACTACATTTAAATCATATTTCAAATATAAAGAAATTAAACATTGAAGATTACTTATATTTTATAATAAAAACCACGATAGAGATTAAAGGTTGCAATGTTTCAAGTTAAAATATTAATACCTTAAATTTTCAAAATAAGCTGTAATAATTACTATCTGTATCTAATTGTCATGACCTAAAAATCAAGGGTCATGATGACACTTGTCGTGACGTACCTTGACAAGTAAGCCTATCACCCAAATCAATATACAAAGGAAAAAAAATAGAAATACCCCCAAGATAAGGCTTCTAGAACGAAGTTGAACCATGCAAGTATGATAAATGCAGAAGAAATATAATCAACAATGCAACCATAATTCCCAAAACCTGGTGTCAACAGTATAAGAACTACTAATACAACCATGAGTCAAGTATATCAGAAATCCCCATACAGGATTAACCTTTGTCTCTGAATACAAATAAAGACATAACTACTATAGAAAGATAGAGGTGAACTTCGGACGCATGAATGTCCAACCGCTACCTTGAGTAAATCTGAATGCGCTCAAAATCAATCAATCTAAGGTGTACTCGAGCTAGGAGTTGTACCGAAAGGATGCAGTAGGCGAGAGTATGGTCCACTTGTGCTCAGTAGGTATCATAGGTATACCAAGCAAAGTAGTAAATAAAGCATAGAAAATATACACCAAGGGCACGTCACCTGCAATCAGAAAATATCCCAAAATGATAATCGACACCTCTTGCACTAACAGTTCTACAATTTCCATACATAATAATATAGTAACACACCAGATATGGATACAAATACACACAATCACATACAAGTAGAACTAAAGTGGAACATATATAATCAAGATCATCGAGTACAAATAAAGGAAGATAGATAATTAGACATTAACAACTCAAGATATAGAACAAACAGATAGATGACGAGTCAATATGGCAATACAAGCACAACATAAACACAATAAAGCAAGTGCAATGTATATGATGATGATAATGATGATGATGATGAGTATGATGATAATAAGGATGCATGAGGTTGAGACACAACCTTGAGTTTGGCACACATCCTTGGGGTTGACACACAACCTCCGTATTTTTAGTATTTCAATATTTCTAGTATTCCAAAAACACATACATAATATAAGGCACAAATCAAGTACACATACATGACAACAAGTAAATATAAAGAAATAAAATAAATAAGTGAAATGATGCGTATGATGACATGAGAATGATGATATAACGTTCCAACTACACAAAATGAATATTTTCACAACCAATCTACATGGTGTATTTTTCACAGTCAATTCATATGATGTATTTCTACCACCAACCACAATATTACTATTCCACAACCACGTGAGCCAACATCCACTCACTATTTCCACTATCCATGAATTTTCCACATGATTCATATGCCACAAAGTATGAATATATATATATATATATATATATATATATATATATGTATATATATATCAAAATATGCCAAAGGAACCACAATAGGCATTTCTAACAACACAATACAATTATTCACATGTATTTCAGGCTATCAACATCATATAAGACCCCGCATGGTCACACATATCACATGATATCTTAGATTCCATAATTACATCATATTCAGGCCCCCACACAGGCACAACATATAGATAGCCATGTTTCATGATTACTTATCACCCTTAAAATTCATTTTGTACCAATATTTACTACGTCTGAAAGAGTTAAGCCATAACCTACCTGGAATGCTGAAATCGATCCGCTACACTTCGAACCCACGATCTTAATTTCCACGAACGATACCAAAATTAACTAAAACTAAGAAATATAGAATCTACACGTCAAAACAAAGTCAACGATACTTACATTGACTGTTTTTTATTTGGGGTCAAAACGAATCCCTAAAATGAGTTTTCAAAAAAGAAGGGTAAAATCATGACTTTACTTTAAAAATGTGTTCTCTATATTTTTAGGAATCTACATCCGAAAACACAATTTCAATCTAGTCAAAAAGGAGGTTCAAATCGTAGAAAAACTATTTTTGAGATAACCGAATAAAATCTTTGAAATCCGTGTTAAAATCAAGAATCGAAGTTGTTTTGAAGGTTAAATTAATGAAAAACTAGTAATTATAAGATTAAACTATTATAAATTGGGGTTCAAAATCAATCCCTAAGTTTTTTGGTGTTTTGAGAAATTAATCAAGAATTAGAGTAAGAAAGGATGAAATTTCACCTTAAATTTGTAACCGAATCAAGAAATAGATCTTAATCTTGTTTCCCAAGCTCCCACAAGCTTCACTTTTAAGCTCTCACACTATTTTAGGGTTTAACTCTCAAGAGAAAAGGTGAAAAAATGGGAAAATATCCCCAAAAAGGCTATTTTTATACACTACACCAGACTTTTCTTTTACAAAATCAGATTTTTCTTTTTAAGTCAAACTCGAACTTCGACGGGGTGCCCGAGATTCGTTTGGAGTCCGATATATACAAATAAACTATGCAACCACACTAAATTTGATACTCCGAACTCAATGACGATATCATATTTTTGAAAAAATATTGTTTGCACAGAGTTGACTCTCAAAATTTGAAATTATAATTTTCCAAATCAAGAATCGAAATGAGACTTAAAATTCCTAAAATCCAACCAAATATGTTACCACCCTAAAACGACGTTCTAGATGCATTGGCAAAGTCGGATTTTCCATCTGAGGTCGTTTCTACCAAATGTGGGTCTCATACCCATATTTATTATTTTTTCAACTTTCTAACCAATAGGTCGAAATGAGCTCGGGTGCATTGGGACCCGAACAAAAGATCTACCTAGACTAAAATCAATATTTCGAAGTTACTGACATAGTCTGTTCAACCATCTATCACACGAATCAAAAGATAACCACAATGGTCCATAATAAGGCTCCCGAAGCCACCAAAACCCATAATTTCGTACAAATGGTACCAAAATGCATCGAACACTATGCCAATCATCCCCACACTCTAGAAATACCACAATGCAACTATAGGGAGAGATAAAATTATCAAATTAGATAAAATCTCAATTTACACATATTTCATCAAAAGGCTAGTCGTTACTTCATCCACCACTAAAAATCTAATTTGTCCTTGAACTAAGACAAAAAAATACCTAAATCAACAAAGAGCTGGAGATAAGAACTGCACATATCTGACTTGACCTCCCAAGTAGCCTCATCTATAGGTCAATGTTTCCACTGAACCTTAACCATAGGGATAACTCTAGAGCACACCCATCTAACATCCCTAGCCAAAATGGAGATTGACTCATCACCATAGGACAATCGCTCATCTAAGTAGACCAACTCGCAATGGATGACATAAAACTCATCTGGAATATAGCGGTGAAACATAAAAACATGAAAAACTGGATAAACAACCGATAGATCGGAGGCAAATCCAACTCATAGGCCACATCACCCACAGTTTAAAGAATCTCAAATGGACCAGTATACCTGAGGCTACTTGCCCCTCTTCCCAAACCTCATCACACCCTTCATGGGTGAAACTCGAAGAAAAATAAGATCTCCAACACTAAATTCAAAGGCACAATATCTACGGTCAGCATAGCACTTTTGCATACTTTGAAATGCTCTAAGTCTATCCTGAATGATTTGGACTTTGTCCAAAGACTCACGACACACTGGCGAATGACAATGCCTACCATACAATGCCTCAAAAAGAGACATATCAATACTGGAATGGTAGTTATTATTATATGCAAACTCAGCTAAAGCCAAATGTTGTTCCCACTGGCCACCAAAATCCATCACGCAAACGCGGAGCATATCCTTTTAAACCTGAATAGTCCCCTCAAATGTCATGCTAAGATCAACCCGAGTTCCTAACTCATTCTCAAAAGTCTTCCAAAAGTGAGATGTGAACACAAAACCTCAATTTGAAATAATGAATATCGACAAACCATGCAGATGCATAATCTCATGAATATAGATACGAGCCAACCTCTCAGCAATGAATGAGACTTGAATCGGGATAAAATGAACTGACTTAGTCAATCGTTCCACGATGACCCACACACTGTCAGAACCACGAGATGTATGAGGCAACCAATCACAAAGTCCCTGGTGTTCCATTTCTATTTTCACTTGGGAATGGATAACCTCTGACGAAAACCACAAAGTCTTACATACTCGACCTTTACCTATTGACAACATAGGTAACGAGCCATAAAATCTGCTATATCTCATCTTATACCACCCCACCAGTAGTGTTGTCTCAAATCACGATACATCTTAGTCACATCTGGATGGATGGAATATCTGGAACAATGGGCCTCCTCTAAAATACCTCCAATCCACAAAACTCCATCTGAATCAAGTGAGGTTTCCTTAGCCTCCCCACTCAACACCTTATCTTGAATCAACCTCAATCCAACATCATCAAACTGATGAGCGCGAATTTGCTCTATCAAAGAAGATCTAGCCTCCACAAATGCCAAAATGTGCCCAAGTGTCAAAATATCAAGCCTAACCATCTGGTTAGCTAAAGACTGAACCTCTAAGGCTAAAGGCCTCTTCCGGGTCAAAAGATGTGCCAAAATACCTATGCTAGTTGACTTCCGGATCAAGGCATCTATAACCACATTAGCCTTACCCAGATGATGAAGAATAGTCAAGTCATAATTCTCAAACAACTCAAGCCAATGACACTGCATCATATTAAGATCTCACTGGATAAAGAAGTACCGAAGGCTACAATGATATGAGAAGATCTCACAACGGACACTATACAAGTAGTGCCTCCATAATTTAAAGGCAAATACAACTGCGCACAACTCCAAATCATGGGTAGGATAATTCCTCTCATAAGGCTTCAACTAACGAGCCACATAAGCAATTACCTTGCCTCCTGAATCAGCACAACACCCAATCCAACACCTGAAGCATTACAAAACACGGTAAAACTCACACCCTTCTTGGACAAACCCAAAATAGGAGCTAAAGTCAATAAATCCTTGAGATTTTAAAAGCTCACCCTACAAGCATCAGACCCCTGAAAGGAAATCTTCTTCTGAGTCAACTTAGTCAAAGGAGTTGCAATAGAAGAGAAGCCCTTAACAAAACGCCAATAATAATCTACCAAACCAACACAACTCTAAATCTCGGTAGGCAAAGTAGGTCTAGTCCAATCACGAACAACTACAACCTTGGCTGGATCAACCATAATACCTTCCTTAGTCACCACATGACCCAAGAAAGAAATAAACTCCAACCAAAACTCATACTTAGAGAACTTGGCATACAACTTCTCATCCCTTAATCTATGAAGAACAATATGCAAATGCTCCTCATGCTTAGCCTCACTTTAGGAATAAACTAAGATATCATTTATAAATACAATAACAAATGAGTCAAGATACGGTCGAAACACCCAATTTCTTAACTCCATGAATGCGGAAGAGGTATTGGTCAACAAAAAAGACATGACCAAGAACTCATAATGACCACCACCGTAGGCTCCACCACTTCTACCTCTCACTTATCTGGTAGTACTCTTACCTCTCACTGCTGAAGTTGGAGTATCCCTAATCACACAACGGGGGTAGTCTTTGGCCAAATGGCCAACCTCACAACACACATAACAAATCCTATGACCCGCATCAATAGAAGAAGGTACCACTAGGACCAAATGTCCATCCTGCACTGCTAAACCCAAAAATCCACCACCTGAACTCTACAAAGACGTCTGCACTAGCCTACCCTGATAACTATGAGCACCTCTGAAATCTCTTCCACGAGAAGACTAATCTTTAAACTCACCAAAATGGCCTACCTTCTTAGTGCCTCCCTGAGATGCCTGAAGAATACTCTCAATCATCTTAGCCTGATCTACAATACTTTTAAAAGATGCTCCAAATACGACCATTTGTGATATAGCCAATTGAAGTGAGTTGTGCAAACCCTTCACAGACTTTCAAACCTTCTCAAACTCGGTGGAAATACTAGCATAGGAATATTTGAACAAGGTATTGAAGTGTGCCTCATACAATGCTATAGATATGGAGCCCTGCTCTAGGCGGTCAAACTCATGACGCATTCGATCTCTCAAACTATAAGGCATAAAATTCTCTAGAAAGGCATTGACAAACTGACCTCACGGGACCTAGTCAACACCATCTGCGCGGAAAGAGTAAAACACAACTTAGAACACAAGATATGAAAGAACATAACATAATAAGGAATAAAATAAGGAAAGTTTCATAAAGACATCTTATAGCCTCTCGAAGATAAATACGATCATCGATGTATCGATCTACGAGACTCTATAGATATCCTATTCTTACACTGTTGAGACCAATGAAACCTGGCGGCTCTGATACCAATTTTTCATGATCTAAAAATCAAGGGTCATGATGGCACTTGTCGTGGCGTACCTTGACAAGTAAGCCTATCACCCAGACTAATGCACAACGGGAAAAAATAGAAATATACTCTTAAGGTAAGGCTTCTAGAATAAAGCCGAACCACACAAGTATGATAAATGTAGAAGGAATATAATTAATAATGTATCCATAACTCCCGAAACCTAGTGTCAACAGTATAAGAACTACTAATACAACCATGAGTCAAATACATTAGAAATATCCATACAGGGTCAACATCTGTCTCCAAATACAAATACAGACATAACTACTATACGAAGAAAGAGGTGAACTCCAGATGCATGAATGTCTAACTGCTACCTTGAGTAAATTTGAAGGCGCTCAAAATCAATCAATCAGAGGTACACTCGAGCTAGGACCTACACCAAAAGAGTACATAGGTGTGAGTACGGTTCACTTATACTCAGTAAGTATCATAGGCCGACCAAGTAAAGTATTAAACAAAGAATACAAAATATACACTAAGAGCACGCCACCTGTAATCAGAAAATATCCCACAATGGTAGCCCATACTGCCTGTACTAACAGTTCTACAATATCCATACATAATAATGCAACAACACCAGATAGAGATAAAAATATACACAATATCACATACAAGTAGAACAAAAGTGGATCATGTATAATCAAGATCACCGAGTACAAATAAACGAAGATAGAATAACTAGACATTAACAAGTCAAGATATAGAACAAATAGATAGATGGCGAGTCAATATAGCAAGACAAGCACAACAGAAACACGATAAAACAAGTGTAATTTATATGATGATGATAATGATGATGATGATGATAAGATGCAGAGATTGGCACACATCCTTGAGGTTGGCACACAGCCTTGAGTCTAGCACACAACCTTAGGGTTGACACACAACCTCCGTATTTCCAGTATTTTCTATGTTTCCTATTTTTCAATATTTCTAGTATTTCCAAAATACATATATAACATAAGACACAAATTAAGTACAGATACATGACAATAAGTAAATATAAAGCAATAAACCAAACAAGTGAAATGATACATATGAAGACATGAGAATGATGATGCAATGTTCACAATCATACAAAATGAGTATTTCCACAACCAATCTATATGGTGTATTTTTCACAACCAATCCATATGATATATTTCCACCACCAATCATAATGTTACTATTCCACAACCACGTAAGCCGACATCCATTCACTATTTCCACTATCCATGAATTTGTCACGTTATTCATATGCCCACAAAGTGTGTATGTGTGTGTGTGTGTTGAGAGCCCGTGATATATTCTATATTTTTGTCTCAATTTATGTGACACAAATAGAATTTAGAAGTTATTAACTGTCATAAGTTATAATACCTTTTATATAATTTTCAAATAATACATGTTACTCTCCTTATTCAAACTTTTGTGGCATTGATAGTCAATTATATTTTTAAAAATAATTTAAGTT
The DNA here is from genome assembly GCA_030864215.1 of Capsicum pubescens. Taxonomy (NCBI): domain Eukaryota; kingdom Viridiplantae; phylum Streptophyta; class Magnoliopsida; order Solanales; family Solanaceae; genus Capsicum; species Capsicum pubescens. The sequence continues at coordinate 246,142,392 of CM061544.1, read as the reverse complement.
TTTAATTATTGAGATTTATAATACCTTTTTTCTATTTCAATTTAAGTGGTACGGATATGATTTCGAGAGTCAACCAAATATTTTATGTCTTTAAATTTTTTTGGGTTGTTAATTATTATGATTTATCATAATTTTCTATGTATTTTTTGAAATATATAGCATATTAAACTCTTTTTTTTATAGATATTTTAAGTTGTTAACTATTGTAATTTATAATACTTTTTAGTTAATTTTCCATAATACATATGAGTCTTCTTGTCCAAACTTTTGTGCAATTAATAGTCAATTATATTTTTAAATATTTCAATTTAAGTGGAACTAATAATTTTGAGAGTCAACCAAACATTTTATATTTTTATTTTTTAAAAGATGTTAATTATTTTGATCTATAATGTTATTTACGTATTTTTCTAGAATATATAACAAATTATTTTTTTTAGATATTTTAATCCGTTAAATATTGTAATTCAATTTAAGTGCATTGATATAATTTCGACAATCAGACAAATATTTTATATATTTTAAATTTTTTAAGTTGTTAATTTTTATGATTTACAAGTTTTTTTTTGTATTTCTTTTTTTGAAATATAAAAAAGATAAAAAATAAGACAAACAAATTAAAATGGATGAAAAAATGAAGGCAAGGGAAAAGATCGATGAAGTTATGCCAAAGCAGACAAATTGATCTTTAAATTTTTTAAGTTATTAATTATTGTGATTTATAATATCTTTTTTTTAAAATATAACAAATTAAATTATTTTCCAAATATTTTAAGCTGTTAACTATTGTAATTTATAATACTTTTTCAAATAATACTATATGTTACTCTCCTTGTCCAAAATATTGCAGTATTGATAGTCAATTATATTTTTTAAATAATTTAATTTTTTAATTATTATGATTTATAATACCTTTTTCTCGTATTCCGATTTAAGTGTCACAATTGTTAGATGGCATAATAATTAATTATTGGTGATATAATAAAATATTGAAGCAGCAAAATAAACATGTCTTAAATGATTTATAATAACTAATTAGAAGTGATATAGCAAAATTATTATAAAAGAATATTTATGGAAAAAATTAAGTGGGCCCCATATAAGACGTCAAGGTAATTTAACAATAAATATTATTAGTTTTTTAATACTTAGACGACTTTATAATAATTTATTATAAAAAATATTTGTGAAAAAAAAATTAAGTGGGCTTCATATAAGACGTCAAGTTAATTTAACAATAAATATTTTTTTTTCAATACTTAGATAACTTTATAATAATTTTTTAATATTAATTTTTAATACTTAGATGACTTATAATAATCAATTACGGGTGATATAGTAAATTTACGATTGAAGCAGCTGACTCAGACATGTCATAAATGTCTATTTTTTTTATTAAATATTATTATTTTTTAATATTTAAATGACATATAATAATTATTTAGAGGTGATATAGTAAAATCACGAATCAAGCAGCTCAACGGTCGGCAAGCAGCATGACCCTAAGCTGCTCTCCCATTCACTCTTATATTATAGAGTAAAATATTAATTTTTTTAATACTTAGATGACTTATAATAATTAATTAGGGGTGATATAGTAAAATTACGATTGAAACAGCTGAACGAGACATGTCATAAATGTTTATTTTACCTTTTTAATTAAATATTATTAATTTTTTAATATTTAAATGACATATAATAATTTTTTAGAGGTGATATAGTAAAATCAGGAGCAAACAACTTAATGGTCGGCAAGCAACACGACCCTAAGTTGCTCTCCTATTCACTCTTATATATATATATATATATATATATATATATATATATATCACAATACGCCAAAGGCCACAATACAATTATTCATATGTATTTCAGGCTATCAACATCACATAAGTTCCTGCACGGTTACACATATCACAGGATATCTCAAATTCAGTAATTACATCACATTCAAGCCTCCACACAAGCACAACATATAGATAGTCATGTTTCATGATTAGTTCCCACCCTTAACATGTATTTTATACCCACATTTACTACCTAACCCAGTCTGAAAAAGTTAAGTCATAATCTACCTCAAATACTGAAACCGATCTACTATACTTTGAATCCATGACCTTACTTTCCACGAATGATTCTGAAATTAACTAACACCAAGAAATATAGAATCTACGTGTCAAAACAAAGACAACGATATCTATATTGACTACTTTTGGTTCGGGATTAGAATGGACCCCCGAAATAGGTTTTCATAAAAGAAGGGGTAAAGTGTTCCCCATACTTTTAGAAATATACAACTGAAAATCCAAGTCAAATCAAGTCAAAAATGAGATTTAAATTGAAGAAAAACTATTTTTGAGCTTTACCATGTAAAATCTTTAAAATTCGTGTTAAAATCAAGAATTGAAGTTGTTTTGAAGGATAAATTGATGAAAAACTAGTAATCATAAGATTAAAGCATTATTCAAGTGAAAAGGAGTGAAATTGGAATTCAAAATCAAGCCTTAAAATTTTTGAAGTTTTGATAAATTAATCAAGAATTAGAGTAAGAAATGAAATGATGAAATTTCACCTTAAATTCGTAATAGAATAAAAAAATAGATGTTAGTCTACCTTCCCAAGCTCCCACAAGCTTCACATTTAAACTCTCACACTATTTTAGGGTTTAACTCTTAAGAGAAAAGGTGAAAGAGTAGGCAAAATGAGCCAAAAAGGGCTATTTTCATATACTGCACCAGCTGCACCAACTTTTTTTTCTGTCAGATTTTTCTTTTTAAGTCCAACCCGGACTTCAACGGGATGCTCGAAATTCATTTGGAGTCTGATATACGCAAATAAACTATGAAACCATAGTAAATTTGATGCTCCGAATTCAATGGAAATATCAAATTTTTGAAAAATATCATTTTCACAAAGTTGTCCCCCGAAATTCGAAATCACAATTTTCCAAATCGAGGATCGAAATGAGATTTAAAAGCCATAAAACCCAACCAAACATGTTACCGCCCTAAAATCGATGTTCTAGATGCATTAGCAAAGTTGTATTTTCCATACGAGGTCGTTTCGATCAAATGTGGGTCCCACACTCATATTTCTCATTTTTTCAACTTTCCAACCAATAGGTTGAAATGAGACCAGGTGCAATGGAACCCGAATCAAAGGTCTACCTAGCCTAAAATCGATATTTTGGAGCTTTTGGTGCAGTCCGTTCAGCCATTTCTTCCATAGGTCAAAAGATAACCACACAAATCCATAATAAGGCTCTCGAAGATATCAAAATCCATCATATTGAACAAATGATACCAAAATACATTGGGAACTATGCCAATCATTCACATACCCCATAAATACCACAATGCAACCACGAAAAGGGATAAAACAATCAAATCACATAAAATCTCAATTTACACATATTTCATCAACAGACTGTTACAGTAATACATATTCAGATACTTTAAGGAGCAAAACTTTCAAGTTGTTCACTCAACTAAATTGTACCCGCGTCTCCTATAAAATTGTTTGCACAACAATGTCAAATTATGAAACAAAAGAAATGAAAAGAAAATTAGCAAAACATGAAAAGGAGGACTATCGTACATAAAATGAGATTAGCAAAGCATAGATTAGATTAAATTAATATAAATTTCATATTTAAAATATCGTGCCCTTTAATTAGGAGAACAAACTTCAACAAAATTCTAAACTTGAAGTGAAAATATAATAAAATTATACATGCCTGATACAATGTAATGTCTTTTACTTTTCTATTCATAGATTCATCAAACAAAAAAATTAATAAAGATACCTTGAATAACTGCGGTAGTTGAAGTTGATTTATCTGACTAGCTATGAGACTTTTTAAAACATTTTAAGCTTACGAAATGGTGGCTCAAGGAATAACTTCAAGATTGTAACATTTTATGTAGTCTAATTTTTAAAATTGGATTCTATTTTAACTATCTTGTTTTACAATATCAAAGCATTGCCTTTGATATTAATGTGAAGCCATGATATTAATATGAAGTCATCTTGAGATTTGGGAATAAAATGACTATTTAACCACCAAAAGAAGATGCGTAGGAAATCTTGATACGACAATGTAGCCAGTGCAAAAAAGAATTATGAATCTCTATTTGAAAATTCTGCAAGTAAATAATGAATAGAAATAACCTTATTTTACCACCAAAGGATGTGGTGCAGTGGATGGGGCTCCTTCCCTCTTAACCAGAGGTCTCGGGTTCGAGTCCTGGGTATGAAACAATCCTTGGTAGCAAACGCTACCCCCCGAATGGGGCCCTACCTGACGCGAATTCAGATTAGTCAGACTCCAATGCGGGTACCGGACATTGAATGGGAAATCAAAAAAAAAAAAAACTCATTTTTGTGGTAATGATATCATAGAGGAGAAAAAAAAAAAGTAAGCTTGACACTAATAATAAAGCATTAATAATTATGATAATGAATCGACAATATCTTATAAGAACTTTTTGATTCTTTCGTCCATTCATTTTCTTTATCATTTTCATAGTCTTAAGAAAAGAAATAAAAAATTAGGAAAAAACATTCTTCCCATTCAAAAGCAAAATCTGAAATCATCCCAAAATATATCAAAAATTAAATAAGAATATAAAGCAAAATTAATACATAAAAGTCACGTTCTCTTGAATTTATATAGTAGTAGCTAATTTTTGCTTTGTAACATATTTATAGGAGTTTATAAGAATAGTTGTAACCACCTTATCTCTAAAGAAAAAAAAAAGGAGTTTGAATTCAAATTTTAGATTCAAAATTTTAATTATAATTTTCTTTTGTTAACTTGATTATATTTTTTGTTAATTGATAAGTTTAAAAAGTTAAAAGAAAATATACAAGTTAATTAATATAAATAGATATAAACAGATTATAGAGATAAATTCAAATAATTCTTACACATTTTTTTTTGTGTGTGATTTTGAGGGCATACATATCTTCATTTCTTTCAAAATCTATACACAAAGAAGAAAAATATGATAATTAGTTATAGTAAACTATGTAAATGTTACTGAAAACAATAAATTGAAGGGAATAAAAAAGATTATTGTTGCCACCACATATCAATACTGCTTTTGCAATACTTCATATCAAGTCATCTTCGCCCCCTCAAGTACATTAATAAAAAATATGTCAGTTAAAAAGACACAAATATGATTCGATCAATAAGATATATTTGAATCATGAAAATAACAAAAAATAAAGCTAAAGGAAAGGAGAAGAAGTCCATATCAGAGAGAGAGAGAGAGAGAAATAACTCAAAGTGTTTTTTTTTTGGTTAAATGGATAATCATTGAAATAGATAATGTAAAGAGTTTACAGACTTAATTGTTCAGGGTATTAGCCGCCATAGTAGAACGTAGGTTTACAAGAGTTATATCCATAGAATTACAAGCCACAACTTTCCTAGAGAAAGTAGTTCCTAGTATGTCTGCTTCTATGACTTTGTCCACATACATAGGAGGAACTAGCGAAATTTGTGAACTATCCAAAACTTTACTTTTGGACCTTTCTATAGCAAGCAAGGCTGCAACTCTGTTATGCTCCCTATAAGTGTGCTTAAGTGTTGGAGCTCCCAATACCTGTATCAGCCACCTGCACTCCGAGATAATGTTAGCAAATTGAGGGTGGTTTTGTTTAATGCAAAGAATGCTCTGCATGGAATCAATATCAATTTGTAGGGGGTTAAGGTTTTTTCAAAAGCTAATTTTAACCCCTCCAGGATGGTCATAAACTCAGATTGAAGGGTGGAGGTGTTTTTATAGCTTTGGTGAAGCCTATAACCCATTCTCCTCTGGAATTCCTAAAACTCCTAGGTTGATTCTTAACAGGCCCATCAATGTTGAGCTTGAATGTGCCTGGGTCTGGGGGATGCTATTTGACTTGGACAATGGTGTTGTTTTTCTTTCCAATTATCTGCTTATCAATGAGAAGATGATATTCAATAGCATTAGCTATGATGTTGGTAATGGAGACACTAGTGTTCTTGTTGTTGAAAAAGTTATCGTTTTTGTTCAACCAGATATTCCACAGATAGAAAGGGACTATTTGGTCCCATTTAAGCTAGTTATTGAACTGTTTGTTCCCTATAGCTTTCCAGGTGGATCTCTAGTTTTCAGTGGTGATGTTTCTAGAGTCAAAACTGTCAATAGAATCACTAATAAAGGTAGTTCCAGTATAGAAATCAGTTGCTTTGGGGCATTTGAAGAAGATGTGGTTTATGTCTTCTTCTTGGTTGTTGCAATGTTTGAAAAACTTATTGACGGATAGGCCAATGTTATGGAGATAGCTTTTTGTGGGAAATCTGGTATGGTGAAATAACCAAAGGAAAGGTTTTATCTTATTAGGAGCTTTCACGTGCCAGACCCAATTAACGTCTTTGTCTAAAAGCCCATGCCGACCTTTGTTGTCTCTTATAGAATGGTAAGCTGAGTTCATGGAGAATTTACCATCTTTGATGGAATTCCAAAAGAGGACATCTTCTCTATTGATTTGGTTAGGGATGAAGTAGTTTTGAATTATGGAGGAAAGCTTAGTTGGAAGGTCAAAGGAGATGCGGTTGAGATTATATTTCCCATTGGTACATATGGAGTTTACCCTAAGCTGGTCTTCACCTTTGTTGAGGGGCCCAGGGACTTGAGAGCTGATGGATTCCAAGTTGGGGATCTACCTATCCTCAAAGAATTTAATTCTATTCCCTTTGTTAATGGTCAATCTTTGGTTCCTTTGGCATGTATTACAACTATGTTGGATACATTTCCAAATGTGAGAAAAGGCTTTCCTGCTATGGTTGCTACCATAAGGTCTGCAGTATTTATTGTAGAAAAGCCTTGGCCAAGGTGATTGGGTATTGTGATACATTTCCAGGCTTAGGTTGCATGTTGAGCCTGGTTTTGGAGCTCACTTTTCCTAATGCCTAAACCCCCTTCAGTTTTAGGAAGGGTAATGGTGTTCCAACATAGTAGATGGATATTTTTTTCTTTTCAGTTGTGGTTCCCCATAAAAAATTCCTCTGAATTTTGTCTATTGCCTTAGTGGTCTTGCTAGTAAGACTAATGAATTGCATAGAGTGAGAAGGAATGTTGCCTAGAGTGGCTTTTGCTAGGATGGTTCTACCAGATAGGTTGAGCATTTTAGTTTTTCACCCTTCCACTACAACAAATTCGATTATCAGTGACGAAATATTGTTTCATGAAAAAAAATCATATTTGTCATGAAAAAAGATCATATTTCGTCACAAAAAATCTTTCGTAACAAAATTATAATCGTCACTCGTTCGTCCCTAAATCATGGGTCGTTAAATGTATATTGAGATGACTTAGTATTTCGTCACTAAATAGCCTTGAATTAAATATGAAAATATTTGTTATCCCCAAATGCATAGCATTTATGACGAGCTTGTTCGTAATATAAATTATAATTTTTATAGGTAATAGTTTTTTTTGTCACTAAAGAAGTTATAATGCCGACGAGAATGATGTGTCGCTAATTGTTTATTTGAATTAGTGATGAATTAATTTGTCTCTAATCTTTTATGTATTTTGTCATAGAACAAAAAATATTTTGTCAATAAATACTATCTTTTATATACGCATTCTCTATTTGTCTCTAAATGTATAAATTAGTGACAACATTACTTTCTTATCATTTTGTAGCTGAAAGCGATCACGTCGTCACTAAAAATACTTTTTTTACCTACAAAATAATTTTGTCACTAGAATATGGCATAATTCGTGACGATAGCAATTGTCACAAAATACAAAGTTAATTTGCAGGTAATAAGTGGGCTATTTAGGGACAAAATTTACTCTTGTCACTAAATGTTGTAATTTGATGACAAATATGTGATGATTTTAAAAAATTAAAAGTAAAGCTTTTACGGATAAAATATTTCGTCACTAATCACAACCATTTGTATTTAGCTAGCTAGCTTTCATAATTTGAAACTGAAATCATATATAAATATCTTTAACTTCATTATAAAGAGCATTATACAAATTTTTTTAAAAAAAAGCATACTAAAAGAAGTAAGATAATAGCAAGAAAAAAATTAAAAACACTGTCATATATTAATTAAGAACAACCAAAATGACATTCATGAGATGATATCTCACTAGATACGTTTAAATAAAAATCAACATTGACCAAAATTCATCCAACTTGAAAATCTACCTTAGATATACTAAATATTAACAAAACGAAGATAATAAAATGGAGGTTTCTTCTCAAAATATCATTGCAAAAGCATTTTTTATAGCAACTAGTCTTGATTTCTACCTTCCACAACCTGTGTAAAAATAATAATTCAAGATTAGAATTCATATGTTATGATATCATGATATACTACAACAACAATGATATTCTTAGCATAATTTCACAAGTCCAAAAAGGATTCAATATATAAAAATCTTACCTCTTTCATTGCGAGGATAGGAAGAGTGTTTCCAATAGACTCTTGACTAAAAATAAATATAAAAAATGTAGGAACGTATATGCTTTGTTCAACACAACCTCATTATTCATATTTTCCATCATGAGAACAAACTAATAGTAAATAGCAAATTAATAGTTCAACATCAAACTAATAGTAAAGAACAAATTTCTAGTTCAGAAACAGAAACAAGATAACATGAAAATAGAGTAAACAAAGATAATTGAGATCTCTCATAGAACTTCTATTTGATTCGAAAATTTGATTTTTGATGATTGGGAATTTAATCCCAGGTCTAATTAGCAAAATAAATAAAGAAGGTTTTAAAAATAAAATTAACGAGAAAATACTTATGTAGTTATTAATTGTACCTCAAGGGATAACTTGATAAGATTCAATGATTAGGGCTAAATGCTACAAATTTTTATCTAATTTAATTAAAAGAACTATAATAAAATTTATATTTTAAACTATACTAATTCTTGGAAGGAGCATATCGTTTCATGTAAGCTTCACAGACGCAATCCTACATAATAAATTGCGTGTTTGAATTTCTTGAAGGAAGAGTTTTTGTTACATTATATACGTAGGAGGGTATTTTAGGTTAGTAGTTGTGGAAAATATATTATTAGGGTTTACATATAGTAACAATTTTATATCCAACAAAAAAATATACTGTAATAAATAATTTGAGGAAACCTACGAAATTTTTTCCTCAAAATTTACCACTTTTAATTCCTTTCTAAAGTCACTTCTTACCTTTTTATTTTGTTTTCAATAAATATTATTTAAATAAAATTATAAATTTTTTTATATAAGATATAATTTTAATTGATTTAAAAGTGCTAAATAATATAATTTCTTATCTAAATAAAAAAGGACTTTAAGTAATTTTAAAATATTAATAAGGAGTATGGTATATTACATATTGTTAATAAGGAAAAAATATTACCTAGATCAAACAGTATGGTATATTACATATTATTAATAAGGAAAAAATTTAACAACTAAAATTTTATTCGATTGAAGCCCTAATATAAAGAAGATAAATAGCTTATTATTATATCACCATTTGAGTGGAATAATGGTTCAAATTTTTTTGAAATTTACGAAACATTTTTTTCCTGCATATTTTTGAAGCATGTCTAGCTTTGAGTTATGATATTATTTATACAAAAACTAAAGAAGTGATATTTATATCTTAATGGTAATCTTAAACGAAAAGTGGTAAACAAAGAAATCTTGAATTAAATTGGAGCATGTTCTTTGTATTGCATTGTCTCTTCAAATTGAAAAACTAAGTATTCTTGAACTACAACATTACTATTGAAATCTAAAGCTTTTTGTGCATTGAAAGAAGTTTGAATTCTCACCATCTATAATCATAAATACATGATAAACAAATACTATAACTAACAATATCTTAATTTGTAATTATGAACAAAAACATCTATTACAATTGAAGAAGAATCTAAAGGCTAGAAAATTTACCTCACATCACAAGCACATATGAAAAACAATGAGCTTATATGTTAATTATGAAAAACTGAACTGAATATAATATCCCAAAAAATTTGCTTTTCAAGAATTTCGTGTAACTCTCACAAAATCACCCTTTATAAAGCTTTTTTCCTATTTGGTAAAGGTGATCATTTATTTGAGGTAAAAAATTATTTGCAAAAATAAACTAAGAAATCTTTCATTGAAAATTTTGATATCCCTTCTGGACGACTACTTGACATGAATTTAATTTAATTTTAAACAAATTTTATTTTCTCCACAATTTTCCTTTTTAGAAAAATTCAAATCCTAATTCAAGGGAAAGGCCTGTGACCTAAGCAGCAAGTTCACGTGCTGCACGTCCTTGACTTTTTTCTTCTTTTTTAATTCTACTTGATGATTAAATGAAGTATTGCCAAATAAACTTTTATATAAATCCTAAACATAAGAAAATTTTAAAACGTACCTAAACTAAAGTAGTCCAATTTTAAATTGAATTCAACTCATAATTTTCCAATTAAAACTTAAATTCAATTCTTAATTTTTAAAAAAATATTTTTTAAAAATAGTGAAAAGACAATTTGGTCTATTGCGAAGTCTTTAATGAAGGGCAAATAGTTTAAACAATATTTTTAAGATCCGTTACACTTTTAATATATTATAGATTATAGATTATAGATTATAGATATATCTTACAAATAAGTACAACTAATTAAACTAAAATTATATGAGAAAAATTGTAAAAAGATGATTTTATCTATTGTGTACAATTAATTGTAGTGTCTTTATGTAGGATACGGATAACCAACATAATTTTTTAACTATAGAATATTTTAATAAAAAGGAAAAATTAACATGGAAGGTATTTTAATTGGGAAGAAAATTTTGCAACTAATTTTATTCTCTTTATATTAGGTTACGGATGCCCAACACAATATTTTAATTATGAAATATTTTTAAAAAATATTAGCTGACCTCAAAGTACTTATCAATTAAAATTAATAATTAAATTTAAATTATATGAGAAAAATAGTAAAATTAACTAGGATGTTGTTGTTGTTGTTATACTTGGTGTGTTCAAGAAATCTATAATCTATAATCTATAATCTATATCTATAATCTATAATATATTAAAGTGTGAAGGCCCTTAGAAATATTGTTTGTACTTTTTGTCCTTCATTAAAAGTCTTTGCTTTAGCCAATTTTTTTTCTTCATATTTTTTTTCTAATATTTAAGTGTTAAAAAATTATTAAATATATTTATGGTAAGAACTTTCTTTATTAGAATTTATCAGAATTAATGATTTTTTCTAAATTTAAGTATTGAAAATTAATTAAATTTATTTATGGTTAAACCTTTACTTATTAGAAGTCATAAGAATTAATGACAACTAAAACTTTTTTCATTATTTTAACAATTTTAAATCAACTAAATTTGATTTTAAGAAGATTTGAAAATCTAGAAATAAATATAAAAGCGTTAGAATAAGAAAAATTTAATAAGTACCAAATTTTAAAAATTTTAAGTACATAATAAGAATGTAATCAATAATTTGGTAAACATTTGACTTTAAAAACAAGAAAATTTTTTGAATACAGAAAAAATAATAATTGTGCCACAAGTATGGTTCAAATTGATGTTTCTCTCTTAACCTCTGGCAACAAGGGAAAGAGGTACTGCATGACAAATGCAAAAGTGATGATCGATCAATCACTTGAAACTTCTGGTGGTAAAATATATATGTTCTTAGACTAATATATATATATATATATATATATATATATATATATTTATATGTACATTATTATATTATAATGTGAAGGATCTTCGAAAAGTGAGTTGAAATTTTTACACGTTACTAAAAGTCTCTGCAATAGATAAAATTATTTAATTTTAAATAATCAAATATTATACGTGCGAGACACGTGCGGTTAAACTAGTATCCCGAAATATGTATAATACGTGTATACTAATTGTATATATATATGTATAATTAGTGTGAATTTATACATTTATTATACATAAATTATACAATAATAATACATTTTTAATATACATAGAGATACATATTTTATACAAAAATGATACAATTTCATTATGTACGATACATTTTTCAGACATATACATATTGATACAATTTCTATACTATGATGAAAATAATTATATACATTAGTGATACAAAAATTATACAATTTTTTCTGCACATAGTACATTTTTCATACACATATAGTAGTGATACATTTTCTATATAGTAATGATATTATTTTATACGGAATGAAACTGTTTTAAGTAGGCTAAAAACCTTTTCTAAGCTTCTTGGGTCATCTGATGTCCATCATTTCTATTCTTGTCCACATAATACATTGCTCTACTTGTATCATTAAAATAGTAGCCAAATAAAATTTTGTATTTTTCTACGAATTTTTTTCTTCGCAAATAGTTGAATTATTCAACTACAAATTTTAAAATCGTCACTATTTATACCTTACAAATTTTGTGATAAATTTTTATTGTCACTAAATCATAGATTGATTAGAGACAATAAAATGATCGTCACTAATTATATATATTTTAGTGAAAAAAACTAATGTCACAATTAAATATAAAGTTTATGGCTAAAGCTTACAACATTTAACTACAAAATATAATTTGTCACTATTGTAACAATATATTTTTTGTGAATTTTTTTTTTCGTGTTCAAAAATTAATTAGTTTTAAGACAAAAAGTTGATTTGTCACAAACTAGACAAATTATTAGTGATGAAATAATATGTCATTGATAACACATAATTCGTGACTAATGTTGCTTAATAAAATGGTGCCAATTCATTTTTTGGTGGGAAACTTTAGAGGACAAAATTGTGCTACGAAAATTTATATTTTGTCACTAGAAATATGTGACCCATGTATTTAACGACGAAAGGTAACTTTTGTCATTAAAAGTGAACAATTAGTGACGAATTTTATATCCTAGCTAAAAAATTCGTAGCTAAATATCACATTTGTTGTTGTGTGCTAGTCTACTTTGCATTCTATCAATGATGTATTGAAAGTTAGTACTAGTATGTCTAGAATGAAACATGGGAAAGCCAAGGTATTTCCCAAAATTGTTGCTAGCTGGTATGCTGAGAATAGTAGAGCATTGGTTAGTATTATCTGGATTGTAGTTTTTTGAGAAGATGATCTTAGACTTAGTAAGGTTGAGTTTTTGCCCAGACCACTCACAAAATAAGTTCAAGGCCTGTTTGATCACATTACAATCTTCAGGGGTGGCTCTAGAGAACAAAGTCAGGTCATCAACAAAGAAAAGGCGGGAGAAGACAGAGTCTCTGGGGGAGACAGAGATGGGGCTCCATATCTTTTCCAGAACCAGCAGGTCAATATTTCTAGATAGTTTTTCCATGCATATTATAAATATATATGGGGAGAGGAGGTCACCTTTTCTGATTCCCTGGGAGGGGTTGAAAGAGGTGTTTTTTCTACCATTGATAAGGATGGAGATGGAAGAGGTAGTGATACATGACATGATAAGATTTACCAGGTTGATAGGAAAGCCAAAATAGTCTAGTGAGTCTTTTATGAAAGACTATTCCAGCCTATCAAAAGATTTCTCTAAGTCAGTTTTAGCATCATGTTACCTTTCTTTCCTTTTATTTTGTTAAAATGAGTTGGGAATTCTTGGAATACTATAGCATTGTCAGATGCCCTTCTATTGGTGAAGAAACTAGCTTATTAAGGGCCAATGATGGAGGGGAGGATTGATTTGATCCTATTCACAATAATTTTGGTGACAAGCTTATAGGGAGTGTTGCATAGACCAATGAGTCTATAGTTCTTGATGGATGCATCATTTAAGAACTTTGTAATAAGGCACAAGAGGATTTCAGTCATTGTTGGATACATAGTGTTCGTGTCAAAGCATTCTGTACAGAAAGTTATGATTTTTTCTTTGATTATGCTCCAATATTTCTGGTAGAAGATGAGGTGGATGCCATATGGTCCGGGGATTTGATGGGCTTGAAAGACGTAATAGCTTTGTGGATTTTATCTAGGGTCAGGGGAGCACTAAGATGGGTGATATCCTCTTGAGAGAGTTGGTTCCTGCTTTTATTGTAGTCCTGAACTTTCTTTTTTTAGGATGTGTGATCAGTGGTGTAGATATTATAGTAGTAGTTAGTGATGTGATTGTTGATAATCTCATCATTAGTGAGAAGATTTCCATTGGGATCCTGGAGGGTAAGGCTCTTCTTTCTTGTCCTTCTATTCAGAGTAGAAGTGTGGAAAAATCTAGTGTTTGAGTCTCCTAATTGGAACCAAGTAATCCTAGATTTTGTTCTCCAAAAGTCTTCTTCAAACTTTAGGAGGTTTTCATACTCCTTGAGTAACTCAGATTCAAATCTATGGAGGCAGAGATTGTGAGGGTGGTGGATGAAGGTTTGTATACCCTTGATCCTGGCAAAGGTTCTTTTTATTTTTTGGAAAATATATCCAAAAGTATGAAAGTTCCAGTTGGAGTCATTATTCTTAAGGGAGTGATTTACTTCTAAGATGTTATTGGAAGGTTCATAGGAGGAAAGGATAACCTTAGAGAAGGATAGATGGCCACACCACATGGGTTCCATTCTGAAGGGTTTCCCTTCCTTGATATTGGTGTGGTTGGTTAGCATGACAAGGAGGGGACAGTGGTCAGAATGAGTCATGGGTAGATGGATGACACAAGTGTTAGGGTAATTTGTTATCCAGAAGTCATTAGTAAGGCAACCGTCTAATCTCTTAAGGATTTATCTTTTCGTGTTTATATATCTTTTATTGGTCTAGGTAAACCTGCTACCTTTAAAACCTAAGTCTACCATATTACATTAGTTGAGACAATGCCAGAATAGTTTTTCCCTCTTATTATTAATACTGTTCCCCCCTCATATTTTTCCTTGGCTTGGAGGACTTCATTGAAGTCTCCTTCAATAAACCAATCCCCTTTATAGGTCTGGGAGATTCAAATTAGATTTTCCCAGAGGTTACTCCTAGCACGAAAGTCATTACAGGCTTAGATGCCTGAGAAAATCCAAGTATGGAAGGAGGAAAGTACCTTCACTATGACATGGATTCCTTGTTCAGAGATGGAAATGTCCTCACTCTTAAAGATATTTTCTTTTCACATTATGACTATATCCCCAGAAAGGCCTCTAGCTTCAGAATATATCGGATCATCAAAACCTTGGCCTTTAGCTTCAGACTGTATCTGATCATTAAAGTGCTTACTCTTTAATGATTTTCTTATGGTTAGTCATCTTAGTCTCTAGGAGGACTAGCATGGAGGGTCTATGCATTTTAACAAGGGATGTGTTGTGTCTTTTGAAGCTGGAACTATAGGCTTCCCTAATATTCCAGATAAAAAAACTTATCATGGTGGTTTGATTTGGTTGGTCTCCTTATGGTTCCTTGCCCTTTCCTAAGTTGTCCTGAGGGTTTTTTCATCTATTTTGACTTTAGAGTAATAGTTGGAAGGGAAAAAACCATTTGGTTCTTCACTATCAATTGGCATTTCCTCAGGTCTTCTGGACAGTATAATAAAGTAGCTTCTCTGCAAGGCTCTTTGAATTCTTTATGGAAGATGTTTACCAGAGGAAAGGCCTCTGTGTTTTATTCCCTAAGGGAGTCCAGTATCTCCTGGAGCTCCTAGTTGCATTGCGTTAATGCCTCTAGTGTGTTGGTATTTTGTTTTCCTGGGTTTCCACCCTGAGGATATAGAGAGATGTTGTGGAAGAGATTTTCTATTCGTGTCCATGGGATAAAGAGTAGGATAATTAGTGTTGTGGGAGTGTTGGTGAGAAATACGGTTATGCTTTGAAAGGTCTGGCTCATAAGGCAATTGTACTCTGCTAAGAAGAGTTGGTTCACATTGCCCATGAATTAGGCTTGGAGAAGATATTGCATCTACACCTGATTTCCTAATCTTTGAACTGCATAATCTATGCTATTCCTGATCAGTTTTACCAGGTAATTAGGGTCCTGATCAAGGAGCACCACTGGTTGGTTGTTAATTGTGGCATTCAAGGTGAAGCTCATGTTCTAAAGAGTCAGTTCTAGCCAGGATTATGGAGTATGATCCTGGGGTAATGGAGATGACACTAGGAATATTGGAGTGTTTGGTTGAAAGTTCATGTTCATGTTGAAACTTTCCATTTTTGGTTATGTTGGAAGCAATAAGGGTTTGTTGGTACTTCTTACCACCATTTTGTAGGACATCAGCAATGTTAGTTATGGAGGTTTTAATTGACACGACCCTCATAGTCTTGTCAATATCCTCCAAGTGATGATTACTAATATCTCTTGATGAGAATGTTTGTCTTGGGGAGTTAATGTTAAGAGTGGAGGCATTCTGATAGTTGATATCAGTGTTTTTAAGGCCTCCAAAAGTATTAGGTGGGGTCCCTATGTTGACAAAACTGGAGAGCATTGGGGGGGGAAGGGGGTTACCCTCTAGGCGTTGACCTTTCTTAACTAGGGATAAGGGGTAAACTCTTCTTGTGAGAGTGGGATCCACCATTTTCATCCTTGTTATTTTTTTTGCCTTGTGGTTCTGCTGGACCCCCATTTATCAAAAGATTTGAGGTGGGGTTTTCTGACCTCATCTTCCTTTTTTCCTTGCGATTATCAGGGGAAGGAAAGTTGACAGTATTGTAGAACTTACCTGTCTTTGCATCACATACTTTTAGTTGAGTCTGGATTTTGATACTTCAATTACCAGGGAGGTAGATGATGTTGTCTTTAGCTTTTATGTTTCTTTTAGGAAACGTCACCATCTTCCATGGTTCCTCTGTGGTGTTGGGGGTCGGATCTATCTTTGAGAATGATGCTATGATAGTGGGGTCTCCTTTTGTCGCCATTATTGAAGTGCAGTGGCATAGTGTGTGTCCAAGATGACCACAACCTGTGCATAGAGTTCCTTCTTCTTCATAAAGAACTTCTTTTTGATGGTTTTTGATAGTGGCTATTTTCTTGACTGGGATGTTTAGTGGAACTTGGATGTAAATCCTCGCGTATCTCCCTCTTAACGTGGCTGAGGCACATGAATCGATTTTTAATAGTACATCTAATTTCTTCCCAATTTTCTCTAGGATCCCTCGATCGTATAATTCCATTGGCAATTGGGGTAATAGAATCCAAATAGCCGTGTGAGATGGAGTAGAGAGGTATGGCGCAAAGTTCAGTTCCCATCATTTGACAGATAGGAACTTACCGGCGATAAACCACGACCCCTCATGGAGAGCTTTGTGCATTTTCTTGATCTTGCTGAATTTTGCGATTTAGAAGTATTGACCTAGATCTATGATTATAAGATTTTCTGAGAGTTTCCACAACTCGTTCAATTTTTTTTAATGTATTGGTGACAGATTCTCATTCATATCAATTTGACGATAACTGAGTATTGCTAGGAAAGGTAAATTCTGTCTTTCTCCTCGTCAGAAAAAATAGTAGGTTCCTCTACGTTATCAAATACGACTGTCTCTGATTGTGAGAGGAGTGAGTAGGACTGGTTTAGTTCAGCTTTCTTACCCTTCAGCACATCTTTGAAGGATTGTTTACCTTTTGGGTCTTCCTCCAATGTGTCTTCTGTAATATTGGGGTGGTGGATCTGGTGGTTTTGTCGGCGATTGGAAAGTTGAGTTTTGGTATTGGTGAGGGTGGTCGGTCATATTGTAGACACATAATTTTGTCCCTCCCAAAAACTCAATTTATCCATTTTTTGCCTCACCTTATCATACACCCTCACCCATCTAATATTTCTCCTACAAGAATTTAAATAACAAACTCATAACAAAAATAATGACCCCTCTAACTAATTTTGACACCTCACACCCCTACCTCACCCCCTACCCTCGTGACCCCCTACCTAGTTTTTTTTACATATTTTTCATAGTCAACATATTATGTATTATTGCAGTGTAAGAATTACATTTCATGTTCCATAGAAAAAGCCAGTGAAGTTGGAGGAGTTAAAAAGGTGAAAGATTTTGGAAGAAGGTTTGGAGAAGTAAAATCATCTTATGATAGTGTAACTGTCAGGATTTAGTAGTAATAACTCTATTGTTATATTCAAGCTCAAAACCTTATCAGATAGAGTTGTAACCTTCTTTTTGAGTTCATCATTTCTCACTCCTAAGTTTTGCAAAGACCTGTGGATCCTCTTTTAAAAATTTCTGACTTTGCACCAACAATCACTTAATTTCTGTATTTCAAGCATTTGTCTTTTGTTTTTCTTCTTTTATAAGCCCTACTAGATTCATTATCAGCAATTCTCTTCTTCTTGGGAACAGGTCCCTCAGAAGTTTGGTGCTTTTTAGAAAGATTTCTAGATTTTATTTTGAGACTTTTGTTTTCAGGCTGTCATATTGGTTCTTTGGACAATCTAAACTTCCTTTTAGTTTGCCAACAATCCAGGATCACAAGTCAACATACTATTTGAGAGGTAATGTGTTTTAAGGGATATATTTTCATTAGGAAGGTAAGTGAAGAAATGGTTTGGCTTTAAATAGTTAAGACAGTTAAGTTGGAAAGGGCCCATGGAGTTAATGCAAAGATAAATTTGATTTCAATTTTACATAGGATAAGTTTTTTGATGTGGAGAGAGAGCATGTGGCCTTTTCTATCAAAAAAAAATATGCACATTCATGATACTAACCTGAGAGATGGGACCAGGTCCCTCTCTTTCTTTGAGTGATTTCTCAAATTTGTGCCTACTTTATCTATTTTCTTCCAAAGATGTTCCCATGGGTATATACCTATAGTGGTATGATACTAAGTTAGACTAACAAATACATACTTTACCAAGGATACATGTCCCCTATCATAGCCAATTTTATGGAAAACTACTGATTCACATGGTAGGTTAGGTAATTTTGATTAGTCCTAACTTCAACCTGCTCTTCACAAATTATTCTTTGTGAAGTGACTTAGTAAAGATATCTGCTATTTGATCCTCAGCTTGCAGACCTTTATGCAGATTGCCCTTTTCTCAACATTTTCACTTAGGAAGTGATGCCTTAAACTAATATGCTTAGTCCTCTTATGCTGCACTGGATTCTTAGCCATGTTTAGAGCACTTGTGTTGTCTCACATTAGAGGGATAGTGTCTAAGACAATATCAAAATATTTTAATTGCTTCTTGATCCATAGTAGTTCTATACAACAAGAAGTAGAAGCAACATATTCAGCCTCGACAGTAGATAAAGCAACTGAGTTTTGCTTCTTAGATCCCCGAAAGACTAAGAATAAGACAAGAAAATGTGCCATTCCTGAAGTGCTTTTTCTATCTACAAATATTCAGCATAGTCAGCATCAGCATAACCCATAAAATTAAAACTATGTCCTGATGGATAGTATACAACCAGGTCTTCTACCCCCCTCAGATACCTAAGAATTCTTTTTGCAGCTTTCAGATGGGACTCCTTTGGGCAAAATCAAAATCTGGTACATATTCCTCAACTAAAAATAATGTCAGGCCTACTTGTAATAATATATAGAAACAATCTAATAATCCCTCTATACATTGTCTCATTCACTGAAGGACCTAAATCATCATTTTCCATTTTGAGCTAGTTCCAATTTGGGTGTTAATTGGCTTGGCATATCCCATGTTATACTTCTTCAGTAGCTCTTTGATGTACTTCTTTTGACAAATCATTGTCCCTTGAGAAGTTTGTTTAATATGAAGTCCTAGGAAGAAGTTCAATTTACCCATCATACTCATCTCAAATTCACTCCCCATTAGCTTAGCAAATTCTTCACATAGGGATTCAGAAGTAGCTCCAAAGGTTATATCATCAACATATATTTAGACAATCAATAAGATTCTATCTCTGGTCTTTAAGAATAGAATATTATCTATTTTTCCTTTTTTGAAGCCATTTTCCAGGAGAAACTTTGAGAGTCTCTCATACCAGGCCCTTGGTTCTTGCTTCAAACCATAAAGAGATTTATCTAATCTTAAGTACATAAAAGGGCAGTTCGATGCACTAAAGCTACCGCTATGCGTGGTGTCCGGGGAAGGGCCTCACCACAAGGGTGTATCGTACGCAGCCTTACCTTGCATTTCTGCTAGAGTCTATTTCTAAGGATTGGACCCATGACATCCTGGTCACATGGAAGAAACTTTACCAGTTACTCCAAGGCTCCCCTTTCCAATTTTAAGTACATGATGAGGAAAATATGCATCTTCAAAACTTGGTGGTTGTTGGCATAAACTTCTTCCTTCAGGTTTCCATTCAGGAAGACACTTTTGAGATCCAATTTAAATAGTTTAAATCCCATGTATGCATCAAATGCAACAAGGATTCTGATTGCCTCTATTCTTGCTATCACGACAAAGGTCTCATCATAGTTAATTCCTTCTTGTTGGTTATAACCTTGAACAATCAGCCTTGCCTTGTTTTTGTTGATAGTTCCATTCTCATCTTACTTATTTCTGTTCACCCATTGGGTCCCAATATTTGTTCTGTCAATAGGACTAGGACCAAATTCCATACTTTGCTTTTTTCAAATTATTGGAGTTCTTCCTGTATTGCATTGATCCAAACAACATCTTTTAGAGCTTCTTTCATATTTTTGGGTTCAATTTGTGACAAACAAGCTGAAAATGCCATAACATTTCTAGCTTGAGCCCTTGTTTGGACTCCTATTTCTAAAGGTTTAGTCAAGTTCTCGAAGGGATGAGACGATTTATGCCTCTAGTTTTGTTTTCTGAGATTGATACTACCGGGACCAAGTCCCTTTGAATTCTAACTAGTTTCCTCTGGTTGTTCTTCTGCTGGAGCTGGAATTTGTGACTGAGATCCTGGATCATCATTACTATCATTATTCTCATTTGTATCATTTATCCCATGATCATCATCTTCAGCATTATCACCCCTTTAAACAGGAATGAGTTCTTCAACTTCTGAATCTTTACCATCTCCTGAGTTCATTTGATTACTTGACTCATTAAAGATCACATGAACACTTTTTTCAACACATAGAGTTCTTTTGTTTAAAACTTTGTATGTTTTCCTTATTGAGGAGAAGCCTACAAATACTGCTTCATCACTCTTGGAATCAAATTTTCCCAATTCTCCCTTTCCATTTTTTAGCACAAAGCATTTGCATCGAAATGGTCTAAAATAATCTAGCTTAGGCTTTCTATTGAATACTAGCTCATATGGAGTCTTATTCAGAAATGATCTGATCAAAAACCTATTAGTCACATAAGAAGCAGTATTTACTGCATCATCCTAGAAACTCTTTGGAAGATCACTATCAATTAGCATGGTCTTAACAATCTTTATAAGTGTTCTATTTTTTATTTTAGCAACTCTATTTTTTATTTTAGCAACTCCATTTTAGAATGAATCCGCTCTGATACCAATTGTAGAGACCCTTGGGGGTTGTACCACACAGTGAGGGACTAGGTCCCTCAAAGTCAAATACAAGAAAAAACAAAGTAAAGTAACTAGGAATAAAAGAAAGTACAGGAAGAGTAAAAACACACGATTTTACTATGAAAACCCCCTTGCTCAAGGAAGGAAAAACCATGGCTCACAAGCACCTCAGAAATCAACTATAATTAACCTCTTGATTATAGACTCAATTTTAACCTAACTCTAGGCACCTCCTGCTTTTATTAACTCTACTACAACTTAACCTTAGCAACTCTACCAAGACACCCCCACCAGTAGTTAACTCTAACCAATTTTGGACTTAGGCAACTCTACCTAAGCATTCTCAAACAAGAAGAAGAGTTCATTACTCCTGTAAACTAAGTAATTCATTTACAAATCAGAACTCACACAAGACACTCTCTATTTTAGCACACAAAAATAAGAACTTGAGCTAAACTTGGATTTTGGCCTTTTTCATTTCTTCACTTTTTTCAATTTGCAAAAAACCATTTGATAAAGAAGCATCTTTTCACCTTTATTGATGAGTTATGATTAGGGATGAAATTTCATTGGATCAGGTGTCCTAATCAGTATGAGAAACACCTGCCAGTTTGTTACACAAGAGGAGAAAACTGTGTAGTCATGCGTGCCATCTATATTGTAGCCTCAAATATCTAAGGACCTATTCCCTTATAGTCATCTGCTCATCAAAACTACATGGAGCAAACTCTATCTGAGATAATCAAAATGGGTACCCCGTTCAACCTTACAATATCTTTCATATAAATCTTGGTCAACTTAGCCACATTATCATCTTCTCTTATCAAAATAAAGCGAGCCGACTTGGTCAACCAATTCACAATGATAAATATAGAGTCTCACTTCCTCATTCTCTTAGAAAGGCCAACCATAAAGTTCATGGTTATTATTTCCTATTTCCACTTCAAAATATGCTTCTTTGAAATGTACCATAAGGTTTTTGGTGTTCATATTTGACCTGCTGGAAATTTGACATTTGGTTACAAAGTCAACAATTTAACGCTTCATTTATTGTCACCAATAATATTGCCTTAATTTTCTTTATATCTTGTTTTTACTCAAATGTAAATAGTACTTAGAGTTGTGAGCCTCTTCTAGAGTAGTTGATATCAACTTACCTACCCAGGATATGCATCAGCGCCCCCGAATCCTTAATGCTCCCACATTATCAAGAATGACCTCTCTCACCTCACCTTGTAACACCTTTTCTCTGAGATTTCATAGCTTCTTATCTTCAAACCGCCTACTTTTAATTTGGTCAAAGAATGTAGACTTGACTTCTATATGTGCTAATATTCTCCCTTTATTAGTCTCCTGCAATCTCAAAATATCATTAGCTAAAGATTGTACCTCTGTTACCAATAAGCGCCTTGACACTTCCAGCTATGCTAAACTTCTATGCTCATTGTTTTTTCTCTTAGTGCGTCCACCACCATATTGAAGTTACCTGAGTGATATAGGATTGATATATCATAGTCTTTGATTAATTTCATCCACCTTCTTTGTCTTAGGTTTTGATCCATCTAGGTGAATACGTGCTGTAAGCTACGATGGTCTATGAACACTTCACATTTCACTCCATAGAGGTAGTGTCTCCAAATCTTCAAAGCAAATAGCACGACTGCCAATTCTAAGTCATGTGTGCGGTAGTTTTTCTCATAAGGCTTCAGTTGTATTAAAGTATAAGTAATCATGTTCTAATCCTGTATCAAAACAATACCCAAACCCAATCATGTCACGGCCTAAGCACCAGGTCATAATGGCATTTGTTGCGACCTATCCTTGACCAGTTAGCCGATAAATCAAACTAATAAGATAATATAGATACGAATAAAACAAGACTAAGGTGATACTTCTCAAAAGGAAGTCAAACCAATACCAATATGATAATAGTGAAAATCTAAAATAATAGTTATAATAAACCCAAGAAGTGTCAAGAGTATCTAATACAACCCAAAAAGGTACTGAAAATACATCTTTGTCTCCAAAAGTAATTAAATATGTAAAGAAAATAAGATGAAGTCTAAAAGTTAGCCCCGAACTCTTGAGCACATCGGTACCTCAAAGATCTGCCTAATGTCGCACAAACTCAAACATCATGTGTCGTACTCAGACCTAGATCTGCATTAAATGGGCATAGTAGAGATAAGTACGGGTCCATTTGTACTCATTAGATATGATAGGCCGACTGAAAAAAGTATAAAATAAGGTACATAAAATATACTATGAGAATATCACCTGCAAGCAGAAAAGTCCCAAATAATAGTTTACACTGTCTCCACTAAGAGATCTAATAGATGGATACATAAAAATAGAAACAATACTGATATAATATGAAAGCACATAGAAACTAAGTACAAGTCAAGTAAACTAAGGAAAAACAAGCAAGATGCATAATTCAATGCAATATGGATGGGATGAATGATTAAAGCCATCACAGGACTTTTCGTATATACCTACCAAGATTGCAGCTACGAAGTGGACCCATAGGGGTTCACAAACCATATATTGTATCTCATATATCAATCTCAATTCTCCTCTCCATCTCATGTTCACAAAGAGGGTATTCATAAAGGCTTCTCATATTTTTTCAAAATATAGTATTTTCTATGGTACCAGTATCTCATGAATACATATGTATGGAATAAAGATGTAATGCTCAAAATCAACTCAAATGACAATATATAATCCATCCAACAAAGAATATATGTACAAGTGATCACAAAAATAAACTCAATATGTCCATAATTCATGATTATCAACTCCAATTATGTTCCATCTGAATAAATATGTATACAAGAATCAATATTATCATATCAACCTTTGATTAGGGTATTTTATCATGATAAAGGCAACCAATATTTATTTAAGGCCTAAATTAGCAAAATAAACCCCCACACGAGCACCATATCTAGAATAAAGACATTTAGATATATAGATAAGACCAATAATTTCAAATAAAGCTCCCACATGAACAACACAAAATATCAAATATCACAAACTAACTATAAAAGAATATAAGCCTCCATATGGGTGCAAAGCAGTAAAACTAATCTTGAAATATAAACCCCATAGTTATTTTTCCTAACCCATAACATGCTTTACTCATTTTTTACAACCCAACTCAATCTGAAAGAAGTTAAGTCATAACCTACCTCGAAATAATATATCTTGATCTAATGTAATTTAACACAGAGCCTTCCTTAAGATAACGACCTCAGAATCAACTACAATATTTAAAAATAACATCTACTCATAAAAAAAACTATCAATACCAAAATTGCCCATATGCAGGCTGGGGCCAAAACAGATTTGAAAATGAAAGAGGTAAAACTAAAATTTTGCATCAAAAATATATTTACCAAGTTTATAGGAGTCTACAGGAGAATACCTTGCAATAATGGGTTAAAATCGAGGTCCAAAGAAGAAAATCATTTTTTAAACTTTCCAGATAAAATTGTTTGATTTTTCACTTTGAAATCATGATTTAAAGATATTTTTGAAGATAAAATAAATGCAAGAGAGTGAGATTATGAGTTTAGAAGTTACCCACACGAATATCAATGTAGAAACTCTTAAAAATTGCATTTTTCAAAACTTAGAGGCCAAAAAATAGAGCAAAATTGAAAAAAAGAGATTTATATACTGGAACACCTAGGCTTTTGACCCTTTGAAAAATTCCCTTGGTTGAATTTTCTGGGCAAGGTAGGACTCAAGGGTACTAGTCGACCCTAGAATACAACTTGGGTCCCCTCATTCATATGTTAGGAATTGAAGTGGGGGTCATATTCTTTCCAAGGTAAGATTTAGCCTCTCCCAAGTTGTATGTTAGGGTATGGGTCATATGTTGTCTAGTCATATGATGCTTGAAGTCTTGTCCAAAGCATTCTGACTTGGTTACGGGTTGTACGATACCATTCGTACCTTAGAGTACGAGTTATGCATGTGGAGTCGTATGTTGGTCAGTTTAGGGGTATATGGGTATGTCTAGGGTACGATTTAGGGTACCACTCATACCCTAGGGTATGGTTCAAGGAGGTGAGTTATACCTCACTAGGTTCTATTTTTAACTTTTAAGCTTAGGATATTTTAAAATTTTCCCACCCCTCAACCCTTATAAACCACGACTTATAACCTTATTTCTCCCTTCATTCTTCACATATACAATATCAAAAACTCTCCTAAATCCTCTCTAAACTTCTTCAACAAAGATTGGGACTAGGGTTTATCAAAGAGACCATCTAGAGACTTAAGGACCAAAAATCTCCCCGTGAATCATCTTGTATAAGACATGTAACTCTTCTCTCATTGTTAGTTTGAAAATAACATGTGTTTGAACATTGATTTTAATTCTTAAATGGTGGTTTTAAAATAAGATTTTGATTCTTAAATGGTGATTTTGAAATCAAATGTTGAGGGTTTTGATGTATATTGATGAGTATTGTTTACTCTTGGTATAAATAATCTTTTCACATACTTTTGGTAATGGTTTGCATATATGGGTACTTGTTGATTATAGTTTAATAAATGGGTCATGGGTAACCCTAACTTTAATGGTTGTTACATTGGTTTTGGTCTTGTTAAACGTATGCCCGCAAGGTATTTGTGAAAATGTCTAAAAGAAATTACTAGTCATATGTTAATGTGTTTTAAACTAAGGCAATGGATTAATGAGTATGAATGGTTTGCAAATGGTTTTGTAAAGGACTTGTTATCTATGAAATAATTTAAATAGAAGCCTTGGTGGTTTAATTAATTATAATGGGTTTAAGTCCCTAAACCTTAGAGTTAATGAGTATCCTTATTGGACGATGGGTTAGAACCCCCAAAATCATATGAATGGTTGATTGATAAAGGTAATGGGATGTCTATACTTGCAAGTATTGTTGGTATGACGATATCAACGAGGTTCCTTTGGTAAGAAATTGGCTAACTGGTTGGTTGTGTGTGAATGGTTTTAATTTGGGCTTTAAAGAGGGATGTTAGCCAAGCCGTGGAAGGAGGAGGTCTCGGGGGACCAAAGATGGAAACTCACGATTCCCAGTGTGAGGTTGGTCATGGTAATAGTGTGCAATATATCACATTAATACTCATGGAGATGTACTTATCATCTTATATTCTCTCTAGCTCGTGCGACAAACACCCACCAGTGATCTTTCAGCAGGCGACGATGATGCTATATAGCCCATGGGTCAATTCTGAACGGCAAGGCTACGCATCCCAAGTTAATTATTTCAAAGTTCATGCTAATACTGTTCCTTATCCTAGCATGGTGTATGTATATATATATGTATTGCATTGGTTATATTCATTGGTTGAATGGTCTTAAACTATTGGAATTATTTTATCCTTATCCTTGAGTTACATGCTAGCGTTCCAACCACTAACTATCTCCAGACACTATGTCCCTACGCGATACAGGGCCAGAGCTTCTTTTTCTCTTCCTGTATAGTGATTAGGTGTTTAGGCGGTTCGTGTGTTGACATTGAAATGGTGAGCTTCCATACTTTGGAAGGCACACATTTCATGTACTTCTTACCTTATGTCATAAACTTCTTTGGATTTGGTTTTTGGCTATTTTCAGGTTTTTTCCTGATATATTATTGAATTTGGATTTGAAGAGGCTTTGTGGATGACTGTGACTTGGGTAGGTTGGATGTTGCGTGTGGATATAAATAGAATGATTAGACGTTCTTAAGATATATTTATTAGTCTTGTTTTTGCTATATTATTAAATATTTGGAGTTCATCCGACACTTGTGGTTTGATGTGATGGTTTGGTTAGGCTAATGGGGCGATCTCTGGTCCTTGTTGGGCTTGAGATGACCATTATGACAGAGACCCAGTTTGGGTCATGTAAAGTTGGTATCAAAGCCTAGTTTCATGGTCAATTGGGAGTCCATAAAGTTGTGTCAAGTAGAGTCTATTTTATGGGTGTGCAGTGCGCCACACTTATAAAAGAGAGGCTACAAGGCATTTAGGAATGTTTCACCTTCTTGTTGTCTTATTTTGAGCTATAGAGTTTTAGGCCTTGGATCTTTCTAATTTCTATTTGCTTGTATTTTAGATCATGCCTCTAAGAAGATCTGAAGTTCCTATAAACCCTTCTATCTCGACTGAGGATGACTTTGATGGGAGTCGCTCTACTTATATAGTCCATACTTAGTCTAGTGGTCCGGTACCTAATGCTTTAGTAGTTCCACCAGTTCTCTTTAGTCCTCCTCCTCAGTCACCTTAAGGGGATGCAACCAATGTTGATTTTCATCGTTCCATTACTTTGTTCACACAGTTGGTGGCTTCATAGTTTGAGCGTGGTACTTTGGTCTCTCTATTTTCTGAGGTCGAAAGAGTTGGCCAGTTCACGAGGTTGTATCCTTTTATATTTATCGGTACCAAGGTTGAGGAGGATCCTCAAAGTTTCATTGATGAAATAGAGGAGATATTTAAAATTATGAACTCTTCAGAGGTTGAAGGTGTTGAGTTTTATTCCTACCAATTAAAATAAGTGGTGTACCAATAGTACGAAGAGTGGGATTAGTCAAGAGGTGAGGATACTAGTGCTTCCATATGGGAGGATTTCTTTATTACCTTCTTGGACCACTTCTTTCATCAAGAGTTAAGGGAAGCTAATACAGAAAAGTTTGTAAATTTGAAGCAAGATAGGATGTCTGTTATAGAGTATTCCTTGAAATTTCATTAGCTATCTAGGTATGCTCCTGAGATGGTTTCTAGAATGAGGGCTAGAATGCGTAAGTTTGCTTTGGGATTATCCCGCGAGTTGGTCCTTAAAAGAAAGATGACCTTGTTGATCAAAGATATGGACATCTCTTAGTTGGTCATGTTTATGCAATAAGTGAAGAAAGAAAAAAAGATCTAGGTTGAGTTTAGTGAAAGGCAAGGGAAGGAAGTTAGGCCTTCTGAGAAAAATGGTAGAGATGGTGGTAGGTGGACAAGGAAAAAGTATGGGAGTTTGTGTTTTTTCTCCTCGAATAGTGCTCCTTACCCAAAGTTGTTTGGTGATTATTGATTTCAGTTTGTTGATAGATTTTGGGAACAGGGTGCCTAATCTTAAGCTAGTAAGGCTCATTCGGCTCCATCCCGCCCTCCTTGTAGATTTTGTCAAAAGTTGCTCCACTAATTCTATGATGAAGGGAAGGACATATGTTTTTATTATGGTCAGAGTGGTCATTTATTGTGTGACTATCCTGCTAGGATGGATTTCGGGGTTAATGAGGTACCTATTAGCTCTTTATCTGCTCCTACACTAATGGGTGCTACTTTAGCTTCGACTTCTGCTTCTGGTACCAACACTGAACGAAATTGACTATATGCTCTTGCATCTTGCTATGATTCTAAGGCATCTCCTGATGTCGTTATGGGTATGTTGAAACTTTTCTCCATTGATGTGTATTCTTTAATTGATCCAGGGTCCACACTGTCCTATGTGACCCCATTTGTGGTTGTTCATTTTGGTTTTGGCCTTAAGTGTCTGTCGGTTTCTTTTTCCATTTCTACCCCGGTAGGAGACTCTATAGTTGTTAAAAGAGTCTATAGGGTGTGTGTGGTATCTGTTAGTGTAGAAAAACTCTTGTAGACTTGATAGAGTTGTCTATGGTTGATTTTGATGTTAATCTGGGAATGGGTTGGTTACATTCATGCTATGCCACCTTAGATTGTCGTACCCGTATGGTCACATTTAGATTCCCTAAGGAGCCGGTCATTGTATTGGAAGGGGGTTCTTTAGTGCCTAAGGGGAAGTTCATCTCATATCTTAGAGCCCAAAAATTGATTTCTAAAAAGTGTTTGCATCATTTGGTCTGAGTTAAAGATTCTAATTTGGAAGGTCCTTCTATTGAATCCATTTTCGTGGTTAATGATCTTCCTAAGGTCTTTCCCGATGACCTTCTCGGTATTTCTCCTGATAGAGAAATTGATTTTGGGATTGATCTTGTTCAGGACACCTGTCCTATGTCTATCCCTCTATATAGAATGGCTTCAACGGAGTTGAAGGAGCTTAAGAAGCAATTAAAGAATCTCTTAGATAAAGGTTTTAATCATCCTAGCATGTCTCTGTGGGGTGCTCTCGAGTTGTTTGTGCGTAAGAAGGATGGTTCCCTTCTAATGTTCATTGATTATCGTCAGTTCAACAAGGTGACCATAAAGAATAAGTATCCTCTTCCTAAGATCGATGATTTGTTTGATCATCTTCAGGGTGCAAAATGTTTCTCTAAGATTAATCTTTGGTCAAGTTATCATCAGCTTAAGATTAGGTAGATGGATATCCCTAAGAATGCCTTCAGGACTCGGTATGGTCATTATGAGTTCTTAGTTATGTCTTTTGGATTGACAAATACCCCGATGGCATTTATGGGTTTGATGAATACGGTCTTCCATTTGTTTCTAGATTTGTTCATCCTTGTCTTTATTGATGACATCTTGGTCTATTCTAAGAGTGAGGCAGATTATGTCGATCACCTTGGTGCTGTGTTGCAAACCTTGAAGGATCATTGTTTGTATGCCAAGATCTCTATATGCGAGTTTTGGTTGAAGGATGTTTCTTTTCTTGGTATGTTATTTCTAGTGAAGGGATCATGGTGGATCCAGAAAAGGTTGTCGTGGTTAAGAAGTGGCCTAGATCCATGACTCCAATCGATATTTGGGACCTTTTTGGGTCTAGCCAGCTACTATAGGAGATTTGTGGTGAGATTTTTGATGATAGCTATCCTACTGACTAGGTTGACCCAGAAGAAGGTTAAGTTCTTATGGTCGGAGTTATGTGAGGGTAGCTGTGAGAAGTTGAAAGATAAACTGACTTCGCCTCCAATTTTGACCTTGCCCAAGGGTAATAATGGTTTTGAAGTATATTATGATGCTTCTCCTATTGGGCTTGGTTGTGTGTTGATGCAACATGGTAGGGTGGTGGCCTATACTTCTAGGCAATTAAAAGTTTATGAGAAGAACTACCCTACTCATGATTTGGAGTTATTGGTAGTGGTTTTTGCATTGAATAGTTGGCACTACTATCTCTATGGGGTTCATGTTGACATATTCTCTAATTATAAGAGCCTACAATATGTATTTACTTAGAAGAAGTTGAATCTCAGTCGAAAGAGAT
Source organism: Capsicum pubescens (assembly GCA_030864215.1). Classification (NCBI taxonomy): domain Eukaryota; kingdom Viridiplantae; phylum Streptophyta; class Magnoliopsida; order Solanales; family Solanaceae; genus Capsicum; species Capsicum pubescens. The sequence continues at coordinate 246,111,862 of CM061544.1, read as the reverse complement.
GGCTTGAGTTGTTAAAGGACTATGATATTAGTCTTCACTACCATCCAGGTAAAGATAACATTGTTGCTGATGCTCTTAGCAGGTTATCCATGATGAGTATAGCTCATGTGGATGAGGATAATTAGGAGTTGGTGAAGGACATTCACCATTTGTCTAATCTTAGAGTTCTTCTCACGGACTCTGAGGATGGTGATGTATTCGTGCATAGGGTATCGCAGTCATCTCTTGTGGTTGAGATAAAGGAAAAGAAAATGTTAGATCCCTATTTGATAAAGATTAAAGGTAATGTGTTTCAACAAAAGGTTGTTGATTTTGATATTGGTGGTGATGATATCTTATAGGTTATGTATTCCCAATATCGATGGATTGAGGGACAGGATTTTGGCTAAAGCTCAAGGATATCATTATGCCATTAGTCCCGATTCTATAAAAATTTATCATAATAATAGGGATTTCTATTGGTGGAATAATATGAAGTGAGATGTGGCTAGTTATGTGGCTAAGTGTATGGTGTATCAACAAGTGAAAGTTGGATACTTTATACCCGGTGGTTTGTACTTTATACCAAAAGATTGAGTTGCCTGAGTGGAAGTGAGAGGCAATTAATATGGATTTCGTCACTACTCTTCCCTGATCCCAAAATCAATATGATTCTATTTGGGTCATTATGGATAGAATGACCAAGTCCGCTAACTTCTCACCCGTGAGGACTAGTTATTCGATGGAGGATTATGCTAAGTTGTATCTTATAGAAATTGTGAAGTTATGCTAAGGTTTTCCTTAGTACCGATTTCCACTCATAGACGGATGGACAAACGGAGATGACCATTCAGACATTGGAAGATATGTTTTGTGCTTGTGTGATTGTTTATGTCAGTTGTTGGTACAACCATTTGCCTTTGATTGAATTCGCCTATATCAATAGTTACCATTCTAGCATTAGTATGGTTCTTTTTGAGGTGTTGTATGGTAGAAGATGTCATGCCCCTATTGGGTGGTATGAAGTTGGTAAGGGTAAGTTTCTTGGCCCTAATTTTGTTCACTAAGCCTTGGAGAAGGTGAAGGTGATTCGTGATAGGTTGAAAGCCGCTCAAGGTCTCCAAATGTCCTATGATGATGTGATAATGTTGGTGATTGGGTATTCTTGAAGGTATCTCCCATGAAGGGAGTAGTGCGATTTGTTAAGAAGGGAAAGCTTAGTCCTCATTATGTTAGTACATATTTGATTGTAAAGAGGGTTGGTAATGTTTCCTATGAGATGGAATTTTCCTCTAGTTTGAGCTCCATCTATCCGGCATTCCATGTGTCCATGTTGTGGAAGTGTATGGGTGATCCTTCATTGGTTGTTCCCTTGGAGGATGTTTTGTTTTAGACTCCTTGTCCTATTAGGATGTCCTGGTGAGGATCTTGGATCGATAAGTTCGCTGATTGCGAATGAAAGAGGTGGCTTCGGTGAAGATTCTATGGAGGAACCAAAAGTCCGAGGAAGATACTTGGGAGGCGGAAGAGGACATTAAGTCAAAGTATCCACATTTGTTTTCCGTTCAAGAAACTTATGCTTGAGGTATGTGTTAATCTTCTTAACATAATTCATGTCTTTGTTAGGCGATGGGTTCGATTCCCTAAACTTTGAATTGAGCAAATGTTTTGATAGACTATGGGTTTTAGTCCCAAAGTCAATTAAATGAATGGATGTTTGATGATGATGATGACATGTGTCTTATCCTTGTTGTATGTCTTTGATTTCTAACTTGGTTAAAGGTTAGCTTAATATGCTATGATGTGTTAACTCGTGCTTGTGCTTGCCTTACCCGTCATTCGAGGATGAATGATCCAAGTGGGGGAGAATTGAAACACCTAGGCTTTGGACCCGTAGAAAAATTTCCCTGGTTGAAGTTTCTTGGCAAGGTACGACTCAAGGGTACTAGTCGTACCCTAGAATACGACTTGGGTCCCCTAACTCATATGTTAGGCAGTGTAGTGGTGGTCATATTCTGTCCAAGGTATGGTTTAACATCTCCTAAGTTGTAAGTTAGGGTACGGGTCGTATGTTGCCCAGTCGTATGATGCTTGAAGTCTTGGCCAAAGCATCTGACTTGGGTATGGGTTGTAAGGTACCACTCATACCTTAGGGTATGAGTCGTGCATGCAGAGTCGTATGTTGGTTAGTTTAGGGGTACATGGGGAGGTCTAGGGTATGAGTCAGGGTACCACTCATACCCTAGGGTATGGGTCAAGGAGGTGAGTTGTACCCTCGTGGATTCCATTTTCAGCTTTTAAGCTGAGGCTATTTTAGACTTTGACCTCCCCTCAACCCTCATAGACCACGACTTATAACCTTATTTTTCCCTTCTTTCTTCACATATACAATATAAAAAACACTCCCAAATCCTCTCTAAACTTCTTCAACAAAGATTGGGGCTAGGGTTTATCAAAAAGGCCATCTAGAGACTTGAGGACCAAGAATCTTCCTGTGAATCATCTTGTATAAGGCATATAACTCTTCCCTCAGTGTTAGTTCGAAAATATCATGTGTTTGAACATTGATTTTGATTCTTAAATGGTGGTTTTGAAATCAAATGTTGAGGGTTTTGATGCTTATTGATGAGTATTGTTTACTCTTGATTTAAATAATAATTTCACATGCTTTTAGTAATGGTTTGCATATGTGGGTGCTTATTGATTGTGGTTTAATAAATGGGTCATGGGTAACCCTAACCTTAATAATTTTTACCTTGGTTTTAGTTTTGTTGAAGGTGTACCCACAAGGTGTTTGTGAAAATGTCTAAAAGAAATTACTAGTCACATGTTAATGTTGTTTTAAACTAAGTCAATGGATTAATGAGTATGAATGGTTTGCAAATGGTTTTGTAAAGGCCTTGTTGGCCATGAAATAGTTTTAATATAAACCTTGTTGGTTTAATTGATTATAGTGGGTTCAAGTCCCTAAAACTTGGAGTTAATCAGTGTCCTTGTTGGACGATGGGTTAGATCCCCCAAATTATATGAATGGTTGAATGATAAAGGTAATGGCATATGTATACTTACAAGTAGTGTTGGTATGACGATACCAACGAAGTTCCTTTCTTAAGAAATTGGTTAAATGGTTGGTTGCGTGTGAATGGTTTTAATTTGGGCTTTAAAACAGGATGTTTAGCCAAGCCGTGGAAGGTGGAGGTCCCGAGGGGACCAAAGCTGGAAACTCACGATTTGCCAGTGTGAGGTTGGTCATGGCGACTGTGTTTATGATGTCACACTTATACTCTTGGAGATGTACTAGTCATCTCATAGTCGCTCCATCTCATGCGGCAAACACGTGTTGGGGCCCTTTAAGCAGGTGGCGCTGACCCTATATAGGCCATGGGTGGATTCTAAACGGCAAGGCTATGCATCCCAGGTTAATGATTTCAAGTTTATGCTAATCTTGTTCCCTATCCCGACATGGTATGCTTATATATATGTATGTATTTTATTAGTTATATGAATTTATTAAATGGTCTTAAATTGTTGGCATTATTTTATCCTTATCCTTAAGTACATGCTAGTGTTCCAACCGCTAATCGTCTCCGAACACTGTGTCTCACGCGACACAGTGGCCGAAGCTTCTTCTTCTCTTCTTGTGCAGTGATTAGGTGTTCGGGTGGTTCGAGTGTTGACATAGAAGTGATGAGCTTCCATACTTCAGAAGGCACACATTTCATGGTCTTCTTAACCTATGTCATAGACTTCTTTGGATTTGGTTTTTGTCTATTGTCGAGGGCTTGTCTTAACATATTATTGACTTCGGATTTGTAGAGGCTTTGTGGATGACTGTGGACTTGGGTAGGTTGGATGTTGCATATGGATATAAATGGAATGATTAGACCTTCTTAAGATATGTTTATTAGTCTTGTTTCTGCTATATTATTAAATGTTTGGAGTTTATCCGACACTTGTGGTTTAATGTGATGATTAGGTTAGGCTAATGGGGAGATCTCTGATCCTTGTTGGGCTTGAGATGCCCGTTATGACAGGGCCCCAATTTGGATCATGTAGTATACTATCTAGTGCTGGCCGCTTAAGCGGTTAGGCCTGCATGGCTAGGTACACTAAAGTGGTCCCCTTTCACTAGAGCGGCACCCACTAAAGAGGTCAAATGCTCGCTTTGGAGGTAGGTGAATACCAAGCTAGTTGCTAAAGCAGTTCTTTGCCACTTAAATGGCCACTGCAGTACTTAGGTCGCTAAAGCGGCTGCGCCATCTTGCAGCTGCCCCAACAACTTAGTAAAAATGCCAAGTTCCTGATCACACCCTCAAGATTCATTCAAAATCTTATGAATGAAAACGAACTATGCTACTATGCTAATTTTGATGTTCGGGACTCAAGAGCAAAGTCAGATTTGTGAAAAAAGATCATTTTCCCAAAATAAACCCACGGACTCCTTTTTCACTATTTTCAAACCAAGGGTCGAAATGAGATATAAAAGCCCTAAAACCCAATCAACTCTGCTACTAATCCAAATTTGACATTTTGGATCTACTGGCACATTCCATTTTGCTATTCGACACTCAGAACGAAAAATGTTGACCAAAGTTAACTATATGACTTTTCAAGCCTCTAGAAACCTCAAACTCGCACAGCTCATTGTCGATCGCATTAGGAACCATTCCAACCATCCTAAAATATCAAAATCAATATGTAGAAACTACGAGGAAGAGTAAAATGATCAAACACATAGAAATGTAAAATTCACTGATTTACGTCATTACAACATCCACCACTAAATATCTTGTTCGTCCTCGAACTAAAGGCAAGAAAAAATATAAATTGATAAATAGCTGAGGGTAACTACTACACATGTTAGACTATACCTCCTACGTATCCTCCTCAATAGGACAGTGTCCCTACTAAACCTTAACAACAATAATATCTCTAGAACGCAATCGTCTCACATTCCTAGATAAATTAACATTAGCTCCTCAACAAAGATCAATCTCTCATCAAACTGAACTGAATCCCAACAAAGCACATGAGTCTCATTCGAAATATAGAGTCGAAGCATAGATACATGCAAAGCTGGAAGAACGGCTGTAAAGTGTGGAGGTAAGGACAACTCATAAGAATCCTCTCCAACTGTTTAAAGAATCTCAAAAGTTCCAATATACCTGGGGCTATGATTTTCCCTCTTCCAAAACCTCATTACTTCCTTCATGGGTGACACACGAAGGAAGACTCTATCACCAGTCCTAAACTTCAAGGCATGACGCCTGTGTTCAAAAAAACACTTTTGAGTACTTTAAGCTACCCAAAGCCTATCCTAAGTCACCCAAACTCTATCCAAAGACTCACAAATCAAGTCAGTACCATGGGATCTAACCTATGAAGTCTCAAACCAACCAATAGGAGATAGACAGTGCCTACCATAGCTCGAAAGCGACCATCTTAATACTCCAATGGTAGCTATTATTATAGCGATCTTCGCCAAGGCCAAATGTTCCTCCCACAGACCCTCAAAATCCATAACATATGCACAGAGCATATCCTCAAAAACCTAAATAGTTTACTCCAACTGACCATTAATATAGAGGTGGAAACCTGTGCTAAGGTCAAATCAAGTACCTAAGTTCTCCTAAAAAGTCTGCCAGTAGCTAGAAGTAAACACTGAGCCTCTGTCTAAATAACAGACATGGATTCCCCAATGAAGATGAACTATCATGATATAGGCCAACCTCTCAATACTAAGAAATATGAATAGGGATGAAATGGGTTGATATGGTAAATTAATACACGATGGCCCAAACACTGTCCAAACTATGTGAAGTATGAGGCAACCTAGTCACAAAGTCCATAGTGATCCACTCTCAGTTCCACTTAGGAATGAGTAATCTCTAAAGCAAACTACTCGATCTTTGATGCTCGTTCTTCACCTGTTGACAACATAAGCAATGAGCTACAAAATCTACTACATCCTTCTTTATATCACCCCACTAGTAAAACTGATTCAAATCATAATATATCTTGGTCACACATGGATGGTTAGAATATCTAGAGCAATGAGCCTTCTTAAAAATAAGTCTCACTCAATATCTAACTCTCAGCACATAAGACAACAATCCTTAATACATTTTCAGAATCAAGAGAGGCTTCCTTAGCCTCACCACTCAACACCTTATCCTAAATCACCCTTAAACTAGCATTATCAAACTGGTGAGCTCAAATCTGCTCCATCAAAGAAGATCTAGTATCAACAAAGGATACACCATGCCTGGGTGCCAAAATATTAAGCCTAACAATATGGTTAGCTAAAGAGTAAACCTCCAAGGATAAAGTCCACTCCTTGGTTAAGAGATAAGCTAAACTACCTATACTAGCTAGCTTCCAACTCAAGGCATCCACAACCACATTAGCCTTGCCCAGATAGTACAAATTAATAATGTCATAATCCTTAACCAACTTAAGCCAACGCCGTTACCTCATATTGACATCTCACTATCTAAAGAAGCTCTAAAGTCTATGAAGGTATGGAAAAAATTCACAAGGCACTCCATACAAGTAATGATTCCACAACTTCAACACAAACCCTACGATTGCCAACTCCAAATAATGGGTAGGGTAATTTCTCTCATGAGGCTTCAACTGATTATAGGTATAAGAAATCATCAAACCCTTCTTCATCAACACCTCACCTAAACCAACACCCAAAACATCACAAAATATGGTAAAATCCACACCTTCTTTTGGCAAATTCAAGATAGGAGTCAAAGTCAACAACTCCTTGAGCTTTCAAAAGCTCCTCTCACATGCATCCGACCACTAAAAAATTATATTTTTCAAAGTCAACTTGATCAAAGAAGTTGCAATAGATGAGAAACCCTCTAAAAAGTTTGATAATATCCCACCAAACAAATAAAATCCCAAATCTTAGTAAGAGAAGTAGGTTTAGCCTAGTCATAAATTGCCGTAATCTTGGCCAGATCGACCATAATACCGTTCTTGGTCACCACATGACCCAAGAAAGAGATAAAATCCAACCAAAACTGATTGTTAGGAAACTTAGCATACAACTTCTCATCATGAAACATCTAAAGCAAAATCCTGAAATACTTCAAATGGTCGACATTACTCTTGGAATAATCCAAGATGTCATCTATAATAAAATCATAAAAAAGTCAAGTTACAACAAAAATACCTAATTCATCAAATCCATAAATATTGTACGGGCATTGGTAAATCCAAAAGACATGACCAAGAACTCATAAGGACCATATCATGTTCGAAAATCTATATTTGGAATATCTAAAACTCTAATCTTTAATTGTTGGTACACAAACCTCAAATCAATCAAACAAAACACCAAACCACCCTTAAACAGGTTAAATAGATCATCAATATGACAAAGAGCATATTTGTTCTTAACCGTCACTTTGTTCAACTGCCTATAATTTAATACACATACATATAGAACTATTCTTTTTCTTCACAAATAAGATGGTGCACATTAAAGAGATACACTAGGTCTAATAAACCCCTTACTCAACAAATCTTGCTACTTCCCCTTCAAATCCATCAACTCATTTGGGTCCATCCTATAGGAAGGAATAAAAATGGTCTTGGTTCTCGACTCCACATCAATAGAAAAATTAATATCACCATCTGGAGGCATACCCGGTAAATCCGTAGGAAACACAACCATGAACTCATGATCAACTCAAATAGAATCCATAGAAGGCGGTGAGGCAACACTTGTATCATGGATCTGAGCTAAATAAGTTAGATACTCTCTCTATTATGTTATGAGTACAGATAAAAATATAACACTCTTTAGACCTAAATTAAGTGTATGCTTCCTAGATAACCTTGGTACACCGGTGTAGCTAAAGTCATAGTCTTGACATAATAGTCTAAAATAGTACGATAAGGAGCTAACCAATCCATTCCTAAGATAACATCAAATCAACCATAGCTAAGATAATTAAGTCTACCCAAGTCTTAATGCTTGCAAATATAACCACACGAGATTGATACACTCGATCCACCATTAAAGAATTTCCTACAGGGGTAGAAAAATAAAGATGCATAGAAAAAGGTTCACACGAAACATCAATATAGATGCAAAATATGTAGACACATAGGACAAAGTTAACCTAGGGTTAAATAATATGAAAGTAAATCTGAAGAAAACTGAGACAATACCTATAATAATAACATAAGATGCCTCTATCTCGGGCCTAGAAAATATAACATAACACTTACCATGTCTGCTCTTAGACTGGGTAACTTCTCAACTATCACTGCGAGTACCTCTACCTCTATCCTGAATACCTCTAGATGTAAACCTACCACTTTATGAACAGTCTCTCACTATTGATATAAGATTAGGTCTAAAAATAAGTTGAGGATAATCCTTGGATACATGGACAAACTCATCATAGTAAAAACACTCTCTATAGATCTAAGGTGGTGTGGCTGAACTAGAATGACCCTCGTGACCAGATACTTGACTACCCAAAGTCACTGAACCTGAAGACTTATCGCCCGATCCATGCAAAGCAACCTAAACTACCTACAATGATAACTATAGGAACCTTTACCAGTAAAGTCTTTACCAATGATAACTCACTATGACGAAGCGCCTTCTTGATTCCTCCTTGAGTATCCTGGATAATCAACTTGATCATCTTGGTATGCTTAATAATATCTGAAAAGAAGTCACTAAGACCACCATATGAGCTGTATCTTACTGATAAGTACCATTCAATACCTTTATGAACTTTTGAATCTTCTCGAACTCAGTGGAAATGCTAATGGTTGAATACCTGGATAAAGTGTGAAACTGAGCCTCATACTCAGTAATAGTCTGGTTACCTACTCCAAATAATAAATCTCATTACACATCTGGTCCTTTGAACTATATGGAAAACCTTTCCAAGGAAGATTTAAAAAATTGAGTCCAAGTCATAGCAGGCAAACTCAAAGGTCTACAACTCGTATAAGACCTCCACCAATCCATAGCCCCATCCATCAACTGACAGGTAGTATAAGAAACTCTGTGAGGCCCATGGGATCTAAGATTCTATAACTTCTCCTAGCAAAAAACCAAAAACTCATAGGCATCCTCTCTAATAGAACCACTAAACTTGATCGAACCCAAGCGAATGAACCTCTAAAACCTATTCTGATCATCAAAAAATATAAATGTACCCAAAGCAAATAGAGAAATAGTAAGTTTGGCAGGTTGAAAATCAATACGTAGGGGTACTTAGATAAAGGTTTTACCTCTAAACTAAGAATACCAACTACCATAAAAGGTGAAACACTACTCGATATTTGAATAATATAATAAGTAGATACTGACAATAATGGTGGTACCATACTAAAAACAAGAGGAAGAACTAGTGCACTCAACGGAACACTATCCAAATTATTCTATAACTAAATCAACAAACTCTTTAGAACTTGGGTAGAAATTGAACCCTGTAGGACCTGAGCTAGCCTTATATCTCCTACATGCTCAATCTTGGGCTTAGAAGAGGTCACCCTAGTACCATCTATGGTAGGGGTAGCTCATCGTGCCCATCCTTTAACTCTAGGTCATCCATGATCCCTACCTTTCCCTCTAGTCTGGGATCCATCCTCAGGTGATGGCTTAATATCTCTAACATCTCGCGACCTAATCTTTTCTATCTCACAAAAAAGAGTAGACCACAACTTAGAACATAGGATACGAATAACCCACACAATAAGGAATAAAAGTATATAAGTTTTTCATAAAGACATCTTATAGCCTCTCAAATATAGATACTGACGTCTATGTTCCGATCTACGAGACTCTACTAGACATCCTACTCTTATAATTATGAGACTGATGACCCTGTCTTCTTTGATACTAATTTTTCATGATCCAAGAATTAGGTCATGATGCCACTTGTTGAAGCCTATCCTTGATAAGTAAGCCGATCACCCAAAATAATAAGATAATATAAATATAAATAAAAACAAGACTAGGGTGAGACTTCTCGAAGTAAGTCAGACCAATACAAATATAATAATAGCAGAAAACTAAAATGAGTGACATAATAGACCCAAGAAATGGTGTCCTAAGTCAAGACATCTAATATAACCCACAAAAGTATTAAAAGTACATCTCTATATACAAGATAAGTAAAGACATAAAGGAAATAAGATGAAGTCCGAATGTCAGCCCTGAACTCTAAAGCATATCGGTACCTTAAAGAACTATCCAATATCGTACTATCTTCAATGCCATATATTATACTCGAACCTAGATCTACATCAAAAGGGCATAGTAGGGATAAGTATGGGTCCACTTATACTTAGTACGTGTCATAGGTTACCTGAACTAAGTAGAAAATAAGATAAGTAATATATACTATAAACACATCATCTGCAAGAAGAAATGTACCAAATGGTAGCTCACATCTTCTCTACTAACAATTCTAATATATGAATCCAAAAAAATGGAAACAACACTAATATAATATTAAAGCACACAAAAACTAAAAAAAAGTCAAGTAAACTAAGGAAAAAAAAGCAAGATGGATATGTAATAAAATGTAGATGGGATGAATAATGAAAGCCATTGGATGAATTTTTGTATATATCCACCGAGGTCGTAAATACCAGGTAGTACCCATGGGTAGTTCATGACCCATATACTGAATCTTATATCTCAATCTCAACCTTAATCCCAATTCTCCTCTATAGACCATGTTCAAAGAGAGGGTTTTCATAAAGGCATGTCATTTCCTTAAAAAATAGTATTTCCCATTGGTACCGGTATTTTATGAATGTATATGTACGAAATAAGGATCTAATGCTCAAAATCAACTCAAATAACAATCTCCATTCCATTCAACATGAAATATATATACAAATGAGCCCCATCACAATCAAATTTGCAAGTCATGATAGCACCTAAGTTATCTTTCCAGTAGGTAAGCCAAACTATAGCCCTGTGCTATAAGCAATGGGCAAATTTTGTGGAAAAAGGCCTAAAAGCTAGAAATTTGCAAGTTAAGACTTACAATAATAATAGTCTAAAAGATAGATAAAACATCAACAACCATCACACGACCTAGAAGTATCGGTACAAGAGCTACTAAGAAAAGGAACATAAATACCGAAATAGACAAATACAAAGCTGTTTCAAATAATGAAAGACTTGTCATGAACAAATTTCTCAGGTCATGATGGGGCCTACTCTAAATGACCAATAGACAAGACAAACCCATAGTCCAGAATAACTTGTAATGGACTACTCAAATAGATAAAAAAAAGAATGTAGAATATCTAAAATACAAGATCAATTACATAATATAATCCCAAGACGTGGTGGCATCAGTACAAGACCTTCTACATAACTAGATTTCAAAGAGAAGTACAAATGAATACACTGATATAACTTATCGAGTAAAAAATAGAGACTAATCTAATAAATAAGAGAGAGATAAGTAATACTCCAAACGTCATGATCTCCACACAATACATACATCAATCTGATAACTCATACTATGATCTGCAGGCTGCAAAAGTATAGTATGAGTACCAAACATGTGGTACTCAGTAGGTAACTGCCGATTGAGCTCCAAAGTTATAGAAGATATATGAAACATATAAGCAGAACGAAAAACTGCACCCAAATATCTAGAAACTATATGAGACAGCCAATGAAGGATAACCTATCCTATTCATGTCCAAGAGACTTAACATATTAAGGCTAAGGAAGTAGTAATAATGCACTATCCTATTCCAGCCATACTTAGGAATCTAAACACTTGACCATATATCATGGGCCTATATATAAAGTAAACATGGAAGATATATATATATAAGTATACAAAGCAAAAAAAAATATACAATGTGAATCAATGAAAAGAAGGGATATACGGTAACACCATAGTTACATATAGCTAGGTATACACATACACACACATATATATATATATAAGTATATAGCCAAGGTCTACTTGAAGTACAACTTAGTTCATTAGACTAGCTATTTAAGACCTCATAATCATAATAAGAACTAGTGCTATAATACTCAGGGTTCTAATCCATATATCAAGTCATCAGATAGTCCTGCATAATAATGTAATCATAAGGTAAAAGAGGTTGGAATCATACCTCAAGTCTCGATACCGAATAAATGACCAATACATCCTAAACTATCCATAATAATGATAATCACAAGGATAATAATGATGATAATAAGAATGTCAATAACAACGCAAGTAACCGGATAGTTCGGACAACTAAATACCTAACCTAGCCTATCATGTACCCCCACTGCCCCAGGCTTAGAAGGTTCAATCAACAAATAACAAACTATTGTTCTATAGAAATATAACACTTATGATGCTTAAAACTATGAGAATATGCATGTACTTAAGGCTATTTTGTTGGATTTGAGGTTTTTTTGGAGTGTTTACAGGAAAGCATGTTTTGGATGCTAATTTCATGAAAAAGATAAAAAAAGTAATTTTGTCTACTTATGGGAGAAATTATGGGAAATTACGGATATTAGTGACACTTTCCGAATTATACATAACCAAAGAATGTGATTGAAGTTAAATATTTGAAGATTGGTTGCAAGTTCCATAGTTGAAGATCTCGAGAGTTGACAGTGCTTCAGTAATTTGGCCATAACATTTCACCCCGATATCAGATTAAGGCAAAATTGATATCATTGGAAAGCTAATTCAATTATCTATATGATGGTTGGGACTTTTCCACTTTCTTAGTCAACTTGTAGAACGCAAGTAGCACATACACTCCCTATGTCGGCAAAGCAAGTGTTGGAAGCTAAAATCCTGAGAGCTAGGCTGCAAGACTTGTACCTGTGGTATGTACCTGTACCCACCCTGCTAACCGTAGGTAATACCTGCGCCCAGGTTCAGGGAGTAGGTGCAGGGTGAAAGTTCCCATCGACTCAGCTTTTTCGGATCATTTCAAAATCATTTCCTAGGGTTTGTATGTAACCCATTTACACTCCTATGATGTTTTTAAGTCCTATTATGTATGGGTAATTAAGTTTTCTATTTTAGTTAGAATTTGATTTCTAGGGTTTGTTGTAAACTATAAATACCCTTTTAGGCTGTGTATTCATACATTTACATATTCAGGGGTACACCCTTAGGGGCTATCCTATACTCTCATTGTTCTTGGTTTGGTTTTGGTTTGTTATTCAATTTGAGACTTTGGGATTTCTTGTCTTATTATTGTGAGATTTATTTTTTAATTTTATCTGTGTATTCCATGATTGATCTCATAACTATGAGTGTCTAATTCCCTTAACTAGGGTTGTGGGAACCCTGACGGATTAATTAAGTAGAGAAAGTGCCAATTCATTCCAGATAAAGATTCTTGCATGTATTGGGTTTTCTTTGTTCTTATTGATTTCTTAGTGGTGGATAATGTTAAGATCCCACTTAGATTATTGCTACTTACTCCAAAAGAGGAGTAGTGATTAGGAAAAGAAGATCACAATAGTAATTTGAAGTTTAACAGTCGATCCATGCTACTAGGTATTATCTAACTAATATGGCTAGCTGTCATCTAATAACTAGAGACTCAAAAGGTAAAAGTTAACTGGGATTAAGATAAGGGTTAGTAAGGCGACATACTAAGACTCAAAAGGTAAATGTTGAAATCTGTCTGCTCGTCCAAAACACTGTTGATGGTACATAACTTATCAATTCTGCATGGAAGATATTGGAATAGTTCGACAGTGCACGATAAGTCTACTGAGTTGAGAAGCCATGGGGAACACAAGCCTAGTGTTCGTCTTAGATTATTTACAACCAAAAACAACCAAGCCTCGATACTTTAAGCTAGTTACTACAAATCCCTCCTTTTTACTTTTCCCCACTGCCTAGAGATTTTATTAAGTTCGAGATATATTTTCGGCCTATTCCCTATGGGATCCACCGTAACCTAGTTGGGTTACTATATTTTGAAAGAGACCACTTTATCCTTCTAAGGAGGGGTAGTTTGCGCATTATCACACACCACAAGGCTTAGTCATCACCTATATATATGCAACCCTCCTATACGAGATGATATATATAGGCGCATACTGGTGATAGGCAATGTGCATGAAAGAATGAATGCAACAAAATTTATAATACCATAAAAATCATCATCAACATGACCATCGTAATCCTCATAACCATCATCCTCATCATCCTCATCATAATCTTCCTTCACCTTGTCGGGTATCAATATCTATATCTATATCTATTTATATATTCCATATATAATGCTATCCGGACTCGAACTGGTAGATGTGCACATAGGTACATAAATATAATCATCCTCTGGCCTTATTGGGTATATCAAATCATCATAATATCCTCTGGCCTTGCCGGGTATCATCATATCATCTTAATATTTATCGGCCTAGTGGGGCATCATCACATCATCAAAATATCCTTCGGCCTTGCCGGGTGTCATCATATCATCATAATATTCTTCGGCCTCGATGGGTATCATAATATCATCATAATATCCAAATCAATATCAATATTATAGAGCGAGCCCCATGAGGAATAAAGTAAAGTGCAAGCCTTACGAGGGCTAAAGTAGAAAACAAACCCCACGAGGGCTAAAGTAAATAAACATAAAAAGAAAAGCAAGGTAGAGTATGTTGACACCAAAATTTGGCTCTCCAATCTTAAAATTAACGTATTTATGCTTCCTGATCGTTAAAGTGAATAAAATACATTTTTTCACACATTTTTATAATTTTTAACAAATTATTGATCACAATTATTATTTTAGAATTTTTATCAATTTATTTTCGTATTTTAATTTTACATAATTTATTGATAATTATACATAATTTTGTAAATTTTAGGATTTTTTATCAGTTTATTATAATTTAATTTTTTTGCACAGTCACCTACATATGTAGACATCATAACATTATAATTTTTTACTACATACTATAATTTTAATTATTCATAGAATAATATATTTTTAAAATAATTATATTTTATTTATTATTTATATTTTATGGTAATCAATATATCTGGATTTATATTTTTATACATTATTTAATACGATTTATAAATATAAGTCGGATTAATTATTATAATACATAGAATAACAAATCAGTCAAGTGAAAGTCTCATCGCTTTTTAATGTGACACTTGTGATGATAGGTTGGAGTTTTAATCATTGGATAAAGAGTTTTACTTTATTGGTTAAAAAGGTGAAAATGAGGCAAAAGGGTCTAATATTTTATTTTTGGGGTAAATAGGAGGTTTATTTTGTATAATAAATAAAGAAGTAGGGTCTTTATTATTTTATGCATACACCAACGCATAATACATGCACAACACACACACACACACATCAGATCTCTCTCTCCCTCCATCTTCACTGCCTTCTCCGGCAGCCATCACCACCGAATTATGGTGAAACCTCCTTCACTTCCAGCCTCACAACCACCCACGCCGCCAGCCATCTCCTTCATTAGTCTGTCCTAATTCTGAACATCACCAAAAAAGTTCACAGTGCCTCACCATACTAGCAATTACAACTAGCGCTCCCCCTTCCCCTTTCTTTTTTCTACTACATCGAAATTGGTCACTAGCAGGCGAGCCACCAACCGACCGCCCTCTTTTCCTTTCTCCTTTTCCCTTTCCGCTACCTTTTCGTTGGATTTGGCCATCAACGGGCTGTCCATCCACCACCAAAAACTCTGGTGCTGCTGGCTTTCTCCCTCTTCCCGTCCTACTATTAGCAGAAAAAAAGGGGCTACATCTGGCCGAAAAGAATTTGCTACTCCGACGTTCCATTACCATTGAAGTAGCAGTGCTGGTTGATTTCTTTGTCTACTTCAACGCTCGATGATATTTTATTATGTTTGTTCCTATACAATTTTGTTCTTTCTTAGATCTGATCGGAGTTGATCAAATTTGATTGAAAAAATATATTTTCGGTGATGTTCCGATGAGATCTTGATTTTCTCCAATAAATATTTTGACTTTAATTTTGTTTGGTTGGTTTAGCTCACTGCTTTTCTTACTGCTAACATTTAATTTATTGCTACAATTTTTATCTATTTTTTTGGCTATCTCTGTCATTAATATTTTGTTGCTATACTCTGTTACGGACTGCTCTGTTAGTTTAGGATTAATTTTTTATTCAAAAGTTTACTTTGAAAATGCTTTTTCTATCCTGGTGTTTAGTTAATTTTGGATTGTTTTGGACATTTCCTTTAGTTTTATTGCTTTGTTATTCATTACACTGATAATGATCAAATACAATGCGTGGCCGATGAAGAAACTTTTCCGTCGATTTTTGAGGCCTCCACAAATAAAAAGAAGAATATTACGTGTGCAAATACATAATAAAATAAATAAATTCGGGTGATGACGAAATTCTTATAATATCAAAAATTTTATTCGAGCCCACGCTTTAAGAAAAATTCTTTTTTATATACATATATGCGCATATATTTCTTAGTTTATTTTTGATTTGTTACTAACATTTTTATCTCGAGTGTTTAAACAGGTTATCGGAAATACATGTCGGAAATAACATTCAAAAAAAGTGTAAATTTTGTATTTGTGTTTTTTTACATTCTTGCAATTGTACACAATATTAATCATACTATAATCATTATTTTTGGGATGTTGGGAAGGGATATTCTTTAGTTATACAATCTACACTGCACGGTTAGGAAAATTTAGGCCGTCAATATTTATATAAAAAAAATTAAATTAATTTAGATATTTAATCAATTAATTCAGACTTATACATTAAAAGATATTGCATAATCTTTTCCTTTATTCAATATTTTCTTTTCTTTCCATACACATTCTTATATACTTTCGGCCATCTTCACACATTTTTTATATATACAATAATTTATGTAATTTATACATTCTTTACATGCAAATTGTTTATATTAATTGAATACAAATTTTATATTTGTATTTATAAACATTGATTATTTTTGTCTTCTCTTAGTAAACCTAAGTCTGGCTGGGAACCACATTTGTGGATTTTGAAGTGTGCCTAATCCCTTTCCTTCGAAATAATTTGAACCCTTACCTAGAATCTAAACTGTTTCGTAGATTAACACACAAATCATGTATGTTAATAAATAAATAGGTTTCCTTATTTTCCTTAAAAATTAGGTGGCGACTCTTTATAAAATCAATTCTTTTTGAGTCCATAATGTTGTACTTGTTTTTACCTTAGGTAAAATTAGGGTACAACAGTTTGACGACTCTACTGGGGAATCAAGGCTCTAACCATTACAGACTTAGGTAAATATTTATGTTTTTATATTTATTTGTTTCATACTAATTGTCTTGATTCATTTTTTTTATGTGACATAAATATTTATTTGTTATTATTTTGTATAGATTATTTATATGTTTATCAGTTTATTAAATTGGCATTCCGTTCATATTTCGTCCATTTCAAAAAATTAACACTCACACACATTAAACACGCGGATTGTATATTGTACTTTCCCAAAATTCTTTCAAATCACCTTACTTTAGAGAGTTGGCGCATGTGTGCAGTGAGAGAGAGTTTTACTACCATGGGACTACATGCCTTCCCATATAGGAAGCTCAAGTCCATGTCTACCCACTCTTAGTCAACATGAGATATAGCTAAATATCACTTTTTTAGGTGCATGCATCATTAGACAACTCTATGTACGAAGGGTCCACGACCCAAGTGACACATTGTTATAGTCTTTGTACATATTTGAAGGATTATTGTGTAGGTACAAATTTATTTCCTCTAAATTTGTTATACTTTAATGGGAAGGTGTAATTTAGCCTTTATTTTGCATGACGGATCAGTTAAAAGATGCATCTTAGAAACATCACCACTTGCTGCGTATAGGTTTGAACTAAGTTTTGACCTAATTTTTGTCTTGACAAGATACATAGGCAACCCTATATTCAGGTTCAGTCTCTTCACTCTTTCAAAATGATTTCTCCGGTATTCAAGACTATGGAAAATTTTTTGGAACAGTTTTAAGATGCTCTCTAATGGTCTTTAAGAGCGCAAAGCGATAGCTCCTCAAAATACAAATCTCAATGACATTAGTGCTTAGTCGACCTACCTCCAGATCCTCACTTGATTTTTATGCAAGAATACCTAGCTTCTTCTTTCGAACGTCGTAAATCATTAAATTTATGACGTATCGATCCTCACTTTCAAAATTGAGGGTTCAATATTTTTTCGTAATAATAATCTTTTCAACTGCGGTGAAATAATGTCATAATTTCTTTAATGTCTGACCTTCAGCATACTGAAGTTGTGTCAAAGCTCTGCTCATGCTTGACATCCATCTTTTCGATCATCTGATCGAAATAATTTTAATTCTAAAAGTCGTTCTTTCCTGATTGTATTTCACTTTATTATCATGGATGACCATCATTTTTTACAATCATACATTGCACATACAAATTCGCAAATTTGTCTGAACTACGCAGACCTGATTCTTGTTTTCACAAGATACGTAGGCAATCCTCATTGGGTTTGGCCCCATTCTTTTTTAAGGAAATAATAAAATTTTGACTTGATTGGTACTAATACAGTTAGGAGTGTGCATGAGAAATAATAAAGTGGTATGATGTAATGGGCCAATTTTATGGTAAACCAAAATCAAAATCTACTCAGCAAAACAAGAACAACAATACCCATATTGAACTTTTGTTCTTTGGGTCCAAAATCACATAAAAATCCCATGTGGGGTTCGTTTACAAAATCACACATTCGAAATTGACAATATGTCCCTCCATGCTCAAGGAAAATTCATCCTTAAGAATAGTTTAATTCTTGCCTCAAATGGTGCCCACAATCAACCCACCAATATTCTAGGGATTTTGGGGAAATTATGAGAAATTAATCCATGAAAATTATAAAAGCTTACTAAGAATTTGAAGAAGAAATACGTTATTCAAGCTTAAAAATACCCCAAAATCAACCACTAATGCTTTCTTGAAGTTTCACACCTTCTATGGTTCTACTCTCTTAGAAATAGGTAAAAAATGGGATAAAATAGGCTAGGTAGGGAATTTATAAGGTTTCTAGGTGTCGAGGTGTTGCTAAAGCAGACACGAGGTCGATTAAGTGGTCATCGCTTAAGTGACCAAGTGTCGCTTTAGCGGTACTTGATGACCCCTGCACATGTCTCTTAAGCAACCTTTGGCTGCTTAAGCGACTATTGCTTAAGAACTAAAGGGATCAATTAAGCGATACCTGCTGAGAAAGCCAGGGCACTCAAGCAACCCAATGGGCGCTTAAGAGAATGCACCAACATCAGCTGAAACTTGGAAATTCTCCACCGACCCCTCGAGATTCATTTCAAATTCTATATACATAAAAAAACTATGCTACCCTATCTAATTTGACATTCCAGACTCAGCGCCGCAGACGAAATTTCCATTGGGAGGTCGTTTCAATGAAAAGTGGGTTCCACACCCACGTGCCATATTTCTCAACTTTCGACCAATAGCCTAAAATAAGTTTATAAGCCTCAAGACCCATATTGAAGGTTCACCTAGCCTAACATCAATGTTCTAGAGCTGCTAGAACAGTCAGAATTGGCATACAAGGTCATTTGACTAAAGTTTTTGCCTGATAGCCAATTCTAAGTAGCAAAGACTACAAAAAGGGAATTGACTCTAAAAAACAAACGAACTGCCCGGTAATCAAATTGTCAGCTCCATCTATTCATAAATGACTTGGTGCAGCTACAAGAAATCTCTAAACAACAAAAATAAGCAAAAATACTGGAAATGACTAGAAGGGTCATTGCAATATCAACTACTAAAAAGACTTTCATCCGCAAAGGCTAAAGAATTAGGATGTACCTAAAGCCATGAACATGTGAGGATAATGGGTCCGTATTTCTCTCTTGATCTTATAAGTAGCCTTCTGTATTGGGTGGTTTATCCACTAAACCTTAACTACTGGAATATCTCTAGTGCACAATCGCTTGACGTCCCTGGCTAATATGAAAATAGTCTCTTCCAAGAAGGTCAACCGCTTATCCAACTAAATTGAGTCCTATCTAAGCACATGAGATGCATCAGGAATATATCGCCGCAACATAGAAATATGAAAAACTGGAGGGACAATAGCGAAATCTGGGGGAAAGGATAACTCTTAAGCCACCTTACTAATTGTGCAAAGAATCTCAAAGAGTTTAATATATCTATGGCTGGTCTTTTCTTTCCTCCCGAACCTTATCACACCCTTCATTTGTGATACGCAGAGAAATACCCAGTCACCAACTCCAAATCTCAAGGAACAAAGTCTACGATTTGCATAAGCCTTCTACCTATTCTGAGATGCCCTCAACCTATCTTGAATCACCCTGACTCTATCTAACAACTCCTGAAGCAAGTCAGTACCATAGGGTCTAATCTCAGAGGTATTAAACTACCCAATCATAGAACAACATCACCTACCATACAAAGCCTTAAAAGGCACCATCTCAAAACTCAAATGGTAGCTATTATTACAGGTGAACTCTGCCAAAGCTAAGTATTTCTCCCACTGACCTTCAAAATCCATAAAATAGAAGTGAACACCGAACCTTGGTCTGAAATGATATATATATGCACACCATGAAAATATACTATCTCACGAACATAGATACGGTATAACTTCTCAGCATTGAAGGATATTTGAATAGGAAATAAATGTGACAATTTGGTCAATCGATCCACAATGACCCAAATACCATCGAAACCACTTGTCCGAGCCAAACAGCTAACAAAGTCCATGGTAATCTGCTCCCATTTCCACTCAGGAATAGGCAACCTCTAAATCAAGCCGCTAGGTCTTTGATGCTTGGCTTTCACCTGCTGAAAGCATAGGCAACAAGCTACAAAATCTGCCATATCTTTATTCATACCACTCCACCAATAATGCTTCCTCAAATCTCTATACATCTTAGCTGTATACGGGTGAATAGAATATCTAGAGCTGTGATCCTCACGGAATATCGATTGAATCAAGTCTCCAAGCCTTGGGACACAAATACAGCTATCAAATCTCAAAATACCCTCAAAACCTATGGTAGTCCTTTTGAAATCACCACTCAACATCTGACCATGGATGGTGTAAAGTCTCAAATCCTTAGTTTGACGACTCCGAATTTGATCAAATAGTGAAACCTCATTTCAACGCTAGCAAGAATCCTCCTAGGTTCTGAAATATCAAGTTACATCATTAACGTGGATAAGGACCGGATGTCCCACGCCAACAACCTATGAGAAATTGAGATAGAAGCCAAACTACCTATACTCACTGCCTTCCATCTTAAGGCATCCGCTACCATATTTTCCTTGCTCGAATGATACAAAATAAAGATGTCATAATCCTTAAGAAACTCCATCCATATACGCTACCTCAAATTAATCTCTCTCTAGGTCATAAGATGTTGAAGACTATAATGATCCCTGAAGATCTCACAATGCATGCCATAAAGGTAATATCTCTAAATCTTAAGTGTTAAAACTATCGCCCACAAGTCCAAGTCATGAGTATGGTAGTTGCGCTCGTGCTCCTTCAACTACCTTGATGCATAAGCAAAAACGCGAACCTGCTATATCAACACACAATCCAAACTATCACCGACAACATCACAATATACGATGAATCTCTCATCCTCAATAAGAAGAGCTAAGATAGGATTTGAAGTAAGAATTACTTTGATCTTCCTAAAGCTCGACTCACACTTCTCGACCATCAGAAATGATCCTTCTTTCAATTCAATCTATTTATTAGTGCTGTAATAATGGCGAATGTCATAATAGAACCAGCTATATTAACCTTCTAAACCAATAAAGCTACGAACCTCAGACAGAGATATAGACCTAGCCCAATCACGAATAGCCTTAATCTTTACTGGATTTACCATAATCCAATCCTTAGATACCACATGCCCAAGGAATGTCACTGACTCAACCCAGAACTCATACTTAGAGAATTTGGCAAAAAACCTATGATATCTCAAAGTCTGGAGTACAATCCTCAAAAGCTGCATATGCTCGGTTCTACTCCTTGAATACACAAGGATGTCACCGATGAACATAATCACAAAGGAATCTATATAAAGAATAAACATGTGGTTCATCAAATCCATAAATTTGGTTGTTGCATCCAAATGCACATACAAGTGTACGCGGTCATACAAGTAATATAGGATTGGGAGTCCAGATATCATGCCCACAGGGACTTGTTGATTAACTATTCATCAAATCAGACCAATTCTAATTATTTAATTAAGCGATAAATTCCAAAGATAAATTTCATAATTAACTAAACCAAAAATGAAAAGATAAAAACTAATGAACAATTAACCAAATAAAGAGTAGATTTTTATGCAATCAATGAATGGATCAATCTAGGATTATAGATTTTCTAACAATCATGTAGATTATCAATTTCACCAACTTATTTGATTATTTAGTTGTTGATTTACGGGGTTGATTATATAATCACAATCTTCCAAGCCTCTAATCATCTATCCAAATTGACCTCACAACTATTTCGTCGAGCGGGGATGTGATAACTCAATCCGAATGCATTTGTATATCTTTCCATTTTATAACCAAGTAAGATGATCTAGATATATTGCTATCCTAGCTAAAAATCAATTCTTTATTTTCCTAAAGTAAAGATCTTACTCCCTATATTATTCGTTCTATCTCATTGATTCTCCTTCTAGGTTCACAATAAGAATATAAATTTATTTTAATGGTAGCTAAGCATTAAAATAGTAAGTACAAGAATATAAGAACAACTATTATTATAATCAAATAAATCAAATCAATAAACTTCTAAACAATAATATTGTCAACTACCATAATCCTAGACTGAGAAGTTTAACTTCATATAGACATGGAAAAATTACAACAAATCATCCAAAGAAATAACGTAAAAATAAATAATAATGGAGAAGAAAAAATGAAACCAATTTTCTCCGGCCTTCACGGTGGCTTCTATCTCTCTCTAGGTCAAAAGTTATGTAAAAATTCATTTTATAAAATATTTATAGATGTAGGAAAAAACCTCAAATAAAATAATTGAGTTCAAAATGGACTGGTATAAAAAAATGCACGGATGGCGTAGGTGGATACCACTTGTGACATTGAATTCCCTTAGGTCACTTTTGAATATTATAAATAAACTTATTCCACTGAGCGCCTGCTTAGTTTTCTTCTACAATCTTTCATCTTTAATACATTTTAGCTCCAAATCTTTTCATCTTCATGTCATTTTAATCCTACACATCAAAATATGATATTGGGTAAAATTTATAAAATTGATGCTCAAAAAGGACAAATAAAAATACTAAATATGAGGCAAGTAATGACTAAAAATATATAATTTTGGCCCAACATCAGCACCCCACACTTAGAATCTTGTTTGTCTTCGAGAAAAAATAAAAATCATCACAACAAATCAAGCTAGGAATGCCACCACTTTTGCTGATACAAATAATTAGATCATATCACAATTCAAAACGTCAAGTAGACTTCCCAATCATTATTCAAGAAATACAAACAAACAACAAATCTCTAACCTCTTAACCTCTAAAATTGACTCTAACACATCAAATTTAAGTTTGCTCACCTACTCATATTAAAGAAAGTTAGTAAAATCACCTATCTATCATAAAATAAGTGCCCTCATAAGAAAAAATAGTCCACACACTCAATTCAAAAGATTAAATATAATTTAAGGACTTAGCATCAAAGAACAACTCTTACACTCAAAAAAGAATTCACATGTATGTACAAAGAACCATAAGCTTTCTCATTATATACATCTTCACTAATTAAGCATGTCCGAGTAGAATCAAATAGGACTTTAACGGATTGTAATGTTGTCCAGGGGATGGATAGGAAAACTATATAATAGTGATTTAAACTTTCCTAAGCACTTTGCATATTTTAACCTTCATCATCCATTATTTTCTTCACTTTATTTTCATCCCTCTCTTTAACTATTATTTTCATCTTATCAAGACTGTTTCAATTATTTTATTTTCTGAAGCTTTTTTTTATATTTTTTTTGTCATGTCACCTTCTTTCAACAGGGTCTTTTCATCACTTTACAACTATCATTAGTCATTTTTTTGACACTCAACCACTTTTTTTCTCCAGATTTATCAAATTTATCACAGTCTATATTACAATGTCAAGGGAGCAGGGTGCAAAAGCTAGAGACTCAACAAAAGGGTCAAGGAAAAAATACGGCTAACAACAAAAGGCTACAAGCTCAAAGGGGTTAACTAGTGGTATAATATTTGAAAAGGCTAAAATTTAACAAGAAAAATCAAAATAAGTCTATATCATCTTCTAAATAGATCAACACTTTTATTTCGCTTCAATAACATACAGGGCAAGTTTTAAACTAAGTTGCAAAACATAGAATAAGCAAGAAAACTTCACCACACATGGTACAAGTATCAATCGAAATGAATTAATTCCACTTCTAAGACAGACATAGTCATAACAAACTATAAAATAAGATAAGCAATATGTAGGGTCACAACCATGAGCCTAGGTACAAAAAGCCTATTATTTTATTTATATTCAAGCATTCAAAAGAAAGTACTATTCAAGCTCGGGCCTTAATTGCTAGTATCATGCAACAACAACAACAACAACAATAACAACATACCTAGTGTATTCCCACATAGTGGAAAAATTGCTAGTAACACACAAATGAAAAAAATATGATATTCTCTTTCTCTCCAAAAAAATAAAAAATAAAATTTACTCTTAAAATATAAAAGATACTCGGTTCAAAGGGACCCCCCTTGGATGAAATTCATATCCTCAACTTTTTCTTCCACCATGAGGATATGAATTTCATCCCTAACATCGCATCCATCTTTCTGCTTGGCTCATAGGATAGTGGTACCAAGATGAAGGAACCAAGTAATGAATTTTGCATTTTGCACTTCTTTGCCCTTAATAGAGGAATGCAATTTTTTTGATTAGGCACAGTAAATTCAAGAACGTAGACATACTATTCCTCCCCCTTGCACTCTTCTATAGACCTAGATGGATCGATTAATATCCTCTATCTAAGTTCAATATGAAAAAATGATTGAAATGAGGTCCAATACTCCCTAAGTCATGAATTATATTATCATTTACACCCTTATATGTACTCTTGTCAATAGTAACAACTTCAATAAAAATATGGTCAAGTGTCTTCTCATCCTTATACAACTCATCACAAATTTGTTGGGCTTTAAACGTATCAACCTTTGCACTCAACTCAACTTTGAAGTTGTGAATGTCCAAGCAAACTTTTCAACCTTTTGTATAAGCTCAACTCTTTCTCTTATGAAGTATGTCATCCTATTTACAATTATCTTAAGGCAACCCTTATATTCCTCTAATAATTTTCTGCAAGGATATATACTATTAAAATTCTGCAGGATCCATACTATCAAAAGCACAATTATTAGTACAATCATTATAATCAGAGCTCAAAGAAAGGGTATAACACTTAGATCAATCTTTTCATTGACCACCACACCATTTACAAAAGTCCCAATCATAAGATTTAGAAGGGCCACATAATCCATTTCATAAAAATCAAAAGATTTGAACCATGTTTCCATAAATATGGTCCTCCACAAATAAGACAAGGATCAATAAAAGGCGAGTAACTATCACTCCAAACTTTTCTAGAAGCCATCTCAGGAAGAGAAGTAAAAAATACAAAAAAGTATTTATACATAAATAAAGAAAAATAAAATATATACAAAAACTTAAGTAAATAAAAAGAACAAGTCTAATCTAGATAAAAAATTAATTTCAAAGTCCCTGACTATGACATTGGTAACCCAAAAGACATCACCAGGAACTCAAAATGACCATATCGGATCCTAAAGGTTTTCTTTGGGATATCCTCAACCCTAATCCTCAAATGATGGTAACCAAATCTCAATTCAATCTTAGAGAATACTGTTGCACCCTGAAGTTTGTCAAACAAATCATCTATGTGATGCATAGGATACCGATTCTATACCGTCACCTTATTAAACTACCTCTAGTTAATACACATAGGCGTGGAATCATCCTTCTTCTTCACGAAAAAGATAGGAGCTCCCCAATGAGACACTTGGTCTAATAAAACCCTTAGCGAGAAGACCCTGAAGCTGATAATTTAGTGTGTTAAGTTTGGTAGAAGACATACAATAAGGAGCCATAGAAATAGGTCAGGTTCCAAGCTCAAGATCAATAACAAACTCAATATCACTCAGGAGGAAGACCAGGTAGATTTGTAGGGAAAACATCAAGAAACTCACAAACTATAGAAACAAAGTCAAGTGACAGACTCTCTACACTAACATCACGAATATAAGCGAGGCAAGACTCGCAATCCCTAGACATAAGTCTCCAAGTAGTATATAAGAAATAATCTATGTCGGCTCATAGCTAATAACTACTTGCCACATGACTGGGGGTATGCCGGGAATGAATTAGGTAACGGTCTTGGAAAAATAATAAAAGACCATATAATAGTGGGACAACCAGTCCATGTCCATAATCACATCAAAATCCACCATATCTAATGTAATAAGATCAGCCTGAGTATTAAACTCTCGAACAATCACAACACATGATCTATAAACCTAATTCATTACAAAAGAGTCACCTACGGGAGTAGATACACATAATGGCACAGATAATGAATCCTAAGATAACTCTAATCACGAAGCATAATAAGCAGACACATAGGAGTAAAGTGGATCTCGGATCCAATAAAACAAAAGTCAACTGATGGCACACTAAGATTGCATTTGTGAAAACAACATCTATAGACTCATCAAAGGTCTAGTAGGTACGATATACATTTGACCACACCCACCACCTAGTTAGGATATTGACCAATATCCTCTCCTACTTACTTGAGAACCTCCACGAGCACCCTCGGGATCACCCTAATGACCATGCACACCACCTCTTGCAGGGAGTAAAAATTCCCAAATTAGTGGAACACTCTGAGCAAAAAAAACCATTTCTCTATGACCGGGGCACTCTCCCCACCACCATAACATTCCCCATGCACTTCACTAAAACTAGAATATTTGATTGAACTAGAATATCCACCATGACCAAAATATCAGAAGATAAACCCCTCGAAGGGTGACACTACTCTAGCCAGGATGATCACTATAACAAGACTGACCTCTATCGATAGTCTGAAGTATGGGATGCATGAGCCTACTAGACTGATCTAATCCTGATATGGATGATGCAGAGGGTTCTTACCCTAAGAACTACTTTCTCTGAACCCTGAGCCACTATGACTCCTACTAAAACTACTCTGATATCACAACCTCTTATTGCTGCCCCCTTGGACGTCATATTGTATCTCCTTCATAAACTAAGCATGATAATAAACCTCAACAAAAGACCTACCCATAACAACCAAACTCTGTGTTGATATGCGAAGAAGAAGTCGCAATCCCTGAATGAAACACCAAAGTCTCTCATACTCAGAGTCAGAATATGTAACATGCTTATCCAATTCATGAAATTGAGCCTCATACTCCACAACCATCATGAAGTGCTACTCCAACCTCGAGAACTAGTCTCCTAAATAATCCCTAAAACTACGAGGCATATACTTTTCCATACAGATTTTAAAGAACTGAGTTCATGTTAATGGGGGAGATCCAACTTGATTGGAATAAAGTTGACCTTTCCACTAATGTCGAGCTGCCAATTCTAACTGAAAAGTAGTGTAATGCACACTGCAAGTCTCAGCTAGGCCCAAATTATGGATCCTATCTTCACAAGAAATAAAGAACTCATAATCATCCTCGCTTGCTACACCATAAGACCTAGATAAAGTCAATCTAAAAAATATATACCCAGCATCTTCTCCTCCTCAACAAATGTAGTAGGTTGAGTAACCACTGATGCAGGAGGGACCTCAACTTTGGAAGCTACAGCTATTGGCTGGGCCTCTGCCTCAGTACCACTCTAATCCATAAATTGTGCACCATCATATGGTTCACTACCAACCAATCCCAAGAGTTAAACCAATGCAACCCTAAGCACTGAAAAAGAAATAATCCCTTATGGAGCCTAGGCTGGTCCCTAACCTACCGCTAGTTGGGGCAAAAGAATCTCTGGCTTGGGAGTAGGAATAGAGTTTGGTGAAGTCCCCCTATCCTTTACCCTAGCTATGGATACATTTCTAGACAATACATGACCTCTAGGTCATACATAAAAAGTGATAGGATACCTAGACGTGGACTCGGGGTCATCATCTTGTATAGAGATAGTACGTGTCCTATCTACCTACAAAAGAGTGAAACCAAAAGAATTCTTTAGAAACCAACTCAGACTCTTAGAATGAAATAAATGAAAGAAGTGAAGAACTCCTAAGAATGAGTTGTATCCTTCCAAAGATAAGAAATAGATGCAATATTCTAATTTGTGGGACTCTACAAGACACTTGTTTTCGCACCAACATACTGGTAAACCTAAGCTCTAATACCAATTTTTCATGACCTAATTTGCAAGTTATGATAGAACCTACCTTATGCCTCCAGTATGTAAGACAAACCGTGACTGGATCTATAAGCAATGGGCTAATTTGGTGGAAAGAGGTGTAAAATCCAGAAAATTACAAGTAAAGACTTATAATAATAATAGTCTAAAATATAGATAAAACATCAACAACCATTCCATGGCCTAATAGAGCCGGTACAAGAGCTATTAGCAAAAGGACCATAAGTAATAAAATAGTCAAATACAAATCCATCTCAAATAGTGAAAACTAGACATAAATAATAGAAGGAAAAGGGGAAACTCTATTTCTAAGAGTTTATCCTATCTACGAAATCAACTAAACATGATCATCACGTTGGTGGAGGCCACTAGTACTCGAATCTGCATAAAAAAGATACAAAAGTGTAGTATGAGTACCAAAGCCATGGGCACTCAGTAGGCATTATCATCCGACCAAGCTAAATCATGATATAAGTACGATAAGATGCAAAATAATAAGCTAATTCAAGGTAAAAGGGCAAACATAGAAATAAGCCCCAACACTAAAATTAAATAACAAAAACTAATATAATATGAAAGAAAACATAATTAATACTACAAGACTAGCTCCCATAGGCCAGTAAGTGCGGAAACATAAATAATCCAATGTGCGCCCCTATAAGCCCAAAGGGTGCAATAAAAGGAAATAAATAACCAAAGTTCCACAAACTTGCCAAATATCAAGAGATAACCATGAATCCATCCATACCATATCATATCATAAATAAACTCTCAATGTCGGACTCGAACCAGAAATTAATATCATATATCATCATCATTGTTGGATTGATACCGAAACTCAATATCATCAATATCACTATCAATTGTCAGACTTGAACAAAAACTCAATGTCATCAATATCATTATCAATTGCCTGACTTGAACTAGAACTCAATGTCAATTAGCCATTGGACTTGGCCCAGAATTAGCACCAACTCCCAAGTACCAACTAGCATAATCCTTATATATCTAATCTCGTCAAAGTTCCCAAATAAGCATTTATTTAGGTATAATGTGAGTGTAGAAGTTTCCAAAAGCTAACATAAATCTTGGCCTAAGGTGGGCTGGAGGAGCCCACTTCTAATCCACAAAATCCATTCCAAAGAAAATTCTACCCCGGACGAGGCTAAGGTATCTAAATTCACTTCTAGATGTTAAATAAGCAACTATTATCCCTAAATAGCAATCCTACCTAAATCATGAACATCTAAATCAATTCTGCCTAAATTATGATTCCTTAATAGGCTCAACAGTCCAAATAATACTAGTTATACCAAATATACCTCCAAGACCTATTTCCCATCCCATATCTAACATAATATCATAAATATACTATTAATTAGCTCAATCTAAAAGGGAGGTAAACCTATCCTACCTAGACGTCAAAGAAAAGTTTGAAGAATCTGCTAAACCAATAATTCCCCCTTGAGAAGCTTTCAAAATATGCCATACTATCACAATCACAATCAACACATCAAAATGAGAACAACGCTACCCATATTGAAGTTTTGTGCTTTGGGTCCAAAATCACGTAAAAGTCCTATATGGGTTCCATTTACCAAATTGCACTTCCAAAACTGATATTACATCCCTCCATGATCAAGGAACACTTACTCTCAAGAATGGGTGAATTTCAAGCTTAAACGGTGCTACAATCAACCCACCAATATTCAAGGGATTTTGGGGAAATTATGAGAAATTAATCTATGAAATTGATGAAAGCTTACCAAGAATTTGAAAAAAAAAACATGTTATTCGATCTTATGAACACCCTAATATCACCCACTAATGCCTTTTCTAAATTTTCACACCTTCTAGGGTTCACTCTCTTGGAAATGGGTGAAAAATAGGAGAAAATAGGCTAAGTGGGGAATTTATGATATTCCCAGGTGTCCAGATGTCACTTAAGCAGACCCCTTCACATATCGCTTAAGCAACCTTTGGCATCTTGAACAGCCGTCGCTGAAGCCCCAAAGGCATCACTTAAGAGAGAACTGCTGAGCAAGCTATGTCGTTTAAGGACCGGCTAGATGCTTAAGCGGCCTTTACTTAAGCGACCCAATAAGCACTTAAGAAAATTCACCAGCACTCGTTGAGACTTGATTTCCAAGTATCCACCGACCTCTCAGGATTCATTCGAAATATCATATGCACAAAAAACTATGCTGCCATATAAAATTTGATATTTTGCACTCAAGGGCCCAGTAAAAATTTCCATTCGATGTCATTTTGATGAAAATTGGGTCCTACACCCACGTTTCATTTTTCTTAACTTTCGACCACTAGCCCGTAATGATTCCGGAAGCCCGGAGACCCAAACCAAGAGTTCACCTAGCCAAAATCGATGTTCTGAAGCTGTTGGAACTATTAGAATTGGTATGCAAGGTCGTTTGAGTAATATTTTTTCCTGGTAGTGAATTCTAATTAGTGAAGACTTCAAAACAAGGAATTGTCTCTAAAAACCAAATAAACTGCTTGATAACTGAACTGTAAGCTCCAGTAAGTCATAAATGACTTGGATAAGCTATAGAAAAGCTGTAAATGATAAAAATAAGTGAAAATACCAAAAATAACCTAGAGGGTCATTACAAAATCAACTCAATATGTCTATTAGTTCATGATCATCAACTCTAATTAGGCACCATCAAAATAAATATATATGCCAGACATCACTATTATCATATTAACCCCTGACTTAGGTACTTTATCCTGGTAAAAGAAACCAATTCTCAAATAACTCCTAAATTAGCAAAATAAGCCCCTACATTAGCATGATATCTAGAATAAAGACATTTAGATGCACATATAAGGCCAATGATATCAAATAAAGCCCCCACAGAGGCAAATGATAGAATAAAGCCCCCATACGAGCAAACAACAGTAAAAATAATTTTGAAATACAAACCTCATATTTATTTCCCCCAACCCATAATATGCTTAACTTATTCATTGACTACCCAACACAATCTAAAGAAGTTAAGACATAATCTATCCCAAAACGATGAAATCTCAGTCTAAAGTTCTTCAACACAGAGCCTCCCCCTAGAAAATATCCTAAAAATCAACTACAATATTCAAAAATAGCATCTACTCGTTAAAAGAAAGTTATTAATATCCAAATTGCCCATATTGGCCAGAACTAAAATGGGTTTGAAATACGAGTTTGAAAACAAAAGGGGTAACATCATAATTTTGCTTTAAAAAACATATTCACAAGGTTATTGGATTCTATCGGAGAAAACCCATGCAAAATAGGTTAAAATAGAGGTCAAGATTAAGAAAAATCCTTTTTAAACTTTACTAGTAAAACCCTCAATTTTCCACTTTAAAATCATGGTTAAATATGTCTTTGAAGATAAAATCAATGAGAAATAGTGGAATTATGAGTTTAGAAGTTACCCACATAAAAATCAACTTTTAAACACTCAAAAGGCCAAAAAATAAGTAAAATTGCAAAACAGAGACTTATATACTATCCATCATTGGTCGCTTAAGCGGTTAAGTCATCGCTTATGCGATGGGCAACCACTAAAGCGGTCAGGTTTGCATGTCTAGGTCCTCTAACGTGGCCTCCTTCTGCTAAAGAGACACCCACTAAAATGGTTAAATGCTTTCTTTAGTGGTAGGTCACTACCAGGCTAGCCGCTAAAGCGGTTCTTTACCTCTTAAGAGACCCTTGCTCAAGAGGTACTTGGGCAGCTAAAATAGCTGCACCAATTTTCAGAAGCACCAACAACTTGGCAAAAATGCTAATTTCTTTATTGTACCCCTGGGATTTATTCAGATTCCCGTGAATGCAAATGAAATATGCTACTAAGAAAATTTTGATATTTTGTACTCAATGGAGACGTCATATTTTTTAAAAATATTATTTTCCTAAAATTAACCTTTGGAACCCCTTTTTCAGCATTTTCAAACCAAAGGTCTAAATGACATATGAAACCTTCGCAACAAAAAAAATCCAATTACTTAGTTCTACTAGTACATTCCATTTTGCCATTTGACACTCAGAACAATGAAGAATGACCGAAATCAACTATATGGATTCTCAAGCCTGTAAAAACCAAAAACTTGCTCAACTTATTCTCGATTGAATTGAGAATTATGACAAATATCCCCGAACCTCAAAATTAACATGTAGCAATTATGGGGAATTAAAAACACATAAAAATGGAAAATTCACAAATTTAGGTCATTACAAATCATAAGATATTACCATATACAGTGAACCTTAACCACATTAGGCAATATGAGAATTGGGCTAAGGTCAACAAAATTTTGAGATTTTGAAAGATCTCTTCACACTTGTCATCCCATACAAATAGAGCTTCCTTCTAAGTAAGAATCATTTGCGAAGCAATGGCCATAAATACCTTAACAAACTATTGGTAATAATCGGCTCTACGAATCTCTTCTATATTTATTATTCTATACCAAGTCTAAATAGCTTCAACCTTCTGCAGATATACCATAACCGCTTTCTTAGAAACCTAGTTCCGTAAGAAGAACACTAAACAAATCCAGAACTCACACTTAGTATACTTAACATATAGTTACTTCTCCTTAAGCAACCCCCATACTGTATGCAAATTAGTTTTATGTTCTTCTTCACTCTTAGAGTAAACCAATATGTCAATAATAAAAACTATAATGAATGAATTCAAAAATAAACTTAAAAACCCCATTAATCAAACTCATAAAAATAGCTAGGCCATTGGTCAAGCCAAAAGGCATAACTAGAAACTCATAGTGCCCATAATGAGTTCGAAATATAATCTTTGGGATATCGTCTTCCATAATATTAAGGTAATGGTAGAATGATCTCAAATCTATTTTGGAGAATACTACAGGTCCCTATAATTAGTCAAATAGGTCATCTATTCTAGGCAAGAGATATTTGTTGCGAATGGTCATATTATTCAATTGGTGGTAGTCTAAGAACACCCTCATGCTATCATCCTTCTTTTTTCATAAATAACACAGGCCTACCCCAAGGATAAACACTTGGGTAAATAAATCCTTTTTCTAATAAATCCTATAACTATAGTTTTAACTTCCTCAACTCTGCTTTCATACGATAAGTAGGGATAGAGATGGGTTGAGTTTTGGGCTCTAAATCTATACAAAAATCATCCTCTCAGTCTGGAGGCATACCCAAAAGGTCATCAGGAAATACTTCTAAGAATTTACACACCACTAGGACTAACGCTATAGGAGGAACTACAGATTTATCTTCTCAAAGATGGGATAAAAATGCCCTACATCCTATCTTTTCTAATTCTTGCTGACACAATCCTCACAATAGTAGACTTACAAGTATCCTCCCACTGTAACTTTTCCATATTGAGGCATTGCTATAGTAACGCTTTTAGCATAACAATCAAGAATTGCATTGTAGGAAGACAACAAACTCATTCCTAAAATGATATCAAATTTTTCCATGTATAGAATCACTAAGTCTGCCAAGGTCTTAAACCCCATAAACATCAAAGAAAATGCATGATATACCTTACCAACACTACTGGCACCTAAAATAGTGTGTAAACATACATAGAAGTATTAAGATATTCATAGTCTAGGATAATACCTTCTGATGTGGCCCAAACCCCCACACTCATGGTACCTAATGTCCAAAGCAATCCTTTGAACTGAAGAGAACGAAGGTGTATAGCTGCCTATTTGTGAAGGCTAATAACTAACCCTAGATGGGCCCTAACAGACATAAGTTTGGTCAATTTATAAGGTGAGATAACCACGACCCTTTGAGAAAGTACTGCTGGCTTGAGATCAGAGCCTTTTTCTCTTCTGTTTTTACCTCTCCCTGTTTCTCAAAGGCCTCAACCTTATTGGAAAACTCAACTATCTTCTAAAAGGACTTTCCAGATATAACCATAAATACGGTAACTAACTAAATCTCAAAGTTCAAACTCTTTACAAAATACCTAATTCACTCTTCCCCCGATGTGATCTATTGTAGTGAATATAGAGATAAGGTGTGAAACTTGGTCACGTAGGCTACCATAAATATGTTACCCTACTCCAACCTCAAGAATTCATCCTTCTTTTGGTCATAATAAGTACAAGAAATATATTTCTCTAGGAATACATTATTAAATTATACCCAAGTAAGTGGAGGTAAGGCAACTCTGTATTCTACAAATGACCTCCACTACTTCTTAGCTTTGGCCTACAGTTGAAAAGAAATAAACTCAACAACATGCCTTTCAACAATACCCATCTTATGCATACGCTTATGATAATTTATCAAAATTCAAATGAATCCTCAAACTATACCCTAGAATACTGAGGGATTTATCTTTATAACTTAAAACATCGTCCGTGTTCATCTTTAGTCAAAACTGGCTCATGTACCTATAAGGGATATACACCTATTTCAAGCCTTCGTACTTACTTAGTGCTACCACAACTGCATGCTATGATCCTGGAGGTTTGGAATAATTGAAATATGGCTAGTTCCAGCCAAACAACTCAAAAATCTGAACACTTGCTGAATACCTTCTTCAGACAAAGGCACCAGGGCTGCCCCAATTAGTGTTAGCACCAAATTCTCTGGAACTACTATCTCTTCCTCCTCAACTACCACTTCATTATTCTAAGTAAGGTATGGAGCATCTTATTATGGGGAAGAGGATGGTGATCTATGTATTATCGATTCTCTAACTACCTGAGCTCCATCCCTAATAGGTGCTACCCTCCATCTTTTCTTTTTAGATCTACCCTTAACTCGAGGTCTACTTCAAATTGTGGTTTAAATAACCGATGCAGGTGCTACTATGGGTGTAGTTGATGTAGATGTTGCTGCTCTAGTGTAATGAGTATTCACCATCTGTGAATAAGAGTGAATAAGTTAGATATAATTTGAATCACCAGATACCAATTGGAATCAAGTAATAACACGAACGAACAAAAGAAAAGAATTCTTTTCCTAAAGACTCGTAGCCTTTTGAAGAAAAGTATAGACGTCTGTATACCATTCCACAGGACTCTACAAGACCTGTTCTAATATGATAAGATCTTTGAATCCAATGCTTTAATATCATCTTTATCATGACCTAATCGATTATGATTGGCACAACCCTAACCTATGGTGGGAGAATCATACTAAACTCAATCCTCACTATCTCCAATGTTATGTCGGCATTCACTTTATATTAGCCTTATATTTAAATAAGTTCTAAATGTCTTTATTAAACAAAATAAATAAACAATCAAACCGACATCAATCTCCACAAACTTATAGAGCGCAAAAACTTTTATTTATTATATATCTGGAACCTAGAGTCGCCGTACAGGAACATCTAAAATAAATTAGGACTTAAAATGAAATGATTATCCAGAATAAGGAAATAAATGAAGGAATTGTTGACAACTAATTTGTGCCCTCCACATTCTGAATTAGTTTCTGAGCTTCTTATTTCAAACAGTTTTAATAAAAATTATTTTATTAAGGTAAGTTATTGTGAAAATAATTTTAGGCCTACCTCTTGAATTTTTATGTGCAATTAATATATTCTGTATATAATTGTATAGAATGATATAATGTTTGCTTAAATAAAATACTTTTTAAATTATTTTTAAGTTGAAATTTGTTTAAATTATAAATACTCTATTTTCCAAAAGTTGATCTTAAAAATTGAAAAATTGATGGAATAATTAGTTCCTTAATTTTTAATAAAATAATTTATGATTTATTGTATAATTATATATAAAATTTTTAAGATTAGAAGCTCGTTGATTAGTCTGACATTTTACTTGTCTTTGTTGGTTTAGTTTACATAAGTTGCCATAGCTATATTATTAATTCAATATGTCCAAGAACCAATTATTTGTTCATGTCTTAATATTGCCTCTTTTTACCCATACACTTCAAATCCCCACAATATTAAATTTCTAATAGAAATTTTCCTCACCTTTATCTATACTTACATATACATACACACATCACATGCGTCCATTTCCCCTTTTTCTTTTTTTCACTCCTCGATCTCTACTAAATGAACAACGTCATATAATGACAACAATAATTGATAAAATGACTTCCGACAACTCCAATACAAATCAAACCCTTAATCATTAAAAATAGTGAATTAGTTCATCCAATTCCATCAAAACCATATTGGATTCTGTCAACATTTGAAACCACGTATT
This sequence comes from Capsicum pubescens, assembly GCA_030864215.1. Classification (NCBI taxonomy): domain Eukaryota; kingdom Viridiplantae; phylum Streptophyta; class Magnoliopsida; order Solanales; family Solanaceae; genus Capsicum; species Capsicum pubescens. The sequence goes on along the minus strand of CM061544.1, from coordinate 246,075,113 downwards.
CATTTGAAGATTGCAAGAACTTTACCTCAATAGGATTATTCCCAATTATTTAGGAATCTCCAAGAGATCTGCCTAGTTTTGTGGAATTTGTACTGAGACAGTACATGGTTGTTTAAATTTTATTGGTTGGAGAAGGAATTTTCAAATTCATTTAGACCTGCCAATTATTCCTTTGCCTTAATTCTACAAATTTGTTTAAATCAAAAGCTGTAAAATCTTATTCAATTTTTGAAATTTAAAATTCCTATCAAAATCTCTCGAATACCCCTCTGTTTTTCCAAAACATTTTTTTCATATAAATAGGTGATGAGGTGTGAGAATTGAGTAGTGGAATTTTTGGGGAATAATTTAGAGATTTTGGAGATACATTTCTCTAATCCCACGTAACCAAGAATTCAGGACTCAAAAATTCAATTCTGATGAAAAGTTAAACTCAGATGAATTGAAATTATAACTTCGACGGAGACAAACATAAACCCTGGTAGTGGAAGTACGATCATCTAGGCTTGTTGTATCAAGTTCGTTGCTCTGAAAAAGGTAAAATTTTTCATCGTTTTATACATTTCTTATTTGAAACTAGCAAACATGTGAATGAAATTTAAAGAGTCTTTTTGATTCTTTGGATGTATCGAGTCTTAGGATTCAATATATGGATTAATCTTATGTGAAATTATGTGTGACTAGTGGAGTTCAGATTCATTAGTGTGTTGTTGAAAAGCTTCGAGCTTTATAAGTTTGTATAGTTGTTTGATGATTTTATGGTTACAGTACTTTTTTGTGCTTGTGAATGGATGGAAAAAATGAAAATTCTATTTTTTGTTCGAGATTGTTTGATAACCTTTGTTTTGAGATTTTAGAAGTGCTGTGTAGAGTTTGGCTGATGAGATAGCTATTCATGGTGTGATTGAATATTTTTTTTAAAACATGTTATTAAGTCTAACAATTTGTGATGTCTGCCTATTTAAAGTTTGTGAGGCCTTTGAGTTCAAAAATTGATCACTGGTTAGGCCTAAACTCATTTGTGTGTTTCAAATTTTGATATTAGTTAATTTGATTTCTATGAACTCTTAAGATTTTGGTAGAATTATATGCATTCAATTTGATTTTTCATAGCCTCTAATCAACCACTATCCCCCCCAAAATTCTCTTTCACTATCTTTTTTGCTTTTAATATGTTTTCTTTGTCATGAGAGGTCGATTTAGCTTATTTCCCTAAAAATAACTAATATATTTCTTGATTTGATATGGTATTTCTATATGGTTTCTTTGATATGAAAAATGCTTCCAGAAGGTAAATAAGAAGAAAAACTTTTCTTTTGGAATACCCACAGTTGATCCAAAGGGAACAACTAGAGAAGAGATAGGCTCGTCCATAGCCTAATCCCCTGACTTCAACGTTCCTGTTACTACCATTTTTGTTATTTTTAAAAGGAATAGTTTTGTTTTATTCTATCATGAGTTATTAATCACTATGATTTCATGATGTAATCCTTAATTTCTTGATTCACGTTGTAGGATAATTACTATCAATCACTAGTTTATTAGTCCTATAAAAAAAGTATGCATTTTATGATGTTTTGCTTGTCGTTTTATTTTAAGAAGCATGATCAATTTTATATATATGCGTGTCCAGTAAATATGTAGATAATTACTTCTTTAACTTAATGTGATAGAGTAATCATAAGAGTAAATTTTAGATATTAAGTGAATCTTTAGGAGGTATGCATGGACAAATTGGTATATTTTCTTGTCAAGTTTGAAGTAATTATAATTACTTTGTTTAAGAAGATCCTAATCCTTGTTCTCTTCTTTGTGCATGCGACATGGATTCAAGTCCACATGACTCACTTTCTTTGCAATCTCTAAGAGCCAAGGAGGTCCAAATTTTTGAGTCAAGCCTCTATACCAAAAATAGGTTCAAAATTCAAGAAAATGTGTAGCTAAATACTGCATAAGGAAGTTAGTATATAGGATTGAAGATAAAAATGGAGAAAAAAAATGAAAATGGACTAAAAATCCCCCAAAAAATTAAGGATTAAAGTTGGGTAGGTTATAACGGGTTCAAAACCTGTTTTATCAATCTCTCTTCTTTATTTATTTGTAAATTTATATTTGATTATTTTATTGTATTAAACTCTCAACTATGGATTAAATCTAAATAAATTCCCCTTTGAATTATTATTTTTGCATTATTCTTTGTTTTTTCTTTCATTATTGTTTGTCACATAGTCTGATATCTTAGATCAATAAAAAATGTTTTTTTATTTATGTTTCTTCATAAAATGAATCTTTAAAATAAAAATGACATCTACTTTATTTATGTAACTAGTGATTTATTTAGGTTAAAGCAACCCCTTTTCCAACTTTAAAACTAACTCTACTGAAAATTCAAGCATTTATAATTGACACTTGTTTCATTTTGGAATTTTCATAAATAGTAATATCTTGAAAAATGTTACTTCTCTTTTGTCTAAAAAGTGTTTTTTTAAATAAATCTTTTTCTTTGTCATAAAATGCATTTTTTTCGCAAAATCTATGACAATTCAAATCTAGGTTAAGTAGTTTTTTCTAAATTTTGATAAACTACTTTCTACTTGAAGAGAATAGATGTCATATTTGCAAATAAATTCAAGATTGTACAAAATTAGTCATTTTTAGAAAACAGTCAATTGTGCTTTTATTAACTATTTTAACACACACTTCTTGAGTGATTAAAAATCTTCTCAAGACATTGCTTGAATCCTTACCTAATTTCTTTTACTTCAAATATTTATTTCTATTTGTAAGCTTTTGAAATATTTGTAGTTTTTCTTGATATTTTCTGTAAAAAATCAAGTGGCGATTGTATTTTCTTAACTTAATTCAATATTTGTTTTAAAAGTTTTGAAATAATTTAAAAAGTCAGAAACCATTATTTTTCAACCCTTCGTGCCTAAAAGGAATTGAACAAAAATGTTAAGACTCTACAGGGGAATTATTAACCTTCTAACCAATTTTTAAGCTGTTTGACTGCTTTATTTGACCTTATTTGAATAAATATGTTAATTTCGTAATATCTTATGATAATCTCTATCGTTTTCATTAATGGCATATTTCCTCACTGATATTAATTGTTTAAGGTTTGCGATTTTTATGACTCCCATTGATCAATTTTAAATGAAAGTGTTGAAAAATATGATAGTTTATTGGTACGTTAGATGTCCAATGGCTATTTGTATTTCCAAACTCAAGTTCTCCACTTAAAAACTAGGTCAAAACCCACTTTAGATACCTAGGATAGAGAGAAATGAGACCTCTTTTTAGGCATGTCATATGACGACTCAGTACATGAGGGGGTATTGGGCCCATTGGAAAAAACTATCCTGTATCTATTGACCACAAGTCAATCATTAAAACATTTTGCTTAAGTATTGAAGGCTTATATGACGACTAATATAATCCAATAACATGCATCTACTGACCACGAGTCAATCCAAAGGAATTATGCTTATGTTTCTGAAAGAGTATATGCCAATTAATCTAATCCATTATCATTTGGGGTGGGGGAAGACTTTGTTTTTTTTTTTGTGTAGGAATGACTCAAACAGTCCCTATTAGAAGATTCAAAATATTTACCAAGCCATATTATTTTCTTAAGTTTCAGTGGGCATACATTAGTTCGGAAGATAAAAGGATTATTAAGTCTCATATCGATCACCTATCTTCACTTCTAGATATGTATGTTTGGCCTGACATGGTTATGTGTTGACAGAATTATGGGATGATAGAATCATGATTTTTTGCTTTGGTGAAGTTAAATTGAACTGTACTATCAAAGAAGTAGTAGCTAGCTGTGAGAGTGTTGACATGTGCTACAAAATGAAGAGTGCACTTGACAATAATATTTTGGTCCTGGTCATATGGAATCGTCAAAAGTTCAAGGATGACATTTTAATCGAAGACGATACTTGGTTAGGGAAGCTTGATGGGAAAAATATCCCTTTTTGAGAGTTGTATAATAGGTTAGGGAGATTCAATTCTTTTTAAAAATTTGGGCATGAATTCACATTTGAGTGAAAATGGAAGGATAGAAAGACATTTTCATTCGTGGTGAATATACTTGGATCTATGGTATATCCACAAGGACAAAATAGTACTATTAATCCAATCATCATTATGTTAACACAAATCTTTTCTAAGAAGTGGACTATTGATCTTCTAAGGTATTCCATACTTTAGCTCCTATGAGCATAGTTGAAATGTATCGGAATTGAGAAACTGTCAAAAGGGGACCCATTTCATCCAAGGATGCAATATTATTTTTCAATAATAAATGATGAAGCATTTGTTGAAAAAACATAGAGTAGAGATAACGGACCACCTAACAAGGGTAAATCTTTGTCATCTTATAGCATTTGGTTGTCTCTAAAATCGTTTACTAGGGTTAAAACTCCAAGATTTTGAGGAATTAGGAGATGACAATGTCCAGTGGTTAATCAAATACCTTCTTCCAGGAAAATACACAATTTAAGGAAATAAATGGCCTTTTTTAGTACAGCGGGCCTTAGAGGGACTCACCATTATATTCCCATCAAAGTTCTCAATAGTTTAAAATCAAGCAAGAAACACTGAAAACTAAGCCTATGGCTAGATTCATCACCGAATATAGAGAAGGGGAGATGCCACTCAAGGACTTTATTATGTAGAAGTCGAGAAATAAAAGACTAGAAAAGATACTTTCACGTTGGGTTTGAGATTGAGGCTAGCTATACTTATAATGAATGGTTGAAGAAGAGTCCCGCAGGAACATTGGTACCCGATCAAAATATGCTTACACAAACTATTGATGTAGAATCAGAGAATGGTTTCAAGATAGGTTTCAAACAAGTGAGATTGCACATCTGCGACAACATATAAAGGATATTTCAACTATACATCTATTGAGGGAATAAATAAAGTGATCCATACAAGAGGTGGATGATTCTGGATGGTGTTTGATCAACTTAGACTATTGCATGATTTCTCAAATTGATAGAATAGGGAGAATGACCTATGAGAGTAGAGCACAATTATGTGTAAGTCACTTGATCGCCAATCAATAACACATATGGCATGCGATGGATAAATCCAAAGAGGACACAGACTTATGACGCATTACCCTGATGGTAGTTTTTTCTATTATCTTTCCCTATGTGGGACTGTTTTTCTTGCATTTTATTTCCTTCTCCTCCAAAAATTTTATCTCTCATTTACTACTTTGTATGCATTTATGCCCTTTTTAATATTTATGAAAATAATTTTTGGGTATAATGAATTTGTTTTAAAAGGGATAGACTTTCTTCAAACTCATTAGGCCAACCATTGGCTCAAAAGGGTAAATGATGTAACCCAAAAACTAACCACCAAAGAAGTATGCCACGGTCGATGTCAAATATAGTAACCCAAACTAGGTTGGGGTCGAACCCACAAGGAATGCATGGAATTATATCTTGAATTTGATGAAATTAGGGTAGCGTGGAAAAGAAAATAGGGGTATTTTAAAGTCATAGTAACATGTAACAAAACTTGAGTGCTTGAGGTTGTAAAAAATAGCAGACAAACACTAGGACTGTGTTCCCCCTGGCTTCTAACTTCATAAAATTATCATGGTCAATTTACCTATCTCACTAATCCTCATACAAAGTCTGACAAGTAATGTATTATAAACAATCTTATGAATGCATTGACAAATTTTACCCTTCACATTTTGAGTCTCAAGGAGTCGCCTTACTATCCCTTGTTCTTGACCCCAGTACAACTATCACCTTTTGGGTCTCAAGTTGATTAGACGAGGGTTGATAGACTTGAATCATTGTCGTAATCCCTTTTCCCAATCTTGAACTCCCTTTTGAGGATGATCTCAAATACCGACAATTCCCAAGATTCTACAGTAGCTTAGAAGATAATTAATACAAAGAGGATTACAATACACACAATCATAGCAATCTAGATGAATCTCCCACTTCTCCTACGGTGTTAATCCACTAGGGTTCCCATAACCCTAATTAAGGAATTTAGCCACTCATGGTTATGCAACAATCCATTACAATCAATGAAGATGGCATAGAATTAATTTCACAAGAATGTAAAGAATAAGAATCCAAAATCTTCAATTGATTACGAAACTAAAAATATAAGAACAAAAGTATCGATTAGCAAGAAGTCAATGTATGTGAAAAAATATTAAAAGTACATAACATAACAAAAGCATAATCCAAGGGTATTTATAGTATCTCAAAATAACAAAGAAACCTAATTAAAAAAATAGAGAAACTATGTCGACAGTGGTCACTCCTCTGGCAACGAGTCATTAGGACTGGTTATGAGTTGTTGTCTGTTGTCGTAGCTCTCTTTTGGATTTAGTGTTCATGACTCATAGGGTAACCTTATGAGTCATATGCTACTAATCATAGTCAGTCCAGTAGCTTTTTGCCTTTAGAGGTCTTGAGTCTGTTATTATTGCAACTCCTTACCACGAGTCGTAGTTAGTCTTTACAACTCGTGATCATCACTCGTCACCACTGGAGCATCAATCCTCAGGACTTGTATCCACTGTTCACAGTACAAATTCACACTACGAGTTGTAGTCTGACCTTACAACTCATAGTCTTCTATTATTTCACTCCTGGAACTCAGCTTTGAGCATTGTTAACACTATGACTTTGGCTACGAGTCGTAAAGTGTCTGCATGACTCGTAGTCTAGCTAATACTTCAAATTTTCAGATCTTTTTCTTCCTCTTTGTAGTCAAGCACCACTTCCAACCTAATTTACCTACAATACATACAAAATACAAATCATATCCGATGAAATAGCCTAAGTTAATGCATAATTTCATCATCTAAGTATCAAATGTGCCATGAAACAACGACACATGAAACCCTCAACTTTGAATGTTCGCATGTCCTCAGGAAAAAACACAAAACAAAAACACAAACGATGCTTAACAGGGAAGATTCTAAGATACCTTTGGCTGTCAACTTATCAATCCTTGTTCAAAATATGTTACCCCCTCCTATATTTAACCTTTTAAAACTCAACTGTGTATTGATTAGGTACAAAAATGTGACACACAAGAATCAAGTGATGGCATTACATTAACAATTAAAAACCATGCATATATATATAGGTCATACTACCCGAACAGATAAGTAATCTAACAACGCGACCCATGTAACCTCATAATCAAAGAAGTTTCATTTGCTCAGCTAGACCAAGCATGATAATTCAGGTCTACAGGTCGTGAACTACCATCCCATTCTGACATCTCTCGGACCCTTGTTTGGTGTTTTTTCTTACTATGAGTACTAGCTATTTTCACAGCATCAACATTTTCTTTCTCAATTCTTCTCATCTTTCTATTCTTGTTCTTTCTTCCCTTCTAACCTTTATCAACATCAGTCATAGGGGTAGAATCTCAAATACCCCAATTATCTTAGATCTCTTCATCCTCGTGGATTTCTTCTATAATGGGACTGGATAGGACTGGTCTATCATATATCTCCTCAACAACCTTATGGAGCTCTACCAGCTCAGCCTATACACCAGCCAAATTTAGGGACTAGATTCCCTCTAATCATCGCTGATCTGCTGCTCAAACCCACCAAATCGTGTCTGTAATGCCCTTATATCATACCTTATCCATTTATCTACCCATGTCTTAACTCCATTTTCAATCAACCTCACTTTTGTCTCCACCATTCCCAATCTCTTCCTCACTTTAGATAGGAATGAATGGGGCACCATAGCATAACCGATGGGAACCAATTTGGATATAAATAGTCTGGGTGCCATGGTAGGTGGTGAAGGATGGGTCTGGGATGTTCCAAAAACAATAACGAAGGTCTGTGGCTCAGACTGGGCACTATCTATAGGGGTTTCACCTATGTCGGTGAAGCCTGTAGTATCTTCTCTATGCCCTACATCCTCATATGCCTCTCGAATCAAAGTATCTCCTAACTTAGTAATCTTAGATATGGGTTAGCATCATCCACGATCAAACCCAAATCCATAGTGGTGCACGAGATGGTGAACTGATTAATATTTAGGAGTTCTTGTACCCCTACCTCCAAGAAAATCTGCGTCAATAAGCATGGAAAGGCCACGACTATGTTAGTGCTCGTCACCTGATCTCAGATTTTCCTAGTTATATAGTTGGCTACATCTATCTTGTAGCCTTCCATAATCCCTGTGACCAAGGCTGCTTTGTCAGGACTCAATACATTGTCACCTAAGGTGGGATTAATATGTGTTGTACTAGGGTCTACCAAGCCTTTACTTGAAAGTTTAGTCTTCCCTTTATGATCGACGACGAGCCTCCAACACCTCTAACTACCCAGGGAGCCTCCCCCCCACTCGCAGCATTGATCCCGACGATCCATAAAAATTAATAAGCTTATCCTTCGATCCTATCTGCTTCACCTTCACTTTTCATATCTCGTCAACCCAAAAATCAATCTCTACCATTTTGTCTAGAGGTAAGAACTTATACCTATTCAAAACTCTGTAAATAGTTTGCGGTGAGATGTTCACCCGAACATCTTAAATTACCAAGTCTGACAATGGGTTTGTACCCTTCCACAGTCGCCTCTGAGGATTTAATCTCTTTACCTTTATTTTGTATGCAACATAAAATTCACGCACCAAAGATACACTATACTATCCTGAGGCTCTAGTCATCCGCTTGAAGTTATATTGTCTAAACCAAACATCAAAAGAAGGCATCTCAGCCATGCCTATTGTATTCAGCTTCCTCTCTAGATAAATTCCCCTTTATGATTTTCTAGTGGAGGGGTTTATGGAGATATCTTGGTTATATAGGGCCTGTTTCTGAGGTACCCTCACCATTTAAGGATGTCTACTAGAGCAGGCTCAATGGACAGTGGAGTGGGAGGTGCTCGTAGTGGTGAAATCTCAACTGGTGTATCTCTCTCCTTACCCTTACTCTCATCTCCAGATTCAGACCCATTATTATCATCTCTCTTTTTTCATTATTCTATTCCTTGGAGCTAGATTCCCCCTCATCATCATACTTACCATCATCTTCTTTATCATTATCACCACCGTCCTCCTCAGACTGAGATGGTGAATGGGGTGGTAAGGTTCTAGGGTTCTTCATTCTAGGTATGGTCCTAGGTTATATGACCTCTTCTAAAGTTGCTTTTGCACCCCAAAGTAGCTTTTTCCTTTGGCATCACCTACCTCGCCAATGGATATTCCTCGACTAAGCTGCTTGACTCATCTGTGTCCTCATTAATGAGCTGACAAGTAGCTTTCAAGGAAAGATTTTCTGGGGTAAGGTTCTTTGTTGAATCTGGTTTAGAAGCCATTGGTACCTGTCGAAACATACCTGTTAGTAATTGCTATGAAAGGGAAGGAAAAACAAAAGTTTTTGTTTCACTAAAACTAGATTAGACACCCTATGACTATAGGGTACTAGTTGTACCCATTGATCACAACTCATTATGGGTCTCGTGAAGTTAGTTGGTTCCTGGGTATTATCCATTGGTCAGATAACGAGTTTTCCTAATGAGTCATTAAGTCATGTTATGACTCATCCCCAACACTCATTGTCTTACCATATACAAGTACTTGGAGCATTATTTTTCCCTGTGATCACGACTCTTTATCATGAGTTGTATTATCAAACTATGACACGTTACCTTTGGTGGTGATGTTAGCAGAATCTACATTCTTCTAACCAAGCATGTTACCAGTGGTTACGAGTCATGTAACGACTCATGAGATGACCCTATGAATCATTATGAGTCCTATAGCCGCTGTAACATATTTGTTTAGAGGAATTGATCCCGATACACCTCCCCAACACAACATTACACATTATAACAATAATCAACAATTCCTACATCATTCCTAATCAATAATTTATTGCGCAAAGTCCATGTTTACTCCCGTTATCATATTATGTTACAAATTACTCAAGAATAGGGCTCAATTATTTTTATGCATATATATTTCAATCAAGAAACTCAAGAAACTCTTGCACATTGAAGTACCAACTTAGTATATAGAAATTTAAGCATGAAATACTTATTTCCTTGACTTGGATTTCTTTAGAATTTAGCTGCAATGATTTTGTGCCCTAACTCTTGAGATTTTCAACTTTGGGAAATTTTGCTTAGTTGATTGCAATTTTAAGGGATGAAATTAAAGTGTTCTTGTGTTGTAGTGGCCTATTAAGGGAATGGAGAGAGTCACAACATTTGAAAATGGGAATTTCAATCATTTGGATTGAATTCCCATATCTAAATCAATTAATTAGACTGGGTCGACCCTCTAGGCCCACGATGTCAGTCTTGGTCACGAGTCACCATAACAACTCGTTACCACTGACTATGGGTCATGGTCTCCCCCATAATGACTGGAACCTTACTTGAGTTTCCAGTCATCACGACTTAAGGCGATGAGTCGTAATCATTGAGTAAGATTCATTCTGAGAGTTATAATGACTCTAGAAACCAAATACCTGAGGATGTATTTAGTCCCAACTCTATATGACTCTGATGACGAGTTGTGAAGTGTCTTTACTACTCTTGAAGTTGGTCATAACGATTGGCACCAGAAACTTTTTGGGTCTTTTTCTGCAAACTCCAACCTTGCATAATGAACACACAAGTTACCCTATAATCAAATAAGTGCAAAACATGGGTTTCTTCCCACCTAATGCTTGATTTAACGTCACGACATGACGTGGTTTGGTTGAATACTCAAACTTCACCAACCATACCCATGGGTTGCCTCCCATGCAGTGATATAACATGATGCAGTTATCTTGGTTTCTCAGACTTCACCAAGGCTCAAATCATCGATCATTTTAACTTCCTTATTATTTCCCATGTAGTGCTTCACCCTTTTCCCATTCACCTTGAACGGGGATTCAATATCATGCTTTAGATCTATATCACCATATGGGAACACTCTCACTATGGTGAATGGTTCATACCACCTAGACTTTAACTTTCTAGGAAACAAGTGAAGTCTCAAATTATACAACAATATCAGATCACGAGGCTCAAACACTCTTTTCTCAAATTTTTTGTCATGATACAACTTCATTTTCTCCTTGTAACTCTCATAAGACTAGAGTCTAAACTCATCAAACTCATTGCCTTGCTCATCCTAAACTTTGCTGCATCATGCCACTCAAAATTTAGCTTTTTCAGCACCCATAGTGCCTTGTGCCCAAGTTCTACAGGCAAGTGGCATACCTTGCCATACATAAGCTAATATGGAAAGGCATCTATAGGTCTCTTATAAATGTTTGGTAGGCCCACAACGCATCATCCAACTTTTTGACCAATTAGTCCTATTGGCATTCACAGTCTTCACCAATATGGACTTGATCTTTTGATTGGTCACCTCAACCTGTTCGCTCGTCTGAGGATGGTAAGGTGTTGTCGCCTTTGATTTACACCATATTTTTCAAGAAGACTCTTGAATAAATGATTATAGAAATATGACCCACTGTCACTAATTATTGCACGTGGAGTGCCAAACTGAGAAAATATATATTTCTTCAGAAAGGCGGTGACACTTCTACCTTTATTATTGGGGAGCACAACCGCTTCCACCAATTTTGATACAATATATGTCTTACATAAGAGCTCTTGAATAGGACCATGAAATTAATCCTCCATACATGAAACAACTCTAACACTAGAATAGGGGTCATGGGGAGTTCATGGCATCATGAAATACTTCTTTAACATTGACATTGGTCACAGACGAGTGTAAAATCATGGGAATCCTTGTAGACCCAAAAAACTTTGAATCCCCTTCACTGAGATTGGAGGAGGTAATTTTTCAATCATTTTAATTTTTGCTATATCAACCTCTATTACCCTCTTTGAGATTTTGTACCCAAGCATAATGCCTTCTTTCACCATGAAATGGTACTTCTCCCAATTTAGCACTAAGTTGCATTCCTTACATCTATGAAGATCATTGGCCAAGTAGACCAAACGGTTATCAAGAGAATCATCAACCGCAGAAAAACTATCCATAAATGGCTCAATGGTGTCTTCCAGCATGTTAGAGAATATTGAAATCATGCATCTCTGATAGGTGGAAGGAGTGTTGCACAACCCAAATGACATTCTTTTGAAAGAAAATATTCATAAGGGCAAGTAAAAGTTGTCTTTTATTGATCTTTTGAAGAAATAGTGATTTGATTGTAACCCAAATACCCGTTAAGAATACAATACCAGCCTCTACCTGTAAGTTTATCAAGCATTTGACCCTTAAGGTCATAGAAAAATGGTCCTTTTGGGTCCATGTATTCAATTTTCAATAATCCATGCACACTCTCCAACCTTTGACTGGTCTCATTGGCACGAGCTCATTTTTCTCATTCGGTGCTACAATAATTCCTGCTTTCTTTGTGACACATTGAATAGGATTAAACCACTTACTATATGTAATGGAGTTAACTACACCATCATCCAACCACTTGATAATTTTTTTTTTCACCACCTTCTGTATGGAAGGATTTACCCGTTGTTGATGCTCAATACTGGGAACACAGTCTGGTTCAAGATAGATCTTGTGAGTAAAAATTCATGAAAAAATACCCACAAGATCTATAATGGTCCACCCTATAGCTCTTTAGAACATCTGCAATGCTGATAATAATGCCTCTACCTCAGGCTCAATTAGGCCAGCTACAATAATCATTGGCAAGGTATTGTCAGCCATACAAAATGCATAAAGAAATTTGGATGGGAGAGACGATGGGAGGGCCTTCAACTCCATGACTAGTGAATCCTCTATGGATGGTCAAGCTAGAGGATTGGTTCTACTCTTCAAGTCAAGATCAAGTTTCTTTAGGGCATAAGTTTAAGAACCTTTCTTATATAAAGTGCCCACCATCTTTTCATATTCCTTAATACATCACTATTGAAATTCATAATTACCGCTGCTATTGCCTCGACTCCAAGCATCTCTTTAATGGGCATAACAACATCATCAACACTATCATCAATGGTGTCTATCACAAACTCAACCCATATATCATCAGCCTGCTTTATCGACTGGCACACATTGAAAATTACTTGCTCATCATTCAGTATAAACTTCATCTATCCTAATTATATATCAACCAATGCCCTACTTGTAGAAATAAAGGGTCTACCAAAAGTTATAGGGACTTGGAAGTCCACCTCATAGTCAAGAATATGAAATTAATCAGAAATACAAAGGACCTTTACAAAGCATCACAATGAATACCAATTGACTGCTTCACCATGCGGCCAGTTATCAATAATATCATTAATGTTAGTTTGGGTGCCCCCAATCCCAACTTCTTATAAATCACCAGAGGCTTCAATTGGTACTAGCTCCCAAGCAACATAAATCTCGAGCAAAGTTGAAGGACCTAATACTGCATAAAATAGTGAAGGCTCGTGGGTCCTTCTTTTTCTCCAATAATGATCTAGAAGCAACAAAACTACAATGGTGCACATTTTCAGTGGCCTCAAAACTCACCATCCACTTCCTAGTGACCAAGTCTTTCATGAAATTTACGTATCCAGGCATTTTTTCCAATTCCTCAACAAGGGGAATATTGATAGACATTTCCTTCAACATCGACAGGAACTTCTGATATTTACCTTCTTCTGGTTTCTTTTTGAGCCTTTGAGGAAAAGGTGGGGAAGATCTTAAAATGGTCTTCAACACGACTCATCAACCTTCCCTTTCCCTTTTCCTTATCACCAATATGTTGAATACTTGTCGATTTTTAAGGTTCTTCTACTAGTGTCTCATTAATATCAATATCATCACCATTATTCCTGGATTCTTTCGTAGGAGGCATGGATAGATCTATGGTGGTTTTACCACTTTGAGTGGTAATGGAATGACAATGAATATCATTTTTCTAGATTTTAAACTATATTGCTGGGAAGAGTGCCAGGCTGACTTTGATTTAATGTGGTCAACATTTGACCAAACTTCTGCTCCAGTTGTTTTAAGCAATAGTATGAAACTCAACTTTCTAGTTCAATCTTGATATGTCCGCCTTAATCTCTTTAAGGCATCTCTCCTAACTCTCTTGGCTTTTCACTAGCTTGGACATAATTGCTTCTAATCTCGACTCAGAATCTCTACTGCCAGGGGGAATAAATCTATCACTCTTTTATTTATAGTCATCTTATGCCTCCAATCACTATCTCTCTCTCTATTTCTATATCTATATCTATATCTATCAATATAGTAGTTTTGACCTTGGTTTTCTTTCCCTTTGGATTGAAAACCCATCACTTCTCGATCTAGATGCTTAGCTTCCTAATCCACTAATGTGTGAGTAGATGCTAACATATTTGAGGCTTTTAACTGAGAATAATGGCAAAGTCTTAAGCAATTTTTGTTGTTTTTAATTGTTTTATGTTTGATTTTGCAGTAGAAGCTAAAATGCTTGAGATCGAACAAGGATGGAAGTAAAGGAGTTAAAATCTAAAGTAATTCAAAGAGAAGTGTGGCTGGAAAATTTTTTGATAAGTCGTTAGCCCTGTGATAAGTTATCAGGTTCATCGTTAGCCTCAGACAAAGAATGCACCTGAGTTGAGAGTTGTGATGATATTTTGTGATAAGCCATCAAGGAGCTAATAGGTCATCAAAATTGTCGTCAGCCTAAGGCAGAACATGATAGATAAGGTAGAGACTTGAAGACCTTCGTGATAAGTCATCAAGAAGTTGATAGGACATCACTATTTATCGTCAGCCTAAAGTAGCGAGTATCAAAAGCAAAGAGGCGCTGACTACATTTGTGATAAGTCGTCATCCTCCTGATAGGTTGTCACGAATGATGTTACCTAATTCAAGAGATTATTAAACTCAGTGATTTTGTTTCCTTATTTAGGCTGAACTATTTAAAGTCTTGTTTAGGATTTTCTTGATGGAACCTGAGTATTGAGACACATATTTTGATATTTTCTCTCTCTAGTTTCTTAAATTGAACAAACAATTATTTTGAAGATATTATCATCATTATTTTGGGATTACTATTGTGATCTAATATGAGAATCTCTAGTTTCTATTCATCTTATTGTAAGTTTATCTTTTAAATCATGAATATAACTAGTTGGTTCGATTATTACATCATGAGTGGCTAAATTCCTTTAACCTGAATTATGGGATCTAGGGTTAAGTCTTGATAAGGAACTGAGTGTTCAAGATTCAAAAGGTGGTAGGACTCTTTGATAATTTTGAGGTTTTAATCATCGTCTATTGGTTGCAAACGACAGATAACACCTTCTTTGATTTGCTTGAGAAACAAATCAAATATAGTGGGAAGTGAATTATTAACAGGGACTTGGAAGCACTAAAAACTTCCATTTAATAATTAACGTTGTAACAAGGTTGATTAACCTGAGGTAAAATCTGGTCATGAATATAAATTCCCTAAGTCCGAGAGGATTAGGTAATTAAATGCTTATGTAGGTCGAGAGACATTAAGTCATAACTTCAATAAAGATAACTTGTTGTCCTACCTACTGTGAGAATCTTTAACCACCATTAGCATCTGTCAAGTACCAAAAACCCTAGTGAACATAATTATTATTTTTCCATAAACTCTTAATTACAAACACTGAAGCTAAAGTGACCAATAATTATTTTCTAATCTCCCAAACCCCCATTTTATCTTTTCGTGCCAGTTGTTTGAATTCAACTTGTAGCTATAGTTTCAAATTAGTTAAATCTCCACTCACATTGTTCCCTGTGGATTCGACCCCGACTCCAAAAGTTGCGTAAATATATTAACAACGATCACTTACATTTTCATTAGAGAGGTGTAGTTTGAGCGTTATAAAAAAGGGCACCGTTGCCGGAGAAAAATTTGGCATATTGAGTTGGTTTGGAATTTTAGCCTACTTTCTTGAATTTAAAGTTGTAAATATTTGTTTTTAGTTTACTTTTATTTCCTGTGTTAGGTAGATTTTTATTTTAGTTTACTTACTACTATTGAATCATGGAATGTACATGATCTTAGTGGTTGTAAATATTATCTTGATGATCCATGTCCATATTGTGATGGACCTCACTTTTGGCAAGACTATAGATAAGCTCCCCGGAGAGAGATGTGTGTACCATATCCATCCTTTCGGGAGTATAATTGTTCTGTATGTGGTGGTCAAGATGGAAATTGAAGTGATTACCCAAATTCCCCCTTCCCCCTTTGTGCTAACCCAAATTCTAGTTCTTTTAATGATTTTGATAGGTCTTTTTGTCAAGAAAAGAAAGAACGAAGCACCAGAAATAGTGGCATTAAAGCTATGCTTCAACTAATGTTGGATCGTATGGACAAAATGAATGATATCATATGTGATATACGTCAAGACATTAGGGTATTTAAAAAGTAAAGATAAAGGATAGGGGAGATGGATATCGAGGTCAATCATCCAAAGCACTCTTCTACATTATGTTTAGATGATATCTTGTTTGTGGAATCATTTAGACTAATCGAATAATGTGAATATGAGGAGCAAGAATCCTATACTGATGATGAGTTTGACGTTGATCAACCCTTGGATATTTCCCAACCAACCGAACCAACCATGAGGGATGATGCTAAGATTGGGGAAAAGGTGCTAGAGGAAAAGAAGAAATCAAGCACAATCCTTGTGAAGACTCTAGTCCATTTCGGGGTAAAGTTACTAATAGGGATGCTACTCCAAAAGTAAGAGTTAGTCCTTATTCGAACCACTTTTTAACATTATGCATGGTGGATGTGATGAAAGTCGAATCACCTAAGTAAATGATGAATTTTGAAAATGAGGAGGAAAATTCTTACATTTTGGAGTTTATCTTTCCAAAAGGGTATACCACAACCCCAATCATAAAAGCCAAGAAGCCTAAAGACCGAGCTCTATTTAGTGGCTTTTTAAGATCCTCACTGCTTCCCAATTAGCCCACATGAAAGTTTGATGCAAAATTGGGCAAGCGGTTCAAGTGTTTGAAGTGGCATGATAAAACATTCCTTATCATGCCCTCACCTTTGCCCAACGGACCTAAAATAAGTAAAGATCAAAAGATGGACCGAAAATTTAAATCACCTAAGTGGAGGGATAAAAGATAACTGAATGATGTCGTGCCACGACACTAAATTAGGCACTGCTTGGGAGGCAACCCAAGGTATTTTGTTATTTCTATTTGTATTATATGATTGACATCAGATCTTGGCACCCATGGTGCCACAGGTATGTTTCTAACTCTTTTGTTTTGGTTTGACGCATTGGGGACATTGTGTGATTTTAAGTTGAGGGTGGGGCTAATTGTGGGTGCTGATGTCCTCCTAAGGTTTTTGTTGCCGTGCCTTTTTTTCCCAGATTCTTGTTCCTAGTAGATCCGGCATGTTCAGGTGTATTGTGATTTGTTGTAAAATGTTGTAGTTGACTAGGAGAAATACAAGTATCTTCGGCAGTTAACATTTTTTTGTTGATTTTTGAACACCTTTCCAATGGTCTGTTTTATAATTGTGTGATATATATTTATGTGTGACCGTTGTGCATCTTGTTATGGCATTAGTACTAGTGACATAATAATCACTGCTAACAATTGCATGAAATGAATGAGTAGTAGCTTGTGATGTACCTTTGTGCCATGTGTGTGTGAGATACTGACCTAGTTCCAGTTGTGTGTTAAATCCAGAACTTTCCCGGTTGGTCTTGCCTTGGTTGTAGGACAGCGGTTAGGAAAGAATCATAGGCCATTGTTGATATTAGTCCACTTTTAGCCTAAATGACCTTCCATGTGTGAATAATATCACTTGATCCTAATTTTGAGCCTGAATGTCTATTCTTTTTATTATACCTATCACCTTCCCATTTGTATCACAATGAACCTGTTTTAGCCCTGGTCCTCCTTGGATATTGTGCACTTTGACTTAGGCAAATAATAGGTGTGCGTGATGTAAAGTGAGTATGAATAAGGGTAAAAAAAAATATGCAAGGCTGGGTGTGGTAGAAAAATAATGAGAAAAGAAAAATTATGAAAAAAAAATAAATGAATAAAAATTGCACCTAGCTTGAATGTGCTTTAATCAAGAAAGGGATAAATAAGGTAAAGGTTGATAAGAGAGATCCCAAAAATAGTGCAGTGCCAAGGAGGCTTAGTTACTTTAAATATCCTTGTGTATCATACCAGCCTCTAGCCTACATTACAAGCCACATAAAAGATCTATAGTGATCCTAGCTGACCTGTCTGATGATCTGCATAATAAAAATAACGGCAAACCTATGGTATTCGACATAGATTGATTGGAACTTCATTCTAAGAGTGAGTGTGTTTTGATTGTCCCCATAGTTACATATATGATTACTGATATGAGAAAATGAGAATTTCTTTGCTGTGAGGGCACACCAGATATGTTGCTAGTTGCTAACTTGTTCGGATAGTGTAATACTGGTCTATGCATGGTTGTTATAGCTGAATTAATGTCGTATCTTGATTCCTGCATGTTGCATTACTGTTCTTCAATAATATACAGTTGTTCTTGAATTGACTGACCTTGGAGATGGTGAATATGTTTTGAGATAATATGGATGATTAACTGCCGATGTACTTTGTATCCTCTTGGTTGTGTTTGAGTTGCTTGAGGAAAAACAATTGTTTTAAGTTGTGGGTGTTGATGTGGGAGCAGATGCTAACATATTTGAGGCTTTTAACTGAGAGTAATTGCAAATTATTAAGCAACTTTTGTCGTTTTTGATTGTTTTATGTTTGATTTTGCAGTAGAATATAAGATGCTAGAGAACCATCAAAGATGGAAGCAAATGAGTTAAAATCTGAAGTAATTCAAAGAGAAGTGTGGTTGATGACATTTCTGATAAGTTGTTAGCCCTGTGATAATTTATCTGCTTTATTGTCAGCCTCAGACAGAGAATGCACCTGAGTTGAGAGTTGTGACGGCATTTTGTGATAGGCCGTCAAGGAGCTGATAGGTCATCAAAATTGTCGTCAGCCTAAGGCAGAATATGAAAGCTGAGGTAGAGACTTGATGTCATTCGTGATAAGTCATTAAGAAGTTGATAGGATGTTACAATTTGTCGTCAGCCTAAAGCAGCGAGTATCAAAACCAAAGAGGAGATGACGACATTTGTGATAAGTCGTCAACCTCCTGATAGGTTGTCACGAATGTCGTCACCTAATTCGAGGTATTATTAAACTCTGTGATTTTGTTTCCTTATTTAGGATGAACTATTTAAAGTCTTGTTTAGGGTTTTCTTGACGGAACCTGAGTATTGAGACACGTATTTTGATATTTTCTCTCTCTAGTTTCTTGAATTGAACAAACAATTATTTTGAAGATATTATCATCATTATTTTGGGATTACTATTGTGATCTAATATGAGAATCTCTAGTTTCTATTCATCTTATTGTAAGTTTATCTTTTAAATCATGAATATAACTAGTTGGTTCGATTATTACATCATGAGTGGCTAAATTCCTTTAACCTGAATTATGGGATCTAGGGTTAAGTCTTGATAAGGAACTGAGTGTTCAAGATTCAAAAGGTGGTAGGACTCTTTGATAATTTTGAGGTTTAAATTATCGTCTATTGGTTGCAAACGACAGATAACACCTTCTTTGATTTGCTTGAGAAACAAATCAAATATAGTGGGAAGTGAATTATTAACAGGGACTTGGAAGCACTAAAAACTTCCATTTAATAATTAACGTTGTAACAAGGTTGATTAACCTGAGGTAAAATCTGGTCATGAATATAAATTCCCTAAGTCCGAGAGGATTAGGTAATTAAATGCTTATGTAGGTCGAGAGACATTAAGGCATAACTTCAATAAAGATAACTTGTTGTCCTACCTACTGTGAGAATCTTTAACCACCATTAGCATCTGTCAAGTACCAAAAACCCTAGTGAACATAATTATTGTTTTTCCATAAACTCTTAATTACAAACACTGAAGCTAAAGTGACCAATAATTATTTGCTAATCTCCAAAACCCCCATTTTATCTTTTCATTCCAGTTGTTTAAATTCAACTTGTAGATATAGCTTCAAATTAGTTTAATTGCCACTCACATTGTTCCCTGTGGATTCGACCCCGACTCCAAAAGTTGGGTAAATATATTGACAACAATCGCTTACATTCTTATTAGAGAGGTATAGTTTGAGTGTTATCATCCGTGTTAGAGTCATAAGCTCAGAAAGAAGACCCTATGCCCCTACTGTATTCAATTTTTCAGAATTAACTATTGCAAAATATTTTGTGAGCAATCCAATATCCATTCTGAGCTATGCGACTTCTTGTGCTAATGAATCACCGCCATCTTTGTAGTAAATTGAAGCTCCAATGGCATATATACCAATACCTCTATTAGCCTACCTAGTGTGCCATCCTTGCTTAGTGCCCAAGTCCCAAGGTAGTGTGAACAGTGGTCATACTAATCCACTCTGTGGGAAGTATGGTAGGAATCATCAGGGCGTGTTCAAGGCTGGTAGTGATGTATGATTTAGATATAGAAAGCTATACCACAGAGTCAAAGAGTGTCCAGTAGTTGCTCAGAAGGGAAGAGATTTACGCCAACAGTGTTCGTTCAATCTGTCATCAGCTCCCACAGGTCGCCCAACTCAGTAGGGCACTACTTCTAGTGCCACCAGTAGAAAGAGCCAGAACAAGTTGTACGTACTCCAGTCCCAACATAATCAGGAAAGTTCTCCTGATGTGGTTATGGGTATATTTCAGGTTTTTTATCTTCATGTGTATGTTTTGTTAGACCATGGAGCTTTTCTTTCTTTTATAACCCCCTATATAGCTATCGATTTTGATCTCAGTCCAAAAATACAAGAAGAGCCTTTCTCAGTATTTTCCCCAGTGGGTAAGTCAATCATAGCCAGACAGGTATACAAAAACTACCCGGTTACAGTATCCTAGAAAATCACTTTAGTAGATCTTGTAGAGTTAGGGATGACTGATTTTGATGTCATTCCCAGCATGCATTGGCTCCACTCATGCTATGCTTCAGTTGAATATTGGAACAGAGTCATCTAGTTTCATTTTCCTAATGAACCAGTCTTTGAATAAAAGGGTAGTACTTCAGCGCTTAAAGGTCAAATTATGTCATATCTTAAGGCAAGAAAAATGATATCTAAGGGGTGTGTTTATCATCTTGTTCAAGTCAAAGACTCTAGTTCTAAAATTCTGACTCTCGAGTTAGTTTCAGTAGTAAGGGAATTTCCAGATGTTTTCCCTAAAGATCTTCCCAAAGTTCTTCCTGAAAGGGAAATTGACTTCAGAATAGATCTCCTTCCAAATACCCAACCTATCTTTATTCCTCCCTATAGAATGGCTCCATCTGAGCTTAAAGAGTTGAAAGAATAGTTAAAATAACTCATAGATAAAGGATTCATCAGGCCTAGTGTTTCCCCATGGGGTTCGCCAGGCCTGTTCATGCGTAAAAAAGATGGTTCTCTCAGATTGTGAATCAATTACCGTCAGTTGAACATGGTCACAATCAAGAATTAGTATCCACTCCCTAGGATTGACGACTTGTTTGATCAACTTCAGGGTGCCAGTTATTTTTCTAAGATAGACCTCAGATTCAGCTATCGTCAGCTTAGAGTCAGATAATGTGACATTCCAAAGACAACTTTCAGAACTTGGTATGGTCACTTCGAATACCTAGTTATGTCTTTTGGACTAGTAAATGCCCCAACAACTTTCATGGACTTGATGAATAGAGTGTTTAA
Organism: Capsicum pubescens; assembly: GCA_030864215.1. NCBI lineage: Eukaryota > Viridiplantae > Streptophyta > Magnoliopsida > Solanales > Solanaceae > Capsicum > Capsicum pubescens. The sequence goes on along the minus strand of CM061544.1, from coordinate 246,053,372 downwards.
GCAGTACTTGGACATGTTCTTTACAGTCTTCATTGATGATATTCTTGTCTACTCCCATAGTGAAAATTATCATATAGACCATATCAGAATTGTATTGCAAACTCTTAAAGCCCATAAGTTGTCCGCCAAATTTCGTAAGTGTAAGTTTTGGCTAAATCAGTAGCTTTTCTTGGCCATATTATTTCTAGTGATGGCATTAGTTTTGACCCTCAAAAGACCAAAGGAGTAAAACAATGGTCCAGACCTATCTCTCCATCAGATATCAGGAGTTTCTTAGGTTTGGTTGGCTATTACATATAATTTGTTGAAGGGTTCTCGTCTATTCCATCCCCCATGTATCGATTAACTCAGAAGAAAGTCAAGTCTTAGTGATCAAATTCTTGTGAAAGGATTTTTCAGGAGTTGAAGACTCGACTCACCTCAGCGCTAGTCTTGACATTTCCATATAGTTTAGATAGGTTTGTTGTTTACTGTGATGCTTTTAGAGTTGGTATTGGTTGTGTATTAATGCAGAGAGGTAAGGTCATAACCTATGCCTATAGATAGCTTAAGCCTCATGAAAAGAATTATCCTGCCCATCATCTTGAGTTGGCAACTATTGTTTTTGCCTTAAAATTTGGAGGCATTATCTTTATGGAGTTCATGTTGATGTGTTCACAGATCACAAAATTTTGCAGTATGTGTTTTTGTAGAAGAATTTAAATCTTCATCAGAGAAGGTGGCTTGAGTTGTTAAAAGATTATGACATGAGTGTATTGTATCATCCGGGCAAGGCCAATGTAGTGACAAATACTCTTATAGATTGTCTATGGGTAGTGTTGCTAATGTTGAAGATGATAAGAAGAAGTTAGTCAGGGAGATTCATCAGCTTGCTAAATTAGGTGTTCGGTTGGCTGATTAAGTTGAGGGTAGTATATGGGTTCAGAATGGTTTGAAATCTCTTTTGGTTGCCGAAGTTAAAGAAAAGCAAGATAGTGATTCTAGTTTGGTCAAGTTGAAGGAATCTGTTAGAGATCGAATGGTAAAGGTTTTCTCCCAAAGGGGGAGATGGTGTGTTGCAGTGTCAGGGTAAGCTGTGTGTGCTGTGTGTTAATGATTTGAGATAGCAGATTTTGGCAAAAGCTACTCCCATGATCCATTAAGACGTATCTTGATTTGCTGGAAATATATTGGTAAAGTGGTATGAAAAGGGAAATTGCAGATTTTGCAGGTAAGTATTCTAACTTCCAGCAAGTCAAGGTTCAATAACACAGGCCTAGTAGCACATTGCAGGAGTTCAAAATTTCCACTTGGAAGTGGGAAGAGGTAAACATGGATTTTGTGATGGGTTTTCTTCGTACGCGTCGTCAACATAATTCGATGTGGGTGATTGTAGACAGAATAACCAAATCAACTCATTTTTTGCTAGTTCATACTTCTTATTCAACCGAGGACTACACCAAGCTCTATATAAGAGAGTTGGTTAGGTTGTATGGAGTCCCATTATCTATCATTTCAGAGAGAAGTACCCAGTTTACCCCTCACTTTTGAGGGCTTTTCAGAAGGGTCTTAGTACCCAAGTTCATCTCAGTATAACTTTTCATTCTCAGACAGATGGTCAGGAAGAGAGGACCATTCAAACCCTTGAGGACATGTTGAGAGATGTGTTATCGACTTTAAAAGAAGTTCGGATGATCACTTTTCTTTGATTGAGTTTGCGTACAATAACAGTTATCACTCTAGTATTTAGATTGTTCCATTTTAGGCTCTCTATTGGAAAATATATATATCTCCTATAGGTTGGTTTGAAGTAGGTGAGGCTGTGTTGCTATGGCGAGATTCAGTGTTTGATGATATAGAGAAAGTTTAATTAATTTGGGAGAGGATTAAGACAGCCTAAAGCCATAAAAAATCTTATACAGATGTAAGAAGAAGAGACCTTGAGTTTGATGTTGGTGCCTTAGTCTATTTGAAAATCTCGCCCATGAAGGGATTTAAGAGATTTGGAAAGTTGGGGAAGCTTAGTCCCCGATATATTGTCCCTTATAGGATATTGAGCCATTTTGGGAAGGTAGCTTATGAGCTTGAGTTTCCTGTAGATTTCGCATCAGTGCATCCAGTATTTTATGTTTCCCTATTAAAGAGGCATATTGGTGATTCAGCAGTGGTTATTCCATTGGAGGATGTGGAGGTTAAGGATAGACTTTCTTCGAAGAAGTCCCAGTTGAGATCCTCGATCGTCAGATTCGTAGATGAAGGAACAAAGAAGTTTCTTTGGTCAAATTTCTTTGGCAGAATTAGTCCGTTGAGGGAGCTACTTGGGAATTAGAGGTAGATATGCATACCAAGTACCCTCATCTTTTCTCAGAAAACTCAGACTCATCTTAAGGTAATAGTTTTCTTAGATTATTTCTTTTCCATTCTTAGTTCCATCTATGTGATCATTATCATGTCATTGCAGGCATTTACAAAATTAGTTTAGTTCATGTATCATGTTTCAGAGTCAGTCATATAATCATGTTTTTAGTTATGCATGTTCAGTAAATGATCTCAGTTTTTTAGTAGTCTCATCTAAATCAGTCTCATTCAAGGAAAAATGTTCCCAAGGGGGAGATATTGTAATACCTCGTATTATTCTTAGCTCAGTTCAACTCCTAGTAGCATGCATAAGAGGCTTAAATCATGAAAATTTCACTAAGTGTTGAAGACTTAGTCATTTTTAAGGACTCTTAACTTTGAGGATTTTTAAATTGGTCTTCCTAATCTCGAGACATTGGTTTTTGAGTTAATTCATGTTCAGAGGTGTAAGAAAAATGTCTCGAGGAAGTTTCGGATTTTTCGGACAAGGATTGGGTCATGTTTGGATCATGATTCTAGCAGCTCATCACGATAGCATCACATCATGGTGCTAATAGCAATGGCACACCTACCGCATCACAGTAACTATGTAATCCACAATCCAGTTATGAATTTAATTGCCTGAGGGGAAATTATGTCTTTTCCCCTCAACCTAATTCATCAAATCACGAATTATAACACCATTCAGGGCATTATTTGCCCATCTTCTCCAATTTTCTCTAAAAAAACCCTCTCCTCCCCAAGATCATCAAATTCCATTACTTTTTCTCCTCGGAAACCAAGAATTCAAGTTCCCCAATCCAAGAAAATTCAAGAAAACATCAAGATTGGTGTTTCTCTTTCAAGATTAAGGGTTTATGGTATGTGTGATATTCATCCATGTGTCCTTTTCACCCATGGAGTCCAAGAACCCTTATTGATTTCAAATTATGAGTTTTTACATGATTTGTTGAACTATCTCCATGAACCCCTTGTTATTTCAATTTTAAGTTATGATTTTAATTATTTTCATGTGGATTGGATTATAGAATGTTTTAAATATTGTAGTTTCTATATCATGTTTATCTGAATCAGAATAAATGCTCAACTTATGATTTTTTCATGTGATCATGCTATCTTATCTTGTTTAAAAGCATCCCCATGTTAAATTCTTGATTTCCATGTGTTCGATGAAATGCCTAAGTGATGGGTTTTGAGTAATGATTCCATATTATGGTTTTAAATCTTTTATATGTCCTTGTTTTTATTTCCATTCAGTGTTGGTGGGTTATGAACACACGATACGTAGTTGTTTACATTGTTCAGTATCTTCACAATGACTTCAAATAAACCATGAGCATTGTCATTCAGTCAGTTATTATGATCAATTGTTTGTTCAATTAAACTTAGTTCAGTCCAGTAATCAGTGTCAGTTCAGTTGAGAGTAGTATTTAGCACCGAGTGAACCTAGGGATGGGGGCTCACCCATCAGTTAGGATTAGGTCCTTAGTAGCAGTCCCTAAGTTCCAGAACTACGTAGCCAGTGCAGGATTATGAGATGTCATCCACCAATTTAGGACTGACACTCTCTTATGGGTCACCCACCAGTTTAGGAAAGACTCCCTACTCCTTCGGGACATCAAATTAGTGGATCCACATAGCCAGTGTTAGTACCTGTGGCACGGTACTAACACCCTTCCAACTAGGGTTATTGGTTGAACCCCTATTGGCTCAGATTGGGGCATGTTAATTATATGATACCTCCCACAGTCTCAGTGCAGTATTCAGTCCAAAATTCAGTTCTGTCTTGCTTGACCAAAGCATACAAATTACCAGTCATTCAGTTATCAAATTTCAGTATTTTAGTTTACAGATTATTTTAGAAAAGTATATATATGCTTGGTCTTGCATTTTTACATATTTCAGTTGTCATGCATTAATGTTATATTATCTCATGCTATTTTGTTATTCCATATTTCATGTGTATAGTAACCCATGTATATCAGCCTAACCTCATCTCATATACCAGTACATTCAAAGTACTGACCGCATACTCTTCTTTGCGCTATGATGTCTTATATCATAGGTTCAGACGCTTAGTTTCCCGACTATACTTAGACAGTCCAGTGCTTCAGCAGCAGTAGTGGTAAGTCCTTATGTATCAAGGGCCTGTTATGTTTGTTCAGTTATTTCCATATTTTTTGTTCAGTTAGTTAGTTAGAGTTAGTTGGGGTCTGTTCCATCAACTCCTCAGTCAGTTTAGAGGCTTTTAGATATTCAGATATACACTTGTGTTTCAGTATTTTTTTTAGACATTACAGACTTATGAATTTATCATATTTTTAGTATTCTAATGGTATGTGTTTATCAGTTGTTTTCTGCATATGTCCATTATTATTATGATGTTCAGTGCTCGCACCAGGTAACAACTCACGGGTTAGCTTGTTTTCACTTGTGTCCATAAGCATCGTTGTCGCGACTAGGGGGTAGCCTTGGGTTGTGACAAAATTCTTCAAAAGGAGATGAATCATTCTAGAGACTTGGCTAATATGGGAATCATTGCTAATTCTCTTATCCCAAGAGGACATAATCCTCCACTTCAAATTCCTACTTTCAATTCTCCAAACCTCGGGAATCATCTAAGTAACATAACAACCATCTCTACCTCTTAACTTCCCAACAACCTATCATCAATAATCCACTGACTTATCTAACACATACTTCACCTATCGAAAACACCAATAGAGACAATAACCCAGATTCTTACCATCCACGAAACCCATCCCTAACTCTATATGTTTATTCAAGAACTCTATAAATCTATTCCCAAACTCCATAAATTCATTCCCCAATTTCATAATTCATTCCCAAATTTTTTAAAATTACTCTCAAATTTGAAAAAATACCTACAATTCCTAAAATGTCCTCCTATATATAATCCAACTTCTACTCAACCTTAAAATCACACTTCAACATACCAAAAACCTTCCATCATATCCCAAATCCTTCTCACACCTGACTTATACATCCAACTACTTTCCATGTTGTCACATATCTCTATCTTTATAGCCTCTTTCCTAATCTCAAGGTAGACCATTATGAGGATAAACAAAAGGACTGGAGGATCAAACATAAAAAGAAGCTACTGGAAATGAATAATCAGATTATGAGGATCAAAGAGTCTCACAAAATAGTGGATAATGATGGTCTTGGTTATGATAATTTATTTCTTCATATGAGTTTAGACCTACCATATGGATACAAAATCTCCAAACTTGAAACATTCTATGGAACTGGCAATCTCATGGCTCACTTAAGGATATATTGTGACAAAATTATATGAATAAGAAGGAGAGAGGCATTTTTGATGCACCTATTTAGTCAAAGTTTAAGCGACGAAGTTCTAGATTGGTTTAGACCCCAGGAATTGAAAAAATAGTTCGGTTGGAAGGCCTTGGCCAAAGACTTTATCGATCAGTTTGCATATAATATAAAAATAGTCCCTTCCTGGAATTTACTAGATAGAATTAAGCCAAAAAGTGATGAATATGTTCAGGACTATGCCTTTCGCTGGACAAAAGAAGCCACTGAGGTACAATCTCCAATGACCAAAGAGGAAATAGTAGCAGTGTTTTCCCATGCTGAAGAAGGGGAGTTCTATACTAGAATGGTGTCGGTGGTTCGTGTGACATTTACAAACTTGGTATAGATTGGAGAATCACATGAAGAGGGTATTCAAATAGGAAAAATTCACAAGACTACAACATTGTCTAGGTCCTTAGGTTTTCTAAAGAAGAAAAGAGAAGGTGTGACTGCAATATCCTTTGATTCTGATAGTAAGTCAAAAAGAAAATTTAGACCTAGAAATACCCTTTCCCCGTCTATCTACTATCCACCACCGTAAAATCCCCAGTTCATATTTAATTCCCAACCCCAATACCAAGCTCTACAGCCAAATATCCTATGCCAATACCAATCTCCAACACTAAATATTGTACCCCAATACCTAGATCTACAACCAAATTATTAGCCTAATGAACCATCATCCCAAATCACCACACTAACGTCCAGGAACCTCTGAGCTATCATCAAGTTCCACCTCTTGCTAACAAAAATAATTACAACCTCTTTGTGCAAATCTCAAAAATAAAACCTGCTAACATTACACCATTGGCTAAAAGTCGCACTCAGCTCTTTAAAATATTAAAAGTAGCCAACTACTCCAACCTACTCAACCAAATTCCACCAATGCCGATTCTTGATTTTTACTTTGTTGATCAAAATCGAGCCTATCATTCACGAGGAGTCGGGAATAGTACAAAAGATTGCATTAACTTGAAACATAAAATTTAGGACTTAACTGATCACAAAATCCTTACTTTTCAAGCACCAATACCAAATGTCAATAGTAATCCATTGTCTAACCACAGAAAAGCTGTTGTTAACATGATTGAAATAGAAAAGAAATAGTTAGACAGTAAGTCTATCATAAATATTGATCAAAAGGGGATTAAAAAGATGAAAAACAAAGAAAATAGGTGTTTTAGAGCCATTTCCACACTTATACCAGTCGTTCCCTGTGCTAGAATACTGACAAAAGATAGTTTGGGGGATGGGATAGAAAATTTATTTGAAGGTTCAAACTTTATGTTGGAAGATTTTGTAGAGGCTAGTAAGGTGAGGAAAGATGTACCTATAGAGAATTTGTAGAATTGGACCTCCACTCTGCTCATGACTCTTCTCTCTTTGTGGTAGATAAAAGGGCAATTTTTAGTTTTTGAAAATCGGTGATGATTTGAAGAATGCCTCATTATCCACTGTTTATGTTTTACTTTTTTTTACATTTTAGTATTTTCAAAAAAGACATGGACCCATACTTGTGCGGGTCATGATCTATTGATTGTAGATATTTCCCAAATTTCATTGAAAAACACTCACTTATCTAAAAAATTGTTTTAAATTACTTGTTTAATTATTTTTTACCATCTAACTTGGTTTGTTTTATTTCAGTAATAGCAATCTAAAACATTCTAATTACATGCCATGTTAAGAGATAAATGAACAAAATAAGGCATATAATGATGGTGAAAGAATATGACAAAGAAGAAACAATTGTAGAATAATTGCTAGAAAAATTAAAAGACTTTGAGAACTGAGAAAGACCCAACCTTGAGCAGATTGAGATGGTTAATTTGGATAATAACAATGAAGCTAAGGAAACCATAATTGGTACCTACCTAACAAAAGAAAGAATAAGAGAACTCATCAAGTTTAACAAATAATACATTGACGTATTCACATAGTCTTATAATGGTATGCCAAAACTAAGCACAAACATTGAGTCCCATAAGTGGCTAATTGATCTTGAGTTCCATCCAAAGAAATTGACAGCTGATCCTTCCCTCATTGGTATAAGCACTGATAATGCACAAAATACACCTCCTTGGAAGGATAAAGTGGTCCCTATCAAATATAGTAACCCAACAAAGGTTGGGGTCGATCCCAGAAGGAATAGGCCAAAAATCTATCTCAAATTTATTGAAATCACCAGGTAGTGCGTACAAGTACAGAAGGGGGGAATTAATGAAATAGTAAAAGAGAAAAGAATTGGTTGATTTTGGTTATCAACAATCAAAGATGAACACTAGGCTTAAGTTCCCCCTGGCTTTTTAACTCATTAGACTTATCGTGCACTATCACACTATTCCAATATCTTGCATGCAGAATCTATAAATTATGTACCACCAATAGTCTTTTGGATGAACTGACAGATTTCCCTCTTTACCTTTTGAGTCTCAAGATATCTCTTTACTAACCCTTACCTTGAATTCTAGTTAGCTGTTACCTTTTGGGTCTTTAGTTATTAGATTATAGTTAACGATCTTACTTAGATAATACCTAGTAGAGTGGATTGACCATTAACCTTCAAATTACTGTTGTGATCTAATTTTCCTAGTTACTACTCCTCTTTTGGAGTAAGTAGTAATAATCTAGGTTGGATCTTAACATTGGCCACCGCTAAAAAATCAATAAGAACGAAGAAAACCTAATACATTAAAGAATCTTTGTATTGAACGACTTGACACTTCCTCTAATTCATTAATCCACCAGGGTTTCCACAACTCTAGCTAAGGGAATTAGCCGCTCATAGTTATGAGATCAATCATGGAATCCACAGACAAAATTACAAAATTAATCTCACAATGATGAAATAAGAAATACCAAAGTCTTAAATTGAATAACAAACTAAGAACAACAAGATGTTTGAGAATTTGGCCCTAAGGGGCTTCCTTCACAATCAATCAATATGTGAATGTGTTTGTCTGAATGTGTAATATTTATGAATAAACAAAGCCTCAAGGGTATATATAGATTACTAGAAACTCTAGAGTTCAAATCATGACTAAAAAAAGAAAACTTAATTACCCATACATAATAGGGCTGAAAAACTTCATAGGAGAGTAATTGGGATACATAAAAACCCTAGGAAACAATTTCAGAAAAATTTGGTATAATCATTGTCGGCGACCACCTACTCTCTATACCCACTGTCTGGCACATGGGATAGGTAGTACCTGCAGTCCTGAAACTTAGTACAGGTGCATACCACAGGTACAGATCCTGCAACCTAGATTTCGGGAGTTGACAATGCTTCTATAATTTGGCCATAACTCTTCACCCCGATATCAGATTGAAGAAAAATTGGTATCGCTGGAAGGATAATTAAGTTATATATATGATGGTGGTGACTTTTAACTTGCTAAGTCAACTCATGTACCATAAGTAGAACATACAGTCCGCAGGTTGACTTGGTATGTGTCGGGAGTCATCTTTTCAGCTCTTCTTTGATTCTAGAACATGTTTAGATCATGACCAAGCCGGAAAGTGTCCTGAATACCTAAGATTGGTCAAATAAGTATCTAAAAACATCACTTTTCATCTTTTTCTTGAATTTAGCATCCGAAACCTAATTTCCTGCAAAACACTCCCAAAAAATATCAAATATAACAAAATAGCCTTGAGTTAATGCATATTCTCATAATTTTAAGCATCGTAAGTTCTATATTTCTATATCACATCAAGACCCTCGACTTAGAACATTGCATGTGCTCAGGCAACCAAAAATATTAGGATAATACGATGATGCTTAACTAAGAGAAACCTAAGATATCTATGGCAGTCAATCATCAATTTTAGCTCAAAGCACCTTACCCTCTCCAAGTTCAATATTTTAAAACCAATTGTGTGTATTAATGAAGCACAACAATGTGAAAAAAAGGTATCAAGCTATGTCATTACAGTAGCAATAAATAACCATACATATATACAATTTACACTACCCAAACATGTAAGCATCTAGCAATACTATCCATGTACCTTCACATTAAGGAAATCCCACTTACTCATATATGAAATCAAGCATGTCAATGCAGGGATGGTTAAGATACACTCACACTCACAAAAGAAGTTCCAATCAATGAATGTCAAATACCATAGGCTTGCCCTTATTTTCTTTACCTTAGCTTTCAGACAGTCAAATTAGGATCACTATAGGAATTTTCTCAGCTTGTAATGTAGGCTTGGAGGCTGGTATGGTACATATAGACATATCATGTGACTAAGCCTCCTTGGCACTACACTTACTTTGGGGTCTTACTTACTAGCCAATTTTTCAGTTTATTTCCTCCCTTAAATTCTTTTTTTATTTTAAAGTACATTCAGGTTGGGTGTGGTCTTTTATTCTTTCTTTTTTATTTTTTTTTCACAATTTTTCTTTTCTTTTTCTTTTTCTTTTTCTTTTTCTTTTCTTTTGCTACCACAACCAGCCATACTAACTTTTTCTCTTATTTTACTTTTCTTTATACCCATTTTACACTACATACCTCTATAGTAGCCACCCTCAACTTAGGCACTTTTCCTGAGTCTAGGTGCATAATGTCCGAGGAGGACCAGGGCCAAAATAGGTTCATTGTAACACATCCAATGAGAAGGTGAATGGTCAAAACAAAGAAATAGGATATAAGGATAAACAATTGAGATCAAGGGATATAATTCATACATGGAAGGTCATGTAGGCTAAAAATGGACTAAAATCAACAACGACCTATGATCCTTTCCTAACCAACTATCGTACAACCTAGGCAAGACTAACCGGGCAAGTTCTGGATTTAATACACAAAGGGAACTTAGCATCATCTCACACACATGGAAGAGAGTCAATATTACAAACTACTACCTATCCAGTTCATGAAATTGTTAATAGGTGACTATCATGTCCCTAATCCTACTGCCATAACAAAATTCACTATGATCACACATATATATATGCACACAATTCAATAAATAGATAATTAGAGATGTATTATCATTTAAAAATATGTTAACTACCATAGATACTCATTTTAATCCTACTTAAATATAAAACATCATGAAACAAAACACAATCCGCCTAAACATATTGGCTCAACTAGGAACAGGACTCCGAGAAAAAGAGAAATGACAACAAAAACCCCAAATGGATATTAAGACCCACAAGTTACCCAACCCCCAACTTAAAATCATGCATTATCCCCAATGCATCAAACCTCTACAAAACAAGAGAGTTAGGAACATACATGTGGAACCATAGGTGCAGAGATCTAACATCAATAATGTAACACAAATACAAAAAACAAAATACCTTGGGTTACCTCCCAAGCAGTGCCTAATTTCACGTTGCGGCATGACGGGACTTGGTTGGCTACTCAGACTTCCCCAACAAGCCCATGAGTACCTTGATTACTCAAACTTCATCAAGGTGGCCCAAAAATTGGCCTCTAGTTTTCTTTTTCCACTTTGAACTTATAAACTGCACCCCTAGTTGTTTTTCTAATTTCCCATTATGTTCATGGGGTGGAGATATAAAAATAAAAGACCTAAGTAATAGATGTGGCATGTTGTACTTTTTTCCCTTTATGTGAGGAATATAGTTATTTGATTTTGGCTCAGCAAATTCAAGAATATAGACATATGTTCCCTCCTCGTTGCACTTTTCTTCAGGATCAAATAGCTCGATCAAGATCTGAATATCAAAAAACAATGTCGAAAAATTCTTCAAATAAGGTCCAATATGCCTCAACTCATGATTTGCAATCTTCTTTACATCCCCACACTACTCTAGTATTCTCTCTTTAAGAGCTACACTACCTATAAGAGCATGAACAATTTTGGACTCCTCCAATTTTAGCTCCTCAAGTTGTCTTATTAGAATTATTTCAGTCTCACTATAATGCCCCGAGTTTGTATGTTGGATCCTACACGGTGCTCATAATCCCAATGGACCACAAGCTAACCCATGACTGGTACTTGCATTAATAACTGAATAACAATAATACTCAAATATGCAAAAATTAGGCAAAAAACATTCCATAAGGTTCAATACTGTAAGTAATACTGAATATGGTACCACAATACGAAAACTAAACATCAATATAGAAAACTGAACAAATATTTGAAAATAATCTAGTCTGAAAAGCCTCTAAACTGTCTGAATAGTGGAGTTGATGGGACAAGTCCCAAACTAACTCCGACTACTAAAAATAAATTAAAATACTGAAATAAATAATCATGTCCTTGAACTATGAGGACTCACCAGTAACTCTGTATGCTAAGAGTCTGAACATTTAAGGGTGCTCGGAAGCCTATGCGTCTAAACCTATGATATAAGACATCATAGTGCAAAAGAAATATATGCGTCAGTACTTTGAATGTACTGGTATGCTCGGAGGGCTAGGCTGAAATGCATGGGTTCATATGCATGAACAATACTAACTGAATATCATGAGTATGACTGAATGAGAGTATATGCATGAATATGGAAACTGTACTGAGATTGTAATAACACTGAATACTCAATCTGAATACTGATTAACTAATATCTGAGTTTACTAATACTAAATTACTGGTAACTGAATGACTGTATCTGACAGTCTTAATTCTGTGGAACTATACTGAATTCGATACTGAGTTGAGTGACTGTGTCTGACAGTCTTAAATTTGTGGAACTGAAATGATTTCCATACTGAGATTGAATTTGTAACTGAGATTGTAGGAAATAATCATCTAACTGACATGCCCCTTCTCAACTGATTTGGGGTCCAATCTGTAGCTTTAGTAAAATGACCCGAAATTGCCTCTCGGGATGTCACACGATGCTTAAGGCTACAAGTAGCCCCAAGCTAACCCTTTGAGCCCACTTTTACTAATAATACTCATTTCAAGATGAAATAATTCAAACACTAGCATAGTCATATCATATGAAGGGAAATACAGAGAAAACGCTTGGTCCTAACGACCAAAATACTGGAAACCTCAACACAACTACAATCTGATAACTAGTCTTACAAAGCCTCTACTAATCCATGAACTAGAGAGCCATTGGGATAGACCCCCATCTGACTCGAAATAAATAGAAAGTAATAACATAGTGTCTCAAATATGGAAATGTCTGGAGATAGGTCCTCGAACCATGAGGACTCACCACTGTAGGAATGTAGACAGAGATACTCGAAAGTCATTGACGAGGCTGGAATTGAGCACCTGAATCTACATTATAAGACAATGTAGCACATAGACGTATATGTGGATCAACACTTAGGAATGTACAGAGTATGTGGGGGTGCATGCATTTATATAAAACAACATCAATACTCTTTAATCGAATCATGCATGCAATAATTAATGACTCACATGGCTTGAATAAGTATAAAATGTAAAGCTTATGAATCATGTAGAATGGAGCATGCAACACAAATCTCACGAGTCATCATAGTTTAACTTTGAAATCGGTAATATTCTCTTATTCTCATTACCCATAGGCTAAAGGAAACATTAAACAATACTTTCAACTCATTCATATGTCTCATGGAGAGTAAACCTTCTTTAATGCTCAAGAACTCATAACTCTTTTGAACTCAAGTACTTGATTCGAAATCATATAACTTTGAAACATACTTGAAGGCATTTCATTCACTTTAGGGAAAATACTCATATCAAGGTAAAATACTTTAGTCTTAAGGAAATAATTTATCTCAAAGCTTTAGTTTTAAGGGAGGTTCTCTTAACTGACATAAACTATGCGAGCTACTTGGAGTCCAATGTTTTGTCCTCCTAAGAAAGGGACCTCACGTTTGGGAGAGGCGTCATACTCTTTCTAGGGAGTATAACCTAGGTCCAGTGATCACTAAACAAACTCGACCTCGGGCCCAATATTAACTCGACCTTAGGCCCAATGATAATCATAAACTCGGCCTCAGGCCCAACCTATGGTGGCACGTAGTTTTGAGGTATGAAACTGTAGTAACTTACTTACTCGGTGCTAAATACTACTCCCCTTTATTTTATCTCGCTCATCTTATGAAAATCCACTTTAGACTATCTCATGGTTCAATAAGGACTCGATAATCAAATATGTAATCTCATGTAGTAGAGTGGATTTCAAAACTCAATAACCATGAGGTCAAAACATTTCTCAACAATCTCAAAATACTCAAATCATGGGTGCTTATAGCACAAAAGTTCATAAAATTGCAAGTCTGAAGTAGGGTTCAATAACCCATAATTCAATCTCAAGTTAAAACTTATCAAAGGCATAATGGAAATTTCAGCAATTTATCTCAAAATCTCAACATACTCATATGCTTTAATATTTTAAATATTTCAACTATTAAGTTCTCAAGGGTTAAAATCATGGGGTATAGACCCAACTGTAAATTCTCAAGAAAACATGTGAAAATCATGCCATTAGACTCTCAATTCATGGGAAACATCAAAATAATGCAATCAATAATAATGGGTGAAAAACCCTAATTCAAATTCATGTAAAATCTCATAGATTGCAGAAAATCATAGTTTAAATAGGCCTTTGGCCACAAGGATTAAAGGATTACCCTTGTTCAAAACCCCACATACCTTAGATTATGAAATTGGATGGACGAGCTTGCTCTAAAATCTTTTTCTTACTCTTGAGAGAGAGTTCTTGCAACCTTTGAACTTGGGGAACTCAAATATCAACTCAATTTGTAGAATCCATGGTGAGTTCTTGGATTTCTTGGAGAAGGGTTTTAGATTTACTCTTGAGGGAGAAACCCTCGCCTTTGGATGTTTTGGGAGATAATGAGGCTATCAAGTTCTTTTGGAATATATCTGGTTGATAAAAGAGTGGAAAAATAAAAAAACCCTTTTAAAATTGGGCTAAAAAATACTGAACGGGGTCTACGATGGTCAGAGCGACGATCCGTCGCAAGTCCAACGGTCCGTTGGGTCGTCCGTCGTAAGATGACCAGAAAAGGGACATACTGCCTCTATGGGATGGTGAGATAGATGGTCCATCATAGGTCCGACAGTCTTTTGGATCATCCATCACTCGATGGCCAAGATGAGACCACACTACCTTAGTGGCGACGGTCTCAGCGACGGTCCGTCGCAGCCTTGACGGTCCGTCATCCTAGACGTCCCACTTGGGCCAGGAAAGGGAGTTTATAACATGGTTGCGATGGTCTGAGCGATGGTACATTGCAGACTCAACGGTCCGTCGGATCGTCCATTACATCTGGGCGGTTCCAACAGCTCTCAGTAAAACGGCCATAACTTCTCACCCCGATGTCGGATTTGGACGAAATTGGTATCATTGGAAAGCTAATTCAATTCTCTACATGAAAAAAGTCAAATTTAAGAAAATTATATATGGTTAAAATACCAATCACTTTGGAAATATCTTCTCAATATTTTAGGTCCAGAATTACACTTTCCTTGACACACTCTAAGGCTCGCACTTCGAGGGAACTTTGCGAGGTCTTACACCCAGTTGGAAGGGTGTTAATATCTTGCCATGGGTAAGTAAAAATTTTGAGTCACCCTCATATGTAAGGTACTCTAAACGGGAATGGTGGTACCCTCAACTGGCAGTTAGATCAACTCACCAACCCCCAACTGGCCGGTTGATGTCTCAACCTACGCTGGCTATGTAGTTTTGGAACACAAGGTCTGCTTCTAAGGATTTCATCCTCTACGGGAAGGTGAGTCCCCATCCATGGGTTCACTCAGTGCTGAATCCTACTCCCAACTGAATAGACACTGGACTAAATTTTAAACTGTACTAGGTTAGACTGAACTATTACTGATCGTACTATTTAACTGAAGTGAACTAATTTTACCGAACTGGGCTGGACTGATTTTGAGTTCAGTGAGTTTTCCTAAGCTCTATAACTGATTAAATTCTACTGATCAAGACATGACTAATGCTACTCTGTGAGTGAGCATGGCTCTAGATAAGCAACTAAATTATCGAGTATTAAATACCCCCAGGACTCGATAGCATAAACTTAAAAGACATGGCATAATCTTGAGACATGGTAACTAACTACTTAGTCATCATTCATTCATTTAGATATTCAAGCAAATACTTGCATACATGCTAACATCATTAAATTTTACCATTCAACTCACATGGAAAATTCATCAAACATTTGTGGGGCACAATATATGCACATAATACTAAAACAATATGTAGGCATCATGATTCAATTCCAATTACATAATTCCAAGAGTTTCAACATGAATTCACATGATAAAGAACAAATATCAATTAACTCTACATGAATCTTAAAATAAATCATGAATACACTTTAATTCAAATCATGAAATCACTCAATATGAACTTTAAAAGAGTTTCTTGGACTCCAAGGGTGGAAGGAACCATTGGATGAACACTTAACATACCTTAGTTGGTGAATTTTGTAAAATTAATGATGGAATCTTAAGCCTTAAACTGAATTTAATTCACCTAGGGTTTTTTATTTCTTGAGCAAATTTGTGAAAGAATGATTATATTATTCTAAAATAGGGATAGATTTTGTGTTATGGGGGCTGAAGGGCATGAGAAAAAGACTTAATTAAGCCTGAGGATGCGTCCTTTTAATTACTGGAAAATTGAATCATCGACGCACAGGCCAACGTGCCGCGTCATTTGCATCGACACGATAGCCAACGCGCCGCATCGAGTCCGCGTTGATTCACTTGTAATTACACTGAGTTAAGGGAAAACTTATCTGTCAATGCGATGGATGATGCGACGTATCTAGATCGCATCAACTCACTATTTTGGTCATTCGAATATGATCTAAACGAGGTCCAAAAATTCAAAACTTGTCCGAAAATGCCTATTGACATTCCTGATCGTGAATTAACTTAAATATAAATATTTAATGGATGTAAAGGTTGTGAAATAAGATTTCCAACTTTTGAAGGCTAAAATAACACTAAATCTTAATACTTCGCTAAAATTTTCTAAGTCTGGGACCCCTTAGCAAGCTTAAAAGGCTGAGTCGAGCATAGGATTTTGCGGGGTCTTATAATATCTCCCCCTTGGGAACATTCGTCCTTAAATAAGACTGACTAAGATGAGAGGACTAGTAGACTTAACTTACTTCACATGAACATCTGAAACATAATTATCTGATTGTGATTACTGACATACTGAATTTCATACTGAACATGCATATCTGATGCATGAGTACATGACTGAACTGACTCCTAAACATATGACTGAATATGCAATGGTAACTGATATCAAGTTTGTAATGGCAAATATGAGCATGAAACTGAATAAGCTTAAGAAAGACTATTACCTTGAGCTGAATTTGAGTTTGTGGAGAATAGGTGAGGATACTTGGTCGCATATCTGCTTCTGCTTCCAAAGTAGCCCTCTCAACGGACTGATTTTTCCAAAGAATTTTGGCTAGAGGGACTTCTTTATTCCATAATTTGTGAATCTGATAATCAAGGATTTCGACTGGAATCTCTTCGTAAGAGAGGTTGTTCTGAATATCTATGCCCCCTATGGGGACTACAGCTGATGGGTCACCTATGCATTTCTTCCGCAAGGATACATGAAACACTAGATGGACTGAAGATAGATCTGAAGGCAACTCAAGCTCGTAAGCTACCTTTCCAAAATGACTGAAAATTCGGTAAGGACTGGCATATTGGGGACTGAGCTTTCTCTTCTTGCCAAAATGCTTTACTCCTTTCATAGGAGAGATTTTCAATAAACATAGTCACCAATCCCGAACTCGAGATCCTTTCTGCACACGTCTATATATGATTTTTGTTGGCTCTGAGCTATCTTAAGCCTTTCCATGATTAGCTAAAATTTCTCTAAGGTATCAAATACCAAGTCAGGACCTACCACTGCAGCCTCACCACTTGAAACTAACTAATGAGAGATCTACACCTCCTCCCATAAAGCGCCTCAAACCGAGCCATCTGAATACTGGAATAATAGTTGTTGTTGTATGCAAACTCAATCAAAGGAAAATGGTCATCCCAAGTACATTTAACGTCTATTGCACACGTTCACAGTATATCCTCTAAAGTCTGAATGGTCCTTTCTACTTGGCCATTTTTCTGAGGGTGAAAGGATGTGCTGAGGTAAATTCGGGTACCAAGGCCCTTTTGGAATGCTTTCCAGAAATGAGAGGTGAACTGGGTACCTCTATCTAAGATGATGGACAACAGAACATCGTGAAATCTGACCAACTCCCTGATATAGAGTTTGATGTAATCCTCGGCTGAGTAAGAGGTATGAACTGGTAGAAAATGAGCTGATTTGGTCATCCTGTCTACAATGACCCAAACTGAATCATGCTGACAACTAGTATGAGGAAAACCTGTCACAAAGTCCATGTTCACTTTTTTCTATTTCCAGGTAGAAATGCTGAACTCCTGCATGGACCCACTAGGTTTATGATGCTCAATCTTAACCTACTAACATGCTGAGCACTTATCCTCAAAATGTACAATATATCTCTTCATTCCACTCCACCAATAGATCCACAAATCACGGTACATCTTAGTGGCCCCTGGATGAATAGAGTAATGTGCACCATGCACTTCTACAAGGATTTTCTGCTTTAATTCATCTACGCCTGGCACACATAGTCGACCCTGACAACACAAAATACCATCTCCCCCTTAGGAGAAAACCACTACCTTCTGATCTCTGACTGATTCTTTCAACTTGACCAAACTAGGATCCCTATCCTGCTTTTTCTTCACTTCAGAAATTAGGGATTATTCTGAACTACTCTGCACCCATACACTACCTTCTACTAAAACGACTAAGCGGATACCTAGTCGGGCTAGATGATGAACTTCCTGAGCTAACTTATTCTTACTATCCTTGAAATAAGCAATACTACCTATAAACATTTGACTGAGAGCGTCGTCCACTACATTGGCCTTGACAGAATGATACAAAACACTCATGTCGTAGTCTTTCAACAACTCCAACTACCTTCTCTGACGGAGGTTTAGGTCTTTTTGAGAGAATACATACTGCAGGCTCTTATGGTCAGTGAACACATCCATGTGCACACCATACAAATAATGCCTCCAAATCTTTAAGGAAAAAACTACTGCTGCTAACTCAAGATCATGAGTAGGATAATTCTTCTCATGGGGTTTAAGTTGTCTAGCGGCATAGGATATGACCTTATCTCTCTGCATCATAACACACCCCAAGACAACTATGAAAGCATCACAATACACAACAAAGTTATATGACCCATCTGGTAGGGTCAAAACTAGAGCTGTAGTGAGTCGAGTCTTCAACTCCTGAAAGCTCTTCTCAGAAGAATCTGACCAATGGAACTTGACTTTCTTCTGAGTCAATTTGGAAATAGGGGATACAATAGATGAAAATCCCTCAATGAACCATCGGTAATAACCGGCCAAACCCAAGAAACTCTTGATATCTGATGGAGAGATGGGCCTAGGCCAGTTTTTTACTACTTTGGTCTTTTGGGGATCAACTCTAATGCCATCACCGAAAACTATATGGCTGAGGAAAGCTACCGACCTTAGCCAAAATTTGCACTTACTGAATTTAGCAAATAACTGATGATTTTTTAGAGTTTGTAATACTATTTTGAGATGGTCTGCATAGTCATGTTCACTGCGAGAGTGGACGAGAATGTCATCTATGAAGACTATTACAAACATGTCCAAGTATTTCTTAAACACACAGTTCATCAAGTCCATGAAGGCTGCTAGAGTATTGGTAAAACCAAAGGACATAAATAAGAATTTAAAGTGACCATACTAAGTTCTAAAAGCTGTTTTCGGGATGTCACACTCCCTAACTCTGAGTTGATGATAGCCTGATCTGAGGTCTATCTTAGAAAAGTAACTGGCACCCTGAAGTTGGTCAAACAATTCATCAATTCTGGGAAGTGGATACTTGTTCTTGACCATGACTTTATTTAACTGACAATAGTCAATACACATTTTTAGGGAACAATCTTTCTTACGCACGAATAAAATTAGTGCACCCCACGGGGACACACTGGGTCTGATGAATCCCTTATCTTAGAGATCTTTTAAATTCTCTTTTAATTCTCTGATTTGTGTTAGAGCCACTCTGTATAGAGGAATAGTTATGGGCTGAGTATCTGGAAGAAGATCGATTCCGAAATCAATTTCCCTTTTGGGAGAAACATCAGGAAGATCGTCGGAAAACACATCTGGGAATTCACATGCTACTGACACTGACTCAAGAGTAGGGATTTCTAAACTGAGTCTTGTACTTGAATGAGATGGTATAAACATCCCTTAGATATCATTTTTCTAACCCGAAGGTAAGAAATAAGTTGACCCCTAAGTGCTGAAGTACTACCCCTCCACTCTAGGATGGGTTCATTCGAAAACTAAAATTAGACAATTCTATTTCTGCAGTCGACTGAGGAATAGCAGGAATGAAGCTAATCCATGCTGAGAATGATATCAAAATCACTTATCTCTAATTTGACTAAATCTACTGAAGTGATTTTCTGAGATATTATAATCGGGCAGTTCCTGTATACCCTCCTAGCTATGATGGATTTACCTACTGGGGTAAAGACTGAGAAAGGCTCTGCTAGAATTTTGGGACTAACTCTAAAATTAACTGCTAGATATGGCATAACAAAGGACAAAGAAACTTCTGGATCTAACAAAGCATAAACATACAAATGGAAAACTTTTAACGTACCAGTGGCCACATCTGGAGAACTCTCCTGATCCTATTGAGACTGAAAAGCATAGAGTCTGTTTGGGCGCTGCCTACTGGTGGAACTGGAAGCGGTACCCTGCTGATTTGAATGATCGGACTGAGTTGGGGGACGATTATTCTGACCCTGAGAACCTGAATGGGGACAAATTGTGACTCTGTGTCCTAGATTTCCACACTCAACACACATATCTCTACCCACTCTATAGATACCCTGGTGGTTTTTTCCATACTTCTGACAAAGGTGATTGGTTCGGGCACTGCTAACACTGCGTTGGGGTTTAGGGCCTGGTACCCTATCCCTATTGCCATATCTGAATTTTAGCACAGGAGCGCTGGTTAAGGACGGAGCTGGAACTGAGGATTTTGGGCGGAACTGAGAATGATTTCCACCTTCTGACTTAGGCTGAGAAAAGTTCAAACTACCTATTCTCACTTTCTTTCTCTTTATTCTTAGACTTATTTATCTGTTAAGCATGGACCATGAGCCTATATATGTCCATCTTCTTAATAAGCATTGCGGTCCTACCTTCCTTGACCATCCTGCTAGATACCCCTGATACAAACTTACTCATTTGGGATCTTCTGTCTTCCACCACATGAGGAGCATATCTAGCTAATTGAGTAAATTTGAGTGAATACTTTTTCACTGTCATATTGCCCTGCTTCATATTGATAAATTCAAGAACCTTCGCTTTCCTTAACTCTAATGGAAAGAACCTATCCAGAAAAGCAGTGGAAAACTCCTCTCACTCTATGGGCCCTGCATCTACGACGCTCTCTACCTTCCACTGTTTAAACCCTGAGTGAGCCATATCATGCAACTGATATACGTCCAACTCAGCACTCTCAATCGTGGTCAACCCCATAATATCGGTATCCTTCTGAACTGATCAAACTCATCTGACTTAGACCTGATAAATGATGGAGGGTTCACTCAGTTAAAGTCCTGAATCTTGGAAGTAGTAGTATTGGCCACTGGGTTGGCCGGAATGACAATTGGGTGTTTACTTTGGGTTTCCACAGAATTAGCTAGGGCGATGAAGGCTGCTCTGAACTTAGCGTGGGAGACGTGTTTATCCAGTGGATCTGGCTGGAGGGGTTGGGGATCTGGATGGTCTGTTGTTCCTCTTCCCTTAGTCCTCTTTGGAGGCATATTTCTATAAACAAAAGAGAAAGGATTAGACTGAGAGTTTAACTGGAGCTTATGCTCACTCATATGACATAGATACTGAAAGAAGGGAAACTTTTCCTAAACATCTCATAGCCTCTTGTCCATAAGTGTGGCGCACAACACACCCATGAACAAGACTCTAATAGATGTGGCTTTTAGACTTCCTAGGACTCTGTTAAACCTTAGGCTCTAATACCAAGTTTTTAATGCCCCGAGTCTGTACCCCGGATGCTACATTGTGCTCATAATCTCGAAGGACCATAAGCTAATCCATGAATGGTACCTGCTATAATAACTGAATAACAATAATACTGAAATACGCAGAAATTAGGCAGAAAACATGCCATAAGGTTCAATACTCTAAGGGGTCGTTTGGTTTGAGGTGTTGAAGCAAATAATCCCAGAATAAAATTTTCTATTGCAAGTTTGGTTGGCAATATTTGGGATAACTTATCCCGGGACTAATAAATAGTCCCGAGATAAGTTATCCACTCAATTGGTGGGATAACGATCCCACCATAATTTATCCTTGGGATAAATGTATGAAGGAGAAAAAAACCCTCAAACTCTATTATTTTCATTTCTCACACACACACACACATATATATATATATATTCATAAATAATAAATTATGTTTAATTAACATATAATATATTCATGAATAAATTATACATATATAATAATAATTAACATAAATTGGTAAACTGTATAATAATTATGTTTTGGGCGTATAATATATATTATAAACAGTATAATATATCATGAACATAAATATATATTATGAATAACGTATGATATATTCATAAATATATATAAATTATATATTCATAAATTATGTTTAATTAACGTATAATATATTCATTAATTATGAATATAATATATTACGTAATATATAACGTATTACGTAATATATAACGTATAATATTATGAATATATATACGTTAATTATGTTTAATTATATATATATATATTATGTTAATATATTTAATTATAATATATTATGTTGAATTATGTTAATTATGGTGATTATGTTTAATTATATATAACATAATATATAACGTAATATATTCTCACACACACAAATTATATTTAATTAACTTATAATATATTCATAAATAAATAAATTTTGAACAGTTTACCGTTCAAAATGGTTGTAAAATATATAAATTATGTTTATTTATATATTTTAATTTCTTTAAAAAATAATAAAAAATTTTAAGAATGAATATTTAAAGCTTAAAAAGAAATATATGTATATATATATAAAGTTAAATAAGATGGAGGGTATTTTGGTAATCAATCAATTTATTTCTAGAAATTATACCATGCATATTACTTTGAATACAACAAACCAAACACTCAATAAAAAATAATCCCAGCATAACTAATCCCAGTATAACTTATCCCATCATAACTTATCCCAGCATAACTAATCCCGGTACAACTTGTTTTCTAACCCAACGACCCCTAAGTAATACTGAATATGGTATCACAATACCAAAACTGAACATCAATACTGAAAACTGAACAACTATTTGAAAATACTCTAGTCTAAAAAGCCTCTAAACTATCTGAACTGTGGAGTTGATGGGACAAGTCCCCAACTAACTCCGACTACTGAAAATAAACTGAAATGCTGAAATGAATAATCACTTTCTCAAACTATGAAGACTCACCATTAACTCTGTATGCTGAGAGTCTGAACTGCTAAGGGTGCTTGGAATCCCGTGCGTCTGAACCTATGATATAAGACATCATAGCGAAAAATGAAATTATGCATCAGTACTTTGAATGTACTGGTATGCTCGGAGGGCTACGCTAAAATGCATGGGTTCATATACATGAACAATACTAATTTAATATCATGAGTATGACTGAATGAGAGTACATGCATGAATATGGAAACTTTACAGAGATCGTAATAACACTGAATACTCAATCTGAATATTAATTAACTGATATATGAGTTTACTGATACTGAATTACTGGTAACTGAATGACTGTGTCCGAAAGTCTTGATTCTGTGGAACTATACTGAATTCTGTAATGAGTTGAGTGACTGTGTCTGATAGTCCTAAATCTGCAGAACTAACTAAGTTCCATGCTGAGACTGAATCTGAAACTGAGACTGTGGAAAATAATCATCTAACCGACATGCCCCTTCTCTAATTGATTTGGGGTCTAATTTGTAACCCCAGCTGGAAGGGTATCAATACCGTGCCACGGGTAAGGAAAAGTGTGAGTCAACTTCATCTGGAAGGTACTCTGAACGAGAATGGTGGTACTCTCAACTGGCAGGTAGATCACCTCATCAACCCTCAACTGGCAGGTTGAACCTACACTGTCTACGTAGTTCTGGAATGTAAAGACTTCTTCTAAGCATTTCACCCTCTACTGGAAGGTAAGTACCCATACTTGTGTTCACTCAGTGCTGAATCCTACTCCCAACTGAATAGACACTGGACTGAATTCTAAACTGTACTAGGCTAGACTGAACTATTACTAATCTTATTATTTAACTGAACTAAACTAATTTTACTGAACTGAGCTAGATTGATTCTGAGTTCACTGAGTTTTCCTACGTTTTGTAACTGACTGAATTCTACTGATCAAGACATGACTGATTCTACTCTGTGACTAACCATGGCTCTAGAAAAACAGCTAAATTGTCGGGTAATAAATACCCCCAGGACTCGATAGCATAAACTTAAAAGACATGGCATAATCTTGAGATATGCTAACTAACTACTTAGTCATCATTCATTCATTTAGGCATTCAATCAAACACTTGCATACATGATAACATCAATGAATTTTACCATTCAACTCACATGGATAATTCATCTAACACTTGTGGGTCACAATATGCACATAATACTAAAACATTATGTAGGAATCATGATTCAATTCTAATTACACAATTCCAAGAGTTTCAACATGAATTCACATGATAAAGCACACATATCAATTAACTCTACATAAATCTTGTAATAAATCATGAATACACTTTAATTCAAAATCATGGAAATCATGAAATCACTCTAAATGATTCAAATCATGGAAATCATGAAATCACTCTAAATGAACTTTAAAAGAGTTTCTTGGACTCTAAGGGTGGAAGGAACCCTTGGATGAACACTTCACATACCTTAGTTGGTGAATTCTGGAAAATTAACGATGGAATCTTGAGCCTTGAATTGAATTTAATTTACCTAGGGTTTTTTTGTTTCTTGAGAAAGTTTGTGAAAGAGTGATTATATTTTGCTAAAAAAAGGGCTAAATTTCGTGTTATGGGGGCTGAAGGGCATGGAAAAAAGACTTAATTAGCCCTGAGGATGTGACCTTTTAATTACTGAAAAATTAAATCATCGACGCACAGGCCGATGCACTGCGTCATTGGCATCAACGCGATAGCTAACGCACCGCATCGAGTCTGCATCGATTCACTGGAAATTGTACTGAGATGAGGGAAAAATTATCTTTCGACGTGATGGACAATGCGATGCATCAAGATCGCGTCGACTCACTATTTTGGTCAATTGAACATGATCTAAACTAGGTCCAAAAAATCTTAAACTTGTTCGGAAACACCTTTTGACATTTTTTATCATGAATTAACTCAAATATCAACATTTAATTGACATAAAGGTCACAAATTAAGATTTCCAACTTTCGAAGGTTAAAATAACACTAAGTCTGAATACTTAGCTAGAATTTTCTAAGTATGGGACCCCTTAGCAAGCTTAAAAGTCTGAGTTGAGCTTAGAATTTTGCGGGGTGTTACACTCACACCACCTATAACTAAGTTGTTGTGCATTCCACACAACAGCGTTTTCATTAAACTCCACTTGTAGGTAGTAAATATCCAATCCAAATATGTCAATCTCTTGAATAAGCTTATGATTGTTGTGGACAAGGTCTGTTACTATTTTCAATAGGCTATACTTATACTCACGCACTATATTTTCCACACTTCTGCAATACTGCACCATATCAAAAGGAAAAGGATCAATAAATAAGGAGTCATATCACACCATACTTCCTCAGTCTAGGTTATCATCTCTAGAATAGTAAGAAAAAAAACAAACAAAACAAAAGAAAATAAAACTAGATAACTCCAGCAACTTCAATTAAGAATTCTGAGATCGCATTCCTCGACAACAGTGCCAAAATTTAATAATGCCGAAAATACACCTCTTTAGTAGGATAAAGCGGTTGTTGTCCAATATAGTAACCCAACAAAGGTTAGGGTCGATCCCACAGGGAATAGGCCGAAATCTATCTCAAACTTGTTGAAATCACCAGATAGTGCATACAAGTAAAAAGTGGGGACTTTGCTGAAGTAGTAAAAGGGAAAAGAATTGGTTACTTTTGGTTGTCAACAATCTAAGACGAACACTAGGCTTATGTTCCCTCTGGATTATCTACTCAACAGACTTATCGTGCACTATCAAACTATTCCAATATCTTGCATGTAGAATCAATAAGTTATGTACCATTAATAGTCTTTTGGACGAGCTGACAGATTTTAACCTTTACCTTTTGAGTCTTAGGATGTCACCTTACTAACCCTTACTTTGGATCCCAATTAAGTATTACCCTTTGGGTCTCTAGTTATTAGATTATAGTTAACGATCTTACTTAGATAATACCTAGTAGCATGGATCGACCGTTAATCTTCATATTACTATTATGATCTTCTTTTCCTAGTCACTACTCCTCTTTTAGAGTAAGTAGTAATAATCTAGGTGCGATCTTAATATTGGCCACTGCTAAGAAATCAATAAGAATGAATAAAACTCAATACATGCAAGAATCATTATCTAGAATGACTTGACACTTCCTTTACTTCATTAATCCACTAGGGTTTCCACAACTCTAGCCAAGGGAATTAGCCGCTCATAGTTATGAGATAAATCATGGAATCCATAGACAAAATTACAAAATCAATATCATAATAATGAAATAAAAAATCCCAAAGTCTTAAGTTGAATAACAAATAAAGAACAACAAGATGTTTGAGAACTTGGCCCCAAAGGGGCCTCCTTCTCAATCAATCAATATGTGAATGTGTTTTTCTGAATGTTTAATGTTAATGAATAAACAAAGCCTAAAGGGTATTTATAGATTAAAAGAAACCCTGGAGATTAAATTATAACTAAAATAGAAAAACTTAATTACCCATACATAATAGGACTTAAGAACATCATAGGAGTGTAATTGGGATACATAGAAATCCTAGGAAATAATTTCAGAACGATCTGGAAAAATCATTGTTAGTGGCCACCTAATCTCTATACCCGCGGTCTAGCACACAATGCATGTAGTACTTGCAGTCCTGACACTGGGCGCAGGTTCATACCGCAGGTACAAATCCTAGATCCTAGCTCTTGAGAGTTGAAAGTGCTTCAGTAATTTGGCCATAAATTTTAACCCCGATATAAGATTGAGGAAAAATTAGTATCGTTGGAAAGCTAATTCAATTATATATATGATGATGGGGACTTTTGAACTTGCTAAGTCAACTTACATAATTCAAGTAGCATATAAAGTTCGTAGATTGACTTGGTAAGTGTCGGTAGTCATCTTTTTAGCTCTTTTTCGATTCTCAAACATGCTTTGATCACGACCAAGTCGGAAAGTGTCCTAAATACCCAAGATTGGTCAAATAAGTATCCAAAACATCACTTTTTATCTTTTTTCTTGAATTTAGCATCCGAAACCTAATTTCCTACAAAACACTCCCAAAACACATCAAATCCAACAAAATAGCCATAAGTACATGTATATTCTCATTGTTTTAAGCATCGTAAGTGCTATATTTCTATAGTATATCAAGCGCAAAAACAAATTTGCACTGAGTTAGTTGAAACATCATGGTATCGTCTAATATGGACAATCAAGAGTAGTCAATACTAATCGACTCTGATGCTCTGAAGAGATATCGTATTTGAAGTTAGCCTTCTCTTTATGTTTCTTTCCTTGTAATCACACTTTTCTTAAGGTAATCAGTTTTATACTTTGTAGTAGTTTAGGATCCCTATACTTTTATGTACAAACTATGATTGACCTGAATTCCTAAGAGAGGGATACGTATGCAACCTGTTTCATCTCTGGTCAACCCCGTAGGAAATTATATCTTTCTTTTTTATGTACAAACTATGTTTGACCTAAATTCTCAAGAATAAGATACGTAGGAAGCGTATGTCAACTTCAATCAACCCATTAGAAAATACACATTTTCCTTTTATTTATAAACACATGATGACTTAAATTCCCAAGAATGTGATATATAGGAGG
The DNA here is from genome assembly GCA_030864215.1 of Capsicum pubescens. Classification (NCBI taxonomy): domain Eukaryota; kingdom Viridiplantae; phylum Streptophyta; class Magnoliopsida; order Solanales; family Solanaceae; genus Capsicum; species Capsicum pubescens. Next base: position 246,025,496 of record CM061544.1, on the reverse strand, counting down.
CCAATGTCAATTTTTTTCAAACTTCTACATTTTTCGATGTCTCCCTAGCATAATCTTAAACTATGTTTGACCTGGTTCCTACATCAAAGAGATTCATAGTCACCTCAATGGATCAACAATATCACCACTGGAAACTGGGTAAGAATTTTTAAGAAGGAATCTCTTGTATTTAAAGGAAGAAGATCATCTTTTGGCAGAAAGAATGAAGACCAACAAAGACTTCGAAATAAAGTCTTGAGACCCCGCAAGCTGAGATTATCTCAAATTTTATCTAACTAGAGTAGAAATTTTGAGGAGGTCCCTAAAATTTCTGCTAATATTTTTGAATGAATATTGAATTCCCTAACACCAGCAGGCTAGACCTAACTTCAAAAATCACTAGTTGTGATAGAGTCCAAATAAACTAAATCCCCAGCAGTGACAAGATGATAACACTCACCTATACTATATAATTTGGTAGAAAACGATCGTTGTCAATAGATCAACTTACTTGAGGTCAATTCTACGAGGTGCAAAATTAGATTTCTGGTTGGATGGGTGTTAACAACTTCTAAAAACATACATGTAATGTAAACAAAGTAAAGTAAATGATTTAAAAGGGTTGGTTTTAAACGAAGTTTGATCAAGGTATAATCGAATCAAGACACTAAGGCAGCACTTGTGTTTGGAAATTCAATTTTAGAAGGATCTTGGGAGTATGTCTACCTAACGGCATGTTATGCATGGAAACTGATGATTTGGTGTAAGTTCTAGTTATTAATGATGCGGTAGGCTAGGTCGAAAGTACTTAAGGCTAGTTTGTCAACAAAACCTCAAGAATATCACTTGTTGACCCTTTAGATTACCCAACAAGTGTATCAATTTTATCCACCTACTACCTTAATTGGGCATCCTTATTTCTACAAAGATGCCAAAGACATAGATAGCTCTCTAGTCACCCTTATTTCTAAGATTGCAAAAAGATAGCAAAATACATCTATTATTGTCCACTATTTATTTGTCCCTCATAGCCCTCTTTCAAGGATGCCATAGGTTCCAAAATTTCACCACATCCCTCTTTCAAGGATGATGTGATCTTTCAAGAGTTTGGGGTTTCCACCCATAAACTCATTTTGGGTATTTGGGGTTTTCACCCATAAATCCCACTAATTAAACCAAGAAATAGTGAAACCCATCATCAACAAACTAGAACCTACACAAATTTATCACAACCCACACAAAATTACATCTTAGTTCAACATAATCTAAATACAAAGATATTTAGCTACTCATAAAGTAAAGAGAAAGAGATATACCATAAGGTTCATTCAAAACATCCATCCTTCAATTTTACCAAATTCTAAGCAAGAAATCAAATAAAATTGTTTCCCAAATTAGGGTTTGTAAATTCAATTTTAATTTCTCTCCAAGAGTCTACAATGCCAAAATAAGAAAGGGTTTGGGCTCTTAAGGGATTTGGGGTCAACTGTGTAAAATTACAAAATTTCCCCTGGGCATATTCCTGTTTTTCTGTGATTACGGTAGCTTGTACGCGATTACGGCCACCGAGACCACTGTCAAAGCCACACGATCTCAAAGGATGACCCATATTAACTAGTCGTGATCTCATAACTGAGACCAGATTTTGCTCGAGACCTTCCAGCTACACTTTTCTCTCTTATTGATCATTTTCAGCTCAAATCCATATCTTTTTTCTTCATCGCCTATAAGACTACAAGATATGAAAATTAGTGTATGCAATCACAAATTTGTCTTATTTATACCTTCAAATCATTGTAGTGTGCATGAATTTTGGATGTGTATGATTGGTCAATTCACCCCTCATCACAAACTTCTGCAAGATTGTGCTATCGAACTCCCCAACAACGACAATGGGTTTCTAAAGATCCTCCATTAGATGGTAGACATATCCAGGCTTAGGTGAGTTAGTACATGACATGAAAGATAGTTATTCTCTTAAAAAAATTTACATAAGTTTTTCCAAAACTATATTTGGAAAATCTATACATTTTATCTAGTTGACTAGTTTTTCCTTACATCCATCAAAACAGGGAGTCATGGTGAAAGTACAAACCTCACAAGAGCAAGCAAAATATAGAAATAAAAAAATCAAATATCAAAGGAGGTCAACACAAAGTATTTTCACCCAAAACAAATAATTTTTTTATGTATGCAGGGATCATCGCATGAATGAATGGCATCTTCTCAAATCCACTGGATAGACTACGGGCCATATCAATACATAAATACTCACAAAAATATTTTTTTTGTCGGCCCCAAAGACATGTTCAATCATCTATTTAGGTCTAGGACTTCTTGACTTGCCCATTTTATTTAAAGAGAATATGGATAACAAACAAAAGTGCCTTATCCTTGTTATGATATTTTATTCAAAAAAATTTCTAAAAATAATCGCTAGCAAAAGCAACTCTATGTATATTAAAAGTTTGCCTTAAGCATAGGTACATTCAAAGGAGTCGGAAAAAACAATAAAGCGATTAAAAGATCAACCGATAGGTAGAAGAGAAAATAATCCTCCCCGAATTCACCATGAGGTAAAGTAATGATGTTTGAGCTATATCCAGAAAAGGATTTCAACTACTTGTTTACATCCAAAATACTCACTACTTTTACTATCCCTTTGAAAGAAAAAAACTATTGACAAACTAAGTCATTCAGACTATGATTCTAAATATTTTTCTTTTGAATTTTTGTAAAGTTTAACTACAATTTCTAGAAAGAGAAACACTGTGGCTACTAGCAATTTTCCTTGAGTACATGTACATATAGAAAATCTAAACATGTACATATAGAAAATCTAACAAATTGACGAATGGACTCAAGTGAATATTCCCTTCAAAATTACCGAGAGGCCCATACCAAAAGGGTAATTTTATCTAATTGCATATCATTATCGAGAGGGTCATATCATCCAGTGATGTTATTACAAAAAGGGCCAAGCCGAGAGGGTTATTTCATCCAATTACATATCATTGCCTAGAGGACCAACTCAAGAGGCTATGTCGTGAGGGTGATTTCATCCAATTGTATATCATTATTGAGAAGTCCATACTGAGATAGATATCTTGTTGTATTGTATATTATTATTATGAGGGAAATTCCAATGGGGCCATTTCATCTAATTTTATATCATTGTCGAGAGAGACATGCTAAGAGGGTCATGATGAGAGGGAGATAATTTGCTAATTTAATCACTTGTTAGCACTTCCTAAGCTTGAAATATCTTGTTTTTTTATTGATTTGAGGTATTTCTTATGCTATAATGCTCTTTTCTGCAGGTAGAGGTTAAAAATGAAGTTAATATAGTCATAAGAGTCAATTAGAGTGCAAAAATAGAAGAAAAGATGCTTACAAGTTTATTTCAATATGTATGGAGTCACCTCCACATGTATATACTTGACCTGCACATGCAGTGGAAAAATTAAAGCTTCCAATGTGACCTACGAAGGTGACCTACACATGCAGGTCACCCACTTGCACACGCAGGTCACCAACTTACATATGCAGGTCACCCACCTACACTAGCACTTGTGCCAGCAGGTCATAAGTAAGGTGGCATTTTGATGTTGCCTAAATTACACCTTCTAAAAAGTATAACATGATCATTGTCAAATAAATAACCCAACAATGGTTGGGATTGAACCATAGAGAAATGGAGAATCTATGTCAAGATGCTGATGATGTAGTCAGAAAGTGTAGAAAGTAAATGGGAGGATTTTATGAGAATAATATCTGTAACAATGCTTGATCACTTTAGGTTCAAATCAATATGCGACAAACACTAGTATTGTGTTCCCCCAGACTTCCTAACTCTGCAAGGTTAACGTGCTCGTCAAATTATCTCAATGTCTTGCATGCAAAAAAAAGTTATGTATCACCAACTGTCTCTCGACACTCTTTAGTGAATTTCACTCATCTCCTCTCAATTTCAGAGTGTCACATTACAAACTCTTGTCTTAGATACCAAATTAACTCTCTCCTCTCAGTTTTAAGTTAATTAGATGAAGGTTGGTAGCTTTAAATTACTATTGTGATATTTTTTCATAATCTAAACCTCTTTCTTGAGTTAGTATAAGAAAATAGTTAGGTTCTTAATGTCTGCAGTCGTTAAAAAAGAAATCAAATCAAAGAAAATCACAATACATGCAAGAACACTAATTACGAAAGACTTTGCACTTTCTCTACTTCGTTATTCCATCAGGGTTCCCACAACCCTAATTAAGAGATTTAGCCGCTCATGTTTGCAAGAAAACACATGGAATTCTTAATTGAAATCATATGATTAATCTCACAATGAATTAAGAATGAAAACCAGAGTCTCAAATTAATCTCAAACAGGTAAAAGTAAAGAAAAAGAATTCCAAGATGAAAAGTATATCGCAAAACTCAATATAATGTTGTTGGTATGTAGAGTGTGTCCCCTATTAACAAAGTATCAATGGGTATTTATAGGATACATCATAAAACCTAAAAATCCTAATCAAAACAAATTAGAAAAAGGAAGTTGGCATCTACCTACGACCCCACTTACAGGCCGTAGGTAGTACCTCCAGTCCCTAGGTGGATTTGTAGGTCTCAAAGGAAATCAGCAGCCTTTAGAACTCAACTTATGAGGGCTTCCTATAGGGGCCACAAGTACTTACGCCCCATAAGTAGGCTTTTGTAGGTCCCTGATCCAAATTCAATATTTAGAAACTTCTTATGTTACTTATGGCCCATCCTATGGGGGTTGTAAGTACTACTTACAACCCGTAGGTGAGTCTGCAAGTAGCCCTTTTAGATTCACCTTATATCTTTTCTCCTACTCTTCTCCAAACCTTATTTTCCTAAAAAACCAACATAAAAACACATCACATCTAAAAAATGACCTAATTACTTGCATAATTTCTGTGTTATAAGAATCGAAAGTTCCATGTAACCATGAAAAATCAATACCCTCAACTTAGAATGTTTGCAAGTCCTTAAGAAACTAGCATATAACAAACAAACTATGATGCTTAATTAAAATAAACCTAAGGTACCTATGATAGTCAACTAAGAGTGGGCTAAGTCAACAACGACTTATGATCATATCCTAACCAACTATCCAATAACCTAGGCAAGACTAACCGGGCAAGTTCTGGATTAAATGCACTAAGGAACTAAGTAGAGGTCTCACACATATATGGTACATGGTTATAGCATAATATAGTACCTATCCAGTCCAATCCGCAATCCTAATGCCATGCTAAGATTTAGAAAATGGTAATATAAATAATTACATCACAGAGTTCACAAAATTTTTGGGTATCATTTTTTCCAAAACACTTAAGAACACAACAAAAACATATCAACTACACTTAGGTTCTTTATTTTTCTTCTAATTAAACACAAACAAAATAGCACATATAACAACACAAACACAACATAAATATGTTGGCTCTACTACAAACATACTCTAGGAAAAAACACGACAATAAAAACCCAATAGGACATCTAGACCTACAAGTAGACCTACCCTCATAAAATAATCATGCATTATCCCCAATGCATTAGGCCATCACAAAGAAAGAGAGTTAGGAACATACCCGTGGAACCTTAGGTACGTAGATCTGATGTCAATAACAAATAACACAAATTATCACTAATGCAAAAAATAATAAGAAATTATCACAAATGCAAAAATAATAAGACACCTTGGGTTGCATCCCAAAAAATGCCTAATTTAATGTTCCAGAATGGCGTGGGTCTATTAATTACTCAAACTTCATCAAGGTAGCCATAGGGTTGGCTTCCAAAGTAATCAACACTATTTATTACCAAAACTACCCTTATATCAATTAGCTGCCTCATCATTCCACACATATTGAACGTGACCTACTTCTTATTTATCCCAAATATAATCTCACCTCTTTCCATATCCACCAATACTATACCCATGGCTAAAATGATCTACCCAAAATTATGGGCATCTCAAAATCAACCTCATAATCCAAGACAACAAAGTCCACTGGAAAAGTGAAGTTGTTGACTTTGACTAAAACATTAAATGATATGCCCACATGTTTTTTCATCATATGATATACCATCAATAATTGCATCATCGTGAGTTCAGGAGGTCTCAAGCCCAATTATTTGAATACTTCCAGAGACATAAAGTAAACGTTGGCATCGAAGTCATACAAAGTCCTAACAAATTAAGATGTCCCAATAGTGGGATCACCTTTTTTTTAGCATAAATGATTGGGATAGCTTATATCCTCATGACTAAATTTTTACTTCTTCAATACCAAATCCTTCATATATTTTGCATAGCTAGGAATCTGTTCAAGAGCTTCAAGAAGAGTGATGTTCACACTCAACTCTTTCAGCATAGCAATAAACTTCTTATATTTCTTTTTTTTGGCCTTCTGCTTCAACCTTTGAGGAAAAGAAAGGGCAAGTCGAGAAATGGGCCTCAGTGGTGGTGTGACCTCCTTGCCCTTTACTTTGTTTTTAGATAATTTATCTACAACTGTAGGCTTTAGAGACGCCTCATGATTCATTAACCTTACTATTTTAGCTTTGTTTGCATCTTCAACCATATTCTCATTCCTCATATTATCAATAGTCCTAGGTGTATTAATAGTAAACTTACTATTTTGTGTAGTGATGGTTGGGCAGTGACTATTGTTCATAGGATTCTGAATGGTATTGCTCAAAATAGTTCCCAATTAACATTAATTCAATGAAGCTGACATACGACCAAATTGCTGCCTAGTTACATATTGTTCTACTTTCTGGCTTAGCCCTTAGATATCTGTCTTAATCTCCTTAAGGAAACTCTCTTCGATGTCTTGATCCTTACTTAGCTTATCAAATAATTCTTCTATCCTTGATTTCTTACCTCGAGTTCCAAGTGTTCTAACTGGACGTTTGGACCATGGTTTGAAAATATTCCATCTCTCTATCCAAGTACTTAGATTCCTCCTTAGAGTCAAATTCTTCATGTCTAACTAATTTACCTCACACAACCACTGGATTCACCTTTTCTACATTTATAGTTGCAAACTGCTTGGTAAGTAACCCTATATCTATCCTTAGCTATTCCACCTCTTGACCCACTATATCATCTTGGACTTTTTTTCACTGGAAGTACCAATAGAATAACTACTAGGTCCTCTTTCTACCTCCCGAGTATGACACCCTTGCTTGGTTTTAGAGACCCAATCTAAGATTCCACAGCTAACTCCCAATGATGGCTCATTAAAGCCCCACCTGTAATAGTATCAACAACAACATTGGTATTTGCATTTAGGGCTCTATAGAATATCTTGAGTAAATTCCTCCCTAAAATTTTATGTTTTTGCATAGTCATAAAATTCTTCTTGAACCTCAACCATGTGTCATACAGTGTCTCTGAATGCAATATCCTGAAATTATAAATCCCATCCTTCAACTGCAACATTCTAGAAGGCGAGAAAATCTATTAAAGAAATTTTTCCACTACCCATTACAAGAAGTAATGGATCCACGAGGTAATTCCCCTAACCATAAAATTGCTTCACCTGTAGTAGAGAATGGAAATAATCTTTCTCAAAGCCTCCTAAATCACCCTAGGTAGATTATAAAAAGTGCAAATTCCAATGAAATTTATGATATGCATGTTAGACTCATCACTTGGCTACCAACAAACACACCCTTCAAATCAATCAACTGAATTATTGTACGAATAATGTCAAACTTCACCCTTGGGTTATCTAAGAAGGAATGATAGTCCTATCTTAATAGGCTAAACATACCCTAAATCTTATTTTAGATCATCAAAAACTAGTACATACTGATAAGTTAAGCATGGTTGAGCTCTATCTCTCTAGCTCAATCTCTGTCGAGTACTTCTCGACACTATTCTTCCTATCTCGCTCTTTCCTCTTAAGATGCATGGTGGGCAGCTTCAAACCTTGCATTCTCTTCAACCAATAACTGAGAAGTATTCTACATTTCTATTTATTGAACACCATGTGGAGATGGTCAAAGGTATTTGGATCATATTTAACGCCATCGAGCCTAGATCTAGGATTATGCTCTCCCGTCGTACAATTCTATCATTGATGATAGGCGAATTTACACACCTATAGCACTATATTTTGCCCATATTTTAGCCTAGTTTTGAGAACAAATTATATATTTCATGCACTTTTAGTCCATTTTCCTGTAAGTGAGCTAACGAACATGATTAGCAAAGTTTTAGGTATAAATGATGCAGAATTCAACATTTCATGGATAACTTGATGCCAAAGAAAGCTTCACGAAAGGAGAAAAGCCAATCTTGGACGCCAAGGACTAAAGATGGCGCATGGAAATTCTTTCCCGGGCTAAAACAACATTTCTAAAGACTTTGGGGACTAGCAATAACTTATTAGGATTAGGATAATGATACATTAACCTAGTACAATTGGGTTAAGTATTTCATTAGCTTAGTAGGATTAGGATAATGATACATTAACCTAGTACAATTGGGTTAAGTATTTCATTAGCTTAGTAGGATTTGGTTAAGCATTTCATTAGCTTAGTAGGAATAGGATATGGGTATTATAAATACCCTATCTTGTTAGAGATTTTAAATCATATTCTGACATCTTCAGACATCTTCTTACATTCAATTCTATTACTCTACAACTCTTCTTCTTATTCTTCCATTAATTCTATTTTTCTTCTTCTATTCATCTATTCTTAAATTTCACAACAAGAGAAACGTTACTTTTCTAAGGGATTCACGCCTAACGCCTACCACACCATTACAAACGTGAAATCTTTATAGTGGTATAACAACAATGTCAATTGTGATTTCCTTCGCACTCATGGGTAACTAAACTTCTCTGTTGGGGTTATGGAAGCCGAATGAGATACTATCTATTGCTATGAGTTTGTGAGTTCGTGACACGTATGTTGCTTATAACATTATTCTCTTCATCTTAATCTAAATTCTTTGTGGTTGCAAACGGAAGAATACGCCAGTATAACATTTAACTTGTTCGAAAGAAAGGTTATCTGTCTGGAAAAGAGATAATGTCAAGGTAGTAGGGTCCCATCCCCTATTAAAAAGTTAGTGTCGTAACTGGATTAACCTCTTGGAGAATTCGTACCGCTAGACACGCTTTAAGCTCGAAAAAGTTAAAGTGAAATAATCCTCAAATAGGTCGAAAGACGCCTGGATTTACCATCGAATACAATTCTCTATAAGCACATGCATGTCTGAATTCAACACACTCATAGTCAATAGAGACGTATAACTAAGAAGGTGGACATAACCCCAACTCCTCAATTCTCATTGTTTCACAACCTACTAAACATTCTTTCTCTTTTTATTTTGCTATTGCCGTTTTTAGCTACTATTTGGTTACATTACTTGCACAACAAGAATCCCCCCTTCTTACGAGACTTGCACTAAAAGTCTAGTAATCGTTGCTTACTTGTTGACCAAGATATTCCCTGTGGGATCGATACCCAACCCAGGTTGGGTTCTATATTTGCTAACGATCGCTTTACACTCCTACGAGAGCTGTAGATTGAGCGTTATCAAAAATTGGCGCCGCTGCCGGGGAATACAAGTGTCAATTAAGTTCGTAATAATTACTAGACCCTTTGGTCTAAGATTCTCGTACTTTTACTTTTAGTTTTTGTTTTTGTTTACTGCAGGTCTTTATTCAGTGCATGCCCCATACTCGAAGTTCTGGTCAACCGTTATTACCAATCAATCCTGAACCACAACGAATTGGCAGAATGGAGGCACAAACGGAAATCAAAAGAATGGCTGCTCAACACGAGCATGTGAGATTAGCTGCTCTTGCTGCCGCCCAAGTACACCAACAAAACATTGATAACCCTGGGCGAGCAACAAACCTTGACGATGAGGATTTAGGTGATGACGAGTTACTAAACCCAAGGCATGATGCTTAAATCACAACACCTGCCAACAAAAGAGGTCGACAAGCTCGGTTTAGGTATGATCGCCAACCCATGCAACCAGCTTTCGACGATGATGATGATGATCTTGATGGAGCCGGAGCCACAAGAGCCATTATTCCTCCACCATTGGCACCCGGAGCCAAGTTCAACATCACGAGCACCATGATTCAGTTATTGCAACTCAAGGGATTATTTGGTGGACTAGCAGGCGATGATCCGAATATGCATCTCATCAACTTTATTTCTACATGCAAGTCATTTGACAATCCCGGTGTTGGTCAGAATGCAATTCGATTACGTCTATTTCCATTGTCTCTGTCTGGGGAGGCAACTCTATGGTTGAATGGGCTGACTCCAGATTCTATTACAAATTGGAGGCAATTGAGAGACGCTTTCCTAGAAAGATTCTTTCTGCCATCCAAAAGAGCACAATTGAGAGATGAAATCAGCAACTTTCGTCAGCTTCCCACTGAAGCTCTTCATGAAACATGGGAGAGGTTCAAGACAAAGCTAGTGAGGTGCCCAAACCATCATATGACTAATGTTCACCTAATAGAGATATTATATAGATCTCTGAATTCAATAACTAAACCAGTGGTGGATAATGCGGCTGGAGGATCCTTTATGGATCTCACCTTTGGTCAAGCAAGCAATATGCTAGATCGTATGACGAAACAAAGTAGAGCTTGGAATTCCAGGGATTCTGAGGTAGCAAGCCCCACTTTATCTATTGGCATGACTGCAGACCAAAGAAGAAGACAAGAAGAACGTGATCAAGATATGGCGCACATGAAGACACAAGTGGATCTTCTTACAAAGCATCTATTATCAGGGAAGACCGAAAAACTGAAAGCTATTGCGTCAAAAGGAAGAGACGAATCTGATTCGGAAGAGGAAGCCAACTACTTGAACAATCAGGGGGGTTTCCGAGGCAATGCCCAAGGAAACCAAGGTCGGAACTATTATGATAAATATGGAAACAAGGACCAAGGTAGTTGGAAGAACAAGAATGACAGTAGTGGTTTGTATGTTCCCCCTGGAAGACGTGACACCACCACATCTAGTTCTGGAAGTATGGAAGACATGATGGCTAAACTATTGAAAAGAGTGGAAGCAACTAGCGCGGGAGTAACGGAGGTAATAAATGATTTGTCCTCTATGAAGAAATAAGTTGATTCACATTCCACTTCAATCAAGAAAATAGAGCAGCAATTGAGCCAACTTTCAGCAACACTCAATCAAAGAAAGGCTGGCACTTTACCTAGCGACACTGTGCAAAATCCAAGGAATGAGGGATCATGCATGGCTATTACTACTCGAAGTGGTAAGGCGCTGGAAACTTCATCTAAGGGAAAACAAGTGGTCGACGATGTAGCAGACATTGATGACAAGACAAAAGGAGAAGCTGTCGTAGAATCCACCCACGACGTCCATGACGGTACACCGAGTATGTTGCAGCCTGAAAAGGCTGAAAAACGAAGGCAAGAGGAGAAGAAAGCCATGGAGAGAACAATTCCATATCCACCACCACCTTTTCCTCAAATATTGAAGAAGGTGGCGGACGATACAAAGTTCAGCAAATTCATGACTATGTTAAAACAGCTGACCATTAATGTTCCATTGGTAGAGGCACTTGAACAAATGCCTGGGTATGCGAAATTTATGAAGGATATTTTGACAAAGAAGCGGGCAGTAAGCTATAAGCCGACAGATAATATTCATCATTGCAGTGCAATTGCCACAAGGTCCCTAGTACAGAAGAAGGCAGACCTTGGTGCTTTCACTATTCCTTGCACAGTTGGATCTATGAATTTTGCTAAGGCATTGTGCGATTTGGGAGCTAGCATCAATTTGATGCCACTATCCGTCTACAGAAAGTTGGGGTTGGGCGACCCTACTCCAACCAATATGCGGCTCGTGATGGCAGATAGGTCGGTAAAACGACCTGTGGGTATCTTGAATGATGTGTTGGTGAAGGTGTCTACCTTCATTTTTCCTGCAGACTTTGTGATTTTGGATTGCGAGGTGGACTCTGAAGTTCCTATAATCTTGGGACGTCCTTTCTTTGCAACAAGAAGTGTGCTTATTGACATGAGAGCTAATGAGCTTTTATTTTGGTTGAATGACGAAGTGGTCCGCTTTGATATATGCAAAGCAATGAAGCAGCCCAGCGATATGAATGTGTTCTCTGTAGCTGATGTTCATCATGAGGATAAGAAAGCATTATATGTAGAGAAACATCTTACTGTTGAGCCATTGTCTGCTGCGCCACTGAATGTTGAGCATGAGGACGATGAAGATTATGAAGAACTTATGGGTGCTCTAACAGAAATAGAGTCATATTCCCATACTCCTAAGCAACCGGACCGTGATCTTAAGAATCAACCATCACCAACAGTGAAGACTTCCCTTGAAGAGCCATCAATGCTAGAATCGAAAGAGCTCCCCGATTATCTAAGGTATGTGTTCTTGGAAAGTATAAATATTCTTCTGGTGAGTGCGGATGATTTAAGTAAAAAGCACGTAGAGGCTCTCATATCTGCTCTGAAGAGATACATGAGAGCTATGGGTTGGACAATTGATGATATAATTGGTATCCCTCCTGGGATAGGCATGCACAAGTGTCATCTTGGAGAAGATTGCATGCCTACAAGTAAGCCTCATTATCATCTGAATCCATTCAGAAAACGATCAACCATCTATCTCGATGAAGTCTAAGTAATCGAGATAGCTATGTCGTGCCGCGACAATAAATCAAGCGCTAGATGGGAGGCAACCCATCATTTATCGTTTTTCATTTTTTTGTCTTTCTCTCATTCTAGTACGTGTTTTGTTTTTGATAAATAAAAATACAAAAATAAGAGTCGTGCCACGACCAAAACTAAGGCGCTTGATGGGAGGTAACCCATCGTACTAATCGTTTTCATTGGTTTTGAGTGAATGTAGGTGCAAAAGGTATAAAACGAGGAGATCGATTTCAGATGCAATTTGTACGTATGGCATGGTAAAGGTGGTAAGTTAGGAATTAAGATGCATAAGGCTATGGATTGAGCATTGCTCATGACAAAATAGGCATCGAGCAAGGCTAGGCCTAGGTAAAACTAGGCCACGAACAAGGCAAAGCCTATACTATAGCCTAAGGTCTCGGAATCTAGTGTGCTATAGCATAGGCGCCGCCCATGCTCAAGTATACCATAGAATAGGCGCCGCCTATGCTAAAGCATTTTGTCTCTGAATCTCAAATGCAAAGTAAAAGGCGCCGCCTATGCTCACCAAATGCTATGGCATAGGCGCCGCCTATGCTAGACAATGCTTTACAAAAGGCGCCGCCTATGCCAAGCATAGGCAAAGCTAAAGGCGCCGCCTATGGTCACTTTATGTCTCCAAATCTGATTTTAAATGGGTCAAAACCCGACCCATTCTTTTCCTATATAAAGGAGACTTAGTATTGAAACACAAACACATTGAAAACTTGACCTAGGCACCGCACATACTCTCCAAATCATCTCAAAACTTTTCTTTTTGCTCTCCTACTTCACAAGAACATCTCCAAAGGCTTCAATCACGTACAATGGCACCTAAAGCGAGACAAGGCAAGGAGAAGGCTACCACTTCCCAAAAGGGCAAGAAAAGAGGCCGCAAGGAGAAAGGAGAATCATCCTCAATGTAATTACCACGCCGTATGTTTGGAATAAAATGGGTTCTTGAGGAGGAAGCCAAGGAATGGTATAGTAACAACAAAGAAAGAAAATATTTTCATGTCGACTTGATAAACAATGAAAGCCTAGCGAAGAAGGAGCCGCGCATGTTGGCGAAGATCATGGCATTAAATCTGGATTTCATCTTCCGCGACATGGGAGAATGTAATCTTGATTTGACAAGAGAATTTTATGCCAACTGGTCGCCGAAAACCACAGGCAGCGAAGTCAAGATTCGGGGCCAAGTGTTACAACTCAATGCGGATTTCTTCAACTCCTTTCTTGGCTTGCCTTCAGTCGATCCAGCACCATTCAAAGAGCTATACAGTAGACATCCTTATAGAGAAATTCGACACACACTCTGTGGAACAAGATCCATGGCACACTGGAGTAGACACAAGGACACTGGTCGACACAACACTTTCCCATATGCTTCTTTGAATAGGGAAGTAAGGATATGGTTGCGCATGGTCAACTGTTGCCTCATTCCAGGGACGCAATACACAAAAACAACAAGAAATAGAGTGTGCTTGGTATACGCATTGATGACGAATATCCCTATCAACATTGGGACAATCATTCGATCTACAATGCTGAAGGCTAGGCTACACAAACGGTCCCATTTCAGCTTCAGAAATCTGTTGACTGCAATCTTGAGGAAGGAAGACATAGAAGAGGAACCAGCTGATCATAATCTCCCACACAATCCGAAGAAGGCTGACCTCACAAAGGTCAAAGATGCTGAATCAACACATGGCATCAACCTTACTACGACAGAGAGACATGCTCGGGACGAGAGTTTCTCCCGCCATATGTACGGCATGATGAGGTTTACAATGATGAGTGGAGGTCGTGTTCCCACTGCTGCAGAGCTCCAACAGCTGGACCATGACTATCCAATGAATATTCATGCACGGGAGATGTGTGGAGTAGGCACATACTTTGAGGAACCTCTCGATGACGACGTGCCGACCGATGATGATCGATGAATGCCAGACTCCGACATGGAGGAGAATTCTGATGACGACAACTCCGACGAAGGGGGTATGACCCCCGACATTGAGGAGGAGTCCGACTGACCAGGTTCTTCATATTTATTTTCCACTGAGGACAGTGTCCCGACTAAGTGTGGGGTGGTGGTATTGCATGCTATACTTCTCTACTCGCATCTATGTTTGTTTGCTTTGTTTTTGTTTCATTTTTTTCATTGTTAGTAGTAAAAAAATTTTAACTTCACATGAAATTATTTTGATAGGCAGCATGAGATTATGACAAGAGTTTGTGCTAAAATCATGACTATTGAGACATTTAGGCTCTAATTGTGACTCACTATGTGATATTGTTTGGTTTAATTCCTTCATCTGTTGGGTCAAGAGTCTATACTACTCCCAATAAAGTCGACCATGTGCCTTGTGTGTGTGAGCTAATAGTATATTCTGTGCTTGTGGCTGATGCTAGAACTTGCCTGGTACGTATGTAAAGCGAAAATAAGAAGTGTAAGTTTAGGAGATGATTTAGGCATTTCTTTGGCAACCTATATTTGTTTACCTTCATTTTTTACCTACCCATGGACATTATCCTAGTTAACCCTTTTGAGCCTTTAGCCTATTTTCTTTGACAACCTCATATGTAAGCCTAATCCATTTTTTTCAAGACCATAATTTGATCCAAATTCCTAAGTGCTTTAAAGTGTAAAGTCATGTGACAAAATAAGAGGAAATTGGGTGAGTATGATGCTTTAGAATGCATTGGTGCTTGAAATTGCTATGAAAAAGAAGTGCTATCATAAGAGGTATGTTATGAAAAGAAAAAAGAAAAAATCACTGAAAAGTTAGTCATGTTTAAAATCGAAAAACAAAAGAGTAGAAAAAGGGTGGTAGAATAAATGAAAGAAAGGTTGTTAGAAAGAAAAGTGTTAATGACACAATGTGATGTATTAAAGCGCTTAGGAACATAGTCACTATTTCTGGCCAAAATAGTCCTACCCGTCCCTTAGCCTACATTACAACCATCAAAAGACCTATTTGATTCTAAGCTTAGCATTCTGACATTTAGTGGAGCATTACACTAAGGTCAAGCCTATGGTCATCAGTTGCTGCATATGAATTCTTTATGAGAGTGAGAGCAAGGATATTTTGATACCCATGTTTGAAAAATATGCTATACTTTTGAGTGATTATGGGTAATATATTGTGAGACACACATGGTTGGTGAGTTTTGGGTAGTTGTGTATGATTCTTTGTGCCTTAACTTTTGAATATGAGTTGACCACCATCACGAGTCTATGTTGGAGGCTAAATGGTCTCTACTAATGATCGGAAAACTACTCTTTGTTGATAATTGTTGTTCTTGTCTTGACGAATATTTTATGTTGTTGCTGTGAAACCCTAAGTTGATGTTTAGAGGGACATGATATTTTGTTCGAGGACGAACAAAGATTCAAGTGTAGGGTGTTGATGATAGGCAAATTTACACGCCTATAGCACTATATTTTGCCCATATTTTAGCCTAGTTTTGAGAACAAATTATATATTTCATGCACTTTTAGTCCATTTTCCTGTAAGTGAGCTAACGAACATGATTAGCAAAGTTTCAAGTATAAATGATGCAGAATTCAGCATTTCATGGATAACTTGACACCAAAGAAAGCTTCACGAAAGGAGAAAAGCCAATCTTGGAAGCCAAGGACTAAAGATGGCGCATGGAAATTCTGTCCCGGGCTAAAACAACATTTCTGAAGACTTTAAGGACTAGCAGTAACTTATTAGGATTAGGATAATGATACATTAACCTAGTACAATTGGGTTAAGTATTTCATTAGCTTATTAGGATTAGGATAATGATACATTAACCTAGTACAATTGGGTTAAGTATTTCATTAGCTTAGTAGGATTTGGTTAAGCATTTCATTAGCTTAGTAGGAATAGGATATGGGTATTATAAATACCCTATCTTGTTAGAGATTTTAAATCATCTTCTGACATCTTCAGACATCTTCTTACATCTTCTTACATTCAATTCTATTACTCTACAACTCTTCTTCTTATTCTTCCATTAATTCTATTTTTCTTCTTCTATTCATCTATTCTTAAATTTCACAATAAGAGAAACGTTACTTTGCTAAGGGATTCACGCCTAACGCCTACCACACCATTACAAACATGAAATCTTTATTGTGGTATAACAACAATGTCAATTGTGATTTCCTTCGAACTCATGGGTAACTAAACTTCTCTGTTGGGGTTATGGAAGCTGAATGAGATACTATCTATTGCTGTGAGTTTGTGAGTTCGTGACACGTATGTTGCTTATATCATTATTCTCTTCATCTTAATCTAAATTCTTTGTGGTTACAAACGCAAGAATACGCCAGTATAACATTTAACTTGTTCGAAAGAAAGGTTATCTGTCTGGAAAAGAGATAATGTCAAGGTAGTAGGGTCCTATCCCCTATTAAAAAGTTAGTGTCGTAACTGGATTAACCTCTTGGAGAATTCGTACCGCTAGACACGCTTTAAGCTCGAAAGAGTTAAAGTGAAATAATCCTCGAATAGGTCGAAAGACGCCTGGATTTACCATCGAATACAATTCTCTATAAGCACATGCATGTCTGAATTCAACACACTCATAGTCAATAGAGACGTATAACTTAGAAGGTGGACATAACCCCAACTCCTCAATTCTCATTGTTTCACAACCTACTAATCATTCTTTCTCTTTTTACTTTGCTATTGCCGTTTTTAGCTACTATTTGGTTACATTACTTGCACAACAAAAATCCCCCCTTCTTACGAGACTTGCACTAAAAGTCTAGTAATCGTTGCTTACTTGTTGACCAAGCTATTCCCTGTGGGATCGATACCCAACCCAGGTTGGGTTCTATATTTGCTAATGACCGCTTTACACTCCTACGAGAGCTGTAGATTGAGCGTTATCAATCATAAGGTCCACTCCATCTCCAGATCAAGTGGGATCAAGGTATTTTCTTGACTTTGAGTATTGGTAATACCTTGCGTACACCCTAAGAATATCAGAAAATAAAAAAACCAACAACTTCAAAAACTTTAATTAATTAATATGTAATCATATTTCCTAGCAATGGTGCTAAAATTTGATGTCTCCCAAATTACACCTCCTAAAAATTATGACACGATCACTATCAAATAAAGAATCCAACAAAGGTTGGGGTCGAACCCACTGTGAATATGATGAATCTCTATTAAGAACATGCTAGTGTAGTCATAAAGTGCAAAAAGTACATGAGGGGATTTTGTGAGAATAGTACTAGTAACAAAGTTTGATCACTTTAGGTTGAAACCAGTCTGTGACAAGCACTAGGATAATATTCCCTTTGAATTTTTTAACTACACAACCTTATCATGCTATCTAAATTATCTCGGTGCCTTGCATACAGAACCTAACAAGTTATGTATCACCAACCATCTCATGACACGCTTTGGTGAATTTCACTCATCTTCTCTCACTTTCAGAGTATCGTATTACTAACCCTTGTCCTGGATCCTAGATGAACTCACTCTTCTCGGTCTCAAGTAAATTATATGAAGGTTGGAGATTCAAATTATTATTGTTATAATCTTTTTCTAATCTCAATCCCTCGCTTGAGTTAGTGTTGAATACAGGCAAGTTCTTAATATCTATAATCTTTAAGAAAGCAATCAAACCAATGGAAATCACAATACATACAAGAACACCAATCAAGATAGACTTTGCACTTCCTCTACTTTATTACTCCATTAGGGTTTCCAAAACCCTAGTTAAGAGGTTTAGTCACTCATGTTTGCAAGATAACCCTTATAATTTATACCTTAAAGCATATGAATAATCTCACAATGAATTAAGAATTAAAATCAGAATTTCAAATTAATCTCAAACTGTAAAGGTCAAGAACAAGAAGTTCAAGATCAAAAGTGTATCTCAAAACTCAATATAATGTTATAAGTATGTAGAGTCCGTCCGCTAATAACAAAATATCAATGTGGTATTTATAAGATACATCATAAAACCTAAAAATCCTAATAAAAACAAATTAGGAAAACTAAGTTGGCATCGACCTACGACCCCACTTACTAGTTGTATATATTATCTACATGCCCTAGATGGATTTGTAGGTCTTAGAAAAATCAACAGCCTTCAAAACTCAATTTAGTAGTGGTACTTATGGGGTCTATTATCTATATTTTCTGACATAGTAGAGGATGCCATAGAAGTGTTCATGGATTATTCTCCATAGTCGGTGACTTATTTAAATCTTGCCTAAAAAATTTGAGTAAGGTCCTTGAGCGGTGTATGGATACAAACCTTGTCTTGAATTGGGAAAAATGCCATTTTATGGTCCAGGTAGGTATCATTCTAGGCCACAAGGTTTTGGATAAGGGAATCCAAGTCAATCATGCAAAAGTTGAAGTAACTGCTAAATTGCCTTCACCCATTTTTGTGAGATCTGTTAGAAGTTTTTCCATCCACACTAAGTTCTATAAGCATTTCATTAAGGATCTTTTGAATATTTCTTACTCTTTGTGCAAACTCTTTGAAAAGAAGGTGAAGTTTGAATTTGATGGTGATTTTTTAAGAGCTTTTAATTATCTTATCGTGGCTCCAGATTTTTCCATGCCTTTTAAAGTAATAAATGATGTAAGTGGTGTTGCTTTAGGTGGGTGTTGGTCCAAAGAAGACAAAATTTGTTTCACCTGATTTACTATGCTAGCAAATTGTTAAATGATGCCCAACATAACTATACGATTACAAAACAAGAGTTTCTCATGGTGATATATTCTTTGGAAAAATTTGGGCCTATTTATTAGGTATGAAAGTAGTTATAAACACATACCACGCAGATCTTAGATAGCTCATTGTGAAGATAGAGGCAAAACCTTGATTGATTAGGTTGATATTGCTCCTACAAGAATTAGAGGTAAAGGATCGAAAGGGTTTTCAAAATAAAGTATCCATCCACCTCACTTACCTTGAATCCTATCATGTGAAGTTGGGTAAGATGAAATTTGACGTCACCTTCCCCGATGAGCTAGTCATGTCACTTTTAGAAAATTATGGAGCCTTGGTATATGGACTATACTAATTATATTATGAGTGGATTACTTCTTGATAATCTCAATCGTTATCAATACAAGAGGTTCTTATTTGATGTGAAGAAATACTTTTCATATAAGCCATACTTGCTTAGAGAATGTGCGGATGGAATGATTCATCAGAGTGCCATGGAGTCAAAAATACAGGTCATTCTTGAGGCTTGCCACTCTTCTCATTTTGGTGGTCATCATGGTGGTACTAGAATAGCTTCAAAGGTTCTTCAAAGTAGATAATATTAACCTACTCTCCATATAGATGATCATAAGTTGGTCAAAATATGTCCTCAATTCAAAATTCAAGGGGGTATTTCCAGGAGGCATGAGATACCCCTAAAGCCTAACCTCGAGGTTAAATTGTTTGATGTATGAGGCATTGACTTTATGGTCCATAATTGAGTTTATATTGTAATAGGTATATCTTGGTAGACATCGATTATGTCTCAAAATGGCTGGAGACCATTGTTTAATACTATGAAAGAAAAAGTGTCACCTTCTTCTTAAAGAGATATATATTTTCAAAGTTTGGGACTCCATGGATAATCATTAGTGATAGTGGGTCACATTTTTGTAATTGGAACTTTGGTGCATTGCTTGATAAGTATGGGATGAAGCATAAGGTCGCTACTCTGTATCATCCCCAAACTAGTAGTTGAGGTTTCAAATCAAGAGGTAAAGTCTATCTTGGATAAAACCATAAATGATTGTCGTACAAATTGGGAAATACAACTTGATGATTCTCTTTGGGAATATAGGACTTCATATAAAACTCCTATCGTCATGTTGCCTTATCAATTGGTTTTTGGAAAGGCTTGTATCCTACCCTCTAAGATGGAGCATAAAGATTTGTAGGGCTTGTATAAGTTGAATATGAATTAGGATGATGCCTCTAAATCCAGAGTAGATTAGCTACATAATTTGGAAGATTTCTGACTCAAGGTATATGAGAGACCATGTTGTACATAGACAAAATGTAGGGGTTCCATGATACAAAGATATTGAAATGAGAGTTTTGTGGAGGTGATGATGTGCTTGTATTGAAAATCTAGGTTGTTTCCTCAATTTGGATTCATCTTTGGCATTTTAGCCTTCCCATAGCGACTATAGGTTATTTATGACATACTAGAACTATAGATTCGGCCATCATATAGATCATTGGATTTTAGGCTTATTTTCTTATCTTAAAGATTTTATTTTTTAGGATTCGGCCTCAAACCAAAACTTCTAGTAGATGACCTCAGATAAGAATTCCAACAGTTCCATCAGCTCCTAAATATTGATTTTTTGATGGGGGATCCTTGGTTGAGGTCACGAGGGTTCTAAGATCATTTTTTGCTATTAGGTAACTTGTATGAAAAATGTAACTATACGTGTGGGCCCCATATTTAGTTGAAATGATCTCAAATGAAAGTTTTGATGATTTGATTGAGTCCGGATTGTCGAATTTGGTATGGTAGACTATTTTGTTTGCACGCATGGGGTTTTGAATGAATCTTAAGTACTCGGTCGAAGTCCATTTTAGAATTAACTAAATTTTATGCACCAGGTTGCTGATGCGATATCTTAAGAAATCACATCACCTCTTAAGCGGTTGTCACGTATGGGATATTATGTCGCTTAAATGATATTTACCATCTAGTTAGGGGTAGCTTAACCAATGCTTTTTCCACTTAATCAGGCATCACTTATTTGTCCTGGGAGTTGCTTAAGAAATTCCTAACCAGGCTAGCCAGATTGTTTAAGCGATGCTAGAACCGCTTAAGCGGCTGTGGCTTAGGCAACATGGTGACCTCTTAAGTGGCATCTGGTCCCTTTAAATTCCCCTTTTCCGACCCAATTTTCTATCAATTCCTCCATTATTTAAAGAGAGGAAAAAGTGGGAAATCATCCACATAAGTTAAGGTAAGCTAACCTAAATCTTCTCAATCATTTTCCACTAATTTTTCCTTCAATTTCCATCTAAATTCTTAGTAAAATTCTTAGAAATTAGGTTCTTAATTCCTAAAATTTTAGGGTTTATTTGAGACTCGATTTATGTTCTATTTTTACTCAACTTTTGAAAGCAAATTCTTTGTCCTTTGAGGGACCTCATGATAGATTCAATTTTTGGATTCTATTTACGAGCCCTATGGGCCTGTTCTTGACCCAAAATTTCACCCAACCTTTATTATAGAAATATGGATCTTTTTTTACTCTTAGCGACATGTATATTACTATGTTGATAGCATGATGACATTTTAGGATCATGGAGTGAAGATGGATAATTTGTGGATGATTTAAAGATTGTAGTTAGACATCGAGATTGGCTTCTGCTTCTCCTCTTATTGGTGTTTTATATATATATATTGCATGTAAATAGGTATGTTAGGACATAATTAAGTGTAAAACACCATGACTTAGTCTAAATTGTGAGTTTTGGGGATAAAAAGGTAATTGACCCTTAAAGTGAAATACTTATTATACTTTGATTATCTTATTACCTTAGGTTGCTAGCATGTTAGGAGTAGTTGAGACTATTAAACATTTAGTATAATGTTTAATATGTTACCCAATGGACTATGGTGGATTTTCCCAGATTATGATGGTATGGCTATGTCAGAGATACTACTAGGCTCAAGGCCGTGATTATGATATTGGTTTGATTTCGAGAAGTGTTTTATCCTTATAAAGGAAGTGGTAGTAGTTTATACACTTTTTGATGCTTATAATTGTATTATTTGGATACTGGTGATGACATGCATATATTCGGTACATTCATGGTCACTTAGATTGTAAATGGTATGATTCTAACTAAAATATAATTTTATTACTTTTTTCCTAAAAAGAGATTTGTTCCCATTTTTCACTTTCTAAATGGATTTCTTCATAATGGGAGTCGTACCATCTTAATAAATAATTTATGATCTTGTGAGACTAAAAATGAGGTTTTACAAATTTGACCAAGATAGATGTTGGTCCACGGTTTGATACTACTATTTACCTCAATCGAGAGATATTTCAACCCTTTCTATAGTTTTATGATAATTTAGTCCCTGAGTTTACTAAGTGCAGTAGATTTATGGACTTACTACTATTTATGATTTTTTCTGCATGATATATATATATATATGGTACTGAAAAAAAGAGATTGATGATGATGATGGCTATTGAAAATCTTGGATTGGGACCAGGTCTGTGTATATGGGTACTCCTGAACCCCTTGGGGCCCTTTCGTTCATGAGCCCACATTTTGTAGAAGAGAGGTCATTGTAGGTCCTATCTTTGCAAGATGTCGAGCTAGAGGAGGTGTATACATAGGGTTATGGTATTATGGTTTCTCTTTGTATTCATCCTTACATGCGCATTACCTATCACCATTATGCACTTATATCTATCAGCCTTATAGGGGGTTGCATAGGTATAGGTGATGAGTATTGCTTGCGGTATGATGTGTGTGCTGATTGGACCTTTCAGGTTATGCGGCCTATTTTAGGTATTATTTTCTTAGGCTAACCGGTTACATTATGGACCAGTTGATTATTAGAATGGTATTAATAGTTGATGTATGATTTTGATCCTTTATATCTTAAGGTTATTTTATTTTACATGATTATCCCATGGTTAGGTAGTATGATTCCAGACCCTGATTATATTAGTAATAGTTCCTACTATGATTAGGAGGCCTTGAGAATCTAGTGTGATTACCTAAGTTGTACCTTTTGAGTTAGTCCTAATTATGTATATGTATCTATCTATAGCATTTAGGGTATTACCATATATCTCTCCCACCTTTCATTTATTCATATTATATATTCATTCGTTGTCCTTGTATACTATTTGTATACTCCTTCTTCTCTTTATTCGTATATTGGTTAGTGATATACGGTATGGTGTTTAGGTTCTTGAGTATGATTAGAATATGATAGTTTATCCTTATTTTCTCATTAGCTTTATTATGTTAGTTTCATGGATATGAATAGGATAGTTATCCTTATTGTCTCAGTAGCTTTATTGTGTAGTTTATTGGATATTTGGGTGTAGTTTATATTGTTGCTTGCATGATATTATACTTGCATTATATTTAGAACTCAGTGGGTAGTTTTATACTGAGTACGACATATTTGGTACTCATACTACACTTTTATAGGTTCTTGTCGCTGTTGTGTTCGTCGTGAGGAGTAACTATGGTTCAGAGACATAGGGTGAGGAACTGGCATTCAAAGTATTTCTATTGTCTCTGTTATGTACTAGACTAGTCCTTATATTATATCCAGACATGGATAGTATTGATATATTCATTTAGTACTTCATTTTCCACTCTTATTATCCTAGCAGCTCTTGTATTGATTTCACTAGGTTTTAGGAATATCTTATGTATTTTAGTCTTGTATGTCATTCCGCATTCTTCCTTCTTTTGTCTTGGTAGCCTGTTACTAATAGCTTTGGACTATGGGTTTGGATTACCTATTGGTGGTTTATAGTAGGTGCTAATGATGTCCAAACAACACCTCCTATTAGCTGATGATACAGTCGTTGTCAAAATATAGTAACCTAACAAAGGTTGGGGTTAAATCCCAAGGGAACACCAGTAACGACATCAAGAGAGGCCTCAGAGTAACTGGCAGTTTAAAATCTATGATCACTTGAAGGCTTAGGATATGGAGAACTAGCCATAGAATAAGAACCAAAATTTTCCTACTTCTTCTTAGACCACTGCCTGCCATCTCTACTACTATTTTGCTGACCTCTTCCTTGTTCAAAATACCTGGATATCTTACTCTGCCTTTTCCCTATCTCAGCTTGATTCTTTTTTTCCTCCTCAACCTGTTTCATGTATTCTATTATCTTGGAGATATCCATAACCTTATTCAACAAGGTGACCTTGCTCTACAAAACTAAATCACGGGACATTCCTGAAGCAAACTTCCTCATTCTCACTACAAAAAAACAACGCTTAGCAACAGACAAAATACATTGCTAATCAACATATATTCGTCGCTATATCGATTTAGAGATGGATCAATGATAGAATATATGCCGTTGCTATTTTTCTCATTGCTAACCTTTTAGCAATGGAAAAAATGAAATCCTTTGCCAATTTTACAACATCATAGAGACGACCTATATCCATTGCCATTTCTAGCAACAAACATTTTCGTTGTTATATTTATAAATGTCATTACTAATTTCATAATGTATTTCGTTATTTTGATTATTTTGTGACCAAATATTTCATTACTAGTCCATCGCTATAAATTTTGTTATTTAGTCCCCAATTTTTTGTGACAAAAGATAATTTTCCTCAATCCGTTGCAAATGTTTTTTGTTTGGAAATGATGAAATTTGTCGCTAAATCTGTCATCATTAGTTTTCTTCCAAAACCTTTTTAATTTGTATTTTAAATACACCCTATTGAATCATATTAAAACCATATTATAAAATTCTTAAAATATCCAACTTTCATATAAAAGAACCCACATATATAGATATCAAAATCTTCTTAAAATATCCAACATTCATATAAAAGAACCCACATATATAGATAGCAAAATCTAAACATCCACAATACCAAACATAGAAACATCTAAATACATAATCATGTCCAAAACATCCATCGTACCAAACATCTACCAATTGTCCTTAAAAGAACCCACATCATCCACAATACCAAAGATAGCAAAATCTAAACACAATTATGTCCAAAACATCCATAGTACCAAACATCTACGAGCTATTCTTAAAAGAACCCACATCTATCAAGTGTATATTGTTGTTGTACAATTTTAAACATTTCAATAAAATAGAAAATCAAAAACCAATGCACTGATCATCAAAAGTATCACAACTGATCAAGATTGCAATCATCATCTAAGGAATCAAGATCGTCCAAAGTAGTAGCCCAAGGTGTCATAACTGATTGTGAACAAATAAACTTCAATACCTCCTCAATGACAATAGGAATAAATTAATTTTTAAGTGCGGGAATCAATCTCTTCACAAACTCATCCAAATCCAAATTTGCAGCTGATTTCGATTCATGAGAAGCTGAAGATAAAGTCTTTCCACAAGAAACACAAAGAGTTTGTCCGTAGTAGCCTTTTACTTCAGATCTAAGACCAAATACTCTTCTCTTCTTTTCTCCTCTGGTAGCTTGGTAATATGCTTCAATTTGATCAATATCATATTCTAAAAATATTTTTTCTCGTAATATTTCTTCATATCTTTCCTGTAATAGAGGAAGTGAAATTATAACGGATTGTACTTAAAAATGATTAGATACCAAAAACTACTTTAAACTAAAAAAATAAGAATTAAATAAACTACTACATTAAGATTTAGTCTTACATGGACGATTTGGGAACGTTTATCAATGAAAGATTTTCCATCATGACCATGTGTGTGAACATGCAAATGTAACTCACTTGCAGTCGGATCTCGATCCATTTCAGCAGCCTGTAAAAAATAAGTGTTGAGAGAAGCAACCACAAAATTAACACGCAACACATGAGAGAAGCAACACCCACCACACAAGGATAAATACAATTCAAACTCAATGTCAATATAATTGTAGCACTTGTTGTAATGCTGATCACATTTCCTACCACTATAGAGCTATTAGGGACTATGAAACCAGATAACAGATTCCTATTGAAAGAAATTAGGGGATAGTACTTGAAATATATACTTACAAGTCTCTTTCGGTACTCTCCAATTGAGATAGATCCTCTCGTGTAAGTTTCAGCAGTGACTTCTTTGCCACCACGACGATTCTGCGTATTTATTTTTAACTTTTTAACACACTTAGGATCTGCCCAAAGTCACTGCCAGCTTTCCCAGATATCTTCATGTATAAAATCTTGCCTAATCCCTTTATCTTTGATTTTAGTAATGAAATTTCTAGACACAGTTGCTGCCTTAATCTGCCATTGTTTCTTTACTGAAGCATCATTAATGGAAGAATCCCAATAGAAGTGTTTCTAAAATAAATTTCCAAAATAGCTCATTAATATTGTATTTATAAAAGTGAATACACTTTAAAAACTCAATTATGATGAAGATGCATACCTTGAATTCCCCAAAATAGACATCTTTTATATCACATGAGACACCTTTCCAATTGATTCCATTGTGATCAAGTTCACTTTTGAAAGACTCATGTATGCTATTGGAACATGCTTTAGAAGGTTGCAATCTGTATCAATGTGACGACATTATTTAGAGGTTGATTATAAATAAAGTATAATATATAATAATAATAATATAAAAAAATGGACTAATCCTGCAGAAGTTATAGTAACAAGGGTCCGCACATGGCTCCTACTAGAATTACCTTCTCCATTTGTGTTTCTACGAGATACGTCCTCACCTACTAGTTTGGTTTTTAAAGACGTACCTACAACTATTGGGTTGATCTGATTTGGAGTAGTGGGAGATGATTCAGGTGTTGTAGGGTTACTACCATGATTAGAAGTTGGACCACCTATGCCACCAGCTTCTTGAGGTATAACAGTAGGAGTGGGAATAAAAGGCATGTTTGCAGTAAGAACAAGAATATTACTCCTAGCTACTAACTTGCCTACACTCCCTATGCTTTCTCGACCTGTACCTCTACCTTGAGTCATATCTATTAAAAAATATTATACTTGTTAAAGTGGAAATAAGATGCAAATTATGCACAAGAACTCACAACAACATATAACATTGTAATTTTGGAATCCTATGTAACATTGGAATCCTACAAAATACCTCACAACAACATACCTCACTATAATTCTGGCATCTCATGTAAAACTGGAATACTTACAATAAGAACCAACAACAGATCAAGAACCAACAACAGAATAGAACCACCAACAGATCAAGAACCACTAATAGAACCACCAAAATGCTACAAAATACTCTCATTGTAATTCTGTCCCCAAGAACTCCTCTCAAATCAAGAACCAACAACAGATCAATAACCACTAACAAAAAAAAATCATCAATAAAACCACCAAAATACTCATAACAAGAACCACCAATAGATCAAGAACCACCAATAAAACCACCAAAATGCTACAGAACCACCAAAATGCTCAAATCAAGAACCAACAACAGATCCAGAACTACCAACAGAAAAAAAACCACCAACAGAACCACCAAAATACTCACAACAAGAACCACTAACAGATCAAGAACCACCAACAAAACAACCAAAATGCTACAAAATACTCCCATTATAATTCTTTCCACAAAAACTCCGCTCAAATCAAGAACCAATAATAGACCATCAACCAGAAAAAAACTAAAACATAAATATAAACAAAGAAAGCAAGAAGACCATAGGTTGATTATATTAATCCATTTTCAAGGATGAAGTCAATTGGTTAAGACCTTCACATATTTAGTTCCTTAGAGTAAATGTACCTTTAGCTATTGTGTGGATCTGATTTGGAGCAGTGGGAAATGATTCAAGTGTTGTAGGGTTACTAACATCACCAAAAGTTTGAACCGTTGATGTAATTTGAGGAATCATTGGCTGAACTTAATTTGTATCATTTTGACCACCTATGCCATTAGCTTGAGGACTAACACCAGCTTGAGGACTAACAATAGGAGAAGTGGGAATAGTACGTATGTTTGCAGTAATATCAGGATTACTCCTAACTACAAACTTGCCTACATGCCCTGTGCTTCCGCAACCTCGACCTATACC
The DNA here is from genome assembly GCA_030864215.1 of Capsicum pubescens. NCBI lineage: Eukaryota > Viridiplantae > Streptophyta > Magnoliopsida > Solanales > Solanaceae > Capsicum > Capsicum pubescens. The sequence continues at coordinate 245,997,072 of CM061544.1, read as the reverse complement.
TCTAGCCATATCTATAAAAAAATTATATTAGTTAAGTGGAAATAAGATTAAAACTAAATAATACCAAGAGAACCAAACAACAATATGTCGATAAGGTATCAGAAAATATAAAAGCATAAATCTGATCCCAAAAAGAAAAGCTCATATTTATCTTTTTAGACCAGTCAAATCTGTAATAAATATGTATACTAAATCCTATCTAATTACAGAATACTCACAACAACATAGAGGGAGATCATGGTAGATACTCTACTTTTGAACATCAATTTTCACATCTTTACAGAAAACTTGTAAGCAAAAAGAACGCACAGTTGTAGCCTAAAAATATGGATGAGAAATAAAAGAGTCAAAAATTGAGAAGCAGAGCCTAAAACCAATTACAACAACAAGTTTTGAGTAAACAATGAGTAGAGACAAAGAAAATGATACTAGTTCGACAAAATTACTGCCACAAATTAAAATTAAGATACAATAGCATGTTTTTTATCAAGAACTAATCACTATTTGTGTCTTCTTCAAAAACATCCTCTTCATCATCCTCAGTTTTCTCAGTTTTGTACTCTTCTTCTGTAGCATCCTATTGGATCTCATGATGCTCTTGCAATAAACCATCATCAACGAATTCATCCATTTTAATTAAGTTACCATTTGAATCATGTAAGTGTATACCTTCATCTGTGGAAACATTCATGTCAATCTCATAAACTTGAACTTCTTCAACTTGAAATGGAATATTCAGTTTTGCACCTATCTCAATTTCCTCATCGGGTAATTCACTAACATTTCGTGGTTTGATCTTAATACAGATGCCCATCATCCTTGTCCTTTTTCTCGCTAGGGTAAGACACATAAAACACTTAAGTTTCTTGCATTGCCAAAATAAAATGTTCATATTTTTTATATCAGCGACGATGGTTAATATCAACCAATTTATACTGATTATGCTTTTTAACACCAACAACCATAATTGGGTCAAACCATTCACATTTTAATAGTATAGTTTGTTTTAAAGGTGTTTCATGGTATTTCACTTCTATAATCTCTTTTATCCGCCCATAGAAATCACCAAAATTTGGATCTAAGATACAAACTCAACTATTCATTGCTGATCTTGTTCTACCATGAAAATTTGTATGAAATTTGTATCCATTACCAAAATATACTGAATGAGATGTATCTCCTATCAATGATCCATGAGCAAGACTACATAGGAATTCATTCTCAATATGATTGAGTCAGACCTATTTAGAAGATTATAAAATTTAGTTCAATTTCATGAGTCAATTTAAGTGCATAATTGTATAGAAGATATTAATTTTTGAAGCCTTACATATTCCTTGAACCATATAGAGAAATTTGCTTCAAGGATCTCATTTATTTGATCTTGAGAGACATTTGAAAATTCTTCTTGCAAACGTTGCACAAACATACTTCATTTAAAATACATAAGTTCAATTTCAAGTCATGATATATGAATATACTTATAAAATTAAGTTAATACAACTAACTTTTGTTACCTCACAAATGGCTCAACCTCTTCACAATTTAGCAAAATATAAGTTTGGGCAGCCTTGATTTCTTCAAGAGTTAGATTTCTTTTTTATTATTCTCCCCATAATTGATCGGGATGGGTGAATATTGATAAATTTCCTTCAATATCTTCCACAATGCCACCATCATCATTACTATTCACATTATAATTATGTTTAATGACATGTGGTTTAAAATAATGAGAAAACAATAGTGTTGACTCTGTCATCAAGTAATCTTCACATATGGAACCCTCAATACTTGCTTTATTCACAATCATTCTTTTAAGAGTTCCAAGATACCTAAATAGAAAAATGGATAAACCATCATATTTGAAAAGTTAATAATAACATAATTGTCATAAGTTCAACATGAATTTTTGCATTACCTTTCAAAAAGATACATTCATCGATATTGTACAGGTGCAACAATCTTTGCTTCATATTGAAGGTGCACAGGAAGATTATCTATTGAGTCAAAGAACCCAGGAGGAAATATACGTTCTAACTTGCACAAGATTTGTGAAATATCTCCCTGTAATCTCACCATGTCATCCACTTGGAGAGTAGTCGATGTGAGATCTTTAAAGAATAATCTCAATTCTGTAAGTGCCTTCCATACATTACATGGAAGTAGTTCACAAAAATCAATAGGCATCAATCGTTGCATGAACACATGAGAATCGTGACTTTTCATGCCAAATAACCTTCTTGTAGTTGTGTCTGGACATATACCCAAATTTGAAACATACCCATCTGGAAATTTTAAGCCTTTCACCCAATTGAACAAGATAGTTCTTGCTTCCTTATCTATTGTATATATAGCTTTGGGATATTTTCCATAAGCATTTTTTGCCAACTGAGGTCGATCACAGTAATTGACCATATCTAGACGAGCTTGTGGATTGTCTTTGATTTTCTTATCAATATTGAGGAATGTATTAAATACATTATCAAAGAAGTTTTTCTCAATATGCATGACATCGAGGTTATGTAAAATCATGTTAGAACTCCAATAAGGTAAATCCTAAAATATGTCTCGCTTTATCTATCTACAAGAATTACAATTCTTTGATTAACTTCTTCTACATCTAACTTTGTTACTTTCTTATCCCCAAATCACAAATTTGATTCAATATCTCTTCTCCAGTTCTGTAGGGTGGTGGTGATCTTTTGGCAGTCTGACCTTTAAGAAAGTTTTTACGATCTCTCCTAAATGGATGATGTTGGTCAAGGAAAATTTTGTGATAGTCAAACCACGATATTTTTTGACCATTTTGTAATCTAAAGGATTATGTTTCCTCCATACAATAAGGAAAAGCAAACTTACCTGCAGTACTCCATCCTGATTACATAGAATATGCTGAAAAGTTACTGATTGTCCACATCAAAGCTACCCTCAATTGAAAAAATTATTTTTTGGAGATATCAAATACTTCTACACCTGTCTCCCACAACAAGGTCAATACCTTTATTAGATTTTGTAGATAAACATAAATTTAATGTTTGGGATTAATTAGCCTTGGAACAATGATAGTTAAGAACATATAAGCCTCTTTCATGCACATCCCTGGAGGTAAATTGTATGGAGTGACAATTACTGGCCATGAAGAATATTTTCTCCCAGACTGAATAAATGGTTGGAAACCATGAGTACATAAACCCAACCTTACATTTCTTTGTTCATCGACAAAAAAAGGATGACTTTCATTGAAGTTCTTCCAAGCTTCAGAGTCTGATGGATGATGCATTACTCCATCCTCTTTTATATGTTCATGATGTCATCTGATGTCAGGAGTTGTAGTATGGGATGCATATAATCTCTACAATCTAGGAATCAAAGGAAAATAATACATTTTTTGTAAGGGACCAATTTCCTCTTACGAGAGCCAACTCGATGCTTATACCTCTTTTTGCCACAAAATTTACAAGAGGTAAGATGTTCATGGTCTTCCCAATACAACATACATCCCGATTCACAATAGTTAATCTTTTCAATCAGTAAACCTAAGCTACGTACTAGCTTCTTAGTATGATATTAACTATCAACCAGTAGGTTATCTTTCGGTAAATCCTCTTTAAACAATTGCATCATTTGGTTAAAACCCCTCTATGACATAGTATTCTCTATCTTAATAGTTAACATTCGATAGATTACTACAAGTTGAGAGAGAGAAGAACCAAGATACAATTTTACATCAACAGAGTGCAACAATTCATAAAATTTCTGGTACTCTAAATTAGGCTCCTCCTTCATCGAAGTTTCATGTTCCTCCTCAATTGAAGGTTCATACGGATGAGATGACCCAAATTCAATATTGTTGTAAGGTTGCCAACTCAAACCATGGTAAAATTTGGGAACAGCAACATCCAAAATCATTTATCGATATGGATTATCATATCCCAATTCAAGTTGAGCACCATTGATCAAATCATTATCAAAAAAAATCTCACCGATCACATCTTTTTTCCCTTGATGTTTCCAAACAAAATAGTCCTTAACAAATCCATCATGAAGAAGGTGATATCTAACAGTTTCAATATCCTTGTATTTAATGTTGCAACATTTTTTATATGGACATCTAATGTTGTTACCACTCATACAATTTTGTTGAGAACATAAAACTAGATAAAGTTATTCACACCAATAACAAATCTAAAGTTTTTATCCCCTCGGCCATCCAACCTATCATACATCCATCCACGCTCTAGATTATTCATATTCCTATTAGTGTCCACATAAGCACACAGTTAGAGTTTTATTTTTTAATAATTCATACATCCAGGATTATCACTAAAGAGAAGTAAAAATTTAATATCTTAATAAACTAGAATATATCTTTCTATTTTTACAAGGAAATAGAATATATCAGTCATTTTTTGCTAAATAAACAAGAAATCACAAACAGAACATATCATACGTTGTCCTTCTTAATAAGAGTTAGCAAAAAGTTTAATTACAAATAAAACTGAAACTTCTATATTTACTATCATAAGGCATGAGGTAAAATCTTCCGACAACAAGATTAGAACATCAAATTTCAGAAAAATACATACCTAAAATCAGAACACTAAATAAAGCCAAACTATAAGTTGCAACTTTGTTGGCAAAAAAAAAATAAATAAAGTTTACAACTTTAACACAAAGTTACATCACAAAAGTTAAGAATAAATGAATTAATTTTATTTGAATGGTGAATCATATTAAAAACAAATCCTCAATTGAATGTAGAATATTAAGGCATCAGAATGTTCATGGTTGCTCCTTTTCAGGAATCGGTAAGTAAAAGAAAATAGAGACAGTTTCACGAATACTCAAGAACACAAATGGAAACAGAGAAACATATGAAAAACTGATCGAAAATCATTTAAAAGGGAGAATGTTACAGTACCAGATAGCTGCTAGCTCACTTTCTGGCACTTGCTGGTATCATTAGTAGATCTCTCTGAAAATTCAAAGCATAACATCACCATCAGATTAATAAAAACAACAACACACTTTTTTGAACATGCAACACACTACGTACAACCTTACATAAATATTGTACACAAAAAAGTAAAAATTAAACCACACAAACAGAAGTTTTATTGAAGAAATTTGAGATTAATGAACATGCAACAAAAAATACAAAAAAACCCACAAATAGTAGTTATGAGGAAAAATATTGTTCCCATTTTGAATAAGTAACCACTAACAGAACTTTTTAACACAATAATCGAACAACCCTAAGAGAAAGAGCTCAAACAACCCACAAATAGAACCTAACATAACCAGCGTACGCAAAAAAGTAAAAATTAAACCACACAAATAGAAATTCTATTGAAAAAATTTTAGATTAATAAACATGCAACAAAAAATATCAAAAACCCTACAAAAAGAATTTCTGAGAAAAAATCAGGTTCCTATTTCAAGTAAATAACCATTTATCAAACTTTTCAACACAATAATAGAACAACCCTACGTGAAAGAGCTCAAACAACCCCAAACCTATCATTTACAAGTGACTTATAACTTAGAAATTAATAAATTGAAAGAGGAAAAACAACTCACATTACGATATTTAGAATCGTACCTCTAATTTATATTCAAAATTGAGCGATTGATTTTCTTTTCGATTGATATTGAGCGATTCCCTTTTCTCAATTAAGAGAAAATGGATTGGAGAGTCTGTTTTGAAAAGAGGCAGAGGATACTATGTGTTGGAACAAAGTGAAATAAAAGAGTTTGGCCTAATATTTAATTGGTAGGGTGACGGATTCCGCAACGGATATTTTATCCGTTGCTAGTTATTTATTATAAAATTCCTAATATATTTTTTAAAATGGTAAAATAATTCCAGTGAAAATAATTTCAATGCTATATCCATCTCCACCATGTCAAAAAATTCCCCTCCATTTATGTCACTAATTTTGTCACCAAAATAAAGGAGCCAATATTTACCGCCAAAATATAGCAACAGATTTTACTTTCTGTCGCTAATCCTTCACTAATTCGGCTACTAATTTTATTTTAAATTATTTAGCGACAAAAGTTTTATTTTGTTGCAATTCCGTCGTTAATTAGCGATGAAAAAGTACTTATTGCTACAAATTCGTTGCTAAACGTTGTTTTTTGTATTGTCTCTCCCACATAGAAGAAACCAGATCTAGAGCATAATGAGATTACTGATGAAACTTCAAGGCATACTCCTTCACATTTATTCTGCCTTATTTCAAATTCACGAAATCCTTGGCCTTAGCCTCCCTCAACTTTTGATGAAAGAAGCGATCCAGAAAAGCACTAGAAAAGTCATCCTACATAGCTGGCTCAGCATTATCTCCCTTCATCTGCTTCACTCCTTATACTACTGATATGCCACATCCTTCAGCTGGTATGCGGCAAACTCAACACCCTTAGAGTTATAAGTATGCATAACTTTGAAGAGATTTTCCATCTCATCAATGAAATTTTGAGGGTCTTCCTCAACCTTCGAACTGGTGAAAGTTGGAGGACTCAACTCATAAACTGGCCAACTCTAGTGACCTCAGAAGATGGAGCAAAAAAAGCAACACGCTCAGTTTAAGAGGCCATCAACTACGTAAGAAAGTGGATTGACTGGCAAAACTTATCAATAGACACATCGGCCTGAGGTATTAAAGGAGTGATAGAGGGAACCAGTGGAACTCCATGAGGGAATTTAGGAGATGGACCTCCTAGACTAGGTCTGAACTCCAGAAGTAGGATAAAATCCATCAACATTATCATTAAGAAAGACTGAGGAGTTTCCACGAACATTAAATCTTCTTGAAGTCATGATCTGAAATACAAACAAACAGAAATTAGAGAAGATTAAAAATATTAGTTACTATAACCTGAGATAGAACAACAAGAAGGGGAAACATTCCTAAATACATCGTAGCCTTCTCCTTATAAGTGTGGTGCACTACACTCCCATCAAAGAGACGCTACTTGACACAACTTGATGTACACCCAAATGACCATAAACCTAGTCTCTAATACTAACTTTGTCATGACCCAAATTAGGGCCTAGCAGTGACGAGTATCCCAAGTGCGTCGTGGATTGAAGACCACCCATGCCTATTCATATAGAACAAAATACACCAATAGTGGTTGAATTCCAAATATATAACATGATAGAATAATCAAAACTAATGAATTCCAAGATACATCAAGGGCCAATACCAATACCCAGTCCACAGTAATCCACAAAGCCTCTATGACAAAATAAAATTGAATGACATGCCCCTAATAATAGCCCAACAAGTCTAAAGAAAAGTCTATGATATAAGATAGACCAATAAGCAATGGACTTTTGGAAGAAGAAGACTTTCCACTTCAAGATAACTGCTAACAATCCAAGAATTTTAGCATTATGTCGGAAAAGTAGAAGTGTCTCCAATTCCTACATAGTATGGGGATACATTATTCGAAGATGGTTAGTGGGTTGAGCACTAGCATGTAACTCAGAGGTAAGGATAAAGTAATGACAATTCAAAATCTAATTCAACTCAATACACATATTCACAGACATGCATGCAGATATATACTTATATAAAATGGGGATAGGGAACAAGGCTTAGCATGAACCTTAAAACATTATCCTAGACTGCGTATCTCAACCATCATAAAAAGGTACCCACGGGATATATGGGTCCATTTCTCCCCCACCAGAAAGGGCCCAGTGCATGTGGCCACATAAACTAGAGAATAATCATATGTACATATCTACCATGAGGGAATCGAACCTCTCAATCATATATTTAGGATGACTTAAGCATCCAGTCATTTAACAAAGGGGGACTCAAACCGCCCAATTATTCAATAAGGAGGACTCGAACCACCCGGTCATATATACCACCCGTACCGGCAAATGTGGTTTTTAGTATTAGTCCCTCGAGACCTCCATTTTTAAGGCCTAGATACACAAACCTCTTTTAAGCCCAATTAAACACTTTTCACACATTTTTATTTAATGAACCACAGTACACCTTAAGGTATACATTGTTGGTATCGTCATACCAACTACACTTGCAAGGTAACATCATTATGCCAGTACAATTCCCTCCACTTGGGAAAACACCTCCCTTTGTTCATTATTACAAAATAGGAGAGGGGGGACACTGACCCCCTTTGTTCATCAAATCAAACCATCATGTTTTAATAACCCCTTTATATTATGTAATTGTTCCAAAAGTAGTTCAATGTAATTTTACTCATACTCAAAACTAATTTTACAAGATTGGGTTGGGGTTATTACCAATTCAATTGTAAATATTCACAAAATTAGGGTAAATCACATTTCCTAAGTTTATTCACCATGCCCATGCACCCCACAAGTTCAAAATGATAAATAAAGAATGAAAAATGCATGATAAATCATGGGAAAATAATTTAAAAAAAATTCATTCCAAAACCCTCAACCCATACCAAAACCCATGTTCAAATCCACATAAACAATCATATAATTGCATGCTTTAAGTAAAACAAATTTGAAGGTAGAGTCAAATGCCTTAATCACCAAGAAATTTGAAGAAGGAATCACCCCTGGAATCTCTAAGTGCCAACCTTAAGAAACCTAAAGTGTTTTTGTTTGAGATAATTTAAGAGAGTTTAAGAATTTATTTTGATTTTTTTGGAGTGATAATGATACCCTAAAGGGATTTTAAGTCATGGGTTATTATTCGGGAAAAGAGGAAATGTCTAAAGTGCCCTTTATTAAAAGCTGAAAAATTACTCCCAACAATTATGGGTCACTATACGACCCGTAAGGACTCACCACCACTAGTCACCATGAGTCATAGTCTGTACAGTATCTGAGGGACCAATTTTTGGTGACCCTATGCATCACGCTACATGACTCACCAAGAGATCCTATGACTCCAAGGCTCTAAGTCATTGTCAGGAAAGAAACATCAAGGCCCTACACTAGTTAGTCAATGATTTTGACTTGATGACTCTTATAGAGTCTTTACGAGTTGTGAACCCTAGTCATAACCAAGGCAGTAACTTAGGAAATATTCACTAGACACCCTATGATTGGGGTCTTATGGCCCATCAAGATACCTTACGACTTGTATAGTAGGTAATAGGCTGGAGAGATAGCGTAAGGCTTATGGATTTTTCAAGGACAAAAAAACACTAGGGTAGTTTAATGAGTTTCCTGCTAAAATTGCATTTATCCAAGTTGCTAGATTTTTGGTTATCTCTAGTAAAGTTTGTATCCTTGGTTAGTTCTTGAGTATGCCTTGATGATTTATGCCCTCTACTGGATATGGAGTTTTTTGCTTATGTTTTCAGCTGGTGATTATCCTTTGTTGTGATTTTGTTCTACAACTATGTTTTATGCTCTCTAGTGGATGTAGAGTTGGCGTGTGTTTTCAACTAGTGGTTTATCCTATTTTATGATTTCATTCTTAAACTATATTTCGGTTTTATCTCCAACATGATTGTAGTGACCTAAATTTTGGTGATTTGTGTGAAATAGTTATTTCTATGTGATTTGACCATTTTACCTCTTCTCGTAGTTGTATTGTGGTGTTTTTACGGTATGGGGATGATTGACATGGTTCCTAATTTATTTTGGTGTTGTTTATGTGAGATTGTAGTTTTTGATGGTTTAAAAACTTACTAGTTGACTTTGGTCAACATCTTCTAATCCATACGTCGAACAGAAAAACGAACTATGCTTGTGGATTTAAAATATTAATTTTAGGTTGGTAACATAGTTGGTGTAGTTTTATGGCTTTTATATCTCATTTTGACCCTTGGTTCGGAAATTTGTGAAATTGGGTTTTGGGGGTCATTTTGTGATCCATACATCGAATGGAAAAATGACCTATGCCAATGGATCTGAAATGTTGATTTTAGGTTGTTAACATGGTTGGTGTAATTTAATGGCTTTTATATATCATGTTGACCCTTGGTTTGGAAATTTCTAAAATTGAGTTTTGGGGGTCAATTTTGTAAAAATATATTTTTTTCAAAAATATGATATCATCATCGAGTCCGGAGCATTAAATTTAGTGGGGTAGCATAATTCATTTGTGTACTCGTGATTTCAGATAAATCTCAAGGGGACCACGGAGACTTGGAATTCTCCAGCTGGTGCACCACTCAGCTGGTGCATTCACTTAAGCGATGCTTTGTCCACTTAAGAAACTTGGACCGACAGCCGAAGTGTCGCCTAAGCAACATCTGGCTCGCCTAAGCGATTGTCGCTTAAGTGATGGCCTGTTCACTTAGAGACACTAGCATCTATGCATTTGTTTCTTAAGCGACAATGTTGTGTATGCGATGAATTGGACTTCTCTTAAGTGATGCCTGGCCGCATAAGCAATAGCTTCCTAAGCAACCCGATAGTCACTTAGGCGATGCCTGGGTGGTTTATTTTCCCATTTTCTAGATTTCTACACTATTTGTAAGACTTGGAGCTTAGGTTTTGAGTTTTTGAGCATTTTCTTCCATTTTTAAGCTTGGGTAAGCTGCAAATACATATTATAATTATTTTTCTTTGATTCTATCATTTAAATCTTGTTTAAATTCAAATTTTTGTGGTGAAATTTGAGAATTTTTTACCGAAAGACCCAAAATTATCATTTATTGAATTCAAATCCTAATTTCACTCAATTTTCACTTAGATTTTCTCCTATGGGTTCCTCTAACCTTGGAAAATATGTTTTTTGACTAAAATATCAATTTTATCCCTTTTTTAAACCCATTTTAAGGGTCCATTATGACCCCAATTTGGAAATGGGCAATATGTGTACCATTGACTTTCTTTTAATAAGTAGATTCTATATTTGTGTGTTTTAGCTCATTTTTGGTTCGTGTGTAAGGTGAAAGCTCAGTGTTAAAGGATTTTTGGATCGGTTTGCAATATTTGAGGTAGGTTATAGCTTAACTTTCTTTATACTGGGTTGGGTAGTTAATAGTAATGTAAAATCATGCTTTGGGTATGGGGTTGTATCATGGAAAAAGTGTTTATGTGATTTATGTGCCCATGTGGGGCCTATGTGGATAACATTTGGTGATTTTGAGACATTATATGCTATGTTTGCCCGTGTGGAGTTTTATATGTTGTTGTTGACCTGGTGTTTGAAACATGTATTATTTTGTTACTCTCCTTTTGGTAGAAAAATCTTAGATTTTGGGATTTATTTATTATCAATGATATTTTCTCGCATGTTTTACTTGATGGTGTATGAATTATATTGGATCATGGATGGTTGATTGATTTAAGTGGATTTTTGGCTCACTTGATTGGTATATTGATTGGATATTGGATATTCTCATTTTGGTTGGTTGTGAGCATTACATCCTCATATCATATTCATTCATGAAACATTTGTACCACTGTGGAAATACTGGAAACACTAGAAATACATGGAACACTGATTTGTGACATTATTATAGACCCTCTTCGAGGGATGTGTTGGAGAAGAGTCATGGATATTGGTATTAGATATTTGTTGTATAGGGTTGATGAACCCTCTATAGGTTCTATGTTCATGGAATACCTCAATTGGCGTGGGTTTATAAACCTCTCATGGGTCCTACGTCCATAGCTGAGCTCGGTAGGTGTATATGAAAGTTGTGCATCATTATCATCATCCACCATCATCATCTTCATTGCATTCTATATGTTTTGCTTAGTCTGTGAGTGTATTTTTCTATTTGTGGCTTGATATCTATCAATTTGTTCTATCTTCTTGTATTTGTATTCGGAGTATATGTATACTTATACTTCTTTCCCCTACCCATTTTTTTATATGCGTGTATAGTAAAACTATTTATGGGGACGACGTAGGCTACCATTTGAGACATTTTTTGATTGTAGGTAATATAACCATAGTTTGTATTTATATGCTTTATTTTATACTTTACTCAGTCATCCTATGATATCTACTAAGTATAAGTGGACCGTACGCATCCCTACTTGCCCTTTTGGTACAGATCCAGGTACGAGTGCCCCGCACGGATAGCTAATTCAAGTGACAGTTAGTCTTTTGAGGTAACGATTGATCTATGTATCCAGAGTTAACTACTATTTTTTCTCTTCTAGACTATGTCTTATTATATTCAGAGATAGAGTTTATTCCTTTTTTGGTCATCCTATGTATATTTTGACTTTGAGTTGTATTAGTTGGTTCTTACAGTATGAAACCAGATTTAGGGATTTAGTTATGTATCTTTATTTTGTTTACTATTTTACCATATATGTATGGTTTGACTCCATTCTAAGGGTCTTGCCTTGGGTTTTTGTATTGATTTCCTATTTTGTATTAGTATGGGTTATAGGCTTACATGACAAGGCTTTCGGCGATAAGTGCAATCATAACCCTTGGTTTTTAGGTTGTGAAAAATTGGTATTAAAATGCCATGTTCATTAGTCTCAATAGTAAGAATAGGGTGTCTAATAGAGTCTCTTAATTCGGTACATAATCGTTTGTATCTATCTTCGAGAGGCTATAAGATGTCATTAGGAAACTTTTCTTATTTTGTTTTATATCATGTGGATCTTTTATACCATGTGTTCTAAGTTATATTTCACCAGTTTCTGAGGAGATGGTGAGGACTAGATCCAGTCAGGCTAGAGATTCAAATCCATTATCTAACAAGAGAGCCTAATATAGAGAGTGAGTTATGAGTCGTGGTCAAGATCGACGTAGAGGATGGGAAAGAGGCTCTTCCCTATCTAGATATAGCACTAGGGGACTCTCCATCGAGCCTCAGTTTGATTATGTTGGAGTTATAAAGCTACTTTAGTTCTGTAGACTTCTTCTACCCTAATCTTGGAGGGATTGTTGATTTGGTTGTTAACCTAATTGAAAGTTGATTTTGTGAGGCCACCTGGTGTTCTCCCAACTCCAAGTATTGTACCTCCATCTATGCTAGAGTATGCTTATTATGTTCTTTCAATTTTAAGTGTGGATCCTTTTATTATACCGATATCTATTTATGGTACTCTACAGACTTTAAGAGCGGTTCCTCCTTCAGTGTCTGTATCTGAGTATGGTATTTCAAGATCTAGAGTTCAATTTTCTTCAATGATGCCTCCTTAGATATGTTCTCAACCAATCAAATTAACTATGCTTCCTATTGTTGCAAGTACAATTATGTCTTCTGAGGATCAAAAAACGTTTAAGAGATTAACTTATTTGGGTGCTCCTAGGTTCAGTGGTTTTGTAGCCGAGGATGCTTTTGAGTTTTTGATGGATTATCATGAGAGGTTACATAACCTTAGTTCTCTTGAGATGCATAGGGTTGCTTAAGCTAGTTATCAGTTAAGAGATACTACCAGAGGTTGGTGGAGGTCACTTATTAGCTATTGATCTCTTGGTTCACCAAAGATAACTTGGGATCAGTTTATCAAGGTTTTTTTGGATAGGTTTGTGCCCTTCTGTCTAAGGGATCAAATGAGAGATGAGTTTAATCACTAGGAGTAGGGCTCCATGACTGTTGTAGAGTATGAGGCACATTTTCATACCTTGTCCAGATATTTCTATTCTAGTATTGCCACTAAGTTTGAGAAGATTTGAAAGTTTATGAAGGGGTTGGACATCTCTATTTATCTTGCTATGACTCAAATGGTAGTGTATGAGGCATCGTTCTTGTGTATTGTGGATCATGCTAAGATGATTGAGTCTATTCTATGAGAATCTTAGGGAGGCACCAAAAAGGTGCACCATCAGGGTGAGTTTGGAGGTCACACTTATTGAGGAAGGAATTCTAGAGGTTTTCATAGGTATTATGGTAGACCCGTGCAGGAAGCCTTGTAGAATTCAGGTAGTGGGTCTTCATGTTCAACAGTTTTGGGTGCTTGTCCTAGTTCAACCATACGTCTTTCCATTGAGCTGAGTTGTAGGGCTTGCTACCCGTGTGATGAGATTGTCCATTTGGACAAGGATTGTCCCCATTGTGTTTTTAGAGCTACTCTTATATTGGCTATGAGAGGTAGAGGTTCTACTAATGGTGCGATAGGTAGAGGTAGTGGTTTTCTTAGAAGTTGTCGTGGGGCTACTCAATTAGGTGGTAGATATGGCCAATGGAATACTATACCTACTAGGCCAAAGGTAAAGGCCTTCGATGTTATTATTACAAATATTGTCTCTATTTGTTTTAGATCTACATCAGTATTTTTTTATTTGGGATCAACTTTCTTGTACATGTTTGCATATTTTTCTTTGGGTTTTGATTTAACTTGTGAGCCTTTTGATGCTCCTATCCATGTATCTATCCCCATAGGAGACTCTTTAGTGGCGGATTATGTGTATCAAACTTGTGTTGTGGCTTTTATTGGGCGTGAGACTTGGATATATCTGACTATATTAGATATGGTAGATTTCAATGTTATCTTAGATATTGATTGGTTAGCTCCTTATCATACTGTCTTAGATTATTATACAAATACAGTAACTTTAGCTTCGTTGGGTATGCCAAGGATAGCTTGGAAGGGTGTGCTTTATTTGGGTCCTAAGAGAATTATATCTTTTCTTCAGGCTCGTTGCTTGGCTGAGAGAGGATGCTTGTCTTATTTGGCTCATATCCATGATATAGTGTTGCTTCACTTTCTTTTTTGGATTAAGTTCTTGTGGTTCGTGAGTTCATAGATGTTTTCCCTATGGATTTTCCTTGTATGCCTCTGAATCATAATAGTGACTTTTCTATTAATGTCGAGCTGGGCACCAAGCCTATTTCTATTAGTCAAGGAATATCTATGATACTATTCCTCATATTGATGATTTGTTTGACCAAATTCAGGGTGCTTCGGTGTTTTCAAAGATTGATTTGAGGGTTGAGTATCACCAATTGAGGATTAGAGCCTCAAATATTCTTAAAATAGCTTTTCAGACTTGATACGGTCATTATGAGTTCTTGCTCATGCCCTTTGGGTTGACCAATTATAACACCCCGAGTCTGTACTCCGGACGCTACACGGAGCTCATAATACCAAAGGACCACAAGCTAACCCATGACTGGTACCTGCTGCAATAACTACATAATAATACTATAGTATGTGGAAATTAGGGGGAAAACATGCCATAAGGTTTAATACTGTATAAAACTGAATACGGTATAACAATACCAAAACTGAAACATCTGTCTGGAAAATACACTAGTCTTAAAAAGCCTCTAAACTATCTGAAATATGGAGTTGATGGAACAAGTCCCCAACTAACTCCAAACTATTGAAATAAGTTGAACTTTTAAAATAATCATTATGTCCTCAAACTATGAGGACTCACCACTAACTCTGTCAGCTGAATATCTGAACTGCTAAGTATGAACGAGAGACCGCGTATCTGAATCTATGATATAAAACATCATAGCATAAAAGAAAGGTATGCATCAGTACTTTGAATGTACTGGTATGCAAAGTGAGGTAGGCTGAAATGCATGGTTTCATTTGCATAAACAATTCTGACTGAATGACTTGAATAAACTGAATGGGGGTACATACATGAATACATATACTGTAACTGAGATCGTAATAACACTGGATACTGAGTTCTGGATTACTAAGTTACTGATATCTGAGTTTACAGATACTATGTAGCTGATAACTGAGTGACTGTATCTGACAGACTTGATCCTGTGGAACTATACTGACTTCCATACTAAACTGAGTGACTATATCTGACAGTCCTGAATCTGTAGAACTGAACTGAGTTCCATTCTGAGACTGGAACTGAAACTGAGAATGTGGGAGGAAATCATCTAACAAATATGCCCTTTTTTAAATAGATTGGGGTCCAACCTGTAACCCCAGTTGGAAAGGTATCAGTACCGTACCATGATTAAAGACAAGTTGTAAGTTAACCCTTTCTGACAGGAAGTTTTTTCATCAAACCTCGCTGGCAGGAAAACTCGTATGAGATGTATCAACCCTAGTCTAGCAGGAAGATGTCTCAAATTATGCTGGCTACGTAGTTCTGTAATGCAAGGATTTCTACTAAGGTTCAAACCCTCTACTGGCAAGTATTCCTCCATCCCTGGGTTCGCTCGGTGCTGAATCCTACTCCTAACTGAATAGACACTGAAATGATTTCTAGTTCATACTAGACTTGACTGAACTATTACTGATTATACTGTCTAACTAAACTAAACTGAGTTCACTGAGTTCCATTGACTGACGGAATACTATTGAATTTTGTTAACTGGCTGAATTTACTAAGACCTAAACTGAATACTGAACTGGACTGGACAGACACTAAGTCTACTGAGTTTTTCCTGAGTTCTGTAACTGACTAAGAGTACTACTGATCATGACATAACTGATAATATCCTGAGTCTGACCATGGATCTAGGTAATCAGCTAAATTATTGGGTATTAAATACCCCCAGAACTCGATAGAATAAATTACAAGACATGGCACAATCTTGAAGCATGATAAATAACTATTTGATCATCATTCATTCATTAGGACATTCTGGGAAACACTTGCATGACATGAACTTGAATACATGCTAGCATAATATAATTTCATTATTTAATTCTCATGAACAATTCATCAAATACTTGGAAGGAATTATATATGCACAAAGTACTAACCAACACATGAGCATCACAAATTCAAAGATTTAACATGAATTCATATGGTACTACATGCATAATAGTTGTTTTTACATAAATCATACACTTAATCATGGAATAGAAATCCAATCAACATTATAATCATGAATACACTTGAATCCAAATCATGGAAAGCATGAAATCAAACTACTTAAAGTTTAAAAATAGTTTCTTGGACTCCAATGGTGGAAGGAACCCTTGGATGAACACTTGACATACCGTGGTTGCTAAATTCTTAAAGAAAAATGGCGAAACCTTGGACCTTGTCTTTGAAATTAAATCACCTAGGGTTCTTGTTCTTGAGCAATTTGAGAGAAAGTGAGTATATTTTGCTCAATAAAGGCTGAATCTCCTGTTTTAGGGATGAATAGGGGTGGGAAAAAGATCCTAATACCCCTGAGGATATGGCTTTTTAATTACTAAAGGTTGGACTATCGATGCATAGACCTATGCACCGCGTCATTGGTATCTATACGATAGACAATGCGCCACGTTAAGTTTATGTTGATTCACTAGAAATTACCACTGGGAGCCAAGGAAAAATATTGATTGATGCGATGGCCGATGCGCCGCGCTGAGATCGCATCGATTCACTATTTTGGATACCCAAACGTGGTTCAAATGAGTTCTGAAAAATATGAAATTCATTCGAGAACACCTACTAATATTCCTGATCATGAATCAACCTAAAGATTGACATTTTAAGGTCATAAGAGTTGTGAAATAGAGTTGCCAACTTATGAAGGCCAAAATAATACTAAGTCTGACTACTTAGCTAGAATTTTCTAAGTCTGGGAACCCTTAGCAAAGCTTAAAAGACTGAGTTGAGGGATGAGAAGTTGTATGTTGAGTTCTCCAAGAGTGAGTTTGGTTGGAGTCTATCTCTTTCTTGGGTTATGTTGTGACCAAGGATAGTATTATGGTTGATCCAGGAAATATTGTAGTAGTTCTTGATTGGTCTAAGCCTACTTCTCCTATTGGGATGTAGAGTTTTGTTTGTTTGATTAGCTACTATCGGCATTTTATTGAGGGTTTTTCATATATAGCGGCTCCATTTACCAAGTTGACTCAGAAGAAGATTTCTTTTTAGTGTTTGATGCTTGTGATAGCTTTCAAAAGCTCAAAGATTTGTTGACTTCAGCTCATATCTCGACTTTGCCCAAGGAGGGTGTGGGTTTTAACATCTCTTGTGATGCCTCAATTTTTGGGTTAGGTGCTATGTTGATGTAGGAGGGTAAGGTGATTGCCTATGCTTCTCGTCGGTTGAAGCCCCATGATAAGAATTACCCACCCATGATTTAGAGTTGTGCATAATTATTTTTTCTTTGAAGTTGTGGAGGAACTACCTATATAGAGTTCATTTTGTGATTTTCTTGGATCATCATAGACTTTAATACTTCTTCACCCCAACGAGATCTTAATATGAGGCAACACCATTAGATTAAGTTGCATAATGATTATGACCTGACCATTCTTTATCATTCGGGTAAGGCTAATATGATTGTTGATACCTTTTGTTGGAAGTCGACTAGGATGGGTAGTATGTCACATCTTTTGATTCAAGTAAGACCTTTGGCCTTAGAGGTTCAGTCTTTGGCTAACCAGATGGTTAGGATTGATATTTGAACACCTGAGTGTGTTTTGGCTTTTATTGATGCTAGATCATCCTTGACAGAGTAGATTCAAGCTCATCAATTTGATAATGTTGGGTTGAGAGTGACTCAGGGTAAGGTGTTGAGTGGAGAGGCTAAAGAAGCCTTGCTTGATCTAGATGGTGTATTAAGTATTGGAGGGAGAGTTTGTATGTTAAGAGTGGATGATTGGAGTAGATTGATTTTGGAGGAGGCTCATTATTCCAGGTATTCTATCCATCTGAGAGTAACTAAAATGTATCATAATTTGAGACAACATTACTGGTAGGGTGGTCTAAGGAAAGATATAGCAGATTTTGTAGCTCGTTGCCTATGTTTCCAGTAGGTGAAGGTCGAGTATTTATGGCCTAGTAGTTTACTTCAGAGGTTACCCATTCTTAAGTGGAAATGGGAATGGATCACTATAAACTTTGTAATCGGGTTGCCTCATGCTTCTCATGGTTCTAATAGTGTTTGGGTCATCATGGATCGATTGACCAAATCTGCACATTTCATTCCAGTTCAAGTTTTTTTCTTTGCTGAGAGATTGGCCCATATATATATTCATGAGATATTTCATCTTTATGGTGCACCAGTGTCTATCATCCCAGATCGAGGTTCAGTGTTCACATCTCACATTTGGAAGACTTTTCAGGAGGTGTTGGGTACCCGAGTGGATTTTATCATAAATTTTCACCCCCGGATTGATGGTTAGTTGAAGTAGATTATTCAAGTTTTTGAGGATATGCTTTATGCTTATACAATGGAATTTGAAGGTCAGTGGGAGAAATATCTAGCTTTTGCAAAGTTTACATATAATAATAGGTATCATTCCAGTATTAAGATGGATTATTTTAAGGTTTTATGTAGTATGCATTGTCTCTCTCCAGTTGGTTGATTTGATGTTTCAAAGATTAAACCTGAGATATGGACTTGTAAAGGGAGTCTTTAGATAGAGTTTAGGTCATTCAAGATAGACTTACAGCAACTCAAAGTGGGCAAAAGTGTTATGCAGATCGTAGACTTTGTGCCTTGAGATTTAGTGTTAGTGATTGTATCTTTCTTCATGTTTCACCCATGAAGGGTGTGATAAGGTTTGGGAAGAGGGGCATGCTTATACCTAGGTATATTGAACCTTTTGAGATCCTTTGGACTATTGGGGATATGGCCTATGAGTTAGCATTACCTCTAAATTTATTAGCTGTTCATCTAGCTTTTCTTGTTTCTATGTTTTGGTGTTACATTTCAGATGAGTCTCATGTTATTTATTGGAATCCAGTTCAGTTAGACGAGTGGTTATCTTTTGTTAAGGAGCCTATCTTCATTCTTGCCAGGGATGTTAGACGGTTGTATTCTAGAGTTATTTCTGTAGTTAATGTCTAGTGGAGACATCGACCTGTAAATAAGTCTACTTGGGAGGTCGAGTCAAATATTCATAGTAATTATCCCCAGCTTTTCATTTATTCTGGTATTTATATTGCCTTTAGTTTGAGGATGAACTAGATTCTTAGTGGCAGATGATGTAATGCCCTGACTATTCGTGATTTTTTTGAAATAGTTATTTTTGTGTCATTTGACTATTTTACCTCTCCCGTGGTTGCATTGTGGAATTTTTGGGGTGTGGAGATGATTGGCACGGTCCTATTGCATTTCAATGTGGTTTATGTGAGATTGTGATTTTTATGGTTTTAAAGGCTTACGAGTTGACTCTGGTTAATATTTTTTGATCTGTACATCAGATAGAAAAATAGATTGCACCAGTAGATTTGAAATATCGATCCTAGGTTGGTAACATGGTTGGTGTAGTTTTGTGGCTTTTATATCTCATTTCGACCCTTGGTTTGAAAAGTTGTGAAATTGAGTTTCAGAGGTCAATTTTGTGAAAACAACATTTTTTAAAAGAATTTGATATCGCCATCGAGTCTAGAGAATCAAATTTAGTGGTGTAGCATAGTTTGTTTGCATACATGGGATTCCGTATGAATCTCGAGGTATCCATAGAGACTTGGAATTATCTAAGTCTCCAGTTGATGCACTCACTTAAGCGATGCTTTGGTTGCTTAAGTGACTTGTCCTGACAACCAAAGTGTTACCTAAGTGACACCAGGCTCTCCTAAGAGATGTTCGCTTAAGTGATCGCCTAGTCACTTAAGTGACAGTGGCATGCCAGATGTGTGTCGCTTAAGCGACAGCCATGCCGCATACGCGATAAAGCAGGCTTCGCTTAAGCGATGCCTTGTAACTTAAGTGATAGCTGCCTAAGCGACCCGGTAGTCGCTTAGATGATGGTTGGGTGCTTTATTTTTCTATTTTCAAAATTTTTACACTATTTTTAAGACTTGGATCTAAGGGTTTGAGTTTTTGAGCATTTTCTTATATTTTAAGGCTTGGGTAAGTTCCAAATCCCTATTACAATTAATTTTCTTTGATTTTATCACTAAAATTTTATTTTAAATTCGGATTTTTGAGGTGGAATTTGGGGATTTTGGCTTGGAAGGCCCAAAATTATCATTTCTTTGATTCAAACCCAAATTTCACTCTGTTTTCACCTTCCTTTGATCTTGGAAAATGCATTTTTGGACTAAAATTTTAGTTTTACCCCTGTTTTTTGAAAACCCATTTCGAGGTTCTGTATTAACCCTAATTCAAAAATGGGTAATGTCGGTATCTTTGGCTTTTTTGATGCGTATATTCTATATTTATGTGTTTAGTTGATTCTCGGTTCGTGCTAAGGTGAAAGCTCTATGTTAAAGGATTTTTGGACTAGTTTGTGACATTCGAGGTAGGTTATGGCTTAACTTTATTTAGAATGGGTTGAGTAGTTGATACTAATGTAAAAGAATGCTATGGATATAAGGTTGTATCATCAAAAATGTGTTTACGCAATTTATGCGCCCGTATGGGACCTATGTGGATAATATTTTATTATTTTGAGACATTATATGTTATGTGTAACCGTGTGCGGTGTTATATGATGTTGTTGCCCTGGTGTTTGAAACACGTATTATTTGGTTGCACTCTTTTTTGTGTAAAAGCCTAGATTTTTTAGATTTATGTGGATCTAAAAAACGTGTAGATTTTTGTACGGTGTTATATGATTTTTGTTTTACTTGATGGTTTCTGGATTATATTGGATCATGGATGGTTGGTTGATTTGAGTGGATTTTTGGCTCACTTGGTATATTGGTTGGATTTATGACCATTACATCCTCTTATTATGTTCATTCATAAAACATTGGTACTATGATGGAAATACTAGAAACACTGAAAATACTTGAAACACTAGAAACATTGGAAACACTAATTTGTGACATCATTATTGACCCTCTCCTAGGGATGTGCCGAAGAGGATTCATTGATATTGATACTGAATATTGGTTGTATACGGGTTGATGGACCCCCATGGGTCCTACGTTCGTAGAAGAGTTTAGTAAGTGTTGGTTGACAAACCTCTTATGGGTCCAACATCTGTAGCTAATCTCAGTAGGTTTATATGAAGGTTGTGTGACAACCTCATGCATTATCATCATCCACCATCATCATCTTCATTGCATTCTATATGTTATGCGTAGTCTGTGGGTGTATTTCTTTTTGTGACTTGATATTTGTCTATTTGTTCTATCTTCTTCTATTTGTATTTGGAGTATGTGTATACTTATTCTTCTTTCCCATACCTGTTTTTGTTATGTCCGTGTATAGTAGAACTGTTAGTGAAGACGACGTGGGCTACCATTTGGGACATTTTTTTATTGCAGGTGGCTTGCCCATAGTTTGTGTCTATATGCTTTATTTTCTACTTTACTCAGTCGACCAATGATACCTACTAAGTACCAGTAGACCATACTCATCACTACTGTGCCTTTTTGGTGTAGATCCAGGTATGGCTATGCCACACAAATAACTGATTCGGGTAATATCTGGAGTCTTTCAAGATAGAAGTTGATCTATGCATTGGAGATGACTACTACTTTTCTTATTTAGACTATGTCTTATTGTATTCAGAGATAGAGTTTGTTCCTTTTTTGGTTATCCAATGCATATTTTGAATTCAAGTTGTATTGGTTGTTTCTTACACTGTGACACCAAATTTTGAGATGTTTTTTGTATCTTGATTTTGTTTTCTCTTTTACTATATATGTGTGTTTCGATTCCATTCTAAGGGTATTGCCTTAGATTTTGGTACTTATTTCCCATTTTGTATCAGCTTGGGTGATAGGCTTACATTTAAAGGCTTACAACGAAAAGTGCCATCGTGACCCTTAATTTTTTGGCCTCGACAGTGATTCAATAAGGATATGTACCATTTGGATAGTAAGGTCGAATTGGGTAATTGAGTTTGTGATAGCATGATTACTGAGCCTGAGTACTGATAACATGAGATACTGAGAACTGTATAACTGAAATAACTAATACTTAGCGACTATATCTGATAGTCTAGGTTCTGATGGAACTAGCTGAGTTTTGTGCTGTTCTAAGTTAAATGTATCTGACAGTCCTAAATCCTGTAGAACTATCTGAGTTCTATTACTGAGACTGAATGACTGTATTTGACAGTCCTGATTCTGTACTGAAACTGTAGGAAGTAGTCATCTAACCAACATGCCCCACGTGAAGCAATATAGCTGAGTTGGGGTACAATCTGTAACCCCAATTGGAAGAGTGTCTATACTGCACCACAGGTAAGGACAAGCTGTGGGTGATCCTCATCTGACAGTGTCTCTAAAAGAGAATGGTGGGGCCTTTATCTGACAGTGCTTATCCACCTCATCAACCCTTATCTCATAGTGTTGATATCTCAACCGATGATGGCTACATAGTTCTGGAATACAAGGATTGTTTCTAAGAATCACACCCTCACCTGACGGTGTGTGTTCTCATTCTTGGGTTCACTCGATACTAAATCCTACACCCATCTGAATAGACACTGAACATGATTAACTGAACTGAACTGGACTGAGTTAACTGAGTTTCATTGACTGACGGAATACTACTGATATTAATGAATTTCTGAGATTTCTGAGATTACTGAGTTTTCCTGAGTCACATGACTGACTAAATTTCTATGAACATGGCTCGACTAAGAGTATCTTGAAAACATGACACTGCCTCTAGGCACACAACTAAATTGTTAGGCACAAGTACCCCGAGGACTCGATAGCATGAAATTGACAAAGCATGACTTTCTTGAATACATGACCAACATCACAATCCATAATACAATAAGTTGGAGATTACATGAAGTAGAAGTTCTAAAGCACCACAAGGGCTACACATGAATCCATAATTCACTGACTAAGACATTTCATCAAACACATGACATGCATAAACTTTTACATGATTGGGGATTTCATATTATCATACTAGTATGGAACTTTTCCTTCATATAGGCATTTAATCAAACATATGGGGAACATGCTTTGGTTATACCATCATCAATAAATCTAATAAACATGGTTGCATCAATCAACATGCAAATTTAAGGATTTATCATGATTATTATGCAAATCATCACATCCTAGGGTCAATCATGGGAATATGTAATTTAAAACATGAATCAAAACTCCACAACATCATGAACATGAATTTCAATTCAATTTAAATCATTAACATTCATAAATACTCAAATCTTGGATTTTGAAAATAGATTCTTGAGCTTCATGGGTGAAAGGGACCCATGAATAAATACATGACATACCTGGGTTGTGAGTTTCTTTAAGTTCTTGGACTTGAAGAACTTGAATTTCTTAGTTTCTTGAAGAAGGATTTGGATCTTGTTCTTGGGGATTATCTTTGATAGAAAACCCTAATTTGATGTTGTAGATGGATAATGAACTTATGAGCCTTGATCTGATATAATTTGAGGTTAAAACGGGTGAAAAAAGACACAAATACCCTTTTAAAAATGACTTTAAGATATCTGAACGAACTATGCGATGGTCCGTCGCTTGGTCGATAGTCTGTCGGTCCTGACCGCCGCACCTGGGCATAATAGGGGTTCACTGCCTCTGCTGCGACGGCTTGGGCGAAGGTCCATCGGCCTGAGTCGTCGCCCTTAGGTAGAAGGTGGTCTCATTGCCTCTGCTGCAATGGTTTGGGCGATGGTCCGTCGCTAGCTCGACGGTATGTCGGCCCTCATCGTCCCACCTGGGAAGTTTTGACTATTTTTTGTAAAATGGCCATAACTTTCTACCCCGATACCTAATTTGGACAAAATTGGTATCGTTGGAACGATAATTCAATTTCCCACATGATAAAAATTGAAAATATTAAAAAATATCACACGTATAAAAGTGGATTCATCTTTCAAAGTAAGTTTCTAAAATTTTTGAGACAATTTTAAGCTAAGTAGAAGTACGGGGTATTGCAATATCTCCACCTTGAGAACATTCATCCTCAAATGAGACTGAGTGAGAGGGGAGAAAATAAAATAATGTACATACTGAACATGAATAACTGGAACATGATCTCATGACTGACATGACTGGTAACTAAATATATCATACCGAACATGCATATCTGATGCATGTGTAACTGATTCATGAATGCATGACTGAGTGTTCTGAGGAACTAAATTTCTCACAATGAGAATGCATATCTGATTCATGATTATATGACTGAACTGGTGTGTGAATGCTTGACTGAATATGCAATGGTATTTAATACCAAGTTTATAATGGAATTCTGAACATGAAACTGAGTAATATTAAGGAGAACTATTACCTTGAACTTGATCTAAGTTATCAGAGATAAGTTGATGATACTTGGTACACATGTCTGATTCTGCTTCCTAAGTATCTCCCTCAACTGACTGATTTTACCAAAGAACTGTGACTAGAGGAACTTCTTTGTTCCTCAGTCTACGAGTCTGATAGTCTAGGATTTCAATTGGGATCTCTTCATAATAGAGGTTGTTCAGAACATCTGTGCTCTGAATAGGGACTATGACTGCTGGGTAACGTATGCACTTATTAATCAAAGATACATAAAAGACTGGATGAACTGAGGCTAGATTTGAAGGCAATTCAAGCTCATAAGCTACCTTACCTAAGTGACTGAGAATTTTAAAGGGACTGACATATCAGGGATTGAGCTTTCCCTTCTTGCCGAATCTCTTCACTCCCTTCATGGGAGAGATCTTTAGATAGACATAATTACCAATCTCAAACTCGAGATCTTTTCTGCTCAAATCTGTATAAGACTTTTGTCGGCTCTGAGCAGCCCAGAGTCTTTCTCTGATCAACTAGACTTTTTATAAGGCATCGAATACTAAGTCAGGCCCTATAACTGAGGCCTCACTAACTTCGAACCAACCGACTGGAGATCTGCATCTCCTACCATAAAGAGCTTCAAACAAAGCCATCTTAATATTGGAATGATAGCTATTGTTGTACGCAAACTCAATCAAAGGTAAGTGGTCATCCCAAATGCCCTTGAAATCAATTGCACACGCCCTTAGCATATCTTCTAAAGTTTGAATGGTCCTTTCTGCTTGACCATCTATCTGAGGATAGAAGGCTGTTCTGATATAAACTTAGGTACAAAGACCCTTTTGGAATGTTTTCCAAAAATAAGACGTAAAATGGGTACCTCTATCTGAGATAATAGATAACGGAACACCGAGAAATCTGACCAACTCTTTGATGTAGAGTTTGGCATAATCCTTGGCTGAATAAGAGGTATAGAGTGGGAAAAAATGAGCTGACTTGGTCATTCTATCTATAATGATCTAGACTGAATCGTGCTGGCCATGAGTACGAGGCAAACCCATCACAAAGTCCATGTTCACTTGTTCCCACTTCCAAGTAGGAATACTGAACTACTGCATGGACCCACTAGTCTTTTGATGCTCTATCTTAACCTACTGACATGTAGAGCACTTAGCCACAAACTCTGCAATATCTCTCTTCATCCCACTCCACCAATAGATTTCTCGTAAGTTGTGGTACACCTTTGTGGCCCCTAGATGAATAGAGTAGCGCTCACCATGCGCTTCTGCAAGAATTTGCTGCCTTAAGTCGTCTATGCCTGGAACACATAAATGAGACTAACAACTCAATACACCATCTTCCCCTTGGGAGAAAACCTCTACCATCTGATCCTTGACTGACTCCTTTAACTTGACAAGGCTGGGATCTCTATCTTACTTTTCTTTCACCTCAAAAACTAGAGATGATTCTGAAATACTCTAAAACCATATGTCACCCTCTCCTGAATCAACTAAGAGAATGCCTTGTCTGGAAAGCTAATGGATTTTTTGAGCTAACTTCTTCTTACTGTCCTCAAAATGAGCAACACTTCCCATAGACAGTCTACTGAGAGCATCGGTTACAACATTGGCCTTGCCCGGATGATAAAGGATACTCATGTCATAATCTTTCAAGAGCTCTAACCACCTTCTCTAACGATGATTGAGATCTTTATGAGAAAATACATTCTGAAGGCTCTTATGATATGTGAACACATCTACATGAACCCCATATAGATAATGCCTTCAAATCTTCAAGGCAAAAACTACAGTTGCTAACTCAAGATCATGAGTAGGATAATTCTTCTCATGGGGTTTAAGCTGTCTAGAGGCATAGGATATGACCTTACTATGCTGCATGAGGACACAACCCAAACCTACTCTGATTAATCACAATACACTACGAACCCATCTGAATCCTCTGGAAGAGCCAAAACTGGAGCTGAGGTGAGTCGAGTCTTCAACTCTTGAAAACTCTTCTTGCAAGGATCTGACCACTAAAACTTGACTTTCTTTTAAGTCAATCTGGACATAGGGGATGAAATAGAAGAAAATTCCTCAATAAACCATCTTTAATAGCCATCAAAACCCAAGAAACTCCTGATGTCTGATAGAGATAGAAGGCGAGGCCAAGTTTTTACTTCTTTGGTCTTTTGAGAATCAACTCTAATGCCATAATCGGAAATGATATGACCCAGGAATACTACTGACCTTAGCCAAAATTCACACTTACTAAATTTGGCAAACAACTGATGATCTCTGAGAGTCTGAAGTACGATTCTGAGATGGTCTGTATGATTACGCTCACTGCGGGAATAAACAAGAATATCATCTATGAAGACTATGAGGAACATGTCCAAGTACTGCTTGAACACGTAGTTCATCAAATCCATGAAATTGCTGGGGCATTGGTAATACAAAAGGACATAACTATGAATTCAAAGTGACCATACCGAGTACGAAAGGTTGTTTTTAGAATGTCACATTCTCTGACTCTGAGCTAATAATAGCCTGATTTGAGGTCTATCTTAGATGGCACCCTGAAGTTGATCGAACAAGTCATCGATTCTGGGAAGAGGATACTTTTTCTTGATTGTGACTTTGTTGAGCTGACGGTAGTCTATACACATTCTGAGAGAACTGTCTTTCTTGCACACGAATAAGACTAGTGCGCCCCATGGGGACGTACTAGGCCTGATGATTCCCTTATCTAAGAGATCCTTCAACTTCTCCTTCAATTCTTTGAATTCTGTTGGTGCCATTCTGTATGGAAAAATAGATATAGGCTGAGTATCTAGAAGAAAATCAATGTCGAAGTCTATTTCCCTTTCAGGAGGAATTCCTGGAAGATTTTCGGGAAAGACATCTAAATATTCATTCACGAATGGGACTCATTAGAGACTGGGAGTTTAAAAACTAGTTTCCTTAACTCGAATAAGATGATAAACATATCCTTTAGATATTATTTTTCGTGCCCAAAGGTAGGAAACAAGTTAACCTCTGAAAGATGAAGTACTATCCCTCTACTCTAGGATAGGTTCATTCAGAAACTGGAACTGGACTATTTTGTTTCTGCAGTCGACTGTGGCATAGCAGGAATAAAGCCAATCCATGCCAAGAATGATATCAAAATTAGTCATCTCTAATTCGACTAAGTCTGCTGAAGTGACTTTCTAAAATATCAAAATCGGGCAGTTCCTGTATTCCCGTCAGGCTATGATAGTTTTACCCACTGGGGTAGAGACTGAGAAGGGCTCTTCTTGAATTTTGGGACTGACTCCGAAATTAACTTCTATATAGGGAGTAACAAAAGACAAAGAAGCTCCTGGACCTAGCAAAGCATAAACATGCACGTGAAAGATCTATAACGTACCAGTAACCACATCAGTAGAATTTTCCTGATCTTGACGGACTGGAGAGAATAAAGTCGATTTGGGCATTGCCCACTAGTAGCACTGGAGGTGGCACCCTGCTGAGTTGGGATACCGGACAGATCTGGGAACGGTTTTGCTAACCCTGATAACCTGACTAAGGACAATCTCTTACTCTGTGGCCTGGATTGCCATATCCTAAATAGACATCGCTACTACTTTTGTAAGCACCCTTGTAGTTCATACCATAAGTCTAACAAAGGGGATTAGTTCGGGCATTGCTGACACTGCCCTGAGACTTAGATGCTGATGCTCTATCTCTATTACCATCCCTAAACTTAGGAGCTGAAGCACTACCTAAAGAAGGAGCTAGAACTGATGACTTAGGATGAAACTGAGAATGGTTTCCTCCCTCAGACTTAGGCTGAGCAAAGTTGAAACTACCTGTCATTGCTCTCTTATTCTGCTTCTCCCTCATCTTATTCTTTTTCTCCTCTATCTGCTGAGCATGGGTCATTATCCTGGCTATGTTCATGTCACTATTCAACATCGCAGACCTGCACTTATTGACTACACTATCATTCACTCCAGAAATAAGCTTACTCATTTTAGCCCTGCTATCCGCAACCACATGAGGAGCATATCTAGATAATTATGTAAACTTAAGAGAATATTCTTTCACGGTCATGTTACCTTTCCCGAGGTAGATAAATTCTAACACTTTAGTATCTCTCAGCTCTTGGGGAAATAATCTATCTAAGAATGCGCTGACAAACTCCTCCCACTCTATGGACCCTGTATCAACTGGCCTTTCTGACTTCCACTATTTAAACCAAGTGTAAGCAACATCTTGCAACTGATATGTAGCTAGCTCAGCGCTCTCACTAGAAGAAACCCCCATGACATTTGTAACCTTATGAACCTGATAAAAGATTTCCTGAGGGTCCTCATCTGATTAAGACCCGAGAAAGGATGGAGGATTCATTCGGGTGAAGTCCCGAATCCTAGCTATAGATGAATTGGCCACTGGGTTGGCCAGAACGACAACTAGTCGTTCATTCTGAGCAGCAACTGACTGAGCAAGAGTAGTGAATGCATCCCTGAACTCTACATGAGAAACATGTTCACCCAAAGGATCTTCGGGCTGAGGGGCTGGCTAATTCCCGTTTCTTCTTTTAGGAGGCATGTTCTGTAAAAAAAGGGAGAAATGGATTAGACTGAGATATTGACATGAGATTATGCTCACTGGAATGACATGAATACTGAAAGAAGAGAAACTGTTCCTAAAACATCTAATAGCCTCTTGTACATAAATATGGCGCGCAACACACTCATAAACAAGACTCTACTAGATGCGGTTTTCAGACTTCCTAGGACTCTATTAAACATGGCTCTGATACCAAGTTTCTAACACCCTAAATCAGGTACCTAGAATGATACACAGTGCTCATGACCCCGAAGGACCACAAGCTAACCCATGACTGATATCTGTACCTGAACACTGCATAATATACTAGATAAATGCGAAAATAAAGGTTGCAAGGCCAAAAGGTTCAAAACTGATAAAATAATCTCTGAATGATATGGTATCAAAATACTAAAAGAAAACCTGAAATAAACTATCTGAACATGATAGTCCAAAAAGCCTCTAATTGACTGAATTGTCTAAATAAGGAGTTGATGGGACATGTCCCCAACTAACTCCAACTACTAAAATAAATTAATTAATGAGCTAATAAAGTACTGGTCATGTCCTCGAAGGATGAGGACTCACTGCTAACTCTGACTGCTAAGACTGGAATGCTACTGATGCTCTGGAGCTCGTGCTTCAGAACATATGGTATAAAACACTATAGCGTAAACACGTCAGTAGGTTTGAATGTACTGGTATTTATGTGAGGTAGGCGGAATGCAAAGGGTTCATATGCATGAACTATAATAACCGATTGGATAACATGAGAGTGAGAATGCATGCATGAATACATAATAACTGTAACTGAGTTCATGATAGCATGATTACTGAGCCTAGGTACTGATAACAAAATATACTGATACCTGTATAATTGAAATGACTAACTAAGCGAATGTATCTGACAGTCTAAGTTCTGATGGAACTAGCTGAGTTTCGTGTTGTTCTGAGTTGACTGTATCTGACTGTCTTGAATCATGTAGAACTATTTGAGTTCTATTACTGAGACTTAATGACTGTATCTAACAGTCCTGATTCTGTATTGAAACTGTGGGAAGTAGTCATCTGACCGACATGCCCCAAATAAAGAAATATAGTTGAGTTGGGTCCAATCTGAAACCCCAATTGGAAGGGTGTCAATATCGCTCCACTAATAAGGACAAGATGTGGGTGACCCTCATCTGACAGTGTCCCTAAAATAGAATGATGGGTCCTTTATCTGACAGTGCTTATCCACCTCATCAACCCTTATCTGATAGTGTTGATGTCTTAACCTATGCTGGCTACATAGTTGTAGAATGCAAGGATTGTTTCTAAGAATCACACCCTCACCTGACAGTGTGTATTTCAATCCTTGGATTCATTCGGTGCTAAATCCTACTCCCATCTGAATAGACACTAAACATGATTAACTGAACTGAACTGGACTGAGTTAACTGAGTTCCGTTGACTGATGGAATACTATTGATATTACTGAATTTTTGAGATTTCTGAGATTATTGAGTCTACTGAGTTTTTCTGAGTTACATGACTGACTAAATTTCTATGAACATTGCTCGATTTAGAGTATCTTGAAAACATGACACTGGCTCTAGGCACACAGCTAAATTGTTGGGTACAAGTACCCCCAGGAATCGATAGCATAAAACTGACAAAGCATGACTTTTTTGAATACATGACCAACATCACAATCCATAATACAATAAGTTAGAGATTTCATGAAGTAGAAGTTCTAAAGCACCACAAGGGATACACATGAATCCATAATTCACTGACTAAGACATTTCATCAAACACTTGACATGCATAAACTTGTACATGATTGGGGATTTCATATTATCATACTAGTATGGCATTTTTCCTTCTCATAGGCATTTAATCGGACATATGGGGAGCATGCTTTGGTTATACCATCATCAATATATCTAATAATCATGATTGCATCAATCAACGTGCAAATTTAAGGGTTTATCATTATTATTATGCAAATCATCACATCCTAGGGTTAATTATTGGAATATGTAATTTAAAACATGAATCAAAACCCCACAACATCATGAACATGAATTTCAATTTAATTTAAATCATGAACATTCAAAAATACACAAATTTTTTATTTTGAAAATAGATTCTTCAGCTTCATGGGTGAAAGGGACCAATGAATCAAAACATGACATACCTAGGTTGTGAGATTCTTAAGGTTCTTGGACTTGAAGAACTTGAATTTCTTCTTGAAGAATAATTTGGATCTTGTTCTTGCGGATTATCTTTGAGAGAAAACCTTATTTTGATGTTGGGATAATGAACTTATGAGCCTTGATCTGATATAATTAGAGGTTAAAACAGGTGGAAAAAAAAACCCAAATACCCTTTTAATAACTGAATGAACTATGCGACGGTGGGTATGACGATCCATCGCTGGGTCGACGGTCTGTTGGTCCTGACCGTTGCACCTAGTATGAATAGGGTCTCACTGCCTCTGTTGCCAAAGCTTGGGCGATGGTCAGTTACTAGCTCGATGGTTCGTCGGCCTGAGTCGTTGCCCTTAGGCAGAAGGTGGTCTTACTGCCTCTGCTGTGATGGTTTGGGCGATGGGCCATTGCTATCTCGATGGTCCGTCGGCCATCATCATCGTACCTGGGCAGTTTTGACTACTTTCTATATTTCGACCATAACTTTCTACCCAGTTTGAACTCTGGCCCAATTTTCTGAACCGAAATGCTACACGGTCCTCATGACCCCGAAGGACCACAAGCTAACCCATGACTGATATCTGTACCTGTATACTGCATAATATATCATAAAATGCAGAAACATGAACATTAAAGGCCATAAGGTTTGAATTGAATAAACTTCTGATAACAAAATGTCTGAAAAAGGTATAACAATACCAAAAAAAAACTATAATAACTATCTGACATGCTGTAGTCTAAAAGCCTCTAAAGTTTCTGAATAAGGAGTTGAAGGAACATGTCTCCAAATAAATCCATGTATCAACTGAATAGTAAATACAACAATAATTATATTATCCTCGAATAAGAAGGACTCACTGCAAACTCTGTACACTGAAATGCTACAGCTGATCTGGAGCTCGTTCTTCTGAACCTTTAGTGTAACATAAGAGAAAGCACTATTGCGCAAATGCGTCAGTACATCTTAATGTACTTAGTATATGAGTGAGGTAGGCTAAATACAAAGGGTTATATGCATGAAAAATGCTGACTAATATGAACGTGAGAATACATGCATGCATATATAATTGTAACTGAATTCGTGGAGATACTGACTACTGAGTCTGAATACTGACAACATAAGTGTACTGATACTGAGATACTCAATAGATAAATGACTATTTCTAACAGTTCGAATTATGAAAAACTGGTCTGGTTGACTGTGTCTGACAGTCCTGAAGCTGAATACTGATATCATGAATTTTGATAACTGATATGACTGATACATGAGTTCAAAAAAATGCTATAACTGATATAACTGTGATGATCAGCCTAACCGATGTAACTGATACTGAGCAACTGTATTTGACAGTCTAAGTTCTGATGGAACTATCTGAGTTCCGTTCTACTTGGAGTAACTAAATCTAAGATCAGTCCTATCTAGAGGGTGATCATGAGTATACTGATAATAAGGATGATTTGACTTAGTCTGAGATCATCCCTATCTAGTGGGTGATCTTTAAGTCTATTTATAATGATAAGCATTGACTATACCTAACAGTACTGAATCTATACTACTAAGCTGAGTTGACTGTGTCTGAAAACCCTGATTCTGTAACTGAAACTGTGGGATGTGTTTATCTAACCGACATGCCCCAAGCTAAGCTGATTGGGGTCTAATCTCTGCCCTGAATGGAAGGGTTTCAGTACCACGCCACCAATAAAAACATCTGCTGTAGATTCAATCCTAATCTAGCGGGTGACTCCTGGGATTAGTCCTATACATATAAATATGCTAACGAGTGACCCCTGAGTATGTCAATCCTATCTAACGGGTGACATCTCATACCTACACTGGATACGTAGTTCTGGAACTTAGGGATTTCTTCTAAGGATCTCAGTCCTAATCTAGAGGGAGAGTTCCCATACCTAGGCTCACTCGGTGCTGAATCCTACTCCCATCTGAAAGATACTAAACTGAATAACTGGGCTGAACTAAATAATTTAATCGAACTAATTTTTTGAACTGATACTGATTAACTGAACTGAAAAAAGTTGTATTTTTTAGCGGAGCTAAAACTGAGTTTACTGGATTCTGATGACGGATGGAATATAATTAGTTCTGAGGACTGATTAAGAGTACTGAAGTTACTGAGATTTACTGTGATTACAGAGGTTACTGAGATTACTGAGAATACTGAACTATTGAGATTACTGAGTTT
Source organism: Capsicum pubescens (assembly GCA_030864215.1). NCBI lineage: Eukaryota > Viridiplantae > Streptophyta > Magnoliopsida > Solanales > Solanaceae > Capsicum > Capsicum pubescens. The sequence continues at coordinate 245,963,141 of CM061544.1, read as the reverse complement.
CCCTAAGTCACATGACTGACTGATTTCTATAGATCATGGATTGACTAGAGTATTGTGAAAACATGACATGGCTCTAGGCACACAACTATTTTTTTTCGAGTACGAATACCCCCAGGATTCGATGGAATGAAACTGACTCACACATGTCACGACTTGATCACAAGATCGGAGTCCACAATTCACAATATCATAAGTAGGGGATATTATACTTCATGTATTTATTCAACATCTCAAACATGGTAGGGGAAAGCACGGATATATTTTATGTACATAATTCATATCTCCATTATCATACATGCTTCATACCACAACAATAACAACACATAAATAGCATGGAAATTCATATTGAAGTGTATAATTAACATGGACTTGTCATTTAGATATCATGGAATCATGTAAATATGAACTTCTAACATTCTAGGCATTTCATCAAACACCTTACATGCATTCTTTAAGGCATAGGTGGATTTCATACTTGCATTAGTTCAACCCACCCAAAGTTAAGGATTTTCAACCAACAATCACATATATTCCATGAAAACATCGTTTAGATATCATCTTGAAACTTAAACAACAATCATAAACAAGTACATGCTCATATCACCACAAAAAGTTTACAAAATAACATTTAAAAGAATGATTCTTGAGCTCTATGAACGAATAAAATCCATAGATGAACACTATGCATACCTTAGATTAAGAATTCGTGAAGATTGACAATGAAATTTCCTTGAAATAGACTCTTCTATGAAAACCCTAGGGCTTGTTCTTAAGAATTTTGATCTTGATAGAAAACCCTAACCTTGTGGTTGAGAGTGTATGATAGAGCTTTTTGAGATGTTTAACTAAAGAGAATGGAAGATAATACGCTCCTTAAGGGTTATAAGTCTTGGGAAGTGAATGAAAAAAAACAAAATACCCTTACTAAAATAAATTCCCAGTTGCTAAAACTCATAGCTGACAACATTTGTGACAAGGCGTCAAAAATGTGACAAGCCATCAAAAATGTCGTCACACAGGAGCTGGAATTGATGGTTTCTGCCTAACTCTAATGACATTTTTTACAAGGCGTCACAAATGTGGCAAGCTACCACGAATATCGTCACTTAGGATCTGGTTTCTGCCTAAGGCTAACGACCTTCGTGATAGGGCATCACAAATATGGTAAGCTACCACGAATGTCGTCACTTAGGATCTGGTTTCTACCTAAGGATGACGACCTTCGTGATAGGGCGTCACAAATGTGGTAAGCTACCATGAATGTCGTCACTTAGGAGCTGGTTTCTGCCTAAGGCTGGCGACCTTCATGATAGGGTATCACAAATATGGGAATCTACCACGAATGTCGTCACTTAGGAGCTGGTTTCTGCCTAAGGCTGACGACCTTCGTGATAGGGTGTCACAAATGTGGTAAGCTACCACGAATGTCGTCACTCTGTTTCAAGCCTGACATGCTGGAGTAAAATAGGAATAACTCTTTGCTACGAAATTGGATTTAGGCGAAATTGGTATAGTTGGAAAGCTAATTCAATTATATATCTGTTGATAGGTCATGAGATCAAAATTTCCAATTATAATGAGAGATATTCTCATTTGAAGTTGACTATACCAATATCCTTCTCAAGAATTCAATCGGTAAGGAATGTTTTGATTCGTCTGATAGCTGGGAGTTATTTGAAGCCTTAATATACATCTAACCAACTCATAAAACTATAAAAGAACCATGATGTACTATACATGAGCTTGGTACATGGCTCTAATATTGGTTTGAATTTTTCGGGGTATTACACATACTTGTAAGCATTTATCAATAGCCAAACCATTTAGGTTAAGGGGACTTTCAATTGCCCTTATATATACAATATTAAACCACTTGGGGAACATCTGTTCCCTACAATCATAAACATTTAGACTTTAACATTTCCAAACCATTTAAACCAATTCCGTTAATGCATTCACTTGATGGATTTCCATGTAACCCGCAAGGTTTTCAAAATAGACCAACCATGACCACCAAAACCTTTACCCTTTTAAACCATGCCAAACATTTAAAGAATTTATATAATTTAAACCATTAAAACCATCCATAACCATTTAAAGTTCCATGACAAAACCAAACAATGCAAGAGTTCCAATGAATGTTCAATAATAGAGTAAAAATGTTCTTTGAGGCATTTTATCAAACATGTTGAGGGAACACCTTCACCAACGTCAAAACCAAAGTGTAAATCACCATAATTTGGGTTAATCAAGAGCCCTTAGCTAAAACATAACCAACAACCAACCACATTTGTAAACCATTACCAAAAACATGTAAAAATACAGTTTAAGCCAATATCAAACAATATGCATAAAGACCCTCAACAATATTTCGAAATCCACCATTATAGATTCATATACCAATGTTTAAAACAAAATACACATGGATTTATTTTGAAATAACGATGAGGGAAGGATTACATACCTTATACATAAAGATTCATGAAAGAAATCTTGGCCTTTGAGCCCGTTGAAGAACATATGAAGAAACCCTAGCCTCCAATCTTCTAAGAAAGTGTTTGAGAGAGTATTTGACGTGTTATGATCCTTTAATAATTGTTTTCGAAGGCCATATAGGGTTATATAATGTGAGGAAATAAAGGTTTAGGAGTAGAAAATGTCCAAACTACCCGTGACTTAAAAATTAAATGAATTCATGTCCAGGGATACGAGATCCAAGGGTACTAGTGACACCCCAATTGGTACCCCAACTCGTACACAACCTTGACAAGACCTTACCTACTGGTTTCTATATGACTTACCCTCCCTAACTTGTACCTAAGGGTACGAGTGGTAACCTCAATCGTATCCCCCAACTATATGGTGGACATATTACACTAGACAACTCAAAGATGCTACATACGACTTGTCCTATACCACTCGTAAGCTCCCATATGACTCTTACCCATAGATTCATACCTTGGGTAGTGAATAAGCCTTCCATACTGCCTAGGGTATGAATGAGTCACCTAGACACCCTATGACTCGTATTTAAGGGGTACGAGTGTCTCCCTTGAGTCGTATAGATCCAAAGAGGTCCAAAACCAATGAAATTTTCAAGAGTCCTATTTTCGGGATATTTCAATCTCCCCAACTAGGAACATTCATCCTCGAATGGAGGGTAAGGGTAAGAACAAGCATGAGGTAACACATTAACATAGGTCAAACTTTCTTCCAACCAAGATAAAGGACATGAGCACAAACCAAGATAAGAAGACAACCACACACCCCAAGTATGATTTACACCTCGGCACTTCCATTCCGACCTTTAACTAAGTTAGAAAACAATGATGCAATAGAAACCATTCCTGACCTTTAAAAAAAATTGAAAACAAAGAAGTATTAAAGAACACATCCCCGTACATATGAATTTCTGGAACAAAGAAGTAATGTGGATCCTTGGACTCCATGTCCACTTCCGCATCCCAAATGGCTTTCTCGAACTGATAGCTCCGCCATGGAACCTTTACCGAAACCACTCCTTTTGTTTGCAACCGGTGAACCTACCGATACAGGATTCCCTCTAAAGAACGATAAATTTGAGATTCCAATACCACCCAAAGGAACCAACCACACCCTACCCCAGCATAAACACTTAGGATGCCGAATGAGTGGAGCTTACCCTAAAGAGCAAATCAAATCCAACTTAGAAATTACCGAGCCACATCACTATGAGAGCATGAGTCTAATTATACACCACCAATTCTATGTTCAATCCTATCCAAAGCTAAAAGAATTTGACTTAAGCCACCGCGCTCAACTCCTTACATCTATCCCAAAACACCACTCCACTTTCATCACCATTATAACATGGAATCCATGAGTAAAGGACAAATCATATCTAACCATTGTAACCAAAACCCCCAACCTATGAAATCCATGCAAACACTATGCTAGGAAGACCATTCATAAAAACTATGCCTTACCAACTCTCAAGCACCTAACACAACTATGGGTATATCTACCAATCACAATATTCAAGTCTACCGCTTATATACCCGTGGTATGATCTATCTATCAAAAGATCTAACACTAATTAATATTTCACAATGGATTTTCACCACCTATTCCTTTCCTAACCATTTTTCATTAAAACCACCTTACCTCACCTTCAAACCTTAACCCTAGTAACCAGCCTAGATTCTCCCCCACTTAGGGACTTCTACATTCCCCTTTACAAAATATCAACATTCTCCCCAAGAAACCACCATCCTAACATAAAAAGAGTCATTAAGGAACCAAAATACAAGAATTATCCATGACACCCAACGCAAGACAAAGACCCCGCTAAAATAAGACACGACACTATAGGCACAAAGTACTTTACAACAAACATCTAGACTATAATGAAGAATCATCCCGACCAAACCATGCCATGAAAAGAGTCCTTAGACTAAACACCAAAAGAAACACAACCACCTATACCACAAGTATTGCAATGTAGAGTTAAGACTTATATTCAGGGAAGAGCTGAATGCAAAATATAAACCTTAGGCATAAGAGCTAATAGAATGCATGCAACACTAGTATAGTACTTCTCTTAACTAAGGTAGGAGATAATCATTAGAATATGCATCCCAACCTTCCCTTAATGTCAACCGTTAGAAGCAATTTAAGACTAACTATCATCCTTCACCCCATTACACCTACATGCATAACACTCCGCCCTAATGGGTATCACAAAGAATGTACACTAGTGAAATTTGATTTTCCTATACCAGAATCTCATCCACCCCAAAGTTCACCTAGAGCCTAGCAAAGACATACAAACACCATTTTGACCAAATTGACTCTAAGGTTTCCAATTAAAACAAAACCATTAAAAATCAAACCGTGGCCACCAAGGCCTTTTCAAAATCATTTGAATCCAACCAAAACCAATTCATGTTCCCTTAACCGTTTATGTAATGCAAGGATTTAAGAATAGTCAAACCATATGACAAAATCATCTTCATTGGAAATTTCACAAACAATTTGAGGATGTATAATTTCAAAAACCAAAACCAAGTAATTGGGGAACCCATAGTACCCCAAATTCATTCACCATTTCCATACATCCCCTGATTGTTCAAAATATTTATAAAACATGAATAATGTCAAAGCACTCCAACTGTACCAAAACCTCCTTTTCAAAACCATGAATTTAGAAATCGATTTCATGCTAACAATAAGGTATAGACATAGGGACAAAGATACATATAAGATCCATGATCCAACCTATCCAATGACTAGATCCCCAATCCATATTCGATCAACCTAAATCCCCAGCCTACGTCACAACCTTTCCACTATTATATTCCATAAGTCATCAACCTCATCCACCCTACTATTTTACCTCTGTAATTTCTGCATTGATATCCCAAGCTATTATACCTCTTTTACCAAGATAAAGCATCTAGATTTAAGTCTAGGCTCTACTAACCATCATGTACTACAAACAAGGCACCCTTATAGATATACATAAGCATAGTCCACCCCACAATAAGGACACTCCAACTTCCTTAGTAACCCACCAACAACTTATCCATTCCCTTCAAACTATTTCCCTTATGCATTCAAGAGTGAAAACACTCCACAAAAAACACTAAGACTGATGAAATCTCCATATAATAGATCCCTTAGTACCTACTTAAGCTTCTTTGAACCATTCTATAAAGAAGAAATAGAAATTGGACAAATGTACAAAACAAGGCCAAAAACCAACCTCCCCATTAGAAAGACACCATGAGAGTCATCAAGGAAGACCATAAAAGATTATTTCATCACCAAAACTAAACAAATAAAGGACCTTCCGAGTTAGGATCTTTAACCCAGACCAATTAATTAAGACACCCCTTTTTGGAGAGCGATCTTCGAGTTCTAGGACATGATATAACCTTTCCCTTAATAACTAGGGAACGAAACCATCCTCCCAATCTACAACCGACTCAATATGAAACCTAAAGACAATCCTTATGGATTTTGAAAAATCTAATAATTAATTGCACTAGTACAACTAATCCATTTCACTGAAAGACATCGAGATCCACCACACTCAAGTCAAACAAATCCATTAATACCCCTTTACTACAAGTAGATACCACACACATCCACAGACTCTTTTAGAAATTACAGAGTCATCTACCAGGGTAGAATTAAAAGAAAAAAAGAGTCTAAAATAACATTGGAGCCCTAGACAAAATGCACAACCATAAGTGGGGTCATAAGAGAGAGATCCCCAAACCAAATAATCCATACACACCACAAAGAAAAGATTTTTTAACACACCAGTGTCGGCATCAAAAGATGCCTTAAACTTCTGAGGGATAGTAAGAGCATTGAGACGATCCTAAACAATATCAAAATCTTAAGTAACACCCCTTAATTCCACCCTTTAGTTTAGAAAACCGAGACCTCCTTACGTTACCTATTTCCAACCTCACCTTATTCCTCCTCATACCAATAGAATTGCACTGGCTTGATAGAGTTTCCACAATCTGGGTTCATAGATTAATAGAATGTCAAAACTCAACATTGGTAACCTCTCCTTAAGATAACCAAGAATGAGTTCATTCTCCTAAGATTAGGTAATTGGAGACCAGTGGGACTACACAAGGAAAACCAGAAGTTGTGACCCTTGACTAGGTCTGTACCTCATGAGTTGGAATAGATCTCTCCATGTTGTCATCGACTGGGACAGGTGAGTTTCCAAGAACCTTTAGATCTTTGAGAAGACAAGATTTGAAGAGTGAACCAAGGAATATTTAGAGAAGAGTTCAAGACCTTAGACTCCATAGCCTGAAAGTAGAATTACCAAGAAAGTGAAACATTCCTAAATGCCTCGTAACCTCCTGATTATAAGTGTGGTGCAGGACACATTAATAAGCAAGATTCTACTCGACACAGCTTTGTGGACACCACATGACACTAAAATCTAAAGATCTTATACCAATATGTCACTTCCCAAACCAGGGCCTTGACGTAATGGGCATCCCAAGTCCAATCGAGATTGAGGACCACCCTCTATTACCTAACTCATCCACAAAATGCATACCTTGATTCAACTGAAGTTTGAGCATACAAAAAGATAGCATGTTTATCCATGTGGTGACTCTGGGATAAGTCTACAACCGAGACCCACCCAATAGAGTCTAACCACCCAATAACCAAGAAAACTAATGCAGAAATTATAAACCAAAACCAAGATAATGATCAAATAGATGTATATATATGTATAACATATGTGACACAAATAGTCCATACCATACCTAAGTCCACAATTGTCCATAAAAAGCCTTCAAACCAACCAAAGAGTAACTAGTCGGGACATGCCCCCGACTATAGCCAAAATCCAAAGTCTATAAAATACAAGAATTATGTAAAGTAAACCATGACATGAAATAAATGCCTTCCAAACTATGTAAGATCGCCACTTCAATCCAAAATTGACTGTACCCAAATCTGATTACTAAGCAAGAGAAGTAGAATGGTCGGTTCTTGCATAGCATGGGTATACAGCTGCCAGTTGATGGGTTGGTGGGTGAAAACTAGCATATAGTAAGAATAAGGATAAAATAATGCCATTTATAAAACCAAATAAAAACCATCAAATACACACAAACATACATATATATAAGTGCAGGTAAAAGGGACCAGGCTGAGCATGCCTTTAAAGCCTTTACCTGGGTTGTGTAGCTTTGCTGTCTTAACCACCCACGAGCTTTATGGGTTCAAATCCCCTTTCTGAAAGGGTCCCAGTGTGTGTAGTTGCACGACTAGGAAATATCCTATGGGATGACTAGTACATCCCCAATATAAAATATGACACACGCACACGGTCATCAAGACCCCTCATGTCGGTAAATATGAGTTTCCAATTTTGGTCCCCCGGGATCGCCACCTTCCACAGCTTAGCTACACATCCTGCCATTAATGCCCAATTAAAACCATGTCTAAGCGATACATTTACCATTTATCAACTAATGTTATTTAATAACTAGTGGTACCGTCATACCACCCATACTTGCAAGCATTTAGCCATAGCCAAACCATTTAGGTTAAGGAGACTTTCAAGTGCCCTTTCATATATAATATTAAACCACTTGGGGGACTTCCATGTTCCCCACAAGCATAAACAGGTAGCCTTTTACCTTTCCAATCCATTTAAGCCAATTCTATTAATCCCTTTACTTAGGGGATTTCTATATAACCTACAAGGTTTTCAAAATAGACCAATCATGACCACCAATACCTTTACCATTTAAACCATGCCAAACATTTAAAGAATTTATATAATTTAAAAATTTAAAATCATGCAAAAACATCCTCAACCATTTAAATTTCCATTACCAAACTAAACCATGCAAAAGTTCTAATGAAAGTTCAATAATAGAGTAAAAATGTTCTTTAAGGCATTTTATCAAACATGTTGAGGACATGCCTTTATCAAGGACAAAACCAATGTGTAATCACAATAATTAGAGTTACTCAAGACACATTAGTTAAACCATAACCAACAACCAACCACTTATGCAAACCATTACCAAAAATATATAAAAATATAGTTTAAACCATATGCATAAACACCCTTAGAAATATTTTTAAATCCACCATTATAGATTCATAAACCAACATTTAAAACATAATAAACATGTATTTATTTTGAAATAATAATAGGGGAAGGAGTACATGCCTTATACATGAAGATTCATGGAAGAAATCTTGGCTTTTGAGCCCTTTGAAGAATATATGAAGAAACCCTAATCTCCAATCTTCTAAGAGAGTGTTTGAGAGAGTTTTGATATGTTATGATCCTTTAATAAGTGTTATGAAAGGCCATATAGGGTTATATATTCTGAATACATAAGGGTTTAGGAGTAGGAAATGTCCAAACTACCCTTGACTTAAAAATCAAAACAATTCACGTCTAGGGGTATGACTTACTTTACCATTTGTATCCAAGGGTACGAGTGAAACCCCAAATCATACCCAACCTTGAAAATACCTTACCTACTGATTTATATATGATTTACTCTCCCTAACCTGCACCTAAGGTTATGAGTGGTAACCTCAATTGTATTCCCTAACCGTATGGTGGACAGATTATACTAGACAACTCAAATATGCACCATACGACTTATCCTATACCACTCGTAAGCTCCCATATGACTCTTAACCTTATGAGTGATACATTGAGACATAGATAAGCTTCCTATACTGCCTAGGGTATGAGTGTGTCACCTAGCCACCCTATGACTCATATCCAAGGGGTACAAGTAACTCCATTGAGTCATATCGAGCTAAAGAGGTCCAAAACCCATGAAGTTTTCAAGAGTCCTATTTCAGGTATGTTTCACTAACCTAAATCCTCATGGTAAAATTTTGATTTCCATTCAAATTCTTGGAAAAATGTCAATTTTCTTTCAAATTCTTGATAAAATTCTTAGAAATTAAGTCTTAATTTCTAAACTTTAAGGGTTGATTTGAGACCCGATTTATGATCCGTTTGTGCTCAAATTTTGAACACAAATTTTTTGTCCTTCGAGGGGTCTCTTGATGTATTAAAATTTTTTATTCCATTTACAGGTCTCATGGGCCTTTATTGACGCAAAATTCAATCCAAACTTTATTATAGCAATATGGGTCTCATTTTACTCATAACGACATGTAGATTACTATTTTAATAGTGTCATGGCATTTTTGGATCGTTGAGTAAAGATACAATTCATGGATGATTCAAGGATTGTAGTTCCATATCAAGGTAGACTTTTGTCTACTCTTCTTCTTGAGATGGTGTTTTATATATGTTTTATATTAAAATAGAGATGTTAGGATAATATTATAGGTAGAAGACCATGACTTAGCCTATATTATGAGTTTGGGGGCTAGAAGGGTAATTGACCCTCAAGGTAAAATAATTATTATACTTCTATGATCTTATTACCTTAGGTTGCTAGCATGTTAAGCATAATTAAGACTAATAAACCTTTAGTATAATGTTTAATGCATTAGTTAGTGGATTGTGATGGATTTTTCCCGAATTATAATGGTATGGTTATGTCATAGATACTATTGGGCCCAAGGCCAAGATTATGATATTGGTTGGATTCTGGGAAGTGTTTTATCCTTGTAAATAAAATGGTCATAGTTTATAGATTTATTGATGCTTATAATTGTCTTGTTTAGATACTGGCAATAGCATGCATATATTCGGTACTTCATGATCACTCGGATAGTAAATGGTATGATTCTAATTAAAATATGGTTTTACTACTTTTTTTCTAAAAAGGGATTTATTCCCACTTTTCACTTTTTAAATGGATTTCTTCATAATTGGAGTCCTACCATCTTAATGAATAAATAATGAGCTCATGACACTAAAAATGATGTTTTAGATATTTGACCGAGATAGATTTTGATCCATTATTTGATACTATTATTTACCTCAATCGGGAGATATCCCAACCCTTTCTACACTTCTATGATAATTTAATCTCCGAGTTTACCCTGAGCAATAGATTTATGGAATTACACTCTTTTATCCCCAATTTTATACCATGCATGTTATATATATATATATATGGTTCTTGACAAAGCGGATTAATGATGATGATGATGATGGTTTTTGGAAATCTTGGATCACGACTAGGTTGTTTTATATGGGTACTCCCAAACTCTCGAGGAGCTTCTTTATTCGTGACCGATCTTTCTAGAGAAGAGAGGTTGTTGAAGGTCCTTCCTTTGTGACCCATTGAGTTAGAGGAGGTGTATGCACTGGATTACATTATAGTACTTAGATTGGTTATGGCATTATGGATTCTCTTTGCAATCATCATTTCATATCACCAGTATGCGCCTATATCTATCAACCTTATGGTGTTTGCATAGTTATAAGTGATGAGTATTTCTTATGGTATGATGTGTGTGCTAATTGAACCTTCCACGTTATGAGGCTTAATTGAGGTATTGTTTATCCAGGCTTGCTAGTTACTTTATATTATTATTGTTGCTATGATTAGCTCATGACAGGTTGATTATTGGACTAGTATTGATAATCGAGGTATGATTCTGATCCCTTATATCTTATGATTATTTCATTTTGTATTATTATCCCACAGTAGGGAAGTATGATTCTAGACCCATGATTATGTTAGTAATAGTTCCTACTATGATTAGGAGGCCTTTAGATACTTCTGTGATTACTTAAGTTGTACCCTTTGAGTTAGTCCTAATTATGTTTATGTATCTATATATAGTAGATAGGGTATTATCGTATATCCCTACCACCTTTCATTTATTCATGTTGTATATCTATTCTTTGTCCATATATACTATTATATATCCTCCTTTCGCTCTTTATTCATATATTGGTCAGTGATATACAGTATGGTGTTTAGGTTTTTGAGTATGATTAGAATAGGATAGTTTATTCTTATTGTCTCATAAGTTTTATTATGCTAGTTTCATGGATATGAATAGGATAGTTATATTTATTATCTCAGTATCCTTATTGGGTAGTTTGCTGGATATTTGGGTGTAGTTTACATTCCTACTTGCATGCTATTATATTTGTATTATATTTGGAGCTTAGTGGGTAGTTTCTTACTAAGTACCATGTGTTTCGTACACATACTAAACTTCTGAAGCCTGCAGACCATAGTACAGGTTCTCGTTGTTATTGTATGTGTCGTGTGGAGCAGCTATAATTCAAAGATGTAGGGTGAGCTCCTGGAATTTACACTATTTCTATTCTCTCTTTTATGTACTAAACTAGTCTCTTTGTTGTATTCAGAGATGCATTGTATCAGTATATTCATTTAGGACTTAATTTTGTAGTCTTATTATCTTAGCAGCTCTTGTACTAATTTCACAAGTTTTTTGGACTATCTTTAGACTTTTATGGCATGTATTTTGCATTGTTCCTTCTTATTTCTTTGTCTTTCGTTACTAATATTTCTAGACTACAAGGTTGTCTTACCCACTGGTGGGTTATATTTGGTGTCATCTTGACCTAAGAAATCAGGTCGTGATAGTGCTCCTCTTCAGTTTAAGATTGAAACATTTTGCAGGAAAGCTAAAATCTATGTTTCGAGCCCATTTGTGGTCTAACATGTCTATCCAAGTGGAGCAATAAAATTAGAGGATCATAAGACACAAAGGTTCATTTTGAATGGGAAAAGGTTAAAGCATTTCCATTTGGGTGGACCCATATCAGCTAAGGTTGATCACTTTATTTCAAGGATACCAAGTGATGATAAACAACGTAGTACCCCAACGATAAATAAGCCTCTTCTAAGGAGGCTAACCAAGGGTCATTCTTATTGTTTTATAGTTGTTTGAGGACTAATGGTAGCTTAACTTATGTGTTTTCAGGTGATCTACTATGTTTTGAAGCATGAAACAAAGTATAGGTGCTCAAAACTATGCCTCGAGGATATAAAAAGCACCTACGGTCACATACCATGCACTTGCATGCACATATGGCTTCAAAATTTAGTGTTGTACATTGCCTAGGAATGTGCACGCTCCTACGCATATTTGCCAACATATACATGCACAAGCCAAGAGGTGGATTAGCAGCTTCGAAGAAATCTATCGTGACATGTGAAAGTTGCCTATGCGTGCAGGATGGCACTCACATGTGTAGGTCTGGGTGCAGGACAACCTTGATTTCTTTAAAAGTTGGGTCAATTTTTGTTGGGTTTACCTGACCTAGTAATCCTAAATTCATTTTAAACAACATTATTTGACTCATTTTTCCTACACTTAATATTTTTCACCAAAAAATGGCTCTTGAACCCGATTATACACCTATCTTTACACTACATTTTCTTGTCCAAATTCATAAATTCTTCACTCTCTTTCATTTCATCAAAATTAAACTCCGGGAATACTAAATTGTATTTTATCTCAACATCTCATTACCAAATTGAATAAAATGGTGTGTTTATTTCTATAATTTCATTAAGCTTCCCTTCAAGTTTCAATGGTGGTTCATATTCCATGATACTTTGTGGTTATAGTTTGAATCATTTGAGTTTATTTTGATGAAATATAGATATTGGGATGGAAAATTTATAATGGGTGACATGATTTGGTATTAACAATAGGAAATTCTTGAGTACCTAATCTTATGCACACCATATATTTGTAAAAATGCTTACATGATGTTTATTGTCAATTACTTATGGTGGGTGATCCAATTGTGATAGTAGGAGTATATTGGATGTGTTTGGTGGTGTATTTCTAAACTTGGTTTGTTTACATATTTTATTTTCACATTTTTAATGATCACCATGTGTTTAATTAAGTGCAAATAAGATGCTGACATGAATGCTATTGATTGTTGGTGAATTCACTCTTGGGGCATAATTTTCCTATTCCTTGAACATTTATATGAGTTCAATAGGCCCTTAATCATTAGCAACCCGGTAGTTATTGTTGAAGATTTTTGTTGCTCAATATTATGCACTATGACTTTGGTTGATAGAATGGCTTGATATAGAATCCATGGGTGTAGTCTAAGTAATTTGGTTGACAAGAATGCATTCCTTGCCCTATTATATATTGGGTTACGCCATTTTTAAGGGTATAGGGTCATCTTTGTTCAAATAAGTGTCATGAGTGTTACATATGCTAAGTTGGAAAAGTGAGAAGAATGTATATAGATATAGTATTCCAAATGGTTGAACTTTTCTACATAATGATCCCACGAGTTTCATTTATTATTTTCCCTTGCCTTCACCCTAGTTTTCTTTATTTTTTTCTTTCATACTATATAAAAAATCCAAAAATATGTTTTACCCTTTACTTTTGTTTGTGTTTGGTTCTTTTTCTTTTTTCTTAGGTATGACTCCAAGAAAGAACTTACCAAGGGTTTCAAAGAAAGGTACTGCACTGGATAAAGAAAAATCAAAATTTACGACCTCAAAATGAAAAGAACCGACCACAAAAGAAGTCCAAAACGGACTCGAGGTACAAAGTCCATTTAGCTTACAAAAAGGTAGGCAAAAAAAGTATATAAAATTTGGTTTAGCGTGGAAGGTGCACGGGACTTATATGATGATTGGTTGAATACACAATATTTCAATCCCAAAAACATATTTAGCATTAATGGAATTGAAGAAAATTTCCCCAAAATTATTTCACATGTCAAAGAGAGAGTTTGGGATATCTTGACCGACATAGACACCACTTCCTATCTACTGAGTTACTACCCACAACTTGTCCAAGAATTGTATACTTCTTATGTAGTCTTCCAAAATAAATGAAAATACAATCCACCATTAGAACAATAACCATTCCTTCCAAGTGTGATAGTTCGAGGAGTTGAAGTTCTATTCACCGCCATAGAAGTAAATAAATTTTTTAGCTTGTGATTGGGTTTTCGGGGTTGAGGGCAAGAAATGGGTGCTTGGTCGTAGTGAGTAATTTCCTTTTCTATCTCGAGTTATTGAAAAAAAGATCCATCCATAGGCCAATGACATTGGATAAATCAAGAGGCAGGAACTTTTTATCCAAGTTAAACATTGGCTTGGATTTGTAAGCAACTGCCGACTTCCTTCATGGAATGATCAAGATGTCACAATTGAGTGGGCTATCATTCCTGGCTGCATCATAGATGATATTATTGTTAATCTGGGTCTGTTGGAGACGATCAAGTTAATTTCAAAGCAACCAGGTACTCGATTTCTCTTATTTTGTTGCTTTGCATTAAGTATAAGGTTCCAATCTTCTCCAAAATTGACCACAAGTTTATTTGCACCATGCATGATTGACATAACATTTCCAAGATGATGATTATGCTATAAGGATTAATAGAAAAACCTTGGTCTCGTTGGATTCTTATATGGGAGAGTTACCTAGTTTAGAGGTTTTGGATAAACCTCCAGTTCCTTCAATTTCTTTGGATGCTCCCCATACTTCAAGTGATACTCATCTGATGGATGACCCTTTTCATGAACCACCATCATAGAGAACTAAACCACCCTCTTGATATACTCAACCAACTCAATCTTCCATGATTATGTTTCCCAAGATTTCTTCTATGAATTTGGAAAACAATAATATTATTACCCGATTTGTAGTCGACATCTCTTAATTTATTCAGAATACTATTATGAGGATCCTTCCACTTATACATGATTAGATGAAAGAGTATGAGCTGATATTAACCATTATAGAGGTAAGAGAAAATTATAAGGGGGGTTTTCTTATAACAATTATAGTGATCTCCTCTGGTACCTATTGGTATGACAGGATCCAATTGGTCATGAACATCATAAGGTGAGGGTCGATCTTGATGGCCTACCTTTGGAATTTCACTCTATGCAACCCTCATTTTCTCTTGACGAGATAGAGATTGCTATTCCTTGGGATACTAAAGGCCTAATGCTTTATTTTTCTAATTTTTTTGGACATTAACATATGGGTGATGAGGTTGGAATTAAATTTAGTGAGGGTCTTACCCAAGCCTAATATATTGAACGTGTGAAGCAGTTATCCCAATATGATTAGCATGCTAGGATGGTTAGGGCTATTTTTAGCTCTCAACCTGCTGATGAGGTGTCATTTACTTCTGACCTGGTCAAAGGATCCCAGTATGACGAGGCTCCTAGTGTTCTAGTTACTGATCTTGTACAACCATTATTTTACATGGACCTGAGTGACTAGTGCACCATATGGAGTCTTTACTCTTGTTTTCTAACTTTTTACTTTTACAGTAAGGATAATACAATGATATTTAATGAGGGGTGGGACATTTTGATTCTTACTCGATGGTTTGTATTTATTTATTTTGATGGATTTTATTGATGATATACTTTATTTCATATTTGAAGTTGATTTGGATTTTTCCCTAGCCAAGCTTGATTATTTAAGAAGACATTAATGTGGATTCGACCCTTCTTGGGAATATTGGTGATTATGTTGGATATTTCCCTCATCTGTCTTGTTATATGCGCTTGTGATGATTTAATACCTGATTGCACTTTTCTTTGTGTTGATTTTATATTTCGGGTGATACCTATAGACATTTTATGCATTGTTTTGTTTTCCTTTCTAACTATGTGCCCATTAAACTCCGAGGGTCTTCTTTGAAACTATGTTCTTTCCCAAAGAGAACTTTTGTTTCTTTTATTTTTTATCTTTACTTTAGTTTATTTTCTTTGTCGAATCGAGTGGTATTTCACCCATGATAGATGGTGAGGCGACATTGTTAGGTAAAGTGCCTAGTGTTTTGAGTCTAAAGTCAAATAGGAGTAGGGAAAAGTTTGAAAAATTCTCTCAAATGTCATTGGCAAGAAATTTAATAACTTTGGGAAAAAAAGTTTTCTTTTTGAAAAAGAGCAAGGAGGTTTATGAACTTTCTCTTGAGTTAAGATCATTAAATTTAATTTTTGTCTCTCTATTTACAAGGATGAGTCTTTGACTCAGAGTAACTTATTAATTTCATTTGCTCAAATTGGTTAGGAGACTAGCTTTCTACTCTATATGTATGATGCCTTGTGTGGTGAGGTGTTTGACAAATTCTAGTACATACTTTTGGTCTAAAACTTGCCCCAAGTGTATTCAAAGGAACATCCTAGACAAGCTTAGTTTTGAGGATGACCCGAGGCCATTTTTGATCCATCACTTAAAGAAAGTCCCACCTTAACATTATTCCCTAGTTAACCCTTTTATGCCTTTACCCATTTTTTGTTCTTCTTTTAGTGATAATTGTACAATGACACACATATTCTTTTTGAAAATATCTCTTTCGGCACATAACCTCCTTGAATGCATCTCATGACTCTAGAGTAAGAAAATATAAGCAAAAGACTAAGTTTGGGGCGGTGCATAATTTTGAGGTGGATAACATGAGGATTCAAATTCTTATTTTGAGGAAAAATGTGATATGCTAGAATGAATCAATAAAGGTGTATGCTTGGTTGTCTATTCATATGCTTATTACACAAGAGATGTGCTTGAAAACAAGGACAAATAGCCTAGCCCATTGAACTTGAAGTAAAATTAGACAAATGAGGGGACATGGATAGATAAAGGTTAGATCATCTCTTTAAAGAACCATAAAAGTGAATGAAAAAAGTGGTGCATTGAATTTATTTGGCAAGGAAGAAGGTAGAGATTAAGGGAAACAAGGAAAATAATTGAAGGTGAAAAGGGTGGAGAATTTGAAAGAATTGGGGATAGAAGGTGATAAAATATTGCATTTAAGGAGGTCTTTTAGTCACTTGGTCCATACATTGCTTTCCGCACCTTAAATTCATCTACACCCACAATACCTTGGTGATTTCAAACTTGGTGAGTCTACATTAGTGAAGAACAACGAAAAGGGAAAGCCTATGGTTCTATTTGTTGTACTTAAATTTCTTTGCATTAGTGAGTGCAAATTCTTTCAATATTTGTGTTCCCTTGAGAATTAAAATGTATTGTGTGTGTGGAGCTAACTCTTGCATGTGAGTGACATCAATACTTTGGGTTGAATGGTGATTTTTGATGTGTCGTGGAAACACGACACTTTCGATGCTCAAAATCATGAAATTATTCTTGAACTTAGGTTATTTTAGTATATATGATGTGCTTTTGTGGTTATTGCAGGTAAAATTGGTCAATATAAGTGTTGGACTAAAATTAGAAGAAAAAGAATTGAGAAGACCAAGATACAGAAGGTATCAGTCCCCTCACAAGTCATAGACACCTCATATGACTCGGAGGATGACTCGTAAGCACAACAAAAACCAAGGCTAGGAAGAAAAACCAAGTGTAAAGAAGCTATGATTATGAGTTGTATCATGAAGTTGTACACAGAGAAGAAACTAAGGAAACAAATTAGAATTACAGTGTCAGAAGAATATGAGTCGGAAGTCTTAGCATGACTCGTATGGACAAGCTGTAAACATAGTAGTATTCAAAGACTGAAAGAAATAAGTCCCAGGTGGATATGATTAAAGGACATCAGTCGTGTGGTCAAGGTACGAATCATAAGTAGAATTCATAAGAAGAAAAGAAAAGTTAAATCCCGAAAGATCAGACACTAGAATGGATACAAGATGCCTGGTACGACTTGTAAGGAGAGCATACGAGTGGATGAGCGACTCGTACCATGTGCCGACATAAATTTTCCTTCTCCATTTTTATTAGGATTTATAAGTATTTTTGCGATACTATAAATACCCTAGGTTTTATCTTTTTTTTGGTTACATTCTTTGACATCTTTTAATATTCTAATACACTCTATTACATACTTTTGCATTGTTCATGAGATTTTGGGTTATTATTTAATAGAAGATTTTGGATTTTATTCATCTCATTATTGTGCAATTAATTTCATACTTTCTCTATTGATTATCATGGATTGTACCATAAGCATAAGTGGCTAACTTCCCTGACTAGGGTTGTGGGAACCCTGGTGGAGTGACCACGTAAGGGGAGGGGGAGATTCATCTATTCTAAAGTAGTTGCATGTATCTTAATCTTCTTTATCATAATTGACCTCAGAGCTACTGCAGAAGCTTGGGGATAGACTATATTCATAAATATACTCACAAGGGAGTTTGTGATTGGGAAAAAAGGATTAAGATAGTAATTTGAGATTCATTTTTATTTTATCATTATGCTATTTCTAATCAACTCGAAACACAAAATGTGAGAGTTGATTTGAAGTCATTGACAAGGATAAATAGGGTGACGCTCTGATACTCATAAGGTAAAGGGTGATATTTACCAACACGTTCATAAAACTATTGATAATACATAGCTTGTTGACCTTACACGCAGAGTAGCAGAATAGGTGGGTTGAACACGAGAAACTTACAGAGTCAAGAAGTCAGGGGAACACAGTCCTATTATTTTTCTTCTATTATTTACAACCCAAAGAATTCAAGTTCGGTTACTACTTACGATTTATTTCCAAAATTCCCCAGTTACTTTTCTGCATGTCTCATGGATTCCATAAAGTTAAGAAAATATTCAACATTTTCCCTGTGGGTTCTACCCAACCTAGTTGGGTTATGATATTTGGCATCGATTGCAACATACTTCTCTGGAGGTTAGTTTTGGGTGACATCAAATTTTAGCTCTGTTGTTGGGGAAGGTAGTGTGATTTGTTGATTGAATTTGGTAAATTTGCAGGTTTTATTTTATGTTTTTGATTTGGCATAGCTGGTGTATATCAAACACTAGGATAAGAGGCAATCCCTTACTCTCTTTTGATCTAAATCCTGAAAGAATCCTTCAAACACTATGAAAGAAGGTAGAACAAGTACGTGATGGTGTTCCTGCTGGGTTTCAAGACCCTAACAATGTTCCTCCTCACCCCCACCTGATGATACACAAAATGTCACTAACAAATAAAAGAAACAATTATTAGCGCCAACATCTTAAGAAGGATGATTCTCTAAGGAAGAATGATTAGCTGAAGAGGCTAGGCTAGCCCATTTAGCAGCGCTAGCCAAAACAAGACAAGTGTTTGGACAACAAGTTATATTTCAAAGAGGCAAAGAACTGATGATTCCTGCTTATCAACATCTTCAACCATATGAGGAGGAGGAAGATATGGGATATATTAAACCTGCTAAAACAGGAGCTATCATTTCCCTAGCTCTGCCACCTAATGTGAAATTTGACATTACCAGTGCTATGATCCATTTGCTAAATTTGAAGGGTGCATTTTTAGGATCAGTAACTGATGATGTAAATGTACATCTTGCTAATTTTACTGGGATCTGTTCATCGTATGCTATTACGAGAGTAGACCAGGAATCTTTGAGATTGAGGTTGTTTCCATTTTTGCTGACTGGAGAAGCATCACTATGGTTTGGGAAACTTTCTAATAGTTTAATCACTACATGGCATCAGTTGCGTAGATAATTTCTAAATAAATTCTTCCCTTCTACAAGGATTCTACAGTTGAAAGATGAAATCTACAATTTCAGACAGCTACCTGCAGAATCCATGTATGAGGCATGGTTGAGATTCAAGAAGAAGTTGAGCATGGAACCTAATTATAGAATCACAAGGTCCAAATTATTAGAAATATTTTACAGGTCACTGAATGTTTGTTCTAGATCAATGGTATATTCAATTTTAGGAAGTGTATTCATGTGTCATCGGTGGGATGTTGCATAAGATATGATATTTCAGTGACTAATAAAGGTTGGCATACTTGAGATGTCGCGCGTGGTGTAGGTATATATGATATTGAGGAAGATAACACTTATGGATCTGGTCATGAATAGGTAGCACAAGAGGTTGTATATCTTTGAATAGATATTGGGTTGCTCACAAAATAATTCACAACAATAAGTACTGAGAAAGTAAATATTGTTGTGGCATAGGGATCTATTTCTAGAACTTCTTTGATTGAAATTGGAGAGGAAGTGAAGTATATTCATCATAGGTTGGTGGATTTATGAGCACAAGTAAAAGGGAATCCAGGTCAGAATAATTATAATGATATATACAAAGACAAAAGTAGAGAGAGAGATAGTGATTGGTGGTGAAAAGATAACTACAAGGAGAAGAGTGACAAGTATGTTCCACCAGGTAGTCGTGATTCATAATTCATAGTAAAAGAAATGTTATCAAATTTATTCAAAGGACAATAAAGTCAAGAGAGTTATCTTAAGAAGATTAAGGCAGACCTGTCAGGGTTTAATCAGAAAGTTGAGTCACGTTCTACCGCAATCAAAAAATTAGAGAAGTAGTATGGCCAGTTGTTGGACACACTAAACAAAGGCAACCTATCACTCTTCCTAGTAACATGGTTTCAAACCCAAAGAATGATGGTCATTTCCATTCTATTACCACTCGGAATGGTAAAATCACTATGGATCTGCCTATACCACTATTGATGAGCAAAAAAATGATGATGATGATGTTGATGTGGAGAGTGATAACAAGAAATATAAAGGAAAAGATAAGGCTGGGGAGCCTATTCTGAAGCCTATTCTAAGACTGTGCCCTTCTTTTCCTTAAAGGATAAAAAAAAACAAGAAGAGGGTAAGTATCAGAAACTTTTTTCTATGTTAAACGAACTATAAGGCAATATCCCACTTGTAGAGGCATTGGAGAAAATTCCAAGATATGAAAAATTCATGGAGGATTTAATCACCATGAAAAGGTTAGTCGGTTATGATCCCGATCACAATATTCATCATTGCGATGTTGTAGTAACTAGATCTTTTGCAGAAAAGAATGAGGATCCCAGTGCTTTCACCATACCTTGCACCATTGGATCTTTCAAATTCACTTTAGAATTATGTGATTTGGGGTTTAGTAAACCTTATTCCATTACCAGTATACAAGAAGTTGGGGTTAGGAGCTCCTACTCCAATCACCATAAGACTAGTGATGGCAGATAGGATAGTGAAAAAGACAGTTGGTATTCTATACGATTATTGGTGAAGGTGGCTTCTTTTATCTTTCCTGCTAATTTTGTGATTTTAGACTGTGAAGTGTATTTTCAAGTCCCAATTATCTTGGGAAAATCTCTCTTGTTTATAGGAAGGACGTTGATTAATTTAGAGCTACAACATCTGATGCTGAGACTCAATGATAAATAGGTGATATTCAATGTATGCAAATCCATAAAGTAAACTGATCAGTTGAGTGTTATATCTATAATTGATGTGTATGGTGAAGAGATAGACTCTTTCCATGATATTAATGCACTAATAACTTAGGAAGCTATTTCTGATACTGTTCCTATTGAAGAGAGATTGGGTGTTAAAGCTATAGCATCCATGATCATGAACTTTGATAGTGATGGTATTGAGGATGATGATGAGATGGTATGTGAACCCTATGGTAGAGGTTCTCACACTTAGGCACTTGATTTGGATTTGAAAAATAGAATCACTCCACCTGCTCGTCCATCTACTGAGGATCCAGCCGTCTTAGAGTTGAAGTCCATCCTTTCTTATTTGCGATATGAATTTTTAGAGGCCAACAACACTTTGTCGATTATCATTATAGCTAACCTGGGTGAGACAGAAGTAGAAGCTTTGTTATCAGTGCTATAGAAATTCAAGAGGGCTATTGGTTGGTCTATTGTAGATATTATGGATATCTCTCCTTTATTTGTAATCATAAAATTCAACTTGAACTGGAATTCGTTCCAAGAGTAGAACATCAGCGTCAACTCTGATTTAGTGTATTTCATTATAAATAGTAAGTAGGTTAGTCTAGTATAATGTGTTCCTAAGAAAGGTGGTATTGTTGTTGTGCCTAATGAGAAGAATGAGCTAGTTTTAATGAGTCCAGTCATAAGATGGAGAGTATGCATGGATTATATAAAATTGAATGCATGGACTCAGAAGGACCATTTTCCCATGCCCTTTATGGACCAGATGCTGGATAGACTTGCAGGCAGAGGATGGTACTATTTTCTAGATGGGTATTTTTGTTACAACCAAATCGCTATTGCACCTGAAGACCAAGAGAAGACAACCTTCACTTGTCTTTATAGTACCTTTGCATTTAGACGTATGCCATTCAGGTTATGTAACATTCCAGCCATATTTCCAAGTTATATGATGTCAATCTTTTTTAACATAGTAGAATACACCATCAAAGTGTTTATGGATAATTTTCAGTCGTTGGTAATTCTTTTGATGACTACTTAGCTCACTTGGAAAAGTCTATTAGAAGGTGTGAACAATGCAACTTGGTACTCAATTCGGAAAAGTGTCATTTTATGGTCAAAGAAGGTATAGTGGTTGGACAAAAAATTTCAAAAGGGGGTATTGAGGTAGATAGAGCAAAGATTGAAGTGATTGATAAATTACCTCCACTAATTTCTGTGAAGGGTGTTCGTAGTTTTTTGGGTCATGCTAGGTTTTATAGATGATTTATTGAGTCATGATGGAGCGCTAGGATCCAAAGCCCAGGGAAGTGCCAGCAGTGTTTGTACCTATCTGCTTTGTGGAGAGTGTGGGAAGAATCACCTAGGTGTATGTAGAGCCGGTAGTGATGTGTGCTTTTGGTGTGGTAAGCTAGTCCACAGAATGCGAGAATGTAGAGTGCTAGCTCAGAGGGTTAGAGAATTACGTCAGCAGGGTGCCACTTCTGGTGCAAATAATGGTCAGCGTCAGAATAGACTCTATGTGCTTCAGACTCACTATGATTAGGAAAGGTTCCCTGAAATAGATTCGGGTATGTTATAAGTCCTTTATATTCAATTTATGATATACATTGTTAGATCCCTTGCTCCTATTTGAGCTTATGTTTCAGCATGAGTTAGTTAGTAAAGCCAGCAGGTCAGTTTAGCAGTCAAGTAGTCAGATTCGTATAGTTTGTTTCTCATCTTTCATATAACCATTCTATCCAAAATCTCCAAGAAGATAACCATTCCAAGGTAGAAAATCCTAGTAGTTACAAGATAAGTTCAGTTCATGAGTTATGCATTAGTTTCAGATTCTCGAGGGTCAGTTATGATCCAGTTCGTAGGTGCCTTGAGCATCGCCTCAGTTTTATCAAGTATGTCAGTGAAATAAGTATTCTTAGAGGGACATAATGTCCCAAGAGGAGATACCCTATAACTTCCCGATGTTTTACATTCATTAAACCCATTCAATTTCATTCTCAGATTCTCATTACAAGCTTTGTATTAGATATCATTGCATAGTTAGTCACGCTTTCAAGAGTCAGTTCAGTCAGACATTCATGCATTAGATATGCATGTTCAGTAGAAGAAGCTCAACTTATCAAAAATTTTAGAAAGGCTTTCATGAAAATAACTCAGTTATGCATCCATGCATCAGATATGCCTGTCTATTATAAGAATTCAGCTTATGAGTAGCTTCACTTGAGTATTCCATGCATCAGATATACATGCCCAGTATGAGAACTAAGAATATCAGTAGTTCTAGTTGCATAGTCATGTTTCAGATTTTCTCGTTCCTTAAGTAAGTTTAGTCAATCAGTATTCTTAGCCAATCAAGAGACATTTGAGTATGAATGTTTCCAAGGAGGAGATATTTTAAGACCCCGCAAAATTCTCTGGTAGTCTGAGCATTAGAGCGTGTCAAGTGAAGCATAAATCCAGCCCTAAAAGATTGAGAAGTGACTTCCTAAGTGAGAAATATTTTAAATCATGTAGAATATCCCTAATATCGACTTTTTGTCACGTAGATAATTGAATAAAATTTCCGTTGATACCAATTTTGTCAAAATCCGACATCGGATGGGAAAGTTATGGCCATTTTACTAAGAGCTGTCGGAATCACCTAGGTGTGACAGACAGGTTGACGGACCGTCAATCTTGCGATGGACCGTCACCTAAACCATCTCAAACAAGGTAGTGACTCTCTTCTAGCCCAAGTGAGATGGCCAAGATGACAGACCGTCAAGCTAGCGACGGACCATCGCTAAGACCATCACAACTGAGACAGTATGGCCTTTTTTTACCAACGTGCAACGAACGATCCGACGGTCCATCAGAATAGCACGAACTGTTACTCCAACCATTGTAAATTCCGTTCAGTATTTTTAAGTCATTTTTAAAAAGGGATTTTTGGTCTTTTCCCACCCTTTTTATACTTATATATCTTGGACGAAGCTGAGGGCTTCATTTCTCATCCATAATATCAAATTAGGATTTCTTTCAAGATCAGAAACCCAAGACCAAAATCAAAATCCTTATTCAATAAAAATTAATAAAATCAAGAATCTCTCCAAGATCCTTCAAGAAAGAGTTTCCTAAGGTATGCAAATGTTGATTCTTGAGTCCCTTTCATCCAAGAAGCTCAAGAAACCTTTTCTAAATTTCTAAGATCTTATGTTTATGAGTTTTCATGATTCATTTGATTTGAAATTGAAGTTCATGCTATTATTGAGTTTTAATTTATGTTTTGATTACAGGGTTCTCAAGCTTTGGCCCTAGTATGTGATGTTCATGATAAACCCTCTTCAAGTTGCTTGTTAAGTGATATGTTCATGTCAATTAAGTGTAGAAATTGTTGAAGAAGAAAAGCATGCTCCCCATATGTTTGATAAAATGCTTATGTGAAGGAATTAGAGCTATTATAGTATGTTGACTAAAAATCTCCAATTATGTTCAAGCTCATGCATGCCAAGTGTTTGTTGAAAAGCCTTAGTGAATGAATTATGACATGATAGCATAAAATTCCCCAATTATGTGTTCTTTAATGTATGCTAAGTGCTTTATGCAAGACCTTGTTGAATGGAGTATGAGCCAATAGCATATCTCCCTATATTATCACATGCTTATGGTTTCTAAATGCTAGAAGAGAAGTTTTAGTGATTGTGATAGTGAATGAATGTCCATGGTCATGATTATTCAAGAATGGTTATGTTTTACTTTTATGTTATTGAGTCCTGGGGGTATTTATACCCGACAAATTAGTTGCACTCTAGAGCCCGTGTCAGTTTTCCCGATAATCTCAGTCAAGCCACGATTCTCAGAACTCAGTGAGTTATAGAACTCAATACTCTCAGATAGTTATAGAACTTAAGTAACCTCAGTATCATTATCACTCTAGCCTCATTTCAGTACTCAGCTCATATCTAGTAGTATTCAAGTGTTCGGTTTAGACCTCAGTAGCATTCAAGTAATCTATTCAGAGCTCAGCATCATTCAATTAGATAACGAGATTCAGTAGTATTCCATCAGATAACGGAACCAAGTCAACCCAACTTAACTCAGTTAGATCATTTGATAAATATGATCAGTAATAGATTCAGCTTAGTTTAAATTCAGTTAAGAATCAGTACAGAGTCTTTTAGTTAGGAGTAGGAGCTAGCACCGAGCGAGTGCAGGGATGATGACTTTCCCTTTAGAGAGGCAGAGTCACTAGCATCAATCCCTGAACTCAAGAACTACGTAGCCAGTGTAGGACCAGGAGTCACCCGTTAGATAAAGGCTTTACTATCATACTTCCTTAGGCTTGACTTCCTGTTCAGGGTCACCCATCAGAGAGTCCTGGTCAGAGTAGAGGTCTTTACCCGTGGTACGATATTGACACCCCTCTAGCTGGGATTATAGGTTGTACCCCACCAGTTTAGATTTGGGGCATGTCAGTTAAGTGAGAACTCCCACGGTTGCAATTTCAGTATCAGTCTTTAGAGTAGAACTCAAAAATCAAAACTGTCAGATATAGTCACCTATCTCAGTACGAAACTCTGATAGTTCCATAGATTCATGGACCACCCACTAGATAGGCATGGTCTCTCACAAAGTTAATCAGTATCTGTACTAATAGATCCAGAGATCACCCATTAGATAGGCCTGATCTCAGATTCAGTTGAGTATTCTCATTATCAGATCCCGAGATCACCTATTAGATATGCTTGATCTCAGTCTTAGGTTCAGTTGATTATTCTCATTATCAGATTCATAGATTTTTCGCCAGATAGGTCTGATCTCAAACATAATCATTTCTTATCATTGATTGTAGATTCAAGGATCATCCATTAGAGAGGTTTGATCTCAGCTTTTGTCAGTCAATTATAGCAAGCTCAGAACTCAGTTATTGATATGAGTAGATTCAGTTAATTAGCTTCAGTATCATCAGTTTCTGAGATCACTCGCTAGATAGGACTGATCTCAACTTCAGTACTCAGTTATCAATATCAGAAGTTTCAGTTGTTCAGTATCTCAGTATTAGTAGTGAGTTCAGATGTCAGTAAAGCAATACCCTAGTTTCAGTATTCAGAGTCATGATGATTTCAGTTATGGTTTATGCATTCATGCATATGTCCTCATTCAGTACTCTCATGATTATTCAGTTAAGTACTTGTTCATGCATAAGCCCTTGCATTTGGTCTTACCTCATCTTGCATACTCAGTACATTTGTGCTATGGTATTTTACTTTACAACATAGGTTCAGAGTCACGAGATCTAAAGTACCCTAAGCAGCTTAGTCACAGTCAGCAGCAGTAGACGTAGCAGTGAGTCCTTTTCATTCGAGAATGATCCTTATTTTATTATCGCATCATATTTAGTTTATTTTTAGTAGACAAAGTTAGTCGGGGACATATCCCATCAACTCCACAATTCAGACAGTCTAAAGGTTTTTTGGACAGATGTATCAGTATTTAATTTTTTATTTTGAGTATTGTAGGTGTTTTGAACCTTATGGCAAGTTTTCCTCCAGTTTTCCACATTTATTTTATTATATTATGCAAAACTCAGGTAAAAATATCAGTAGAAAGTTAGTTTGTGGTCCTTTGGGATCATGATACCGTGTAACGACTAGGGGGTAGTCTCGGGTCATTACAGTAGTTATCCTCAACTCTTTTCTAATTTGCGTATTTCTCTTTTCTTTAGTTTTAGGATGAACTAGATTCTTAGTAATGGATGATATAATGACCTAACTTTGGGTGATTTTTATGAATTATTGATTTCTATGTGATTCGACCATTTTACCTCTCTTTGTGATTGTATTATGTTATTGCTTGGGTGTGGAGAATTATTGGTGTGGATAATTATTAGCATTAATCCCAATGTATTTCGATGTGATTTGTGTGAGTTTGTTGTTCTTGATGGTTTAAAAGTCTGAATTGTTAACGTCAGTCAACATTAATTTTTCTATGCATCGGATGGCAAAATGGAATATGCCAGGAGATTCGAAACGTTGATTTTAGGTTGCTAACATAGTTGGTGTAGCTATATGACATTTATATCTCATATTGAACCTCAGTTCGTAAAGTTGTGAAATTGAGTTTTGGGGGTCAACTTTTCAAAAATGACATTTTTTAAAAAATCTGATATCGCTATTGAGTTCAGAGCATTGAATTTAGTCTAATAGCATAGTTCGTTTGCATTCTCAAGATTCTGGATGAATCTTGAGGGATCCATGGATACTTAGAATTGTCTCCAGCTGGTGCACAACTTAGTTAGTGCATTGCTTAAGTTACACTATGGTCGCTTAAGTGACTTAGCTTGACAACCAAAGTGTCTCCTAAGTGACACCAAGGTTGCTTAAGTGACTGCCTCTTAAGCGATAGCCTGGTCGCTTATGGAACAGGGTGGGTGTCGTCTAAGCAACACCTAGTCACTTAAGTGATGTCTACTTAAGTGACTTGGTAATCACTTAAGCGATGCCTGGGTGGGTTTAATTCCCTAGTTTTGTGATTTTTCATCATTTTTTAGACTTGGAGCTTGGGGTTTTGAGTTTTTGGGTGACTTATTCCATTTTTAGCTTGAGTAAGCTCCAAAACTCCTATTTAAATTATTTTTCTTCAATTCTTTTTAGTTAAATCCTTTTTAACTTGAATTTGAAAGTGGAATTTGGGGATCTTGGATCTGAAGGTCTAAAAATGGTAATTCTTTGATATAAACCTCAATTTCAATTCGTTGTCACTTGGGTTTTCTTCTACGAGTTCCTTAAATCATGGGAAATGTATTTTTGGACTAAAATTCTGGTTTTACCTTTCTTTTTCGAAAATCTATTTTAGGGGTCCATTTTGACCCCAACCCAGAAATGTGCAATATGGGTATTATTGGCTTTCTTTTAGTGCCTGTATAGCATATTTATGTGTATTAGTTGATTTTGGGTCCGTTCGTGAGGAGAAATCTCCACGACAATGGCTTTTTGAACTAAATTTTGGCATTTGAGGTAGGTTATATCTTAAATTTCTTTAGACTGGGCTAGGTAGTTAATATTGATATAAAATCATGTTATGGGTGTGGGAACTAATTATGTAAATGGCTTTATAATTTTTTGTGCCCGTGTGGGGGCCTATATTATTGTTATTTGGTGGTTTAGGGACATTATTTGCTATGTGTGACCATGTGGGTCTTATATGATGTTGTTGGCCTTGTCTTTGTATATTTGGATGTATGTTTTTCTATGGAAAAGCCTAAATTGTAAATAATGTGGTATCAATGGCATATTATTGTATATATTACTCTATTAGCATATGGATTGTATTGGGTTCATGAATGGTTTTCATATAGAGTGGATTTTGGCTCACATGGTTGGTATATTAGTTGGATTTGGAAATTATCATTCTAGTTAGTTGTGAGCATTACATTCTCATATCATATACATTTGTGAAATATTGGTACTACTGAAACATTGGTACCACTCTAGAATATACTGGAAACACTGGCTTTTTCTGACAGAAAATATGGCAGCTTTAAAAAAAAACTATGCCAAAGTATGTGATGAAGAGGAGTTATGGATATTGGTATTATCTATTGGATTGTATATGGGTTGATGAATCCTCCATGGGTCCTACCTCAGGAGAATAGCTTGATAAGTGTATACGGAGGTTGTGTGACAACCTCGAGTATCACATCATTATCATTATCTTAATTTCAATTCATATATATTGTTCTCATTTTGGTTTGTATCATTGTCCTTGATGTGATATCTGTCTATTTGTACTTCTTTCTTATACTAGTATTTGGTATACGTGTATATTTATGTTTTTTTCTCGTATTTGTGTATGGCACATGTGTATAATGTAAAACTGTTAGCGGAGATGATATGGTCTATTGTTTGGGATATTTTCTGATTGTAGGTGGCGAGCCTATAGTTTGTATTTTATATTCCTTATTTTCTACTTTGCTCAGTCGGCCTATGATACTTACTAAATACGAGTGGACCGTACTCACCCCTAGTGTGCCCTTTGGTGAAGATCCAGGTATGAGTGAGCCACACAGTAGCTAATTTAGGAATTAGCTAGAGTATTATTTGAGGTGGCGATCGACCTATGCTTCCGAAGTTGTCCTACTATCTCTTCTTATCTAGCTCATGCCTTATTTTGCATTCTGAGTTAGATTTTGATCCTTTATGGACTATCATTTTATCTTTCATATTTGAGATATGTTTAGTAGTTCTTAAACAATGACATTAGGTTTTAGGATATTGTATGGTATATTTGGTTATTTATTTCCCGTTTTTACTATTTATGTATGGCTCGACTCCGTTCTATGAGTCTCACCTTGGGTTTTGATATTAATTTCTCATTTCATATCAGTTTGAGTGATAGGCTTACTTGTCATTATTTTCCGTGACAAGTGCCATCATTACCATTACTTTTTGGGTCTTGACAATAGCCCAGACTGAGTTGAAGGAGTTGTCGGACTTACTGGGTAAGGTGTTCATTATACCTAGTGTATCTCCTTGGAGGGATCCTATCTCTTTTGTGAAGAAAAATGATGGTTTCATGTGTATGTATATTTATTATAGGCAGTTGGACAAATTGATGATTAAGAACAAGTATCTTCTTTCTTTAATTGATGACTTTTCTTACCAGCTTCAGGGTGATTTATTGTCTTCCAAGATTAATTTAAAATCCAGGTATCACTAGTTGAAGATTAGAGCTTCAAATGTTCTTAAGATGACTTTCTAGACTCGATACGATCATTATGTGCTATTATCATGTCTTTTGGAATGACCAATTCCCCTATAACATTCATGGAGTTGATGAACCAAATATTTCGAAAATATCTCAACTCCTTTGTGATTATATTTATAGATGATATCTTAGTTTATATCAAGAGTCAAGTCGACTATGTGAAGCATTTGAGGATTGTACTTCAGAGATTGCGTGATGAGAAGTTGTACGCTATATTTTTCAAGGTGGTATTTCAGTGGTCAAGTGTATGTGAGTAGACCTTCCAAAATCTCAAGGAGTTGTTGACTTCTGCTCCTATTAGGACTTTTCCCAAGAAGGGTGTGGATTTTACCAAATTTTATGATGATTCTGGTGTTGGTTTGGGAATGGTTTTTATTTATATAGGTAAGGTAATTTATTTTGCCTCTCATCAGTAGAAGCCTCATGAGAGAAATTACCCTACATATGATTTAGAGTTGGCAACCGTAGTGTTGGTGTTGAAGTTGTAGTGCCATTACTTTAGTACTTCTTCAGTCAGTGAGAACTTAATATGAGGTAGCAACATTGGCTTGAGGTTCTTAAAGATTATGACCTCACTATTTTGTACAATCTAGACAAGGCTAATGTGGTTGTGGATGCCTTGATCCAAAAGTCAACTAGTATGGGAAGATTAGAACATCTCTTGACCTAAGAGTGGACTTTATCCATGGAGGTTCAATCTTTGGATAACTAGATGGTTTGGCTTGATATTTTGACACCCGATTGTGTTTTAGACTTTGTTGATACTAGATCTTCTTTGATAGAGAAAATTCAAGATCACAGTACGATGATGATAGTTTGAGGGTGATTCTAGATAAGGTGTAGAGTGGCAAGTCTAAGGAGACATCTCTAGATTAAAATGGTTTTTTAAGGATTGGAAGCCGAGTTTTTGTACCGAGAGATAGTGGATAGGTGATATTGATTTTGGTTGAGGAGCATTGTTTAAGGTACTCTATACATCTAGGAGTGGCTAAGATGCATCGTGATTTAAAAAATCTTTATTGGTGGAGTGGTATCAAGAAGGATATAACAGATTTTATACCTCATTGCTTATGTAGTCTGCTCATGAAGATCGAGCATCAGAGATTGAGAGGTTTAGTTCAAAAAATACCCATTCCTGAGTGAAAGTGCGAGTGTATCTCTATGGACTTTGTGAGTGGGTTGCATTATATTTCTCATGGGTCTGACAATATTTGTGGATTGATTGAACAAATCAGCCCGTTTCATACCTATTAAGATTTTCTCTAGTGTCAAGAGGTTGGCTCATAGTTAGATTTTTCTCCACTGCCGAGAGGTTAGCTCGTATCTATATTTGAGAGATAGTTCATCTTTAAGGGGTACTTGTGTCCATTATTTCAAATAGAATCTTAGTGTTCACTTCAAGACTCTGGCAGACTTTTCATGAGTAATTGGGTACTCAGGCTGATCGTAGCATAGCTTTCCACCCCTAGATCAACGATTAGTTGGAGTGGCCTATTCAAGTTTTAGAGAATATGCTATGTGCATATGTCATGGACTTTGAAGGTCAGTAGGTGTTGCAGCCTACCACACACGAAAGTGTATTTGGTTGGACAAGTAATATAGTGACTCTAAAGCACTGGATGTCAAACCCACAGGGACTACTTGTTTATCAATTCACTTAACTTTAGTTTCCGACAATATTTCAATTAAGTGTTGTAAGGAACCAAAGAGTTTTTGATAGTTTAGTAACTAATAAATATAAGAGACTAAGCAAATTTAGCAATTTCAATGTAGGCAAAGATGTAATCAATATGAGGTGAGATTCTAGGGCCAAGGCACTCTCAGCAATCATGTAAATCGTTACCCTTCTTGTTGGTTAAGTTGGTTACCGAGTTATTGATTCACAGATTTAGTAATACGATTATGGTATTTTGAACCTCTAATAATCTACCTAAAAGGATATAACAACTATACCATTGATAGGGATGCAATAATCCATTTTAGACAATTTACGTTATCTTCCTATAGTTGAACCAACCAAGGCGTTCTATGTATATTCCTATCCTAGATGCGAATTCGAATCTTTTGTTATTCAAAAGATAATAATTTCCTCCTTAAACCCTTTGATCTATCCTCATGAATATGCTTCTAGGTTCACAAAAGGATTAAACATGTATTTCAATCATGGTCAATCATCAAAATAGTAAAAATAAGGGATTAAGAAGAACCCATATGAATAACTAATGTTTAACCAACTCTAATAATAATGAAGTACAATCATGTGTTTGGCATTTAGCCAGTCATGTTCATAATCAACATCCACAAAATAGAAATAATCATACCAAATTCAAAGTAAGAGAGTTAAAAAGTGAAAATAACCCTAAAACAAAGCCCACATACGTTTTTCCTTTTCTAGACGTATGCAAAAGATAAGCCAAAATATTTCAAGTGTTCCTTTTATAGTTGGGATGGAATGCACCATTTTAACACATCAACTTTCCACGCACTTATCGCAGAGGTTAAGGGTATTGGTACGCTAATATCGCATAGGCATACTGGAAATTGCCATTCCACTTTTACACTTTCTTCGTGCCATGCCTTTATCACGGGGGATAAGTGGTGTGGCATGACACTATATCACATTCCCATTGGAAATTTCCATTATCTTTTAAACCATAAACATGTCACTCCCTTATCATAGAAGCTAGGGTCCATGGCACGCTGTTATGTTAAGTTCTGCATTTCAACTCATTGTGCACTCTTCCTCTTTTGGTCCTTAATCCCATCCTTTTCAAGCTTTTTTCAACTCTCCTTTTGCTCACCATGTTGGTGTTAACGTTTTAAATGATCCATAGCTTGATGTTCATACCCAAATCACGATCATTTTCACCAAATTTAAGTCCTGCAACTCTAATCATATACATTAGCTGGAGAGTACAATTTTAGCTCAAGTATAAGATATTTCACAAGATTTAGCTCATAAAATAAGTGCACATATGGGTCACAATAGAGTCTTATTTTCCGTTGAACAAGTCTATGCAGTTATTCTCAACAAACAAAGAATTTGCATCACTATCCTAACAAGCTACTTCTGCTGGGCACACCATGGCTACACATGGCTTATCAATTTTTATCACAAACATGTCATATCACGGATTAAGACACCGAAATACTATTTTTTAGACATCCTAACCTCAAGAACAGAGTTTACAATATTGGCAAACATCATGCATATTATTTATCAAAGAAATCATACAAGTCACCTAACCATCATCAACATGCACCCTCACAACAAGAGAATTACCCATATTCGCTCATCATCATGCAATATATCATAAGAATGGGTACAAAGAACAAATTTCACTCACTCTTCCAAGGAATTCACACATGGCATAGGATGAACCATAAGCTTAACCTTAGTGTATTACTCTACTAACGTCAGAATATCAACGATTAGGATCAAACAGGACTTTTCGGGTTGTAATGTAGGCTACGGGACAGGTGGGTACTATTCTAGGAAAAATAGTGACTATCTTCCCTAAGCACTTTAATACATCATACCTTTTTACCGAACTATTCTCCAATTTCCCTATTTTCCACCAATTTTGTGTCACCTTCTGCTTTTTCATGTTTTTTCCTGCCCCATCCCTTTAAGCTAGATTATAGATTGTAGGTAATGAGTATTAACTTATCATGATGCATTTGAAATTATTATTCTATTAATTTCACTGCTCCCTCCTATCAATATATAAACTATAAAGCACCAAAATCTAATTCTTTCGAGGCATTACTTTCACTTTTTTCCTCTTCTTTTTTTCACTCTCAGACAACTCAATTTTTCAATTAAAGCACTTAGGAGTTATGGGATCAAATTGGGGACACTTGAAAGAAAAGGATTAAGCTACTTATAAGGCTGCCAAAGAGTAGGCTTAAGTCTCAATAGGGTTAATTAGGGTCATGCAATAAGGGTAGACAAAGAAGATAAAAATATACAGCTATCAAAGAAATGCCTATATCATCTCCGAACTCAATAATCTTTACTTTTCTTTGTAAACACACCAGGCAATGTTCTTGACATAACTATGCATATGGAATAAATAGAAAACCTTAGTCACACCTAGTGCATGCTAAAATCAAGTAGGATCCTATAGTTCCTTGACCCAAAAATTGCACAAATTAAAAATTAAGTCAGCACTAACAACGAGTCACATAATTGAGCCCAGGTATCTCAAAAATAGCACACCTCTTTAGTTTGGCATGCTTATTCATATAAAAACTTTTTTTATGTCACGTGGTCATATGGCCCAACACAAAGTACCTTGCATTAGATTAGTGATCGGGTTCTCCCACATATTCACTCACTAAGACTAATTCCCTTTAGGACGGTTGTCATCCATTAATCATCGAGAAAGGCACCTAAACTATGATGAGTTTTTTGAATGCATTCTAAAAACAAAAAATTTACTCCTAAAAACTGACATCAAAATAACTAAGAAACTAAAATGACGAAACAAGGAATAGTAAAATGATGAAACTACTACTAACTACTACACAACCGAATTCAGAAAATAAAATAATTACTAACTATTACAGACCGAATGTGCTAGAATTTCTTTCTTAGCACAAAATAAAAAATAATGATAAAATATAACAAAGTAACATCCATAATAAAAGTCCAACCAGAATAGATAATAGAAGAATGAGAATTGTCACCACCCCATACTTAAAATGTAGCACTATCCCCATTGCTTGCAGATACAAAACAAAGTTATGAGGAGATATAAAAACTCCCTGGTCATGCCTCATCCATGAAATCATAAACATCTGGGACTAAAACCTCATCGTCTAAGTCGGTTATACATAATCATCATCCTTGAACTCAATTTTTGATCCTACGGTTACCTATCTTCATTAGTTGGGATGTCATCATCAACTGAATCAACAAAATTCAGGCCAATACGCAGCAAAGTCCTAGCATGGTGACCAATCATTTATTCAAGATCAAACCTATGTATCTCCTCTCTGGTGTTTTCCTGAGCTTCCACTCTCAATTACAACTTTGTGTAATACCCCAAAAAATCTAAACCAATATTAGATCCATGTACCAAGATCATTCATAGTAAATCATGTTTCTTTTATGGTTTTATGATTAAGTTAGATGTATGTTAAGGCTTCAAATAACACCCAGCTATCAGACGAATCAAAGCATTCCTTACCAATTGAATTCTTGAAAAGGATATTGGTATAGTCAACTTCAAATGAGCATATCTCTCATTATACTTGGAATTTTTGATCTCATGACATATCAAAAGATAGATAATTGAATAATATTTCCAATGATATCAATTTTTCCTAAATCCATTATTAGAGCAAAGAGTTATTCCTATTTTACTCCAGCATGTCAGGCTGGAAACAGTGTGACAACATTCGTGGTAGCCTACCACATTTGTGACACCCTATCACGAAGGTCGTCAGACTTAGGAAGAAACCAGCTCCTAAGTGACGACATTCATGGTAGCTTACCACATTTGTGACGCCCTATCACGAAGGTCGTCAGCCTTAGGCAGAAACCAGCTCCTAAGTGATGACATTCGTGGTAGCTTACCACATTTGTGACACCCCATCACGAAGGTCGTCATCCTTAGGCATAAATAAGCTCCTAAGTGATGACATTCGTGGTATCTTACCACATTTTTGACGCCATGTCACAAATGTCATCAGCCTTAGGCAGATTCCAGCTTCTGTGTGATGACATTTTTGATGGCTTGTCACATTTTTGATGCCATGTCACAAATATCGTCAGCCTTAGACAGAATCCATCTTCTGTGTGATGACATTTTTGATGGCTTGTCTCATTTTTGATGCCTTTTCACAAATATCGTCAGCTATTATTTTCAGCAACTGGGAATTTATTTCATAAGGGTATTTTGGTCTTTTCCCTTCACTTCTCACGACTTATAACCCTCAAGGAACGTATTATCTTCCATTCTCTTTAGTTAAACATCTCAAAAAAATCTCTCTTACACTCTCAACCAAAATATTAGGGTTTCCTCTCAAGTTCAAAACTCTCAAGAACAAGCCCTTGGGTTTTCATAGAAGAGTCTATTTCAAGGAAATTTCACCGTCTATCTTCATGAATTATTAATATAAGGTATGTGTAGTGTTCATCCACGGATTCCTTTCGTCCGTGGAGTTCAAAAATCAATCTTTGATAACTAAACCATGAATGTTTTGTGGTGATATGGTTGTATTCATGTTGTTGTTTGTGGTTTGTTCTATAGAGTGTGAATTTTATGAACTTTCATGAAGATTGTGATCATGTAGTTGGAACCCATGAATTTTGGTGGTTTAAGGTAGTGTAAATTTGTGAATACACCTATGCCTTAAAGAGTGCATGCAATGTGTTTGATGAAATGCTTAGTATGTGATAAACAAGGTTTCCATGACTCAATAGTATTTGAATGACAAGTCAATGTTAACCATTATAATTTGATATGAATTCCATGCTCTATGCTTTATAATTTCACATGAATTCCATGTTGTTGTTATGTGTCATGGTTGTGGTATGGAATGTACATAATGATTGAGGAATGGGTTCATAGTGTGTCTAGATGCCTTCCATGCTATGAACAAGATCATGATTTTGAAGTACCACATGAGTTATTCCCAAATTATTACAATATGAACTAAATGTGACTTGTTTGCCATTCCTTTATGCTTAAATGGTTTCCATGCTATCATTATGAATAGTATATGTTCTCGGAATGCCCATGATATTAGAATATGAGATTCATGACTTGATTATAATCATTCCTATTCATGTTAGATACTATGATGACCATGTAATTCATGTAATCCCTCACTCATGTATTATGGATTGTTATTGATGGTCATGTACTCAAGAAAGTCAAGTTGTGTCAGTTTCTTTCCATCGAGTCCTAGGGGTACTTGTACCCGAAAAGTATAGTTTTGTGCCTAGACCCATGTCATGTTATCACGATACTCTCTGTCGAGCCATGATCTATAGAATTTAGTCAGTCATATGACTCAGGAAAACTCAGAAATCTTAGCAGTCTCACTAGTTCAGTAATCTCAGTACTCAGTGATCTCAAAAATCTCAGTAACAACAGTATTTCTAGCAATTTCAGTAGTTCCAGTACTCTTAGTCAGTCCTCCAAACATAGTACATTCCGTTAGTTAAAAGAACTCAGTAAACTTAGTTTATCTCTGCTAAACAATACAACTAGTATCAGTCCAGTTAATCAGTATCAGTTTAGCTAATCAGTTCAGTTCAGTTATTCAGTTCAGCTTAGTTATTTAGTTCAGTGTCCTTCAGATGGGAGTAGATGTTAGCACCGAGTGAACCCAAGGATGGGAACTCAACTACCAGTTCAGGGTGTGTTTCTTAGAAGTCATCCTTGTGTTCCAGAACTACGTAGCCAGCATAGGTTGAGACATCTTAACCTGTCAGATTAGGGTTGATGTGGTGTCTTAACCTGTCAATTTAGGGTTTTCACCATTCTCATTTGATTACCTACCAGATAAGGGTCACTCATAGCTGTCCTTACCAGTGGCACAGTATTGACACCCCTCCAGTTGGGGAAGAGACTGGACCCCAACTTAGTTATATGCGCTATTGGGGTATGTCATTTAAACAACTACTTCTCACAGTTTCAGTTACAAATTTTAGGACTATCAGCTACAGTCACCCAGTCTCAGTAAAGAACTCAGATAGTTCTTCAGATTTTAGTATATCAGGACTGTTAGATACAGTCAACTCAGATACATTACGGGACTCAGATAGTTCCATCAGATTCAGGATTGTCAGATACAGTCACTCATGTTATCATTATTACCAGTTCTCAGAACTTATACTATCAGTACTCAATTTTAGGACTGTAAGACACAGTCAATCAGACCAGTTCTTCATAATTCAAACTGTCAAAATTAGTCGTTCATCTATTCAGTATCTCAGTATCAGTACACTCATGTTTTTAGTATTCAGACTCAGTAGTCAGTACCTCCATAAGTTCAGTTATAGTTATGTATACTTGTATATATTCTCACATTTATATTAGTCAGCATTGTTCATGCATATAACCCTTTGCATTTAGCCTACCTCACTCGTATACTCTGTACATTCAGACGTGCTGACGCATTTGCGCTATGGTGCTTTCTCTTATGTTACACCATAGGTTCAGAGGAACGATCTCCAAATCAATAGTAGCATTCCAGTGTTCAAAGTTTGCAGTGAGTCATTCTTATTCAAGGACTATATGATTATTGCATATTTGGATCATCGCCTGCAAGTCCACCAAATAACCCCTTGAGTTGCAATAGCTGAATCATGGTGCTAGTGATATTGAACTTGGCTCCGGGTGCCAAGGGCGGAGGAATAATAGCCCCTTTGGCATCAGCCCCATCCAGATCATCATCATCATCATCAAAAGAAGCCTGCACAGCTCGGCGTTCAGGTCTCATTCTAGCTTAACGATCTCTCCTGTTCACAGGTGTTGCCACCTCATCTGCACGCTGTGGATTAAGTAACTTATCATCACCCAGGTCCTCATCATCAGGATTTGTTGCCCGACCTGGGTTATCAATATTCTGTTGATGCACTTGAGCAGCTGCCAACGCAGCTAACCTAGCCTGCTCCTGTTGAGCAGCCCTTCTTTCAATGTCACGTTGTGCATCCATTCTGCCAATAAGTTGTGGTTCAGGATTTATGGGTAATAATGGCTGACCAGATCTTCGTGTATTTGGAATGCACTCTACCAAACCTGAACAAAACAAAAACAACAAACAAAAAGTAAAATTCGAGAATCTTTGACCAAAGGGTCTAGTAACTATCACAAACTTAGTTGACAACCGTATTCCCCGGCAACGGCGCCAAAATTTGATAACGCCCAAACTACAGCTCTCGTTAGAAAGTGTAAGCGGTCCCTGTCAAATATAGAACCCAACTAGGTTAGGTGTCGAATCTCATAGGGAATACTTGGTCACTAAGTGTTGCAATTGTTAGTAAACTGTTGGTCGAAAATTCCATGGAAAAGGGGGGTTTTGATTTAGGCGTGAATTAATAATATCAAAGTAACGAATGAATGATTTGTTTAGTAAAGGTTAATCATAGAGAATAATAAGTTAGGGTTATGTCCACCTTGTAGTTTCTACTTCTCTATTAACTATGAGTAACGCGGAATTTAGACATGCATGCACTTATAGAGAATCGTATTCTAATTCTAAATCCAAGTGTTTCCCAACCATCAAGGATTTATTTCACTTTAGCTCTCCCGACCCTAAAGTGTATAACTAATGGTACAAATTCTCCAAGAAGTTAATCCGGTTAAGGCATTAACGTGTAAATAGAGGTTAGAAGCCCTATTTCCTTGTCACACTCTCTTTTCCAAACATGTAACTTTTCTCCCGAACAAGTTAATGCTATAATGGCATGTTCTCTATGTTTGGAACCATGAGAATTTAATTAAAACGAAGAGAGTAATGATATAAGTAGCATACACATCAAGAATTCACAAACTCATAACAACAAATAGTATCTTACAAGGTTTCCATAACCCTAACAGAGAAGTTTAGCTACTCATGGATACGACGGAAATCAAAATAGACATTATCATCATACCAGAACTTAGAGAAATCTCGGCCATAGAGATGAAACGTGTTTTCTTTCTCCGTTGCTCAAGTGAGCCGTTTTCTTCTCTCAAAACTCGTACAAAATCCTCCAAACGTGAATTCTGAATAATGTTCGAATGATAATCATTATCAAATGAATGAATGCTGAAAAATTCAACAAATAAGGTTTTTATAACATCCTTGTCCTACTAAGTTACTGTTGCATCCCTAAGTATTTAGAAATACTGATTTTTCCCGGGACAAGTTCTCCATGCATCACATTCAGTCCACAAGCTTCCAAAAGTTGCCTTCCCTCGTATATGAACTTTTCCTTTGCTGCCCAAAGGTCCACAAAGTGCTGAAATCTTCATCATTAATACCTGAAAATATGCTAATCACATAGGTTAGCTCACTTAAAGGAAAATGGACTAAAAGTGCAGGAATTATATATTTTATCCTCAAAACTTAGCTAAAATATGGGTAAATTATGGTTCTTAGGGGTATAAATATGCCCAACATCACCTAAGATTTTAGACGGCCAGACTAGGATCACTAAAGGAATTTGTTAGGCTTATAATGCAGTCATAGGGATGATTATGGTATATCAGGGATCTTTTAAGTGACTTAACCTCCTTAGCACTATGTTTTCTTTGGGGTCTACTTTTTCTATCATCGTTTTATTGACTTCACCCTTATTTCTCCATTTTATTCTTTTTCATGCCTATTTGTGGGTTGGGAGCGGTTCTCTTATCTCATTTTATTTTTCCTTTTCTTTTCTTGTAATTTTTTTTCTTTTGTTTTCTTTTATTTTCACTGCACCTGTCCTTGTTCCTTTTTCCCTCTGCACTTCTTTCTTTATACTCGTCTTTCCCTATGCACCTCTATAATAAACACCCTCAACTTAGACGATTCGCCTGATTAAGGTGTACAGTGTCCAAGGAGGACCAGGGCTAAAAACAGGTTAATTATAGTTAACCGATAAGATGAAATTAGTGTAAACATAAAAAATTGGTCTATTAGGATCAAATTTTAGGAATAAGGGGTTCATATATCATTTAGTTTGGCATTTAGGCTTTAGTGGACTAATTTAAAAAACTACCTATGATCATCTCCTAACCAACCATCCTACTTTCTAGGCAGAAGCAACCGGGAAAGTTTTGAATTCAGTGCACACTTAGGACTAAGTAATGCCCCACTCTCACAAGGTACAGGGTCACAATGTCAGTCACTACCTATACATTTCATGTGATTACATGCCACAATTAATTTTATTTCTAATCTAATGCCAATAAGGGATCCTCAACAACCACATGCACACAAAGATCACACAGTATTACACAAAAAAATTTAGGAGGGGTATCCATTTTTCAAATTTTTAAATAATTTCAAGAGGGGTATCCATTTTACAAATTTTTGCACATGTTATCTACTGTCTATGCAAACCTTTTTTCTCTATTAAGCATCAAAAAATACACACACACATTCTAGTTCCTAATGCAACCATAACCCACGGCGACTGTGGTACACCCCACCCCTAACTAAAGCCTATGCACTATTCCCAATGCACCGAGTAATATAATACGGAGGGAGAAGGTATACCTGGGTGCCCTAGGAACCTGCTCAAATTGAATCATCATGGGGACCCTCATATCAGGCCCCACTCTTCTCAGTATTATTCCCATCAATTGGCAGGACCATCTCCACAGTATTGGCACTAGTTGTGGTCGGTGCACTAATTGTTATGGCAGGTGTTAGGGACATATCACTACCCCTCTTAACATATTTACCTAACAATTTCGAGCTACTGATAGCAACAACAATCTCATAGACTCTCACCTCCCGGTCCTTTTGACTTTGGACACTCTCTCGCACCACTATCTCAATCTCATCGTCTTTAGTTCTACTTTACTTCCTCTTTTTGTTCTTCTTTTTCTTCCTTTATTCACTTTTGTTTTTAATGTCCCAGATAATTTTGATGTCTTCTTCAGACTAGATTTCTGGAATCACAGGTATAGGGTACACCGGCCTCTCAACTAGCTCATTAACCATTTTCCACAGCCAGCTACCTTAACTTTTACTTTTTTTATATCCGGAGCCTGCAGACCTTTAAGCTATCGAGAGACTCGCAGATCAAAACCATCAAGTCTGCCCAGTATTATTCTATTTTGATCTTTTATTATCTTGTAAACCTAGTGTTTCACATCAGCATCCATCAATATCACCTTCATTTCGATAGTTTTCTATAATTTTATTTAAACTAGCCTAGGAAAGAATAATATACCCTGCTAGTATAGATCTTGATGATTATGGAAGTGGTGTTGTAGCAGATGGTAAAATAAGAGTACTAGCCGGACTAGATTCATCCGCAGGTTGGGGTTCAGTCTGCTCACTCTCAACCGGTATGTCATCTATCCTGGATAATCTAATAGCTTCTGTACTTTGTCCTCTATTTTTATTGCCTCCGCTAGTAATATATCCTTTTACTTTGACTGCCTAGTCATAAGGTTAGTTGCATCTTGAATCAACCCCAAATCAGTAGTAGACTTCAGCTTAATGTATTGATCCATATTTGGGAGTTTTGGAACTCCCACCTCCAAGAAAATATGCATCAACAAACATGGGAATGCCATAATCACATTTTCACAGCCTACTTCTCGGTCACGTACTTCTCTAGAGATGAACTGAGCAACATCAAACTCATAACCTTCCATGAGTCCTGCTATCAATGTTGTACATATTGGATTGAGCACATTGTCCGCAGTAGTGGGACATAATCTATGTCGATCTAACGTCCACCATGCCTTAGCCTCTAAATTCAGAGTCTACTTTACAATCTATTACGAGGTTACTCCTGGGCCACCTACGACCCAATTAGCTTCTTCCCTATTTATAGCAATCAAATGTGCTATCCATTAAAATTTTATCCTCTTATCTACCGACCCCATTTGCTTCTTTGTAACTTTCCATATTTCTTTTATGTGGTACTCAATCTCAAATGTGTACTAGTGGTTTAAAGTTAGGTCCATGAAAAAATCTATAAATAGTTCTCAAAGAGATGTTTACCCAAACTCCCCAAATAGTCAATGACGTGATTGGATCATCACCCTTCCATAAGTTTCCCTGTGGGTACTTCCTTTTCAATTCACCTTTGTATGATGCAACATAAAACTCCCACACCAATGCTATACTAAATTTTTCAGGTGCTGAAGTCATCTACTAAAATCCATAATGTTGAAACCTAGAAATGAACCCAGGCATCTCAGACATGTCTGTGGTAGTTAATCTTCTTTCTAGGTATTTTCCCCTCCTTGTATTTCTTGTGGCTGGGTTCACCCCCAACCACACATTATATGTTTCCTAAATTCCTAGGTACCTCCACCATTCAACAATAGGCAGCAGAGCAGGTTCAATGAACAATTGTACTTGGGGTGGTGGTGGTGGTGGTTGAAGAGCATTAGGAGTAACATTCTCCTCCTCCTCACTTCCATTCTCCGATTCTACCTCATAGTAGCTTGATTCTTCTGCACTCGTATCATCATTATATTCTTCTTCTTCTTCTCCATCTTCATCGTGATCCTCAAAAGATGATGGTGAGTACAGTGGGAAAGTATTTGAATTTTTTATCCTGGGACCCTTTGGAGGTGTATCTTTTTTGTGACTATTTTCATTCCCCAAGGTCATATTTCCCTGGGGTCTGCCTTCCCCTTCAGTATGTATTCTATGAGGTCACCGCTTGACTCATTATTTTTCTTGTTTCTTAATTGGTAATTAGAATTAGGAGTCAGTTTCTTCTTGGTGTTCTTATTTGGGGTTCGCTTGGATGATGAGTCACCTTTAGAAGCCACTA
The DNA here is from genome assembly GCA_030864215.1 of Capsicum pubescens. Classification (NCBI taxonomy): domain Eukaryota; kingdom Viridiplantae; phylum Streptophyta; class Magnoliopsida; order Solanales; family Solanaceae; genus Capsicum; species Capsicum pubescens. The sequence continues at coordinate 245,919,339 of CM061544.1, read as the reverse complement.
GTACCTGATTACATCAAACCAATTTGTTAGTTTTTAAGAAAATGAAATAAAAAGTAGGGGAAGTATTCAATCCTTCTAGAGTACTATTGTTGCATGTATTGGGGTTTCTTTTGCTTTGATTGATTTCTTAACAGGTTCACACATTATGATCCAGCCTGTATTCACTATGAACATTAGAGAGAGGTAGAGACTGGGAAATAAAAATCACAATGGTGATTTGGGGTTAATTGTCGATATAAGCTTACTTGTCCTATCTTCTTAAGACAGATAACTCCCATTAAATCATCTTGAGACCGAGAGGAGATAGTTTTAACTAGGGTCCAAGGTAAGGGTTAGTAATACGACATTATGAGATTGAGAGGATATGAGTAAAATTTACCAAATGGTGACGAGAGGTGGTTGTGATACCTATCTTACCAGACTCTAAATGCACAGCAGTTATATAGTTGGACTGAGCATGATAAGCTTATTGAGTTAGAATACAGTGGGAACACCGCCCTAGCATTTGTCTATGACTGAATTACAACCAGAGTTAGTATTTGCTTCTTGTTAGATATAATCACTTCAAACCCCTCATTTACTTTCCAGTTCTTCCTATTGACTATAGAAGATAAGAGCCACAGCTCTATGTATTCCCTTGGGATTCTACCCCAACCTTTGTTAGGTTACTCTATTTGATAACGAGGGCATAATATTTAGTTTGAAGGTGTAGCTTGGTCGTGATATAAATCTTGGCATTATTTCCAGGGAAAATGGTGTTGAGTTGTGAATTGAAGTTGTAGTTTATGGGTTTTTTTTGTTCTTAGTTAGGCATACACCATTGTATGCCTAGCACACGAATTAGAGGCAATTCCTTACTCCTAGTGAATTCAAATCTAGAGAGGATCCTACAAACACCTAGCAAGATGACGAAGCCGAAAAGAGATGATTTCCTAAAGGGGTTCATGACGATACACACCAGGTTCCTCCCCTTTATCTGAAGAAGTCCAGGACATTATTGACCAATAGACTGAGTAGCTATTAGCATAATCTACTAATCAGAGGAGTAAAGAAGATACTCACTACATAGCTCAGGAGGCAGAGTCAGTTGTGCAGAGGAAAGAAGTAGACTGTCGAGAAGCACTCGGTAGTAATCAGACCAGAGTTAGAGGTGGTCGTGCTTAAGTGATCCTAGCGTATCAGTATTAGCATTCGTATAAGGATGATGAAGAGGATCTGGGGTATGTTGAGAAGGCAGAGACTTCAGTTATTATTCTTTCTGTTTTTCCCCCAAATATTAAGTTTGACATCATGAGCACAATGATTCATCTCTTAAATTTGAAGGGTGTATTTTCAGGTTTTCTTACAGATTACACAAATATGAACCTTGAAAATTTCATTGGTATTTGTAGTTCGTACTCAAATCTAGGGGTAAATTAGGAGGAACTTAGAATGAGGTTATTCCCCTTCTCACTTACAGGAAAACCATTTTTATGGCTGGGGGAACTAACAAGAGGATCTATCACTACATGGAATGAGTTACGTAGGAAATTATTGAACCAATTTTTTCCTCAATCTAGGATGTTGTAGCTTAAGGATAAGATCTATAATTTCAGGCAGCTACAGTTAAAATCTACGTACGAGTCTTGGTTCAGGTTTAAGAACAAGTTGAGTATAGTGCCTAACCATCAGATTTCAAGGAAAAGATTATAGGAGATATTCTACAGAGCCCTGACCATCTGTTCCATAGTCATGGAAGACACCATCTCTGGAGGAAATTTTATGAGACTACATTGGGAGGTAGCTTTGGATATTCTAGATCAGATCTCGCTTACTAAACGAGGGTGGCAAACTCAGGAGGCTGAGATGGGATCTAGCATTTATGTTATTGGTGCCTCCTATGACCAAAAAGTAGCTGATGATTTAGTACCACAAGAAATTACACTGCTGATAACTGATCTTAGGTTACTTGCAAAGCAATTTGTAGTAGAAAATTCTAAGAAAGTGAATGTAGTTAGAGCACAAGTGTCAGCTTCCAAAGCTCATAAGTCAGAATTTGAGGAAGAAGAAAAATATTTGGATCATCAATTGGTAGGTTTCCAACCCCAAGGGCAAAGAAACCAAGGTTGGAACTATTATAAAAGATAAAGAGACCATAGTAGGGAATGGATGGTGACTGGAGAAATAAGGATGACTATAAAAAGAAGGAATACTGGTACATTCCGCCTGGCAGATGAGATATAGAATCAAGAATAGAAGAAATGTTAACTAAGCTGGGAAAGGGTCAAGAAAATCTGGAGAAGAGCCACAGGGAGAATAAGGCTGATATTTCAAGGTTGACCCAGAAGTTTGAATATCATGTCACTGCTATCAAGAATTGGAGTAATAATTTAGGTAGATGTCAGCAACACTGAAATAGAGGTAGCCAGGTATCCTTCCGAGCAAGACTCTTCAAAATCCAAAAAATAATGGTTATGTTCTTGATATTACTACAAGGAGTGGTATGACTACTGTAGATCCCCCATTACTTGCTACAAAAGCTCTAAGGCATGATGAATTTTCTATTGATAAGACATCTATTATGGAGTTAGAAAAAGCAATATATGGTAATGATAAAGTTTGTAAGGGTCATGTAGTTTATCCAGAAATAAGACAAATTCCAAGACCACCCCCACCTTATCCTTCGAGATTAAATAAGAAAAGAGAGGAAGGGAAGTTCAAGAAACTCATAAAGATATTGAAATATTTGAGTTTGAACATCCCTCTTCTTGAGGAATTGGATAAGATTCCTGGATATGTCGTGTTTATGAAGCAATTAGTTATAAAGAAGAAAGGGGCTAGTATCGAGGATGTTAATGGATTGCACCACTGTAGTCCAGTCAAGACTAAGTCTCTGGCCCATAAAAATGGTAATCCTAGAGCATTCATTGTGCCATGCATTATTAGGACATCCAGATTTTCCAGAGCTTTATGTGACTTAGGAGCCAGCAAAAACTTGATGTCGTTGGTTGTATTCAAGCAATTGGGATTGACCCCTCCTGAACCAATGGTGATGTAGTTGTAGATAGTTTACCACACTGTGAATAGACTTATGGGCATTTCCTTTGATGTCATTGTGAGAGGTGACAACTTTATCTTTTTGGTTGACTTTGTCATTCTGGACTGTGAGATTGACGCTAAGATGCCCATCATGTTTGGGAGACCATTTATAGAAATAGGTAGAGTGATGTTTTACATAGAAAAGGGGGAGGTAAAGTTCAAAGTCAATGGTGAGGAGGTCATATTCAACATCCAAAAATAATAAAGCAGTCGACTGACATAAGGATGGCGTCGATGATAGATTATATTAATGACTTGGGAGGGTATTCCTATGGGTATCTTGATGAATTCTGAGTAATCAAGGTACTTGCATTATGCCACAATGTTAAATTAAGCGTTGCATGAAAGGCAACCCATGAGCTTTTTGGTAAAGTCTAAGTAACCAACATAACTAAGTCGTGCCACAATGTTAAATCAAGCATTTCTTGGGAGTCAATCCAAGGTATACGGAAACTTAATTCATCCCAAGTATTTCCTCATTCCCTTTGACTTATATTATTTTAGCATATTGGGGATAGTGCACAGCCTTTTAGTTGGGGTGGTGTATACCATAACTGTCGTAGGTTTTTGTTGTCGTGCTTCTTTTCCTGTGGGTCGCATATGGTTGTAGAATAGTCATATCTAAAGTAAAATTTATGTTGTTTTGTGTTTTTTTTCATATTGTGTTGTGTTTTTGTGTAATTAGGATATTTTTAAGCATTTAGGGAAGTTATCATGTTTTTGATTGATTTTTGAGAAAAATAATAACCCTCCAAAATTTTAGAACTAAGTGAATGTATATATGTGTGAACATTGTGGAACTTTCTATGTCATTAGGATTGGGGACATGATAATCATTGCTAATAATTGTATGAACCAGATATGTAGTATCTTATGATATTGATTTTTGCCATGTGTGTGAGATGCTACATAGTTCCCTTTATATGTCAAAACCAAAACTTTCCCAGTTAGTCTTGCCTAGGTTTTAGGAAAGATGGTTAGGAAAGGATCATAGGTTTTTTTAAGCTAGCCCACTTTTAGCCTAAATAACCTTCCATGTGTGAATTGTATCCCTTGATCTCTAAATATGAGCCCTATAGCCTATTTTTCCTGTTATGACTTTCACCTTCTCATTTGTGCTGCAATAATATGTTTTGGATCATTTCTCTTTGGACATTGTGAACCTCAACTCAGGCAAGTCGCCTATGTTAAGGTGGCTATCATAGGGATGTGTGATGTAAAGTGGGTATGAAGAAGGGTAAAATGAGAGAAAAAGATAGTAGGGTTGGGTGTGGTATCAAAAGAAAGGAAAAAGAAAAAAAAAAGAAAAGGAAAAAAAATTTGAAAAAGTAGAAAAAAAGAATAAAAGACCACACCCAACCTGAATGTGCAATAAAGAATAAAAGAGAGAAATAAGGGTGGAATAAAAAAAAAGATGGTTAATGAGCAGACCCCAAAGTTAGTGTAGTGCCAAGGAGTATTAGCAACTGGATATCCATATTTACCATATCACCCCCCCCCCCCCAATCTTACATCATAAGTTGAGGAAATTCCTATAGTGATCCTAACTTGACTTTCTAAATAGTAAGGTAAAGAAAATAAGGGAAAGTTTATGGTGTTTGACATGAATTGACTGGAACTTCTCTTATGAGTGTGAGTGTCTATTGATTGTCCCTGCATTGACATGCATTATTTCATACGAGTGAGTGGGACTCCTTTGTTGTGAGGGAACATGAGACATAAAGCGATGAAAATATGCAAGTTTCTAAGGATATTTTGTTATATATAATGTGTTTTGGGTATGTTTTGTTGGAAACTAGGTGTTGGATGCAAAGTTCAAGAAAAAGATGCAAAATGGAGTTTTTGGCTACTTACGTGATCATTCTTAGGTATTTGTAGCACTTACCGGATGTACGTGACCAAAGCATGTGATGAAAAACTTGAAGACCAGAAGTTTTGCAAGAATTAGAAGGCCTGGTACTTACCTATGTCCACATATAGACCGCATGTAGCATATGTGCTCCGTATGTGACTAAGGTAAGTACCAGAATTGAAGCTTTTGAGACTGTAAAAACTAAAGAACTTACGTCACTTACCTATGTCTACATGCAAACTGCATGTAGTACATGCGGACTGCATGTGGGCAAGGCAAGTGCCAGAAGCTCAAAGTCCCAAGATCAAAATGTCCTAAGAAATTTTTCTGGCACCTACTTGGGTCTACATGCAGACCGTATATGGTATATACGCCCACTACCAGAATGCATTTAGACATAGGTAAGTAGCCACTGATCCTTTTTGTCCTTTTTCATCCATGATTTGATTATTAAGGTTTTCTTATGTACTATAAATACCCTATATGTGTTTTTTAGTAGAGGTTATCCACTCCTTAAACTCACTAACATATGCTTGATTCTGAGAACCATTTTTGGTCTTGGAATTATTCTGTATTGATTTTGGATGCTAATTAAGTTAAATTTTTGGGTTTTCAATTGTTGATTATTGTGTGATTGTTGAATGCCTTCAAAAATGAATTCGTTTAATTATTACACAAGCATAAGTGGATAATCTCCCTTAGCTAGGGTTGTGGGAACCCTGGCTACATAACGAAATAGGGGAAGTGTTCAATCTTTCTAGAGTATTGTTGTTGCATGTATTTGGGTTTTCTTCGCTTTGATTGATTTCTTAATTGGTGCACATGTTAGGATCTAGACTATATTCACTATGAACCTGAGAGGGAGGTATAGATTGGGAAAAGGAAATCACAATGGCAATTTAGGGTTAATTGTCAATATAAACTTACTTGTACTATCTTTTTAAGCCAGTTAACTCCCATATAGTCAACTTAAAACTGAGAGGAGATAGTTGTTACTGGGGTCCAAGGTAAGGGTTAGTAAAGCGACACTCTGAGACTGAGAGGAGATGAGTAAAATTTACCAAATGGTGTGGAGAGGCGGTTGGTGATACCAGCAGTTATTAGTTGGAATGAGCACGAGAAACTTACTGAGTTAGAATCCAGAGGGGACACCGCCCTAGTGTTTGTCTACGACTAAAATACAACCAAAGTTAATATTCGCTACTTTTTTGATATAATCACTATAAACCCCCTATTTTCTTTCAATTTTTACTTGTTGACTATAATAGTTAAGAGTCACAAATCCATGTATTCCCTTATAATTTGACCCGAACCTTTGTTGGGTTACTGTATTTGACAACGACCGCATAATCTTCAGATTGAAGGTGTAGCTTTGGCATGATCATGGGTTCAATCCAAAAGGTATAGACCTAAAAGCATAGGTTTCATATGGATGAGTAAATATTGTCTTATCCTAGTCTTCTGGCATTATGGCTACTGATTATAGCCATAATATCAGTCAAGGAAGTAGTAATATTCCTGTCCAGCAAGTCTATCATGCATTTGGTCAATAAAAAGGATTGGATAGTGATCCTTTCAGGTGGAATCAGTGATGTTTCTATAGTCCATACATATTCTCCACTCGATTATAATATAAGTTGGGATCAACTCATTATTTTCATTCATTACAACTTCCATATTCCCTTCTTTGGGATGCACTAAATGGGACTGGCCCATTTGCTATCTGAGATGGGATAAACTATCCATACATTGAGACACTTGGTCACTTTCTTTCTAAATACCTCCTTCATCACTGGGTTTAATCTTTGTTGATGTTGCACACTTGGCTTAAGACCTTCTTCCATAAATATTTTTTGTATTCAGAAAGTAGGAGTAATTTCTTAGATATCTGACGTTTTCCATCCTATAGCTTTCTTTCTTCTTCTAAGCACTGCCAATGCCTCATTTACCTATACATCAGATAAACATACAAAGAGAATTACATGTAAAGTGTCATCATCACTAAGTAAGGCATATTTAAGATAGAAAGGTGGAGCCTTAAGCTCCAACTTAGGGGCATCCTCAATGGAAGGCCTGGGAGAAGGTCTAAGGGTCCTATTCAAAGGTTTAAATACACCATTTCAAATGTAGACACTTGCAACTTCCAAAATCTGAACTATCTCATACGCTTCTGCATCACCAAGAATATTATACCCGACTAATGCTCGTTCCAAGGGGTCCTTGGATATAATAAAAGGGAGCTCAGAGTCCAAGTCGATCACTGTGATAGTAGATAATTCCTCGTATATTGTTGGTAGCTTCATCGCCTTGTACATATCAAATACTTTAACTCTATCATGAGCTCTCATTGTCAACTGCCCTACAACCACATCGATCTATACATGTCCTATTGCTAATAAAGAATGTCCCAAGATAAATGGTACGTTTGAATCAGCATTAATAGCTAGAATAATAAAGTTGACCAAAATTAAGAGAGACCCCACTTGGACTAGCACATCTTCAAATATCCCATCTGGGATGGCCAGTGAATGGTTCTCCAACTAAAAAATCACTATGGTGGGTCTTGATCCACCCAACCCCATCTTCTTGAACAAAAATATAGGCATGAGGTTACCTCTCCCCAAGATCACATAAGCCTCTAGCACAGACAAACTGCCCAATAGTGATTCGAATAGTAAAACTGCCTAGATCTTAAAGCTTTGTGGGTAGCATATTCTGAATTCTTAAGGTTCACTCCTAAATAAGTGCAACAGTGCTAAATTCAATCAACCGGTTCTTATTTTCCATAATATCTATAATGTTCTTAGCATACTTTGGAACACCCTACGGAATATCAACAAGAGGGAGGTTAATGTGAACCTTTTTCAACAAAATAAATTTAAGATAACATGCTTCCTTTTTCTGCTTCTTTAGCCTCTGTGGAAATGGTGGAAGTGGCTTTACACTTTCCACCTTGATCTCAGTACTTTCAACTTTATCATTCTCACCTTCTCTTCATCCTTAGCAATAGATCTGTGAGTCAACTTCCTCGCCTCTAACTCCTCTAATTGCAACCCAATGTGAGTAGACACTATATTCACTTTCTTGGGATTTATATCAGTATCACTTGGTAAACCTACCTGAGGTCTAGTATTATGTTCTCCCGTAAGCTAACCCAACTTCACCTCTAGTGTCTTAGTTTCTAACTACTGATTCTTTATATCGGCCACTATCTGCACTTGAGTATCCATAATCAGTTTCAGCATTTTCTCTATATTGCTTGACTGTGTATTTTCCTAATTATCCTGAGCTTGTTATTATTGATTCTGATTTTATGGCCCTCTATGCTAATTTATATATTATGCCTAATTACCACCCTATGAGAAGGTTGGTGATTTCTCTAGTTAGAATTATAAGTAATGTCAAAATTTTGATTTGCTTGGCGTTGTGCATTACCCACATAATTAAGTGATTAAAGATTTGATACACAAGCATGTGTTTTATGGTCACTACTACCGCATACCTCGTACCAAGTCTGAGATTATGTACTGTATTTGTTGTGGCTGGTGTGTGTCTCAAATTCAAATTGCTAAACTATGTATTCATCTGGTTCTTAATAAAGCAATTTGTGTTGCGATATCCATCAACTGCTCAACTTCTAACACTTATGCAACTTTCTTGGGAGTGCTCCTCGATATATCTGTATTCTTTTTAGGATTCCCCTATGAAATTTGACACACCATCATGTATAGTTAATCATAAGTCTTTTCCAATGCATGCCCACCTATAACTAAATCCAGGAGAATCTTCTTATTTAGATCGAGACCCTCAATAAAAGTATACACCAACACGTCATTACTCTGATGATGGTAAGGACAATCATGGAGCATAGACATAAATCTTTCCTAATCTTGGTACAGATTCTCTTCATCTTTCTGCCTGAAACTCATAATTTCACTTCTCAACTGTGCAGTCTTTCCAGATGGAAAGAATCGAATAAGAAACTTTTGAGCCAAGTCATCCCAGAAAGTGATGTGATTCGGTGGCTCCACCTTCATCCATCTCTTTGCTTCCCCCAATAGAGAAAAGGGGAAAAAAATAAGTATAACATAGTTAGTAGATACTCTAGTGGGAATGTATGTATCACTAATCTCAAGAAAGTTCTATAAATATTGTTGTGGGTCCTTATAAGATAAACCAGTGAATTGACCATTCGTGTGCAAGAGTTGCACCATATTTTATTTCAGTTAAAATCAACCACATGCAGATGGTTTGTTGATACAATAGTAACAATGTTTGCGAGTGGGATTGCCACTTTGCAAATGAGCCTAGTCGTTGGTGCATTGGTAGGAACAATATCTGTCGGATCTGCCATATGTAGTTGTTGAATTAGGTATTGGAGTGTAACTGCCCTCCTTTGTTGATGAAATACTCGCTCAGGTTCCAAATACATCTCGACCGATTCTCTTCCCCTTATCAGTTCGACGTATCAATTACACCTGCAAAAGTCAGTCTCTAAGATCAAGTAGTCAACACTCAAATATTATTATAAAAAGAAAAAATTCAGAAAATTACTAATTACTTGAGTCCCTAGCAATGTCACCAAAAAACTTATTGCGGCCTATCACACACGCAAGTGTACGTGCTCGGACAAGTAATATAATGACTCTAAAGAGCCAGATACCGAACCCACAGGGACTACTTATTTAGTAATTCACTTAAATTTAGTTTCCGACAATATTTCAATCAAGAGTTGTAAGGCACCAAAGTGTTTTTGAAAGTTTAGTAACTAATAAAAATGTAAGAGAGTAATCAAAAGTAGCAATCACAACATAGGAAAAGTTGTAATCAATACGAGGGGAGATAAAAGGGCCAACGCACTCTCAGTAATTATGTAAATCGTTATCTATTGTGTTAGATTGGTTTCTGAGTTGTTGATTCACATGGTTAATAATACGATTATGGTCTTTCAAACCTCTAATAATCTACCTAAAGAGATATCACAACTACATCGTTGAGAGGGAATGCAAGAATCTATTTTATATACTTTACATTATCTTCCTGTAGTTGAAAAAACCAAGGCATTCTACGGATATTCCTATACTAAACGCGAATTTGAATCTTTAGTTACTCAAAATATAAGAACTTGCTCATTAAACCCTTGATCTATCCTCATGATTTTCCTTCTGGGTTCACAAAAGGATTAAACGTGAATTTTAGTGATGGATAATCATCAAAATAGTAAAAATAAGGAATTAAAAACAACTCATACGAATAACCAACGTTTAACCAAATCTATGTATAATGAAGTACAATCATGTACTTGGACTCAACCCCAGAACAAGGGAATTTAGCCACTTATGTTCATAATCAACATCCAAAAAATAGAAATAATCATACCAAATTCAATGTAAGATTTGAACAGCAAAAACAACCCTAAAACAAAGCCCTCGTATGTTTTTCCTTGCCTAGACATATGCAAAATATATTCTAAAATATTACAAGTGTTTCTTTTATAGTTAGGATTGAATGCACAATTTTAACATATCAACTTGCCAGACCCATATTGTGGAGGCTAAGGGTCGTGGTACTCTAATATCATAGAGGCATACTGGAAATTTCTATTCTACTTTTAAGCCTTCTCCGAGACACTCCCTTATCATAGAGGATAGGTGACATGGTACACCACTATTGCGCATGCCCACTGGAAATTTCCATCAGCTTTTAAACCACTAACGTGCCACACCCTTATCACGGAAGATAGGGTCCATGGCATTCAGATATGTTAAGTTCTGTATTTTAACTTATTATGCACTCTACCTCTTTTGATCCTTAATCCCATGATTTTCAAGCTTTGTTCCACTCATTGTTTGCTCACCATGTTGCTCCTAACATTTTGAATGATCTATAGCTTGATGTTCATGCCCAAAACATGATCATTTTAACCGAATTCAAGACCATCAACACTAATCATATCCATTAGCTGGAGAGTATAATTTTTTCTCAAACATAAGATATTTTACAAGATTTAGGTCATAGAATAAGTACACATATGGGTCAAAATTTAAACTAGGATGTACAAAATACGCCCAATATCAATAAAAGCAATATTTGTCCTTGGTGGAGTTTGCTTATAATATTAGCTACCATTCAAGTATCTAGATGGCACCTTTTGAGATGTTGTATGATAGACATTGTTTGTATCCTATTGGACGGTTTGAGAATATATAGGTTAGACCTCGCGGTATCGACTTGTTTTGCGATTCTTTGGATAGGGTTCGAATGATTTAAGATAGACTTCAAGAAGCTCCAGTTGACAAAAGAGTTATATGAACCATAAGCTTCGTGCCTTTAAGTTTATGACTAGTGATCATGTTTTCCTTCATTTATCGCCAATGAAGTGATTGATGAGGTTCAAAAATATGGACAAGCTTAGTCCTAGGTATATTGTGCCTTTTGAGATTCTTCAAAATATTGGAAAGATTACTTATGAGTTGGCCTTACCTAAGGACTTTTCAACTGTTTATCTAGTTTTTTGTTTAACTATGATTCAGTGTTACATTTTGAATGAGTCTCACATGCTTTATTGTAAATCAGTTCAGTTGGATAAGGGATTGACCATTGTAGAGGAGTCGGTGTCCAGTTTATCTAGAGATGTTAGACGGTTGCATTACAGAGATTTTCCTGTTGTTAAGGTTCAGTGGTGATACCATCTTATTAAGGAAGCTACTTGGGAGGTCAAGTCTGACATGTATTGTAGTTATGCTCAGATCTTTATCGATTTAGATATTTTCTTACCTTTTAGATTGAGGATGACCTAGAGTATTAGTAGTGGATGTTGTAATGATCAAAATTGTGAAATCTTACTTTTTATGTATTTAACCATTTTACCCTTCTATGTAGTTTCTAAAAGTTGATTTTCATGTAAGGGGGATGCTTGGCTCCAATCAGGAATGATTTTGGTACCTTTGTGGTTTTTAGAGGCTTTAAAAGCCATACAGTTGACTTCGATCAATATTTGTTGTTCTGAATGTCAAATGACAATTTTGACAGTTCTATTGGATCCCGATTGTTGAATTTAGGTTAATAGCGTGGTTGGTTTAGGTTCAGAATGTTTATTTTGCATTCTGGTCCTTTATTCAAAAATAACGAAAAAAGGATCTTGGGAATTAATTTATTGAAAATAATCTTTTTTAGAATCTAACATCTCTATTGAGTCTGAAACATCGAAGATAGCTCGGTAGCATATATTGTTTGTTTTTGTCGGGTCTCGAAAAATTCCAAGGGTCCATTCAGAAGATTCGAAATCATGTAAAATCAATATTTTTTTTGATATAAAGTTCAAGCTAAATTCTTCTTTGCGAATGCAGACCTATGGCTATGAATGTGGAGAATGATATGTTCTTCGCGAAAGCAATGAGGCAGTCGCGAATGCAAAATTCCGAATCATCATCCTTTGCAAATGTAAAGCCTTGTCCATGATTGTGAAGGCCATTTTAGTGGTCTGGTCAAGATTAACCCTCGCGAACACGAAGGGTTGACTGCATTCGCAAGTACTATTCATAGAACTATATAAATACCCTATTTTCATGATTCTCACCATTTTTGGGCCTGCGAGCTTCGAAAAGAGACAATTTCTTAGGGTTTTCTCACCATTGTTGCTTGTCTAAACTCCTATATCATATTTTTATTATTTCCCACTGATTACATCTTCGAAAACACCTTTTAATCATGATTTTAAAATGGAATTTTAAGGTTTTTACCAGTAAAGCTTAAAAATGATTTTTTTTATCTTGGACCTCATTTTTAATCTATTTTTGCATAAATTTTTAACTATAGACTCCTATAATCTTAGAAAATGTATTTCTAAAATAAAATTTTAATTTGATCCCTTTTATTTCTAAACTTAATTTTCAAACCCATTTTAGACCTAGCTCAAATATGGACAATATCGGTATCGTTGGCTTTTTTTTAACATGTAGATGCTATTTTTAAATATTATAGTTGATTCTGGGTCCGTTCAAAGGGGAAAATCTCCGTGTTCAAGCACTTTAGGCTAGGATTTTATTATTTTGAGGTATGACTTAACTTCTTTCAGATTGGGTTGGGTAGTTAATAAATAAGTAAAAAATGCTATGGGTTGGGAAAAATAACTATGGAGTTTATATTTTGTGATTTTAAATATTGTTGTATGTCCGAGCGGAGGCTTATAATCAATTGTTATTGACTTGTGATATATGATATTGTGTGTTGTCCATATAGGGGCAGTATTTGACATTATTAGTTTTATCTAATACCTTTATTATAGATATAATGTCAGTGCAGGGGCTTTAATTGTTATTATATACCTTATTGAGAATTGGTTGGCTTTATTAGGATAGAAATACCTGAGTTAGGGGTTGATATGACATTTATGACGTCTTGCATGCATATTTATTTTGATGGTGTCTAATTAGAGTTGATAATCATAAGTTTTCGACATATTGGATTGATTTATGATCTTACATATATACGTGTTAAGTGGATTGGATATCTTCATATTGATTTAATTATGATCACTACATCTTCATTCCAAATATATTCATTCATGAGATACCAGAACCATTGAGGAATACTATTTTGAAAAAAATAATAAGATATTGTTATTAAAAACATCTTTATAAACAGGAGCCAGAGAGGTGGGTTGATCTTAAGATGTGAGTTATAGTATATGGGTTGTGAACCCCCACGAGTCCTATCTTTGGAGTTGCGATCTTGATAGGTGTATATAAAAAGTCATGTGATGGCTTTCACCATTCATCCCATCTTTATTGCATTTGCATTGCCTATGCATCTTTCATGATTTCCTTAGTTTCTCTTAACTTATGTTTTGTTTCACTATATTCTTTGTGTATATCTGTTCTACTTTCATTTCTGTAAATATACTAGAACTATTAGTGGAGACAGTGTAAGCTACCGTTTGGGACTTTTCTTCTTGCACGTAACGTGCTCATAGTGTTATTTAACTTACCATACTTTTGAATTTACTCAGTCGACCTATGATACCTATAGAATACAAGTGGACTGTATTCACCTTCACTATGCCCTTTTGATGTAGATCCAAGTTTTAGGACTGCGTGTGGCAGTTGAGGTTTTGGGTAAAAATTTTTCCTATTTGAGGTACTGGATTGTTCTATTGTTCAAAGATGATTCCAGATCTCATTCAATCTTTCATCTTATCTTTATTTTGGATTAGAGACAGATTTTGTATTTCAGTTTCAGATATTGTAATTAGATGTTCTTACATTATGACTCCAGATTTTGGGTGATTTATGGCATTTCTTTCAGACTTTCACTTTATTTATATTATGTGTTGGCTAGACTTAATTCTAGAAGTCTCGTCTTGCTTATTTTATTGTTTGTGGATTTTTCTTTTCTTTTTTTATTATTGGTGATAAAGCCCAAGCTACACCTTCACTCTGAAGATTATATGGTCGCTGTCAAATATAGTAACCCAACAAAGTTTGGGGTTGAATCTTAAGGGAATACGTGGAATCGTGGCCCTCAACTGTTGTAACCAACGGGCAGAATTGGAAAAGTAAATGGGGGTTTTAAGTAGAAATATTGAACAAGTGGAAAATATAAACTTCGATTATAATCAGTCGTAAGTGAGAACTAGGATTGTGTTCCTCTGGCTTCTCAACTCCATAGGCTTATGTGCTTTATTGAACCAACCTGATACCTTACACGCAGAATCGATAAGTTAAGTACCATCAACAGTCTTTTGGCTGAGCTAACAGATTTCACCGTTTACCTTTTAAGTCTCGAGATGCCACCTTTCTACCCTTATCTTGATCCCAGATAACTATTACCTTTTGAGTGTCTAGTTATTAGATGAAAGCTAACCATCATACTTGGATAATACCTAGTAGCGTGGATCGACAGCTAAACTTCAAATTATTGTTGTCATTATCTTTTCCTAGTCACTACTTCTCTTTTGGAGTAAGTAGCAATAATTTAGGCGGGATCCTAACGTTACAACCGCTAAGATAACTATTAAAGTGAAGATAATACAATGCATGCATGGGTATCGGTTTAGAACAACAATAGCACTTCCCCTACTTCGCCAGTCAGTTATGGTTTCCACAACCCTAGCTAAGGGTTTTTAGCCGCTTATGCTTGTGAAGTAATCAACAACATTCATGATTGAAAGCATAAGATTAAATCATAATAATCACAAGTAAAAATGCAAAATCATAACTAAATTAATCAACCAAAATTAATAAAATAGAATTACAAGACAAAATTCGAATCTCGGAATCAAAATATATTTATGAGTATCAATAGTGTGTTACTTCAACTAAAAAGTACATAAGGGGTATTTATAGTACATGAGGAAATCCTTAAAGCAAATCCCGAATTAAAAAGAATAAAAAAAGGTCGGCGTCCACATGTGGTATCCGTATGCGGCCTAGCCTTGGGAGAATGTGTCACATGCAGCCTGAGGCTGGGCGCATGTAGACACCTACATATTCAGGAAAAATTTCCTGCAGTTTCTGCTCTCGGGATTTTGGACTTCTGACACTTACCTTACCCACATGTGCTACATGTGGTCCAAAGGTTCACATAGGAAAGTGCCGAAAGTTATTTTTCATCTCTTTTACTCTCGGGATATCCAATTTTGGTACTTACCTTAGTCTTATGCAGACTATATGTGGTCCACATGTGGACATAAGTAAGTGTTAGGCTTTCCAGTACTTGCAACCAAGCTTCAAGTCTTCAACTTTCATCACATGCTTTGGTCACCTACATCCGAAAAGTGTCATGAATACCCAAAATTGATCAAGTAAGTATCCAAAAACACCATTTTTCATATTTTTCATGAACTTAGCATCCAATACATAGTTTCCTGCAAAACATACCCAAAATGCATCATATCTAACCAAACAACCTAAGAAACTTGCGTATTTTCCTTGTTTTAAGTGTCAAAAGTGCTAAATTTCTATAGCACATCAACACCATCAACTTAGAACGTTTTTATGTCCTCAGGACACACAACACAGCAAAAAAAAAACAACACTTAATTAGAAGGTTCTAAGCTATTCAAGGCAGTCAATCAACACTTTATGCTCAAATCACAACAACCCCTCCTATGTCACTTTTCAAAATCAACTGTGTATAAACATGAAGTACAACAATATGACACAATGGGATCAAGTTATGGCACTACATTAGCAATATACAACCATGCATATGTACAAGTTACACTACTCCAACACGTAGACAGCTAGCAATATGACTCGTATTCCCTCACAACAAAGATGTCCCACTCACTCATATGAAGTAATGCATGTTAATCCGGGGATAGTCAAAGAGACACTCATACTCAGAAGAGAAGTTCCAATCAATGTGCATCAAATACCATAGACTTGCCCTTATTTTCTTTACCTTAGTTTTCAGAAAGTCAAGTTAGGATCACTATAGGACTTTTCTCGACTTGTAATGTAGGCTTTGGGGCTGGCATAGTACATATGGACATATCAAGAGATTAAGCCTCTTGGAATTACACTAACCTTGGGGTCTCACTTATTAGCCTATTTACTTTTAATCCACCCTCGTTTCTCTCTTTTTATTCTTTATTGCACATTCCGATTGTGTGTGGACTTTTATTATTTATTTTTCACTTTTTTACAATTTTTCTTTTTCTTTTTCTTATTTTTTTTCTTTTCCTATTTTTTTTCTTTTTCTTTTTCTTTTCTTTTGCTACCACACACAGCCCTACTAACTTTTTCTCTTATTTTACCTTTCTACATATCCACTTTGTATTACACACTCGTATGATAGCCACCCTTAAGTTAGGTGATTTTCTTGAGTTGAGGTGCACAATGTCCAAGGAGGAGCAAACCAAAATAGATTATTGCAACACAAATAGGAAGGTAAACAGTGAATCAAGAAAAATAGTCTATAAGGCTCAAAACTGGGATCAAGGGATACTATTTCACATTGGAAAGGTTATTTAGGCTAAAAGTGGACTAAAATAAGAAATGGCCTATGATCCTTTCCTAACCGACTATCCTACAACCTAGGCAAGACTAACCGAGCAAGTTCTAAATTCAACACACAAAGAGAACTAAGTAGCATCTCACAGACACATGGCACAGGGTCAATATTACAAGCTACTACTTAGATGGTTCATGCAATTTTTAGCAAGTGATTATCATGTCCCTAATCCTAATTCCATAACAAGATCCACAATGTTGACACATATATACATTCATAAAGTTCTAAAACAAAATTTTGGAGGAGTATCATTTTTCTTAAAAATCAATATAAAACATAACAACTGCCCTAAATACTTAAAAATCTCCTAATTACACAAAAATACATCGCAATACAAAACTAGACACAATACGACACAAATTTTAACCTAGACATGTCGGTTCTACAACCATACTGTGGCCGACAGGAAAAGAAGCACGACAACAAAAACCCACGATGGCTATAGTATACCCCACTCTCAACTAAAAACTTTGCATTGTCCCCAATGTGCTAAAATAATATAAAATAAATGGAATGAGGACATACTTGGGATGCACTAGGCGTCTGTGTCATGATATTTCCCATATAAAGGTATTTTTACTGGCGGAGACCATGGTGGTGGCAGTGCACTACGAGAAGATGCACCAGCAGCTAACTTGGCATGCCTTTTCCTATCAACAAATACAGTCTTCATCAAATCATTAATGGCCCTTTTCAGGGCTTGCTCATATGGCATGTCTGGATTCTACAGGTCCCCCTCTCAACCTTTCTTAGTACCAACTATGAGGACTGCCACATCATCCTCCATGAATAATTCAAAGTGTCCGAGACCATGTGGAGGTAATGGATCAACAACTGGGGATACAACTAGAGAGATGGCTGATATGTGGCTCTCAGTGAGAGAGCATTCCTCTTCTCTAAGTAGGTCCACCTCCCCCCTAATGTCTCCAAGATCCTATATCGCAATCCTATTGAATTAGGTTGATACTCCACCCTCAAAAGCATCTAGTCATGAGTGCAACTTAGTTCATAGCTCTAACATCAGAGCCTGGTACATAGATTGCAATCTATCATCATTCGTCTCTAGTTTAGTCTGAACCCATGGTCGAATCTGCTCATATAATATTGATACCTCAATCTCAAAAATTGGTAGTCGAGTAGTTGTTACCTCTATTCTCTCCTTAACACCTGGTATATCTAGCACAATATCCTTTGTAACAACATCCTCATCAATAGTGTCTATCACAGACACCACTCATATATCGTCTGGTTGTTGTACTATTATGCTCACATCAAAAGTTATTTGCTCATCATTCAGTTTGAAGATTATCTCCCCCAATTCCATATCAATAAACACCTTACTAGTGGATAGAAAGGGTCTACCCAATATAATGGGGGATTAAAATTTCACCTTACAATCAAGAACTATGAAATCAGTGGGGAAAATAAAGGATTCCATCTTTACTTCTACCTCACCTAAAACACCCACCGATTTCTTCAAAGATGAGTCAGCCATCAACAGCTTTATAGATGTAGGTTGGAGTTCCCCCATCCTTAATAGCTTATACACAACCAATGGCATTACATTTAATCCTGATCCCAAGTCACATAAGTCCTGTTTGACATAGAAAAGGCCTAATAGAACACATAATGGTGACTACTCCGAGATCCTACTTCTTTTTACTTAATGGTAAGGAAGGGGTCGCACTATAAGGGTTCACATGATCATTAGGATCGAAGACCCAATCCTCACTGCTATCATGCTCAAAAGTATTATCACCCTATGTAAACTTCTCATACTCTTCCTCAAGTGTCTCATCATTCTCAGTGCTATTATTCTTCAACTCCTCAATAGTAGGCACAGGGACATCATCAGTAGTGGTACCATAATTTGTAATAATAGCTAGACAATGACTGATGTTTAAAGGATTTTGCATCATGTTACTCGGTAGAGTACTCGGCTGTCTTTGATGCAAAGTGGTAGACATCTTTCCAAACTGATGCTCTAACTGCTTGATAGCCGTTGCATAAGACTCAACCTTTTGGGTCAAACCTAAAATATCAGCCTTGATATCCTTAAATCTAGCCTCCTGACTATCTTACCCCTTCACCAGTTTGGTCAACATTTCCTTCATTCTTGATTTTGTATCTCGTCTGCTAGGCAGAATGTACCTATCTCAATTCTCCTTATAATCATTACTTCATTTTTGGTCACCATTTATATACCTACTGTGGTCTCTATAGATGTTATTATCATAGTTCAAACCTTTGTTTTCTTTCCCTTGGGCTCGAAAACCTGTCATCTACCGATCCAGATACCAAGCCTCCTCTTCTAATTCAGACCCATAAGCTCTTGAAGTTGCACCCTATGCTTCTACTATATGAAATTTCTCAGAATTCACGGTCTTAAACTACTTTTCCAGCAACCGAAGATCAGCCCTCAGTAGCGTAATCTCTTACGCTATAGAATCATCAGCTACTCTCTGGTCACTGGAAAGTCTAATGGCATAAGAGCCAGAACCTATCTCAGCCTCTCGAGTTTTCCACCCTCGATTAGTAAGAGAAATCTGGTCTATAATAGAAGAAGATACTTCCTAGCGTAATCTCATAAAAGCTCCTCCAAAGATAGTGTCTGCCATAGCTCTGGAACTGACTGTCAGGGCTCTATAAAATATCTATAATAAGATCGTTCCTAAAATACGATGGTTGGGCACCATACTTAAATTCTTCTTGAACTTGAACCAATCTTTGTACATAGACTCAGACTGCAGCTATCTAAAATTATATATCTTATCCTTAAGTAGCAACATATTGGATAACGAAAAGAAACAAATCAAGAATTGTTTGCGCAACTTATTCCATGTGGTGATAGATCCTCTTGGAAGTTCCCCTAACTATAAAAATGTTTCTCTTATAAGCGAGAAAGGGAACAACCTCAATCTAAGTTCCTCCTGATTCAACCCTAGATATGTATATGAAGTGCAAATTCCAATAAAATTGGCCAAATTCTTGTTTGTGTAATCTGTATACAATCCCGCAAATATATACTTCAAATATCAGAGCTGGATTATAGAATTGGTTATGTGATAGTGCATACGCAAGTGTACGTGGTCTACCAAGTAATATAGTGGCCTTCAAGAAAGCCGAATATCGATCCCACAGAGACTTGTTCCAACAACCTTCAACTTCTAGTTCACTTATTAAGATTAACTTGATGCGAAGTAACTAAGAAGATTTTGGAGATTTTAAAATAAAGTAAAAGTAAACAATGTGTATAATAAAAGAATAAAGACAATTAATAGAGTAAAGCCTAGGTTTAAACAAATTTGAACAATCATATTATGCTATTGAACTTCATTTGTTAAATCGCTTATCTTGGTTGTTGATTCGTAGGGTTTATTGCATGATCATGGTCTCCCGACCTCTAATCGTTTACCTAACTTAGACATTAAAACTACATCGTTGAGCAGGGATGTAATAGTCTAATTAAGTGCTTAAAGATATCCTCATACATGTTAACCAAGCAAGGGTTCTAGGTATATCCCTGTCCTAGATGCTAATTCGAATTCCTTATTTCATAAAAGAATAAGAACCTTACTTTGTTTATCCCCACGTTCTATCTTTCTGTTCCCCCTCTTGAGATCACAAGTTCAATAATATATGTATTCCAAGGTTAGCAACTCCTTAAAATAGTTCAAACAAGTCTAAACAAACAACCAAAGATGATAAGCAATTCAAAAGAAATCAATTCAAAATGATAGTAGTCATGTTCTTGGTTTTAACCCCAGAAAAGGGGCGTTTAGCCACTAATCGACATAATTATGATCCAAACAATTTAATACATAATCAAATCTATTAAGAATCAAAAGTTAAAGAAATAAAATCCTAAATAAAGTGTTTAGAAGCCTCATTAATCGCTCCAAGACGTTAAAAGATGCTTAATAAAGTATGTACAAGTTGAATTTAGAGTAGAGTGGACTTGTCCGTATAGGATTAGGTGAGGCTACGCGGGCATATGATCACTGGGATAGCACCGTCGTTGTGGTCCCTAGTTCACTGCTACAAAGTAGGCTTCACGGTATTATGACCACCGCTATATAGAGGCCGATG
Organism: Capsicum pubescens; assembly: GCA_030864215.1. Taxonomy (NCBI): domain Eukaryota; kingdom Viridiplantae; phylum Streptophyta; class Magnoliopsida; order Solanales; family Solanaceae; genus Capsicum; species Capsicum pubescens. The sequence goes on along the minus strand of CM061544.1, from coordinate 245,898,302 downwards.
CGGGCATATCACCTTGACCCACTGGAATTTGCTTCTCAAATTTTGGCTAAGTGTTCATCATTCCTCTTTCCTTGTGACGTTGTTTTTCCTTCACTTCCAGCTTGTTCTGAATCAAATTATCATTACTTTAACTTCTCAAGCATCCTACACGATCAAACACCACACATTAGAGTTCAACACAATTCAACGTTAAGACTAAAAGCTAGAAACTCGAGTCAAGACTAAGCTTGCCCTCTTTGATCTTCGACTTATTGTATTGACTCTTGGCTTGTTCCCACTGCACATAACAAACAAGTTTTTCCACATAATATTACACATTAAAACCATTAGGAACTCATTTTACACCTTAGAATCTATCACGATAGACTAGAACAACACCTATCTCAAGCTAGTAAAACTAGTTTTCTCGCCTAAACTCTAATTGAACGATTTAAATCAAAACTTTTTTGAAAACATTTTTAAACATTGTAATAACATCCTTGAACACTTAAATTCTTATTTATATCATCATTCAGTCATTAATCACATGAATTATCCTCAAAACAAGGATAAATAAGATAGGATAACAACACTAAAGTGCATTAATACACCCAAAATCATTATGTTGAACTTAATGTCTGGGGGCAAAATAGGAGGAATAATAGATCCAGTCTCTGTCAACTCAACGTACCCCAGATCCTCTTCTTCATCCTTATATGGCTGAAAATATTAGTACATTGGGATCACTTGAGCATGAACACCTCTAACTCTATTTTGATTACCACCGAGTTCTGCTCGGCGGTCTGTTGCCTGTCTATGCTCAGCTATCTCTTCCTCCCTAGATATCCACTGAGCTTCATCTTATTCCCTCCTCTTATTAGTATCTTACGCTAAAATTGCTCATGTCTAGTGATCAACAATATCCTATACTTCTTTGAAAGGAGGGAAGGTATATTATCACGAACCCCTTCAGGAATATCATCTCTTTTTGGTTCAGTCATCCTACTAGGTGTTTGTAGGATCCTTTCTGGATTTAAATTCAATGGGAGTGAGGGATTTCTTCTACTCTATGTGTTGGGTATACACCGACATATACCCAACTAAGAACAAAAAAAAACCCAAAAATTGCAACAACCTCAATTCACAAATCAATACTGTCGTCCCCGACAACGGTGCCAAATTTTGATAACGCCCAAGCTACACCTTCACACTGAAGATTATACAGTCGTTGTCACATATAGTAACCCAACAAAGGTTTGGGTCGAATCCTAAGGGAATACGTGGAATCGTGTCTCTCAACTGTTGTAACCAACGAGCAGAATTGAAAAAGCAAATTGGGTGTTTTGAGTAGTAATATCGAACTAGTGGTGAATATCAAATTCAGTTGTAATCAGTCGTAAATGAGCACTAGGATAGTGTTCCCCTTGGCTTCTCAACTCCGTAGGCTTATCGTGCTTTATTGAACCAACCTGATACCTTGCATGTAGAATCGATAAGTTATGTACCATCAACAGTCTTTTGGACGAGCTGACAGATTTCACCCTTTACCTTTTGAGTCTCAGGATGTCGCCTTACTAACCCTTATCTTCATCATAGTTAACTATTACCTTTTTGAGTGTCTAGTTATTAGATGAAAGCTAACATCTTACTTAGATAATACCTAGTAGCTAGATCGATAGCTAAACTTCAAATTATTGTTGTCATTATCATTTCCTACTCACTACTCTTCTTTTGGAGTAAGTTGAAATAATTTAGTGGGATCCTAACATTGAAATCGCTAAGATAACTATTAAAGTGAAGATAATACAATGCATGCATGGGTATCGGTTCAGAACAACAATAACACTTTCCCTACTTCGTCAATCAGTCAGGGTTTCCACAACCCTAGCTAAGGTTTTTTAGCCGCTCATACTTGTGAAGTAATCAACAACATTTATAATTGAAAGCATAAGATAAAATCACAATAATCACAAGTAAAAACCCAAAACTGTAACTGAATTAATCAACCAAAATCAATACAAGAGAATTCTAAGACCAAAATTGAATCTCGGAATCGTAATATGTTTGTAAGTATCAAGAGTGCATCACTTCTACTAAAAAATACATAAGGGATATTTCTAGTACATGGGGAAACCCTAAAATCAAAGCCTAGATGAATAAGGACAAAAAAGGGGTCGGTGGCCACATGTGGTGGCCACATGTGGTGTCCACATACTGCCTGGCCTTGGGCGCATGTGCCACATGCGGCCTGAGGCTGGGCGCATGTAGACACCTACATGTGCAGGAAAAATTTCCTGCAACTTCTGCTCTCGTGAATTTAGACTTCTGTCACTTACCTTACCCACATGTGGCCCACATATACTACATGTGGTCCACATGTTGACATAGCTAAGTGTTGAAAGTTATTTTTTAGATCTTTTACTCTCGAAATCTCTAATTCTGGTACTTACCGTCGTCTTATGCAAACCACATGTGGTCCACATGTTGTACATGTGGTCCACATGTAGACATAGGTAAGTGTTAGGCCTTCCAATACTTGCAACTAAGTTTTAAATCTTCAACTTTCATCACATGCTTTGGTTACTTACATCCTGAAAATATCACGAATACCCAAAATTGATCAAGTAAGTAGCCAAAAATACCATTTTTTTATCTTTTTCATGAACTAAGCATCAAAAACCTAGTTTCCTGCAAAACATAATCAAAACGCATCATATCTAACTAAACAACCTAAGAAACTTGTGTATTTTCTCATTTTAAGCGTCGAAAGTGTTATATTTCTATAGCACATCAATTGACTTATTTGTTAAGGTTCGACCGCAACAAGTGTCATCATGACTTTATATTTGGGTCGTGATCATGACCTCTTTTTTAGGTCTTGATAAATATAAATTGACAAATGTCGTTGATTGATTTTTCTCTTGAACATGTTAGCCAAGAGCGCAATCCACCCATTTGATTTCATGGATAGATGTGTTTAAAGTACAAACGTCTATCAAAGGTTGTTTGAATTGACTTTTAGAAAGTAGTATCCCCATTTTGAACATATTAAGAAAAGACAACTTTATTTTTCTGTGTTATCCTTAACATTAATTGCTTATTTTCTAAACTAATTTCAAGACGCAATAGTAATCATCAATCAATAGGGTAGTATAGTAAAATAGTCATGTCAATTATTATTTTTTTGTCAAGTAAAATTGAACGGAGGAAGTAGCTTATAAGCTAAAAGCCATAAGTTGAAAATACCAGATAACCTACTTTGGGCTTTGAAAACAGGTTCAAATATGTTATCGAACTACTAAAAATGGCTCATTCATGCCACTACCGTTACAGAAAGTTTCATTCGTGCCATTATTTTGTAACAGTGATTTTACAAAATTATTTGTGCCACGTGATCTCTTATCAGAGGTCCAAATTATCAAATCCAAATCAACCAATATTACTTAAAATAAAATTTGATCCACAGTGTTAAAACAAAAATTGAACTTATTAAAAATAAAAATCGAAATAATTAAAAATAAAAGATCAAACTCATGAATTGAATCGGGTTTTATTTTAATGTGTATGATTCTTTATTTTTACTTAAGTAATATTCGTTTATTTAGATTTAACGACGTGGACTTCTAATAAGAGGTCCTATGGCAAAGATAGTTTTGCAAATTCTGTTTTGCAAAATAATGACACAAATGAACTTTTCTATAATAGTTGTGGTATAGATAAGTCAAACTTTTAAAGGCTGTGAAATAGATAAACTAAATTTATAATGAGTGATATAGGTGAACCATTTCCAATAGTTTGATGTCATTTTTGAGACTTTTTCCTTTGGCTTTTGACTTATTTTTACACTTTTTGACTTAAAAAGCATTTTTTTTTAGCTTTTCCAAACACCACTAACACTAAAAGAGGTGCTTAAAAGTTAAAAATACCTAAAAATAGTAAATTCAGATACAACACTAAAAGTGTATTAGTCATAAATTAAATTTGTATGTTTAACTTACCAACTAGTATTTCAAATTTAAGTGGCTATCTAGGTATTAACCCTATTAATAAGCAACCAGTTTATTAAGTAAAACATAACAAGGAACCAGTAATAAAGTTTGAGAAAAAAAATTGATTTGTTAATAAAGAGCAAAGCTAAAAGACAATTTTGCAAAGGGTCGTTTGGTTGGGAAATTGTTATCCCGGGATAACTAATATTGGGATTAGTTATTCCGAAATTACCCGGGATAACTTATTCCATCATGTATATGTGATAAGTTATCCCATCACTATGGTGTAAATGGTGGAATAAGATATCCCACTATTGATTAATCCCTCCAACCATACGCGGGATAAAATGATCTTTTATTTTATCTCGGGATTACTTATCTTAGGGATTACTTATATCTCACACCGAACGACTTATGCCTCACAACTGATTCCCAGCAATCTCTCAGCCTTGAGATTTTATGGAACTTCATTGTTTTAAATTAAAGTTACACACAAATTTCCAATTATTTAAGTCAATCCTCTCAAATGTTCCCCAGCACCACAACCTCCAACAGCTGCATTATGACGACCTCAAAAACAAAATACTTATAACAAGATTTGACTAGCAAGGATCTGCAAATTGGGTAGGAGATAATTTACTACCACTATAACGACCTCAATAGTTACAAAGCTGCATTATTCAGTAGTTCATCGATAAGTTTCCCAAGGGACAAGTATGACGACCCACCTTCCATTATGCTGCCCCTGCTCTTCTCCTTCATCTCCTTTGCCTTATCTCTTACCGTGGAGTTAGTTTCCATCAATTTCGTTATCCCCTTTTTAATAGCTTCTGCAGTTATCATTGGTTGATCTTTATTCCTTTCGCAGTAATCCAATGTGAACTCCACTGCTACTCCTACTTCTTTCACTAACTGAAATGCATTTACCTGCTGTTCTGAGTGCAATGGCCATGTTGCTATAGGCACCCCAAACCATATGCTTTCGAGTATTGAGTTCCATCCACAGTGTGACACGAATCCCCCGACTGCTTCGTGGGACAACACCTTCAATTGTGGAACCCACCCCACCACTTTCCCTTTCTTCTCTGTCCGGACTAGGAATCCTTCAGGCAAAATTTCGGAATAGCTAGTGTATTCTCCAGGGAATTGCGCGTTGTTGCTTTGTGGTGGCCGACGTAAAGACCACAAGAGCCGGCAGCCAATGTTTTCTAGGGCTATAGCGATCTCTTTCACTTGCTCCGCTTGTAAACTTCCTTGGCTCCCAAAAACAGATTAGCACAACCGAATTCAGTGGCTGTTCGTGCAGCCAATTAGTTGTTTCTGCCTCCTCTTACTCTGATCGTGATTTTGACTGGTTTAAAATTCGATCAATTGGATAGATGAGTGGCAGTAGTTCCTGTTCAGACCTTGACATGTTGTTGTAAGCATCCAAGGCATGAATTTCTAGTTCAGCAAAAGTGTTGATAATGACGCCTTTGGCTTTTCTGTACCCACGAGCGAAATCAAGAAATCTTCCTAACCATGTGTCGCTGCCTACTAGGACCATTGGCAATACAGTAGGAGGAATTGGGCAAGCGTAACTGGGAAATGATGATAGAGTACTACTGTCCGAGTTCTTGAAATTGGAAACATCTTGACGACACTCGTCTTCAAGAAACTGGAAATGAAGCATCAGTTCAAGGAAAGCAGCTGGCGAGGTGAAAAACACGCAGATCGAGATCCCAAACTCGTCTGCTACATCCATCAATGGAGTGCATAGCATGTCTACACCAAACCCAGTGAGTTTATTACCAGGGCGTTGACTTATTAAAAAGTCCCTGATGTGCGATTTCTGGCTTTGTACTAATCTGTAGACGAAGTGTCCTCGGGTTTTCGAGCTCCATTCTGGGGTTGGATCAGCAGCTGGTAATTCAAAGAATCGAAGGCGATCGGAGGAGGATGAAGCAGCTACAGAGTCGACGAAAGGGCCACTGACAGCATCGGTGTAATCGGGGAGTTTCATAATAAGGACAGTGATTGAGAGTTGATGATTTCGACTGAAGAAAAGCTTGGCTGATTCCAGCATCTGAGCAACATGGCCCATTGCTGGAGAAGGGATTAGAATCAGTTCTGTTAATTTCTCCATATAAGCTTTGTTGCCTGTGGTGATTTCACCTTCACCTTCTAATTTCTCATTTTCGGTCTTGCTTTTCTAGATTTATTCATTCTTATGCCCCAATTTATATAATACTGCTAGAGAAGCATCATCCGTGTCGGCATAGGCTCAACATTAAGATATTTTGATCATATACAATAAGTGAGATTGATATCAATTCTAATTATGAATTATATATAAAATATAAATATACAAAACATATAACTACTTGATAGTATTTTTCAATGAGCCAAATTATCTCAAAGGATAATTATGTATAATTTACTCATGTAAATAATAAAAGTTGATGCATTTTAAAGTTTAGATCTTTAATCTTGTGACTGGGATTTCCTACACTAAGTATAAAATATGAAATTAAAATTGATACATAACACTTTATACTTGTTGAATAAAATAGAAAATAATTGTTGAAAATGGTAAAGAGTTGTCTAGTAATTACATATTAAATCACATGCAGGTTGCAATCAATAACCCAAAATTGAATTGTATTCCCCTACTAATCCGACATAAATATTCTTTATTTTTATTTCTTATTTTCTTTTATTTATTAATTTGTTCTTTGAAGTTAAATTAAATTAATATTTTAAATTTAAATTTTAAGTGTTTTGAAAATTATAAAAAAAGGAAAACTACAAGTTACCATCTTTCATATTAATTTAAGTTATTTGACTTTGAGAACACGATAAAATATACTTCTGTAAATGTTTTATCGAACTTTGCTTTTGTATATGTTTCTTTCATTAAAACGTCAGAGTCGTTTATATGTTAACATTATTTCTTATGCATTATTTGATGTGATGTATTATAACTTGCCTTTTCAATTTAGATATATTTAAACAAAAGTTTTAAAAAATATTTGCATATACATTCTAAGATTCATCCAGGATCTAGCACAGATTCAATAAATGCTATTTTTGGTCTCAATTTATGTGACACAAATATAATTTAGATAATTAATAATACTTTTAATATGTATTTAGATAATTTAAGCTGTTAATTCTTGTAATTTATCATATTTGTTATGTAATTTTCAAATAATATACATTACTTTTTTCGTTCAAACTTTTGTGGCATTAATAGTCAATTATATTGTTAAAATAATTTTAGTTTTTTAACTATTGTGATTGATAATACTTTTCTTCTATTCCAATTTAAGTGACACTAATATAATTTCGAGAGTCCCCCAAATATTTTATATTTTATAAAAAATTTAAGTTGCTAATTATTGTGATTTATAGTATTTTTACATTTTTTTTTAAATATACAACAGATTAAATTATTTTTAAATATCTTAAGTTGTTATGTATTTTAATTTATAATACTTTTTATGTAATTTTTGAATAATATATGTTACTTTCCTTGTCCGGAGTTTTGTATTGTCGATAGTCAATTATACTTTTTAAATAATTTAAATTTTTAATTATCGTGATTTATAATATTTCTTCTATTTCAATTAAGTGGTACAATGCTTAGATGATCATAATAATTAATTAGGGGCGATATAGTAAAATCACGATTGAAGCAGCTAAACATAAATGTCTTAAATGACTTACAACAAATAATTAGAGTGACTTAGCCAAATTACTATAAAAGATGCTCGTAAAAAAAAATTAAGTGGTCCTCAAATAAGACGTCAAGTTAATTTTAAACATCAGGAGTTAATTTATTATTTTTTACCTATCTTACCTTTTTTATTAAATATTTTTTTTTTTTAATACTTACATGACTTACTATAATTAATTAGGGGTGATATTTAGTAAAATCATGGTTGAAGTAATTGAAGCAGATATATCATACATGTCTATTTTACTTTTTAAATTAAATATTATTAATTTTTTAATACCTGAATAACCTATAATAATTAATCAGGGACGATATAGTAAAATCACGTTTGAAGCAGCTAAAGCAGATATGTTATAAATATTTATTTTAATCTTTTTTAATTAAATATTATTAATTTTTCTAATACCTAAATGACTTATAATATCTAATTAGGGGTGATATAGTAAAATAACGAATTGGATATTATTAATTTTTTAATATATAAATGATTTATAATAATTAATTAGAGCTAATATAGTAAAATCACGGTTGAAACAGAAATGCAAAATATAGTGAAGAAATTATTTACTTTTAAGAGAGTAAAATAAAAAATATATGAAATATTTAATTATACATTTTAATAAATATGAGTCCCACCATATTCAATAGAACTTAGACATTATTGTAATTGAATAGAAAAGTGAGGACTTTTATTTAGGGTTATGGTTGTAATTAAATGAAAATGGGTGGACTTTTTCTTTAAAAGTGTTGCTAAAGTTCAACAAGTAAAGCATTAAATATAATATATAAAAGCAAGTTAATTCTACAAAAAGATCACTATATCCTTAATCTTTTTATTAATATCTTTAAGCTACCATGTTGAAACCAAAATATATGCTACTTTCCTTATCCAAAGTTTTGTGTCATTGATAGTCAATTATATTTTTTAAATAATTTAAATTTTAAATTATTGTGTAAAACTTTTTCTACTCCAATTTAAGTGACATGATACTTAGATGACCATAATAATTAATTAAAGGTGATATAGTAAAATCACGATTGAATATATTAGGAAAAAATTAAATTAGTTGAAATTGTAGTAACAAATAAGAAATAAAGTAAATTATATGTTTGATATGAAATTAAATAAAGAATAAAATTTAATCAATTGCATCAATTATAATTAATTTTTACAATAAATTATCATCCTACTAATCAATTCACTTAAATATATTTGAAATAATTTTATACATAAAAAAGATAAATAAGATTAAAAAACAAATGGAAGATAGAGGACCCACATGTGTGAAAATATATGCAAGACCATGTATGATGGCATTATGATAAATTTCTTACATGGCACTGCTTGTAATTAAAGAGAAAAAAATGAACTTTTATTCAAACTTTTGATGAGGTTCCAAAATCAAAGCACAAAAAATAATTGAATTGAGCTTATAATTTATTGTAATGACTTTAATACCCTTAAGTATGAATTTAAAGACAAAAAACTACCATGTTGAAACCACTTCTTCTATAATATAGAAATAATGTAGTTTGTTAGGGCACAGAATTTAAAGATATAGGAAATTTTTTAAAAAAATTTGGTATGAAATTAGTCATGTATTTGTGTTACTATGAAATTAATATTAAAATTAAATTGTTACTCAATATAAAAATATTTTGTATTTTTTTTTCAAACTGATTAAAAAGAAGTCATAAATTTGAGAAAATATATCATCAGATTTCGCGGATGTTGTCTTTGTTTTTCCTTCCCAATTAGATTAAACACAGTGCGCACGAGTCACGTGTGTTGCCCCCCCCCCCCCAATTCAAACGGCAAAACTTTGTAAACAAGTACCAGTGGTATTTATCAACTAGGTATATCTTCTTATAGAGTTAAAAGGACACACGATAAAGAGCCAATCCCCCACTCAACACATTTTCCAATAACATGAATATCTTTATAATAGGCAAAATGGTTCGATGAACCCCTGTATTATGTTGGTTTTGTAAGTTGGACACTTTTACTTACATGTTTGTCATTTGGACCTTTGAACCCACTAAAAACAACATTTTAAACACTTTTTTTGTGAGTGTAATACACTCTGGCCACATCAACTGTCATGTTTGCTTACATGTCTGCCACGTCAGCTGCCACATCAGCCGCCAAGTCATTTCTAAGTATTACATTAAATTTTATGTTATTTTTAAAATGCTACACAAGAAATTAAATATTAAAATAAATTTAATTTTTTTTTTTTTTTAATAAATTGTAGAAATCCTAATACACAAATACAATAAATTTTTAATTTAAATTAAATTAAATTTTGAATTATAAATTTAAAGTTTTAACTATAAATTCACATTACACAAACATAATGAATTTTCAATTTTTATTTAAATATCTTCAACAATTTGTAAAAGTTACAAAATTAATCTTAAACAAAATGAAAAATTTTAATTGGGAAAATGAATAAAAAAAATTAAAAAGTAAATCAAGAACATTTTTTTTTTTTTTTGACAATGAACAACAAACAACAATATCAACCACAACAAAGACCTCTTCAAGGATATGTAATTTTTTTTTTACAATGAACAACAACAACAATATCAATCAGCAAAGACCATCTTCGGGAACAACAACAATATTTTCTTTTCTACAATGAACATCAACAATATCAACCACAACAAAGCAAAGACCCTCTTCATGGATATATAATTTTTTTTTTGACAATGAATAACAATAACAATATCAACCAGGAAAGACCCTCTTCAAGAGCAACAACATTTTTTTTGACAATGAACAACAACGACAATATCAACCATAACAAAGACAAGGAATAACATAAACTTCCGTTGAATCTTGTCAATCTTAACTCCACTAACATCCACTTTCTTTGAAGTAGCAATAACATAAGCTTGATTAACTCTCCTTAATGGAACCCCATTAACCTTAAACGATCCACTAACAAGTAACAGTCCAGAACATATAAGTTGTTTCAAGAACACAACTCTTTTTTCCTTAAATCTCCCAGCTAGAATAATCAAACCAGTACCAGGTGTAATACTGGCTCTCAATTTTGTGGGTTTTGGTTTGTGTTCGTTGATGAGGAATTTTTCCACGTCATCAGCTGGGTAGAATTTTAGTGGTTTGATGGCGGTGGTTGAGGGCGGAGCAACGACGGCGGTGGATTTTGGGTGGGTGGGGAATTTGCTGCCCTTTTTCTTCTTAATAACCCAAAGGCCCTTTTTGTGGTACATTTTAGAACGGAAGAATTTGCCGATTCCATTGATTAGGTTAGGGTTACGGGGGAATTTCTTGGCGGCCATTACTATGAAGTGTGCAAAGGGCATGTTTGGAGTGAAAGGGGAACAAAATGAAAGTGAAATTTAAATTGTGCAAAGGGTAATTTTGAGAAAGTGAATAAAAAAACCTCTTTATTTTTTTCAATTTTAATATTTTTTTTAAATTAGTTTGATATAAAATTGGCCAAAAATTGACCCCACTCGCACTTCAGGCGAGTGTAATCACTCTCATTATCCTAGTCAGTAATTTAATGCCATATAGGCAAAGTCAACAGTCAAAGGGTTTAAAATATAGTTTTTTTGTGGGTTCAGATGACAAACATGTAAGTAGAAGTGCCCAACTTACAAAATCGACATAGTACAGGGGTCCAGAAGGTCATTTATCCTTTATAATATAAAGTCTACATACGGTGCTTGTTTTGTGGCCAAAGAAGAAAGAGGAAATTTAAATTAAAAAAAAAAGGAATGAGTCCTTGGATTTCTAATTCTAGATGTATATGGTGTTGAATGAGGGAGAAATTTAATAAATGAATTTATGAGAACTTCCATGATCAAGATGGTGAAATTACATGGACAGTGAAATATTTTTAGTGTGCAATTTTCATGTTTAAAAATCGATAGTCTGTTGAATTTATTTGCACTAAAGATGCTCATAGAGTCATGAACCTTCACTGAAAATTTTATATTTTGAATAAAGTCTCATTTCCTTTAATGCAGCTTCAATATTTATTTTGCTATTTTAAAATCTCAAAAGACTGTCATTTTTTGAACTGATTGGACAATATGATACAATTTTTTCATACCCTAAAGTTTTGTGTCCATCAAAGCACATTCAAGTAAATTACAAAAATGCCCCTTAAGCAAATTACCAATAATAAATATAGTTGTTCGGATCAAGAACGTGCAAATAATAGTCATAAGCAATAGCTAAAATATATTTTTATTGTAACGTTATATTATGTACTTTCTGCTACTTGTTTGATTTTAATGTATCAGTTGTTGTTATGAATTAAAAGACTTATTTTAATCATATTATTTGCAAGATTTTAGTATGTGTCAATAGTTTAAATAATTTTTGTTCGATTGAAGTTACCTAAAAAGATAAGCGGGACCTTTCACCTATATCATATTATATTACAAGTGAGAAGCCCCCTAGCTAAAATTTTAATTAAAATTTTGTGAGTCTATACTATTCTATCATTAAAGTATGTGCTCTTCATTAATATTGTCACTCAATAATTTCTTATAATTCTTTTTATCTCACTTAACAATGACAATGTATAGCATGTCCATATATATAGCGGAACGAAAAAATAATGTTTAAGATATGCAAGAATCATTTATGGAGAAAACTCTTTACTTAAGAGCATCCTTAAAATTTGCTTGAAAGTGCATTGATGGATATGAGCCTTTAGGGTGTGAACAAATTGTTTTCTATTGTCCCATCAATTCAGAAAATGACAGCATTTTCAGATTTTTGAATAGCAAAATAAATATTGAAGGTGCATCAAAAGAAATGAGTCTTTCTCGAAAATACTAAAAATTCACTGAAGACTCATGACTATAAAAGCACCTTCAGTATAAATATATTTAACGGAACGTCTATTTTAAAACATGAAAATTACATGTTGAAAGTGCTCCATTGTCCATGTATTTTCACCATTTTCGTCATGAAAATTTTGACAAACTCATTTATTGAATTTGTCCCTCATTCAACACCATTTGTTCAAAAAATTCTTGGATTTATTTGGTATGTGATTTATATATGGGCTATATTTTGTCGGTGTTTGAACATACAATTTTATCTCGTGATTTAAAATCATGAGATGAAATTAATGTTTGGACATGTGATTTCATCTCATGATTTCAAATCATGAGATAAAATCTCGAATTCATCAAAAATCATGATTTGAGAATTTTGTATCATGATTTCACCTTTTTCAAATATAAATACTATCACGACCCAAAAACTAAGGGTCATGATGACACTTATCACTGCTGAGCCTTGATAATTAAGTCAATCACACAAACTTATATGAAGTACGAAATCAACACAAAATCTTAATGCAAAACTTTTAGAACGAAGTCGAACCATACACATGCAATAGTAGCGAATATGTGAAATCATAGTAAATACCATAAAACATCCAAAAATCTGACATCACATTGTAAGAACAATCTAAATACATTTCAACATCTGAAAATACAACTAATAATAAAAAAAGGAACATAAGTCTGTCTCCGAGTACAAAATAAGACATAAACTAATTAGGATGGGGTAGGAGGTAGACTTTGGAAGCATAGAGCGGCCACTACCTGAGATGACTTGGATTTGCATCAAAAGGGCACAGTAGAAATGAGTACGATCCATTTGTACTCAGTAGGTCTCATAGGACGACTAAGCAAAGTAGAAGATACAGTATATAAATACACACTCTGGACACATCACCTGCGATCAGAAAATGTCCTATACGGTAACCCACATGTCTCAATTAATAGTTCTAAATATACATTCACCAGATACAAGTAAGAAAAAGAAATATAGAATAGATAGACATCAAGTCAAGCATGAAAATACAACATAGAAGATGCATAATGTATGAAATGCAATGAGAATGATAATGATAATGATGTGATATATCTGAGGTTATCACATGACCTCTGTATACACCTACCGAGTACTTCCCTCGAGGTAGGACTCATGGGAGGTTCACAACCCATATACAATAGTTAGGACCCATTGTGGGTACGCAACCCATATACAATCTCAATAACCAATCCTTGTCTCAATATTTATATTTCCTCTCCGGCTCGTGAACTACAATAGAAATTTTTTTAAGGCATCACATTTCTGTCAGAAAAATCAGTATTTCTACAATGGTACAAATATCTCATGAATCTATATATGATATGAGGACGTAATGCTCATAACCAAACTAGAATGAGAATCTAAAATCCAACCAATATACACGCAGGTGATCTAGAAATCCATTCAATATGTCAATCATCCATGATCCAAATACGTCATGTACCATTAGAGAGAGATATACAAGTAATACATCACTGATATAACATAAAACCCAACTTAAGAAATTCTACTAGGAATAAAACAACCATATGTATACACAAGCCAACAATATTAGATAAGACCCTCAAAGGGGACACACATAGCAATTATAGTCTCAACCCACATAAACCTCCACTCGGGCACATAACGGCATTAACACTGTTTTTATGATTCATTTCTATAGCCATAACATGATTTTATATGATATATTAACTATTCAACCTAGTCTGAAGAAAATTAAGTCATAACCTACCTCATGATGCTGGAATCCAAGCCAAAAGCTCTTCACATAGAGTTCCCCCCCCCCTTTAAAATGGCCCTAGAATCAACTAAACATATAAATATAAAATCTACATATAAAAAAAGTAGCCAACGATATCCACATTGCCTATTCCAAATAGGGGTCAAAACGGACCCCCAAAATAGTTTTTTAAGAAAAAGAGGTAAGATTAAAATTTTTATTCATAAATACATTACCCATGATTAAGGGTAGCCATAGAAGAAAATTCAAGTGAAAGTGAGGTTTAAATTGAAGAAAAATTATTTTAGACCTTCTGGCCAAATTTTTCAATTTTTACTTTTGAATTCTCATTTTAACGGGTTTTGGATGATTAGAATCGAAGTAAAATAATTAAAATAGTGGTCTGCAGCTTACCCAAGCTTGAAAATGGAAGAAATTTCACAAAAACTCTAAAACTCGAAGCTCAAAGTCTTAAAAATAGAAGAAAAATGAGAACAATTAATTTTTATATTATGTAAGGCTTGACCACTTAAGCGGTCAAGTGTCGCACTAGCAGTACCTGCATGCATGCACGGTCTACTTTAGTGGACCAGGGGCCACTTTAGCAGCCTCCTTTTAAGCATACATGGCTCTGCTTTAGTGGCCCTCAATTGGTGGGCCAAACTGCTTTAGTGACCGACTGACCACTTAAGAAGCCTCTGCTAAAGTGACCCAAGAGCCATTTTAACGATTGCACCAGCTGGGAATTGAAAAAATTTTAAGTCTCCGCGAACTCCTCGATATTCATCCGAAATTTAAAAAATACAAATTAACTATGCTATCCTAGAAAATTTGATATTCCAAACTCAGTGGCGACATCATATTTTTGAAAAAAAGTTGTTTTCACGAAGTTGACCCCCGAGAACAATTTCACAATATTGTAAATCGAGGATCAAAATGAGATTTACAAGTCATAAAAGCACACCAACCACGCTACTAATCCAAAATTGATATTTCAGATCTGCTAGAGCAGACCGTTTGGTCATCCGACGCATAAAACAACAAATATTGACCAAAGTCAATTATAAATCATTTTTAACCTTTAAAAATCACAAATTCGCACAAATTATAATAAAATACATTGAAAACTGTGTTAATCATCCCCATACCCCAAAAAATCATGTTACCAAGGGAAGGGGAAATAGTCAAATCACATAAAAATAAATAATTCACAACAATCAAGTCCTCAATATCCACTACTAAGAATCTAGTTCTCGAACTAAGGGCAAGAGAATTACCTAAATTAGCTAAAAGTTGGGGATAAGTACTATGCATATTACACTCGACCTTTCAAGTAGCCTCATTTATAGGTCGATTGCCTCCACTGGACCTTAACCACCGAAATATCTCTAGAACGCAGCCGTCTAACATCCCTGGCTAAGATAGAGACTGGATCCTCAACAAAGGACAATCTCTCTTCTAACTGCACTGCTTCCCAATGAATGACATGAGACTCGTCTGAAAAATAGCATCCTAGAATAGATACATGAAAAATTGAATGAACAACTGATAAATTTGGGGGTAGTTCTAACTCATAAGCTATATCCCCAATAGTTTGAAAAATCTCAAATGACCCAATATATCTGGGGCTAAGCTTTCCCCTCTTCCCAAACCTCATCACACCTTTCATAGACGAAACACAAAGGAAGAATCGATCACCCACACTAAATCTTAAGGCACAAAGTCTATAATCCACATAACACTTCTGCCTACTCTGAGCCACTCAAAGTCTATCCCAAATGACGCAAACCCTATCCAAAAAATCATGAAGTAAGTCTGTACCTCAAGGTATAATCTTAGAAACCTCAAAACAATCAATTAGAGAGCGACAAATCCTACCATACGAGGCCTTAAAGGGTGCAATGTCAATACTAGAATGGTAGTCATTATTATATGCAAACTCCACCAAGGCTAAATATTTCTCCCATTGACCTCCAAAGTCCATAACACAAGCACAGATTATATCATCTAAAACTTGATAGTCTTCTCCAAATGACCTTCGATCTAGGGGTGAAAAGTTATGCTAAGCTCAACTCGAGTATCCAACTCCTCCTGAAATGCCTTTTAAAAGTGAGAAGTGAACACTGAACCCCTATCTGTGATAATAGACACCGGTATTCCATGGATATGAACTATCTTATGAACATAGTGTCATACCCTATTTTTACCTAGGAGTAAAATCGACACGACATTATGGACTCAAAAATAATTAATTTTATACTGTGTCGCCACCTAATTTTAAAGAAAAAATAGGAAACCTATTTATTTGCTTAACAAGAATGACTTTATTTAATCTACGAAACTAGTTTGAATTCTAGGTAAGGGTTCATATTATTCCGAAGGAAAGGGGTTAGACACCCTTTAGAATTCACAAATGTGGATCCCGGCCAGACTTAGGTTTATTAAAAGGGGAAAAAAATATTTGTAAATACAAATATAAAATATGTATTAAAATAACATAATGCGTATGCTGTCGTAAAATATATATAAGCAAAGTATATAAATATGTATGTAAAGATAAAATCGAATAAAAAATTTTTTCTAAGGAAAAGCCTACGTAATATTTGTTAATATAAAAATGTGTGAATTATTTAATTAAATATATAAATTAATTTTAATATAAATATTAACGTCTTAAAATTTATCTAACGCGTGATGAGAATCGCGTAAAATAAAGAATATCCTTCCCAACACCCCAAAGATAAAGTTTTCACTATGATAATATTTGTACAAGTATAAAAATATAAAAATACAACACAAACTATGAAGTCTTCTTTGAAGGCCATTCCCGATGAGTATTCCCAATAACATGTATAAACATTTATAAATAAAATGTTAGTAATAAATAAATAATAATCAAAATAAATTGAAAAGATATGTGTGCATATATATATATATATATATTTATATATAATATAATATAATATAATATAATTTTTCGTCAAAAGAGTGGGCTCAGATAAAGTTTTAAAAAACTATAAAGATTTTATCATTGCCCGAAATATTTATTTTATTACGTATTTATATATGTAATATTTGTCTTTTATTTGTGAAGGCCCCGAAAATCGACGAAAAATTTCTTCATTGGCCAAGGTGTAGTATTTGTCCATTACCAGTGCAAACAAGTGTGAGGGACAAAATTGACCAAGAGAACTGTGAAAGAGAAGCTAACAACCAGAGAAGTAAACAATAGTTCAAATTTCCACAAAAACAAAGCAGCAAAAAGAACAATTATTGTCAATCTCGGAGAGATCTAGGCAAAACTTATACAATAACAAACATAATATTATCAAGCATTGGAGTAGACACCGCTACTTCAAACGGCAAAAGAACGATGGAGTAACGTGTTTTCCGACCAAGTTCACTGAAGTTCATGAGGTTTGCCAGAAAAACTCACTTTCGGCTATACTTATGAAACTAAAACCCAACAACCACATTAACGTATACAATAATACAGTGACTGGAGTGGCGTTGCTTCAATGACTTCTGCCGGAGCAACGCCAAAAATACAACAAACCAAATAAATCTAAAAATAATAATAATAATGTCTTTTTTTTAAACAAAAACAGAGGTAAACGGAGATGATACACTAGTGGTGGTTGGTGGTGCTCGTTGGTCATCACTTCCGATGAAACGAGGGAACTAAGGAGAAATAGGGAGAAGCACATGGTGTGCTTGGTGGCTGGACACCCCCCGGTGACCAATTTCAGTGCGACAAAAAAAGGGAAGGGAAAGAGGGGAGCCGCTGGTTGTGGGGGAGGTGTTGTCGACAACAGTTGTCACCGGATCCCATTCACCGGAGCTCCGACAGTGACGACAGTAAAGGGAGAAAGAGAAAGAGGCGTGTGAAAGAGTAAAGGGAGAAAGTTTGATGTCTGTGTGAATCCTCTGTTGTGTCTAAATATTGTCGCTTTTTAAAGAAATTTTAAAAAAAATAAAAGAGGACTATTAAAAATAGAAAATAAATAAATAAAATATCAAATATACTTTTTTCTCAACACATCCCTTAAATTATGGATAGTAGGTGAAGAAAAAGTCAAGTGTCATAATGATGACGAGACCTTGACTTGACTGATTTGTTTTTCTATATATTAAAATAATCAATCTGACTCAACTTTTGCAGGTTGTAATAAATGTATAAAAATACGGGTATTGATATGTAATTATAAAAAAATGTAAAGAATATTGAAATGTAATCAATTTGAAAATACTGTAAAAAATATGATGTCATGTCGTGCACGTGTGCGGATGATTGTAAAATGTTAAAATAGATAATAAATTGATAAAAAAATTAAAATAAGAAAAATTATTAATAAATTATGAAAAATAAAAATATGACAACAAATTGATTAAAATCCTAAAGTAGGGATGTGTAACGCCCCGAGATCCCATCCCGAGATGTCACACGGTGCTTGTGACCCCAAAGGACCACAAGCTAACCCTTTACTGATATCTGTACCTGTCCACTCATAATATCTAGAATAAATGCAGAAACTGGCCATAAGGTTCCATACATCTATAAGTACTCAAAATATAAAACTAATACTATACAATACATCCTTCTGAAAAGCCTCTAATCTAACTGAACTGTGGAGTTGATGGGACAGGTCCCCAACTAACTCCGTCAACCGAAAGTAAATAAAATTTTGATTATAATAATAGAAAACTGAAACTCATCCTCGAAATAAGAGGACTCACTTCTACTGCTGCTGACTGGGACTAATCTGCTGATGATACTCTGGGTCCTGTGCCTTTAAACCTATGGTGTCAAATGAGACACCATAGTGCAAATACATCAACACAAAATGTACCGAGTATGTAGATGGGGTAAGTCTAAATGCGAGGGGTTATGCATGCAAAATATGTATAACTAAATGATCATGAGAATACCGCACGAAAACAAGAACACATACAAGAATGCATAAATCATACTCATAATCATCACAACTCTAGAGACTTGACCTTGGATACCGCTTTACTGCGAGCTAAACTCACTACCATCACTGAGATAATGAACCACTGACTCATCTGCTAATGATAACTGAAGATCTGAGTATACTTATATCAAAGGCTGAGTTCTGAGCTTACCGCTTTCAACCGACAGAAGTAGAGATTCAACATTTCTAACAGATAATTTTGGAAGCTTTATCAATGATAAGAAAATAGGATTATATCCGAATCCAACAACCAGAATACTCAACAAATTCTGAAAAAGGAGACCAAGCCTATCTGATAGAATGGTCCATGAATCAATGGAACTATCTGAGTTCCTTGCTGAGATAAATGACTGTACCACACGATCTTGACTTCTGAAGATTGATACTGAAACTGCAACTGTGGGAAGTAGTCACTTAACCGACATGCCCCGACCTACCAAAGGTGGGGTCCAACCTGTAACCCCAGCTGAAAGGGCGTCAATACCGTGCCACGGGTAAAGACTCACTCTCGGGTTAAGTTTCTCTGATGGGATGACCCTCGCAGGAAGTCGACCTGAGGTAATAGAATAGTCAACCTCTCTGATGATGACAACCTCTACTAATGGGGACTCCTGTATCCTGCGCTGGCTAAGCATTTTTGGAGTTCAGGGATTGCTACTAA
Source organism: Capsicum pubescens (assembly GCA_030864215.1). Classification (NCBI taxonomy): domain Eukaryota; kingdom Viridiplantae; phylum Streptophyta; class Magnoliopsida; order Solanales; family Solanaceae; genus Capsicum; species Capsicum pubescens. Next base: position 245,878,386 of record CM061544.1, on the reverse strand, counting down.
CGACTCCGACCTCTCTCTCTGACGGGAGGAATCTCCATCCCTTCCCTCGCTCAGTGCTAGTTTCTACTCCCAACTGAAAGACTCTCACTGAATCCTTAGAATGAACATAATAAAGATAAATCTGTTTACATGATCATGTTTCTCAAATGATCTGGCTGAAATACGTTGAGATCACTTGGTTTCGTATCTGACAGAAACAATATTGAATCACGGTATCTGATTGGCGATACATAGCTTGATTAGATTATTCAAATCATTTCTGAGATTAGAATTGAATCACTTCAGTTCCATTAATACTGGACTGAGTACAGGTCTGAGCCTAGATTACTACCAATACATAGATTACAGAGATAACTGAGATTACTGAGCTTTATTAAGCTTTGCACTTGTCTGAGGATACAAAGTTTTATAGTTCACTGAGTTCTGAAAATCATGGCTCGGTTGGAATTATCGAGAAACTAACATGGGCTCTAGACAACAACTCTATTTTCGGGTATAAATACCCCCAGGACTCGATAACATAGAAGTAAAGCATCATCATTCATTCAAGCATCACAAGCATTCATGCATCATTACCATTATTCAGGCATATTCACAAGAAACTCAGAAATCATGCCATATATTCAATTTCACAATCATTAGAACATCACCTTAAGCCTCCAAGGATTCACAAATGTCTACTCATTATCACAACTACCAAGGGGTCACTCTAAGCATTTCAGAATCATAACATACTTTCCCCCTCACAAACCTTACGGCATCGCATCTATCATTTAGAAAATATAAACCTCTATTCACCATCATGATTACCAAAGGATCACTCCTAACATTTAGGGGGTCATCAAAATCGATTCATCGTCACAAACTACCTTAAAGAAGACATTCTATTAAATTATACCCCATTCAATGAAGTCTTGCATCAAGTACTTCACACCTATATCAGTCTCGACATATATCTAGATATCATGAGATTTCAGGAAAACTTCACACTATCATGTCATTACTTTCTTTCTAACCACTTAGTATGTATCAAAACTTAAAATAAATCAAAGAGCACTCACTTGGGAGATTTACCGCTATTTCATCTCAACTTACTCACTACGGTCTTTTGACAACCACTACACATGTTCGGTTCTACACCTACTCGGGGATTCCATATTATTATTATGGCTCATTCCGCTCACTAAGGAATTTTATCAAACACTAGGTGTGCATGGACTAGCCCACAACTTTGGGGTTTCCCTTTTAACATACTATAATGCCCCTCTATGCTTCACCTCAACCTTTCATCCAACCTATGGGGTACATACTCCGCTTATTCAACCATCTCTACACCCTAATGTCATGAACACCTCACATAGACACCAACTTCAAAAGGGCTCATCACAACATCACATAAATTCCACATACTAGGGTCAAAGACCATAAATCTTGCAAACAATCATGAATCCAAACTCAACAACACAAGTAACATCAACTTCAACTCATACAATTCATGGAATATCACAAAACATAAAATCCTTACATTTAAAAAGGGGTACTTGAGATTCTTGGATAAAAGGGACCCAAGAATCAACATCTACATACCTGGGAATTTCTTTTCTTAAAGGCTCTTGAAAGGAGTTCTTGATTTCTCTAGATCCTTCTTGATCTCTCTTGAATTTTATGAAAGGAGAAGAGAGTATTTTGATTTTGGAAACCCTAATTTTTGGGTGGAAGAGAGAAAAATGAAGTTGAAGGACCTTGGCCCAGTATTTATAGATCTGGGGGAGGATGTGGAAAAGACCAAAAATACCCCTTTAAAATTTTTCAAGAAAATTCTGACCGGGGTCTATGACGGTCCGTCAGAGGGACTGACGGTCCACCAAGTCGTCCGTTACTCAAGTGCCAAAACTGGGATGTTCTACCTCAGAGTGACGGTCGAAGTGACGGTCCATCAGAAATCTGATGGTTCACCAGATCGTCCGTCACTCGGGGTCCAGGAATGGGATATTTTGCCTCGGTCTGACGGGCCCCTTGACGGTCCGTCAACTTTATTACGGTCCACCACTTTGGCCGTCACATGATGACAAAAAAAGGAAGACACTACCTTGGTCTGACGGGACACTTGACGGTCCACCAAGGACTTGGCAGTTCGTCAAATCGACTGTCAAACCTGCGATTCCGACAATGCTCAGTAAAACGACCATAACTTCTTCGTCCGATGCCGGATTTTGATGAAATTGGTATCGATGGAAATCTTGTTCAATGATCTACATGACTAAAAGTATAAATTAGGGAAATTAGACACGATTCAAAGTATTTTATACTTGGGAAGATACTTATGAAACTTTTAGACTCAGATTTTCCGCTTTGCTAGATACGCTCTAAGGCTCAGACTAGAAGAGAACTTTGCGGGGCATTACAGGATAGTTATCAAAAATTTTTCAAACAATTATAGAAAAAATAAAATTATATTTTATGCCCTTTAACAATCATGAAGCCTGGAGATGTTAATTTTAGGCACGGAGAACAAAAATTGGGTGTCAACAGTTATCCCTTTTCATTTAAGGATGATGTAGAAGTCTTCAAAAGAAAATATTGACGTGTAGTCAATTTTGATCGATAAAAATAATTTTTTTTTTGTTTTTTGAAGAAAATTCGACCGAACTTTAACTCAAAGTTGCCTACATAGCTCGAGTTGTATGAGGATCAGGTTGGGTGTAGTTCGAAATGTGAAAATAGGAAAATATTTTAGACGCTTCTCAAAATTTTCCCCAACATAGGATTCATGACTAATATTTGGAGTGACGGTCCATTGTCCAACATGTCTCATTGTAAGGTGGATAACCTATCTTGAATGTAATATGCCACTTTGAACGGAGTGATGGTCCATTGTCCAACGTTTCTTATTGTAAGATAGATGACCCATATTGAATGTAATATTCCATTTTGAACGGATTGACCGTATAATGTGTCTTATTGAAAGGCATACAACCTATTTTAAATGTAACATGTCACTTTAAGCGCAGTGATGGTCTAATGTGTCTCATTGAAAGGCAGACGACCTATTTTAAATGTAACATGTTACTTTGAGCGGAGTGACGGTCCAATGTATCTCATTGAAAGGCGTACGACCTATTTTAAATTTAACATGTCACTTTGAACAACGTGATAGTCCAATGTGTCTCATTGAAAGACGGACAACCTATTTTGAATGTAACATGTCACTTTGAATGGAATGACTATCCAGTGTGTCTTGACTGTAGTTGGTACCTATAATTAGTAGTGTGTATAAGAATTCCCCATCTCTTTCCCAGCTAACCGAGATCGACTTTAGGATAACACCTATAGTTTCAAGTGGTACCTTAGACATGCCTAAGTATTGACAAAATTTGTTCATCTTGCTTCAAACAAAGATTTTGAACTATGCCTATTTCTCATGTTTCAAGTATCCTCTCCAGAAAGAATGTCTCGTTCTCATACCTATTTAAGTATTTTTTATTTTGAATGTAGAGACATCCAGAGATATACACTCACACTCAGAAAGAAATTTAATGAATGCAATTGTGATACCATAGGCTTGACCTTCGTGTAAGTATCCACTAATGTGAGAACACTTAGAGTAGGATCTTGTAGGACTTGTTATTGGATTTTAATGTAGGTTTGAAGATGGGTAGGAAGATATTTGGGTTGAAAGTGACAAATTCGTTAATGAGTTTTGCACTGTATCCATGCTTTTGACATTTGTTGCGCTTTGACGCTCGATCTTCTTTGTTGTGTTTCTTGCCTCTTATTCTGTATTTGCTTCTACTTATTTTAAATATTGTGTTGGAGTTTTCCCTTTTTTTTCAATAAATATATTTTTCTTATTTTCTTTATGATGATTCCCCATCTTTACCGAAGTTATCTCTTTTTTTTTGCGAGAGTTTTTGCTCCTTCTTCTTTAAAGTCATTTTTTTGTTTTTGTTCTTCTGGGGCTATACATCCTTTACCTTTGGCAGCTTTGATCTTAAATCTCTGTCTGCAATTTGCACTTATTTAGTGCACTCAATGAGGTGGGACAAGAGAGGGATAGTACGTGTAAGCACTCAAAAAGGTATAGGCACAGATGCTGTTGTCCAAGAAAAGGTTTCAAGCTCAAGGGGGATTGCTAGGGATTAATGTCATTTGTTAGGCTGTTAAAGGCACAATCGGGTCAAAGAAGACCTATAATCCTTTCCCAAACTAAGTGTAACTCAAAATTTCACCTCAACAAACATTCAGGTCAAGTTCTGGATCAACAATGCAATGCAGTGAATGCACTTAAAATGTTGAGGTTGACTTTGTTCTTATCATAGATGTGTCCAAGAGAATTTTAAAGTGTTACTAAGGTTTGAATAAAAGGTACCAAAGGAATCTATGGTTTACCACGAAGTCGGTCCTCTCCATCATATCAATTTATTCTTTCTCATGCACACTCCTGACTGTATTGGTACCAACCAAGTCAAAATTCTAAATTTTTATTCATTTGGAAAAAATAATGGGACCGAACCCAAATGAGGGTTGCCTATGTATTTTTGAAAACAAGAATCAAGTCTGCGTAGTTCAGGAATTTTTTTAAATTTATATGTGTAATTTATAATTGTAAAAATGTGATGGTCATCCATGAAAATAATGTGAAAGATGATTAGGAAAGAATTTCTTTTAGCATCAAAATTATTTCGATCAGATGATTGAGAAGATGAGTGTCAAGCATGAGGAGAGCTTTAACACAACTTCGGTATGCTAACAAGATTGAGAAAGTCATACATTGAAGAAATTATGACATTATTTTTCCATAGTTGACAGGATTATTATGAATGAAAGAATATTAAACCCTTGCTTTGAAAGTGGCGATCTATACATCGTAAATTTAATGATTTACGATGTTCGAAAGAAGAAGCTATGCATTCTCAGACCAAAATTAGTTGAGGATTTGGAGGTAGACCGGCTAGGCACTAATGTTATTGAGAATTTGGGCTCTTGAAGACTTTTGAAGAGCGTCTTTGAACTGTTTTAGAAAAATTGCCCCAGTTGAATTCTAGAGAAATTATTCCGAAACAATGAAGAGACCGAACCATAATGCAGGGTTTCCTACGTATCTTGTCAGGAAAAGAATCAGGTCAAAACGTAGTTCAAACTTATACACAGTTATCGACTATATTGCTAAGGTGCATCTTTTAACTGATCCGCCATGTAAAACAAAGGTTAGGTTACACCTTCCTACTAAAGTAATCAATTTAGAGCAAATAATTAAATTATATGCATATTCATTTTTCAAATATGTATAGAGATTATGATAACGTGTCACTTGGGTCATGAACCCTTTGGACATTCGAATAAAGATGACAAATGATGCATATACCTAAAAAGATATTGGTTTAGTTCTATTCTATGAAGAGTAGGTTTACTAGACTTATGGTTCTCGAGCGGACTACTCGAGTGAGAATGCTATGTAGGCACACTGAAAAAGATTCGGACACCCCGCACATATGCCAACTCTCCTCAAATTTAGAATTTTGAAAGAAATTTGTGGGTGCGCAAAACACACCTCACTTGCATGTGTGATTCTGTCATCTTTTCCCAAATGAAAGAAATATGAATGGGATTACAGTTTACATAAAGCAATAATCAAATAGTAAGCTATACAAAATAAATAACAAGTTATACCACACAAACAAGATAAATCAAGACAATTAAAAAAACAAATAATAATGCAGAAAAATATAAATATTTACCTAAATCTGTAGTGGTTAGAGCCTTGCATCCCTAGCAGAGTCGCCATTCTATCATACCCTATTTTTATCTAGGATTAAAGTAGGCAAGACATTATGGACTCAAAAAAAATTAATTTTATATAGAATCGACACCTAATTTTAATGAAAAAATAAGAAATCTATTTATTTGTTTAACACGCATGACATTATTTAATCTATGAAACCGGTTTTAATTTTAGGTAAGGGTTCAAATTATTCCGAAGGAGAGGGGTTAGGCACCCTTTAGAATCCACAAATGTGGTACCCGGCCAGACTTTGGTTTATTAAAAAGGGAAAGAGAAAAAACCAATGTTTGTAAATACAAATATAAAATATGTATTAAAATAATATAATGCGTATACTGTCGTAAAATATATATAAAAAAAGTATATAAATATCTATGTAAAGGTAAAATTGAATAAAGAAAAAATTATTCTAAGAAAAAGACTACACAATATTTGTTAATATAAAAAAGTGTGAATTATTTGATTAAATATCTAAATAAATTTTAATATAAATATTAACGGCTTAAATTTGCCTAACGCATGATGAGAATCGCGTAAAATAAAGAATATCCCGCCCAACACCCTAAAAATAAAGTTTTCACTATGATAATATTTGTACAAGTATAAAAATATAAAAGTACAAAGCAAAATTTAAAGTCTTCTTTGAAGGTTATTCCCGACGAGTATTCCCAATAACCTGTATAAACACTTGTAAATAAAATGTTACTAATAAATAAATAATTATCAAAATAAATTAAAAAGATATGTGTCCATATATATATATATATATATAAAATATAATTTTCGTTAAAAGAGTAGGCTAAGAAAAAAATTTAAAAAATTATAAAGATTTCATCATTGCCCGAAATATTTATTTTATTACATATTTATATATGAAATATCCGTCTTTTATTTGTGAAGGCCTTGAAAATCAATGAAAAATTTTCTCATTGGCCAAGTTGTTGTATTTGTCCATTATCAGTGCAAACAAGTGTGAGGCTCAAAGTCGTCCAAGAAAACTGTGAAAGAGCAACAAACAACCAGAGAAGTAAACAATAATTCAAATTTTCACAAAAACAAAGCAGCAAAAAGAACAGTTATGGTCAATCCCGGAGAGATATGGGCAAAACTTATACAAGAGCAAACATAATATTATTAAGCGTTGGAGTAGACATCACTACTTCAAATGGCAAAAGAACGATGGAGCAACATGTTTTCCGACCAAGTTCACTGAAGTTCATGAGGTTTCTCGAAAAAACTCACTTCCGTCCATATTTATGAAACTAAAAACCAACAACCACATTAACATATACAATAAGACAGTAACTGGAGTGGTGTTGCTTCAACGACTTTCGTCGGAGCAACGCCAAAAATACAACAGCCCAAACAAATCTAAGGAAAAAATGACAATTTCTTTTCTGTGTAAACAAAAACAGAGGTAAACGGAGATGATACACTAGTGGTGGCTGGTGGCGCTCGCCGATCATCACTTTTGGCAAAACGGCAGGAGTAAGGAGAAAGAGGGATAAACACGTGGTGTGCTTATGGATGGACACCTGCCGGTGACCGATTCCAGCGCGATGAAAAAGGGGAAAGGGAAGAAAGGAGCTATTGGTTGTGGAGAAGGTGTTATCGGTGGCAGTGGTTGTCACCGGAGCCCGTTCATCGGAGCTCCGAAAATGAAGAAAATAAAGGGAGAAAGAGAAAGAGGCATGGGAAAGAGTAAAGGGAGAAAATCTGAGAAAGAGTAAAGGGAAAAAATCTGATGTCTGTGTGAATCCTCTGTTGTGTTTGTAGATTGTCCCTTTTTAAAGAAATTTTAAAGAAAGTAAAAGAGGAGTATTGAAAATAGAAAATAAATAAATAAAATATCAAATCTAGATTTTTCTCTACACATCCCTTAAATTATAGATAGTAGGTGAAGAAAAAGTCAAGTGTCATAATGATGACGAGACCTTGACTTGACTGATTTGTTACTCTATGTATTAAAATAATTGACCCGATTCAACTTTTGTGGGTTGTAATAAATATACAAAATGTGGGTATTGATTTGTAATTACAGAAAAATATAAAGAATTTTGAAATTATTGAAATGTAATTAATTTGAAAATACTTTTAAAAAATGTGACGTTATGTCATGCACGTGTGCAGATTATTTTAAAATGTTAAATACAATAATAAATTGATAAAAATCCCAAAATAGGAAAAATTATTAATAAATTATGAAAAAAAAAATATGACAACAAATTGATTAAAATCTTAAAGTAAGGATGATTTAATATTTTGTCAAACAATTGTAAGAAAAATTGTATTTTATACCCTTTAACGATCAGGAATCCTGAAGATGTCAATTTTAGGCACGGAGAGCAAAAATTGGATGTCAACACATAGATACAGACCAACCTCTCAGCATTGTAGGAAACCTGAATATGGATGAAATGTGCAGATTTGGTCAATTGATCCACGATGACCCAAACTCTATCAGAACCACAAGAAGTATGAGGTAACCCAGTCACAAAGTTTATAGTGATCTATTTTCATTTCCACTCAGGAATGAGTAATCTCTGAAGCAAACCAATAGGCAACAAGCTACAAAGTTTTGTACATCATTCCTCATACCACCCCACCAGTAGTGTTGTCTCAAATCACGATACATCTTAGTCACTCTCGAATGAATAAAATATCTAGAACAATGAACCTCCTCCAAGATCAATCTCACCCAATCACCCACTCTTGGAACACAAACTCAAACTACAATCCTCAAAATACAATCAGAATTAAGTGAGGATTCCTCATCCTTACCACTCAACACCTTATCCCAAATCACTCTCAAACCATCATCATTATGAGCTTGTATCTTCTTCAACAAGGAAGATCAAACTTCCACAAATGCCAAAACACACCCAGGTTTGAAAATATTGAGCCTAACCATCTGGTTATCTAAAGACTGAACCTCTAAGGCCAAAGGCCTCTCCTGGGTAAAAAGATGTTCCAAGATACCATACTAGTTGACTTCCGACTCAAGGCATATGAAACCACATTAGCCTAGCCCGAATGATAAAGAATAGTAAGGTTATAATCCTTAAGAAACTTGAGCCAACGTTATTTTCTCATATTAAGATCTTTTGGGTGAAGAAATACTAAAGGATACAGTGATTCGAGAAGATCTAATAATGGAATCCATACTAATAGTGCCTCTACAACTTCAAAGCAAAAACAATCCCGCACAACTCCAAATCGTGGGTAGGGTAATTCTTCTTATGGGGATTCAACTGATGAGATCCATTTGCATTTAGCTTACCCTCCTACATTAACACAACACCTAAACCAACACCAAAAACATTATAAAAGACGTTGAATTTCACACCCTCTTTGGTCTACGAGTCTTAATAGATGCAAAACCTTCAACAGAGCATCAATAGTAACCTTCTAATCTAACAAAACTCTAAATCTTGGTAGAATAAGTAGGTCTATCCTAATCAGGAACTGCTATAATCTTGGCGGAATCGACCATGATACCATCCTTGGTCATGACGTAGCCTAAGAATGAGATAGACTCCAACCAAAACTCACACTTGGGGAACTTATCATACAACTTCTTCTCTCTCAATCTCTAAAGTACAATCTACAAATATTCCTCATCATCGGCCTCACTTTTCGAGTACACCAAGATATCATTTGTAAATACAATGACTAAAGAGTCGAGATATAGTCAAAATATATGGTTCATCGACTCCATGAATGTGGATGGGCAGTGATCAATCCGAAGGATATGACTAAGAACTTATAATAATTGTATTGAGTCTAAAAAGTTGTCTTCAGAATATTTGAAGCTCTAATCTTCAACTTGTGATACCTAGACCTCAAATCAATCTCTGATAACACTGAAGCACCTTGAAGTTGTTCAAATAAATCATCAATATAAGGAAGAGAATACTTATTCTTAATCGTCACCTTGTTCAATTATTGATAATCAATACACATATACAAAGACCCATTTTTTTTGGTCACAAATAGGACAGGCACACCCCATAGTGATACACTAAGCCGAATAAATCCCTTATCCAACAACTCTTGTAATTGATCCTTTAACTTATTCAACTCTACTAAGGGCATTCTATAAGGAGGAATATAAATGGACTTGGCGCCTAGCTTAACATCAATAGGAAAGTCAATGTCACAATCCAGAGGCATACCGTGCAAATCCATAGAAAAGACATCCATGAACTTATGGACAATACAAAAAAAATCAAAGAAAGGCGGTGAATAAACACTAGCATCATGAATATAGGCCAGATAAGATAAAAAAACCCTCTCTACTAAGCGACTAGCCTGAAGAAAAGATATAACTCTCTTGGGAATCGAATTAAATGCACCCTTTAAAGCTCTCCTTGGAACACCCGGTGGAGCTAAAGTCACGATCTTAGCATAACAATCTAGAATAGCATGATAAGGATCTAACCAATCCTTATCCAAGATAACGTCAAAATCTACCATATCTAGGATAATTAGATCTACCCAAGTTTTACAGCCTACAAAAGTCACAACACAATATCAGTGCACTCAATCTACCACTAATGAGTCTCCTACGAGGGTAGATACACGAATAGGCATGGCAAGAGGCTTACTAATAGAATCAAAACCCTAAGCAAAATATGCAAACACATAGGAGAAATTCGACCACGGATCAAATAACACAAATGTAGATCTGAAACAAATAAGGATGATACTTATGATAATATCATAAAAACCTTTGCCTCAATTATAGTGGGTATAACATAGCACTATCCACATCCACCACTGTCACGATCCGAACTAAGACCTAACTATGATGAGTATCTAAAGTTCACCGAGGATCGGATACCATCCTCTTTGCCTAGTCAAGCAGAATACAATACATGTATGACCGCGGAAGCAATCCAAATAGACATGAGCAATAATAGCAGATAGCTCAAAAAGGAACTAAGAATTCAACGACCATCCCAATCCATAGTAATCCATAAATCCTCTAAGAAACAAAGATTATCTTGAGTCCACACATGCCCCCAATAATAGCCAAAAGGGGAAACTGAATGAAATAATCTATGACATAAGCTAAAATAAGAAGTAACATGCCTTTCGAAAGAAGGCTCACTATTTTAAGTTGACTCACGAACAATCCAAGAATCACCTATTACTAAGTAGGAAAGAAAAAGTGTCTCTGTTCCCCCTATCGCGTGTGGATACAACCTTTAGAGATGGTTAGCGGGGTGAGTGCTTACATGTAACTTAGGGAGTAAGGATAAAATAATTCCATGATAAAATTAGTCCAAAATCATTCAAAACCACATGCAAAAAATCATATACGTATATAGATATAAGATGTTGGGATAGGAAACAATGTTTAGCATGAGATTTAAAATATTAGCCTGAATTGTATAGCTCAAACCATCATAAAAACTCCCACCGGATATATGGGTCCAGCCCCCTACTAGATGGGACCCAATGTGTATTAGCTGTAGGAACCAGAAATATCATAGAAGATTGGGGAATCCACAACCCTACTCCATCTATGATACATATATTAAGTGTGACACAATCATACAGTCATCAAGACAAACCCTCACGCTGACAAATGTGAGTTTCCAGTATCAGCCTTTCGGGACCTCTACCTCCACGGATCAGCTACATAACCTCCTTTTAATCCCACTTAAAACCTTTAGGCACATTCTCAACCATTAAGCAAGGAGTCATAATACATTTTTCAAATAGTATCGTCATACTAAATAAAAAACTTACAAGACATTATCATTATGCTGAACCAAGCGATTTACCCAACTGGGACTCTAACCTATCAGCCAATAGGACTCCAACCCATTTAGCTAACTAGAACTCTAACCTATCAGCCAATAGGACTCTGACCCATTTAGCTAAATAAGACTCTAACCCATCAGCCAATAAGACTACAAAATATTTAGCCAATTGGGACTCAACCTATTTAGCCAACTAGACTCCAAAGTTCCAATTCAAAATCAATCCATGGCCACCAAGGCCTTTTAAATTCCAATTTATGTTCCATTAACCTTTTATACAATGCAAGGTTTCACAAGTGAAGAAAATTATGCCTATATCCATGTCTCAAATCAAATTTACCAAACTGGGTTAAGGTTAAAGTCAATTACAAACTATTAAACCATCCAGTTTGAGGAAACCCATGTTCCTCATTCCAATTCCCACACCTATGCATTTATTTAGACTAAAATCATGAGAATAAGTCATAAACAATCAATTAAAAACTATGGAAATTCAATTAATACAATAACCATTCCAAATACCTCAACTCACATTTAAAATCCAATAATTAAACCACATGGATAACAATTAAATACATGTTCTTACATAAAATCAATTTAGGGAAGAGATACATGCCTTGGACATACACAAATTTGAAAGAAATTTGGAGCTTGGAACCTAGATGAGGAATCCTCTATAAAACCCTTGAGTTCATTTTGTATTTTGAGTTTGAGAGTAAAACGGAGAAATTGATCTTTAAAAATATAATGAGAATAAACTTGTTTGATGTTGAAGGGTCATACATGGGTGAATGGACCCAAAGCCCCTCATCCCAAAAGAAGTAAACAATAATTGCATGAATTTAAAACATCAACATGGCACAACCTTATCATAGAGGCTATCATTCATGACACACTACTTATCGTGGAGATTATCCTCCATGACACAACAATATCACAAAAGCACACTACCTCTGTGCCATGCCAATATCATAGAGGGTAATGACGTGTCATGGAAACACAACACTTTTGATGCTTAAAATCATTAATTTATGTGGATACTTAGGTTATTTTAGTGGATATGATGTACTTTTGCATTTATTTTAGGTAAAACAGGTCTACAGTAGAGTTGGGATGAAAATAGAAGAAAAAGACCTAGAAAGACCAATTCTAACCAAGATACGAGTAACCTTATGAGTCTTCAACTCACTATACCAATCGTGTGATGACTTGTAAGCACAACAGAACCAAAGTCCCAGACAACAGACTAAGTAAAGGAAAGATATGACTCATCCATATGAGTTGTATACTGAGGATATGGGTTATGAATAGGATTCATAAGCATAACAGTGTCCAAAGCTATAATCAAGAGTTAAAGTCCCAGAAATATATGAGTTGGAAGTCTGAGTATGACTCATATAGTCAAATTATAAGCAGACCAATATCCAAGCTTAGAAGTAAGAAAGTCCCAGGTGGATACGAGAATAATACACGAGTCATATACTCGTGTACGTCTAGTAGGCTGAAGTCTTATGAAGAACAGAAAGTTGAAGCCTTGGGAGATCAGACACTGGAATAGATACGATAAGGAATGGTACGATTCATATAATGCCGGTACGTGTTGAAGGCCGAGTCATATCGAGTTCCTACATAACTTTACCTTTCTAATTTTTATAAGGATTTTATGTTATTTTGAGATACTATAAATACCCTAGGGTTTATATTTTATTAGGTTACACATTCTTACAATACTTTTACATACTTTACAATTATTCTTGAGATTTTGGGTTTTTATTCAATTCAAGACTTTGGAGTTTATTCATCTTATTCTTGTGAAATTAATTACATGTCTTCTTCATTGATAATCATGGATTCTTTCATAAACATGAGCGACTAATCTCCTTGACTAGAGTTGTGGGAAACTTGACAGATTAGATACATAGAGAAAGTGTGATATTTATCTATTCTAGGGTTTATGCATGTATCTTAATATTCTTCACAATAATTAATCTCTGAGCTGCTGTAGAAGCTTGAGATAACCTGTATTTGTATTCATCCTTATAAGGGAGTTTGTGATTGGAAAAAAAAGATTAGGATAGTGATTTAGGATTTACCTCCATATTATAGTCCCTGCGATCTCATCTAATAAATTGATATTACAAGGTGATAGTGAACTAAGGTCATAACAAGTAGAAAAAATACGACGCCCTGAGACTGAACCGGTAAAGGGTGAGATTTAGCTTCACGTTTACAAGATAACTAATAATACATATCTTGTAGACTTTACATGCAAAATATTAGAATAGGTGGGTTGAACAAGAGAAATTTATGGAGTTAAGAGGCCAGGGAAACACAAGCCTAGTGTTCGTCTTTTATTGTTTACAACTCAACAACACTCAAAGTTTGGTTACTACTTGCGATTGATACAAAATTCCCCCACTTACTTTTCTGCACTACTCGTGAATTACATCATATCAAGCAACTATTTAGCATCTTCCCTGTGGGTTCGACCCCAACCTTGTTGGGTTACTATATTTGGCATTGACCGCAACATACTTCTATTGGAATTAGTTTTGGGCAACATCAAATTTTGGCGCCATTGTCGGGGAAGAAAGTATTATTGTTGATTGAATTTGGTAAAGTTTGTGAGTTTTATTTTCTATTTTTGATTTGGAATATGCCACTGTATGTCAAACATGAGGAGAAGAGGTAATCCCTTACTCTCATTATATCTAGAGCAAAAAAGAATTCTTCAAACACCATGAATAATGGTCGAACAAGTTTGTGATGGTATTCCTACTGGGGTTCAAGACCCCTCACTTATTGATCCAAATATGGATCTCCCATGTGATTCACTTGATACATAAAATATTAAAGATATTCAAATACAATAACTATTAGAGAGAGAGATGATAAACCGAAGAGGCTCGGAGAGCTCAAAATAAAGAACTAGTCAGGCCGAGACAAGTGAGTGATCGAGTTCAGAGAGGCAGATTCCAATTACTCCTTACTTACCAACCTTTGCAGCCATATGAGAAAGACGATGAAGATATGGGTTATGTAGAACTGGCTGAGACAGGAGCGATCATTCCTCCGCCTTTACCTCTCAATGTGAAGTTTTACATTACTAGTGCTATGATCCAGCTGTTGAACTTAAAAGGTTTATTTTTAGGAGAAATAGCGGATGATGCAAATCTATATCTTGCTAACTTTACTATATCTGTACATCTTATACCATTCTAGGGGTAGACCAAGAAGCTTTGAGGTTGAGGTTGTTCCCATTTTCTCTTATAGGAGAAGCATAACTATAGTTGGGGAAACTTCCAAAAGGTTCAATCACTTCTTGGCATGAGCTACAAAAATAATTTCTTAGTAGATTTTTCCCTTCTACAAGGATGTTATAGCTAAAAGATGAAATTTATAACTTCAGACAGTTACCGGCAGAATCCTTGTATGAGGTATGGTTTAAATTTAAGAAGAAGCTGAGCATGGTACCTAATCATAGAATCAAAGGGTCATATCATCTAGAAATCTTCTACAGATCACAAAATGTTAGTTCGAGAGCAATGTCAAATACTATTTCAAGAGGTGCATTTATGTGTCTTCGGTGGGATTATGCACAAGAGATGCTAGATGATATTTTAGTAACCAATAGAGGATGGCATACTAGAGATGCTAATTATGGTGAAGATGTATATAAAATTGGAGCAGCTGATGATTATAGCATAAATAATGATTTAGTCGCACAAGAGGTTTCTCAACTTCAGAAAAATATTGGGCTTCTTACTAAGCAATTTAGAGTAATAGGGGATGAAAAAGTGAATACAGTTAGGACTCAGGCATCTACTTTAAAAACTTTTGAGATTGAATTTGAAGAGAAAACAAAGTATCTCAATCGTATATTGGAGTATTTCTGAGCCGAAGGGCAAGGGAATCAATGTGGGAACTATTGTAATAATAAATACAGAGATAGAAACAGAGAGAGATGGTGATTGGTGTCGAAAATATGACTACAAGGAGAAGAGTGATAAGTATGTCCCACCTAGGGGTCGTGTTTCATAATCCAGAATGGAGGAACTTTTGTCAAAATTTGTCAAAGGACAAGAAAGTTGTCTTAAGGATATTAAGGACGATTTGTCAGGGCTAAATTAGAAAATTGAATCACATGCTGCAGCAATCAAATAGTTGGAACAACAATTCAGTCAGATGTCAACTATAGTGAATTAGAGACAGCCATACACCCTCCTTAGTAATGTAGTTTAGAATCCAAAGAATAATGCTCATTGTCATTCCATTACCACTCGGAGCGACAAAACCACCATAGACATACCTGTACCTACTAAAGATGATCACCAAAATGATGATGATCATGTTGATGTCGAAAGTAGTATTAAAGAGGACAAAGAAAAAGACAAGGTTGAGAAGCCTGTGTTGAAGCCTATTCTAAGACCTCTACCTCCTTTTCCTCAAATGGTGAAAAATAAATAAGAAGAGGGTAAGTATAAATTTTTTTGTCTATGTTAAAGGAGTTGTCATTCAATATACCACTTGTAGAGGCATTGTAGCAAATGCCAGGTTATGCAAAATTCATGAAAGATTTAATCACCAATAAGAGGTCAGTGAGTTATGAGCTAGTAGACAATATTTATCATTTTAGTGTTGTAGTTACTAGATCATTAGTAGATAAGAAGAAGGATCCTAGCGCTTTCACTATACCTTACACTATTAGATCTTTCAACTTCACTAAAGCATTATGTGATTTGGGTGCTAGCATTAACCCCATGCCCTTTGCAGTATACAAATAATTGGGGTTAAAAACTCCCAAATCAACTACCATGATACTAGTGATGGTGGATAGGATAGTGAAGAAGCCAACTGGTATTCTATATGATGATGTATTGGTGAAGGTGGCTTCTTTCATTTTTTCTGCTGATTTTGTGATCTTGGACTACGAAGTGGACTTTCAAGTCCCAATTATTTTGGGAAGATCATTCTTGGATACAGGTAGGATGTTGATTGATTTGGATAAATGACATCTGGTGCTGAGATTGAATGATAAACAAGTCATATTCAATATGTGCAAATCTATGAGGCAGCCTGATGAGTTGAGAGTGATTTCTGTGATAGATATGTATGATGATAAGAAAAATTCATTTCATAATGTTGATACAGTTACTTTTTGGGATGATGGTTCTGATGTCGCTATTCTTATTGAAGAAAGATTGGGTGTTGAAGCACTGGCAACGGTGATCATAAACTTTGATAGTGATGGTATTGAGGATTATAAAGAGATGGTGCATGCACTTTATGGGAGTGGTTCTTATACTTATGTACCGAAGAAGCTTGATTTGGATTTGAAGAGTAGAACTACTCCTGCTCACCCATCCATTGAGGAGAAACCTGTCTTAGAGTTGAAAGATCTCCCTTCTCTTTTGGGATATGTATTTTTTTGGGTCTAACAACACTTTTCCTGTCATTGTTGCAGTTGATTTGATACAGTCATAAGTGGAAGAATTATTATCTATTTTGCAGAGATTCAAGAGGGCCATAGGTTGATCTATTGTAGATATTATGGATATTTTTCCTGGTTTTTGTACTCATAAAATTCAACTTGAGCTAGAATATATTCCATGTATAAAGCATCAGTGTTGACTCAATCCTCCTATGCAGGAGGTAGTGAACAAAGAAATAATAAAACGGTTGGATACAGGTGTGGTGTATTCCATTACTTATAGTAAGTTGGTTTATCTGGTTTAATGTGTTCTTGAGAAAGGTAGAATTACAGTTATGCAAAATGAGAAGAATGATCTAGTTCCAATGGGGCCAGTCACCGGATGGAGAGCATGCATGGATAACAAAAAACTGAATGTATGGACACAGAAGGACCGTTTTCCTATGCCCTTCATAGACAAATGTTAGATAGGCTAGTGGGCAGAGGATAGTACTATTTTCTTGATGGGTAGTCATGTTATAACCAGATTACTATTTCACCCGAAGATCAAGGGAAGGCCACCTTCACATGTCCTTATGGGACTTTCGTTTTCAGACGTATGCCATTTGGGTTATGTAACGCTCGAGCCATATTTCAGAGAGGTGTGATGTCAATTTTTTCTGACATGGTAGGAGACACTATCAAAGTGTTAATGGATGAATTTTTAGTTGTTGGTAATTCTTTTTATGATTTCTTAGTTTACTTGGCGAATGATCTTAGAAGGTGTAAAGAATGCAACTTTGTGCTTAATTGGGAAAAGTGTCATTTTATGGTTAAATAAGATATTGTGTTTGGGCACCAAATTTCAAAAAAGGGGTATTGAGGTAGACAGATCAAATATCGAAGTGATTGTGAAATTACCTTAACCAATTTTTGTGAAGGGTGTTCGTAGCTTTTTGGGACATGCCGGGTTTTATAGGAATTTTATAAAGGATTTCTCCAAGATAGACAACCCTCTTTGTAGTCTTATTGAGAAGGAGGTGAAGTTTGATTTTACTGAAGTATGCTTGAAGGAATTTGAATGCCTGAAAGAGAAGTTGGTGACTGCTCCTATTATTGTATCTCCTGATTGCTCCTTACCCTTTGAGGTCATATGTGATGTGAGTAGTTTGGCCTTAGGGGTTGTACTAGGCCAACAGAAAGAAAAGATCCTTCATCCCATCTACTATACTAGTAAGGCACTAAATCTCTCTCAAAAGAACTATACCGTGGCGGAGCAAGAGTTGTTAGTAGTGTTTTTTTCCTTGTAAAAGTTCAGATTTTATTTGATTGGGACAAAGGTGATTGTGCACACTGATCATGCAGTATTGAGAGAACTCATGGCTAAGAATGATGCAGATCCTAGGCTTATTAGGTGGGTACTTTTGTTGCAAGAGTTCAACTTCTAGGTAAAGGAGAGAAAGGGAATCGAGAATCATGTTGCGGATCACTTATATAGAATAGAAGAGGAAGCTATGCAGAAGGTTGCAAATGGGTTTGAGATTGATGACAGTTTTACAAATGAGTAGATATTATAAGCTTCCTAAGATAAAATTCCATGGTTTGCATACTATGCAAACTATCTAGCAAGTGACCTAGTTCTAGAAGATCTTTCCTTTCAGTAGAGAAAGAAATTTATGCATGAGGTAAGTAAATTTTTCTGGGATGAACCTTATTTGTTCAGAATTTGTGTGGATGGAATTATTTGTATATGCATACATGAGGTAGAGATGATGAGCATACTTGAGGCTTGTCATTCTTCGCCAGCTGGGGGTCATCATAGGGGAACCCGCACATCCCATAAAATCTTGCAATGTGGGTATCATTGGCCAAAAATCTACAAAGATGCACATGATTTTGCTTCTACTTGTGACCAATATCAACAAAAAGGTAATATCTCTAGACGACATAAACTTTCTATGACTCATATCTTTGAATTGGAATTGTCTGATGTATGGGGTATAGACTTCATGGGTCCTTTTGTGAGTTCATTTGGCATGAAGTATATACTAGTGGCTCTAGATTATGTATCTAAATAGGTAGGAGTAGTTTCTCTTCCCAATAATAAAGCACGTAGTGTCAATGTCTTCCTGAAAAAGAACATCTTCTCTCGATTTGGCACCCCACGTGCTATCATTAGTGACGGTAGGTCACATTTTTGTAATCATCTATTCAAAGGTCTTCTTGAGAAGTATGGAACAAAACACAAGGTGGAAACACCTTATCATCCGCAGACTAGTGGACATGTTAAAGTGTCCAATAGAAAAATTAAGTCCATCTTGGCGAAGACAGTAAATGCCAATAGGACTAATTGGTCATGAAAGTTAGATAATTCATCATGGACTTACCGAACAATATTTAAGGCTCCAATTGGTGCTTTACAATATTATCTAGTGTATGATAAGTCTTGTCACTTGCATATTAAGCTTGAACATAAAGCACTATGGGCCTTGAAGAAGCTGGATTTTGAGTGGCAAGATGCAACCAAGTCAAGATTGAACAAGATGAATGAGTTGGATGAATTCCAACTCTGGGCATATAAAAGTTCTGCACTTTTTAAGGAAAATTTGATAAGAGAATCTTTGAGAAAGGTGACCAGGTATTACTCTACAACTCAAGGCTTCACTTGTTTCCAGGTAAATTGAAGTCTAGATAGTATGGTCCCTTTACTGTACTTAGAGTGTTTCCATATGCTATTTTAGAACTAAAGAGGGATGGTGAAGCACCATTAAAGGTTTATGGGCAGAGAGTAAAGCACTACATGGGAAATTCTAAGGCAATTAATGTAAATTTTAAAATGACCTTGGTGAATCCTGAGTAACCAAGGTAATTATATTGTGCAGTGATGTTAAATCAAGCATTGTATGGGAGACAACCCATGAGGATAGTTGGGGAAGTTTGATTAGCCAACTTAGCCATGTCGTGCCACGACATTAAATCAAGCACTCTGTGAAAGGCAACCCATGATTTTTGTACTTTCTTGTTTATAAAGTAATATGTTTGTTCATGTGCAGGTATAAAAAGTGCTGCAAATACCCAGAAAAGTTCATAAAGTTTGGTTATACGGACTCTTTACGAGCCATATCTACATGGTACAACTCGTGAGTAGGAGTCGTATGGACCTGGAGGAAAATTTAGAATCAGGTCTGGAAAGAATAAGACTCTCAGAATGAGTCATACCCTCAAGATATGACCCATCACATTGAATCATATTGACTCCAAAATCTAGGTTGGATTCTAGGTCTATACGAGGCAAAGAAATGACTAGTATGAGTCGTATACACAACTCGTACCCAAGGTTACCAGGTCAGGGTCGGGGGTCAACCTGGCCCATCACTTGATTTAAATAGAACTTGGGAACCTAAAATAGGTACTCGATACCCGATACTCGAAGAAACTTCATTGATATCAAGATTTTGAGCTTCCAACTTGATTAATCACTCAAAAACACTCAAAATCACCTACCATTTTGCTCACTTTCCTTAACTAGAATGAATTAGGCACAATTTTGGGAAGAACAAGTGGGTTCATAACTGAAGTAAGTAATTCAAACTTAATCTCATAATATCTGGCATAAATTGAATAATATGAGATTGTTTTGAGTTAACTTCACTTTGTTTTTGAATTTTGAAACCCTAGTTGTTAAGTTTTTGTTGAAAATAGGGAAATTGGGATAACCTTGAATATAATATGGATTGTCTGTGTTATGTGGAGTGAAATAAGTAATATCTTGCATTGAATAGATGGGTATTTTGGGATTTTATTTGGAGTCAAACTGTAAAGTTGGACCTCTATATTGCAGTGGATACGACTCCTTACAACTCGTACCCACTGGTACGGGGTGTAATGGGACTCATAGCTACTGACAACATGGAAGTCTAAAAAGTTTAAGGTTCTGGAATGTATACGACTCATCAATACTACTTCTATCCAAACCATACAATTCATAAACTTAAGTCATACTAACTTGGGAGTAATAAAAATATTATTAATTATTTTTTATCTACTTACGACTATTGGTAATGAGCCATACCCTCATGGTACGACTGGTTAGGAGGAGTCGTAAGTAGACTAGTGAACAACTGTTCATGTACCGTGCAATATATGACTCGTTCATATAAGTCGTACCCATTCGATACGACCAGTACCCCCCACTGGTACCCTTACCAGAACATGCATACTGAACTTTAGTTTTCGATTTTTATTTTCCTTTATTTACTACCTTACTAAGGATGGTGTACTTCTAGGAACCATGCCTCATAAGAACGCATCCTCCTCTAAGAAAGTGGTGAACAAGAGAAACAAGAAGGCACAGTCTGCTAGCCCTGAGGCTACTAGCTCAGAATATTCTTTGTCATCCACCAACAGAGGTGATTTATATGATAGTACAACAATGGGTAAAACTACCCAAAAAAGAAAAGTAGCTAACAAAATAAAGGGGAAGAAGGTTGAACCCTCAGAGGAATCACCATATCCACGGGGCCCAAGAATAAAGAACCCCATGGTCTATCCTTCACATACACCACCACCTTCTGATGATGATCATGAGGATGAATCTATTTTGAAAGATGTAAGTTTTGGGAATGATGATGCTATGGAGGATATGAATAGGTGTCTCTAATATCCCGAGAAAATACCCCACTTGTAATTACCACTGCCTCGGTGCCTATTGTTAAACGATGGGGGTACCATAGTATGCAAGAGACATTAAACAGTGGGTTGAGCAGACCTCAAGGTTGAAAAATAAAAAGGGTTTTGTATCTAGTGTAAAGTTTAACGACTATCAGGATGTTAAAGATACCTAGATTTGAGAAGCGCTTCAGGAAGTATGGGTTTGAATAAATGACAAGAGCACCTGAGAAATACAGTAAAGTATTGGTGCGAGAATTTTATGCTGCATACAAGGGAGAATTTCAGTGACAAAACCCACAAGGTCAGTTGTAGAAGGGTGGAGACCTTATTATTTCTCTTAATTTTTGGGGAGTACGGGTGGATATTTTATCATGTACCATTGATCGGTTCTTATATGGATTGGAGTATCAATTTTTGGTTAACACTGAGGAAATGGACTATCGGATGGAAAAAATGAGAAACATAACTCAGAGGTCGTTGGGTATTGATGATAAGATAGTTCTCTTTAGATGGATTATGGAGTGGATAACTTTAAACAGACAAAATATAGTATGGGTAGTAGGTGACTCGGGTGTCACCTCACAGAAAATTAAGAAGAATACCCTCAACTTTGAGGTTAAATTATAATGGACACTAGCCCGACAAAGGCTATGTCCAACTAAGGGTGATAAAGTTATGATCCCAATTTGGGAAGCCATAGTAGCCGGTTACGAGTTCAATATTGATGAATTTCTAGCTCGGGAGTTGAGAGACTGAGCGGTAGGTGGTGAGAAGTCTTTATTATCTTATCCTTTCATGATCACACAACTTTGCTTGGATTTGAGAGTACAAAAACTCCCAGGAATCAATGAAATATTAGAGGCCATGAACACCACTAACTTAGGCCTGATTCGAGATGTAGCCAATCGTCTGGCCCAAAAAGCATGCTAGGTAGCCGATTTAATGGCAGATATGTTCCGGTAAAGCGAACAGGCTGAGACTACCAAGGTGGGTGAATAGATAGAGACTATGCAGACTGTGAAAGAAAATACCTCTAGTGCTTCTCCTCCAGTCTAGGCTGTAATGACCTGCAAAATACTCTTCCAGTCTGAGCCTTAGAGCGTATTTGGTAAAGCGAAACTCTGAGTCAAAATGTTTAAGAAATATCCTACCAAGTATGAAATACTTTGAAATCGTGTGGGAATCTATTTGAGCATGAATTAAGATCATAGAGGTCCCCTAACTCATGAACGAGTTGAAAACTTTCCTATCGCCCAAGTTTTAGTGACCGTCAAAATTTGGGTCAACTTCAATCGACCATAAATCATTTTATATTAATAAATGGGTGGTTTTATATATATCAAAAGAAATATCTTTGAATTATCTTACCAACGATACCAATTTTGCCTAAATCCAATATCAGAGCAAAGAGTTATACCTATTTTACTCCAGCATGTCAAGCTGGAAAACGATGACGACGTTTCTGATGGGCTATCATGTTTCTGAAGCCCTTTTTGACGACGTCGTCACATTCTGACGACATTTCTAATGACATCGTCAGACCTGGACAGAAAATCAAGAATTTGCACCCCTTTTGTGATGACTATTCATGACGGTCTATCACGAACCTGACGGCCTGTCACGGATGGCGTCAAGTATATTTTTCCAGCAATTCAAGGGAGTTTTTGCAAGGGTATTTTGGTCATTTTACACCCTTTTTGAGCCTCTATAAATATGAAAAACCGTCATTCAAACCCTAATTCAATCATTTTCTTTTTCAACTCTCTCAAGAGAGTATAACTAGGGTTTCAATCAAGAACCCTAATCTTCCAAAAATCATCCATAAATCTTTAAGGTTTCTTCAAGAATCAAGTTCCTCATAGTGTGGGCTTCAAGAATTTATTTATTTCAAGTGTGGATAAAGTTTCGAGCACTAAAGTTCATCCAATTTCTAAGGTTAAGGTATGTAGATGTTGATTCTTGGGTCCCTTTCATCCAAGAAGCTCAAGAACCCTTTTTAAAATTAAAAGATTTTTATATTTATGAGTTGTTAATGATTTTTATGAGTTGAAATAGATGTTTAATGAGTTGTTGAGTTTTGATTTATGTTTGTCTACAAAATTTATGAGCTTTGACCCTAGTATGTGGAATTGATGTGATGTTTGTGATAGACCCTCTTGTAGTTGTTTTTCCATGTGATGTGTTCATGACTTTTGGGTGTAGAAATGGTTGAATAAGTGAAGAACGTTCCCCATAGGTTTGATAAAGAGCTTAGTTGAATCATAAGGGCCGCTATAGTATGTTGAATAGGAAACTCCGAATTGTGAGCTAGTCCATGCATGCCTAGTGTTTAATAAAATGCCTTAGTGAGTGAAATGTGCCAAGATAGAATGAAATCCCCAAGTAGGTGTAAAATCGGTCGTGTCTAGTGGTTGTTGAAAGACCCTAGGGAACAAAGGAACAAGTCGAGATATGATGGTTGTAAATTGCCCGATTTTGTGCTCTTTGATATATGCTAAGCTTTTAATGCATGTCAAGTGGTTAGAAAGTAAATAGTGACGTGTTAGTATGAAGTTTCCCCCAAATCAAGTGATATCCAAATACATGGCAAGACCGATATAGGTATGAAGTACTTGATGTAAGATCTCATTGAATGGGGTATAATCTAATAGCATGTCTTCCCTAGGCTAGTATATGATGATGAATAGAGGTATATGTTTCCTAAATGCTTAATGCGATGTCCTAAGGATCTTGAGAGGGAAAGTATGTTGTGATGCTTAACTACTTGAAGTGATTGTTTAACGATTGTGATAATACATGAATGATTGTAATGATGAATGAATTCTTGTAATAATGAATGAATGATGGTAGTGATGAATAGATGACCGTGATGATGCATGAATGATTTGTGATGAAGAATGATTAAGTCTTACTTTTATGTTATCGAGTCCCGAGGGGTATTTATACCCGAAAATAGAGCTATTGTCTTGAGCCCGTGTCAGTTTCTTGATAATTCCAATCGAGCCATGATTCTCAGAACTCAGTGAACTATAGAACTCTGTTTCCTCAGACAAGTACGAAGCTTAATAAAGCTCGGTAATCTCAAGTATCTCTGTAATCTGTGTATCGCTAGTAACCTACCCTCAGACCTATAATCAGCTCAGTTCTAATAGTATTCAAGTGATTCAATACTAATCTCAGAAGCAATTTGAGTAATCCATTCAAACTCTATATCATCAGTCAGATATCACGATTCGATATCTTTTCCATCAAATACGGAAACAAGTGATCTCAGCGTAACTCAATCAGACCTTTTGAGTAATATGATCATTGTCAGATTCAGTTCAGCCAGTGGTCAGTTGAGAATTTAGTTTTGAGCCTTTTAGTTAGGAGTAGAATCTAGCACCGAGCGAGCTCAAGGATGGGATCTCACCAACTAGTAGAGGGTGTGATTCTTAGAAGCAATCCTTGTTCTCCAGAACTACGTAGCCAGCGTAGGTTGAGACATCACACCTATTAGTTGAGGGTGGATGAGAGACATCATACCTGATAGATGAGGGTAGATAAGGTGGCCTTTTCCTACTAGATGAGGGCTCCACCGTTCTCATTTGAGGACCTGCTAGATGAGGGTCACATAGAGTTGTCTTTACCAGTAGCGTGGTAATGAAACCCTTCCAACTGAGGCACAGGTTGGACCCCACCTGTGGTAGGTCAGGGCATGTAGGTTAAGTGACTACTTCCCACAGTTTTAGTTTCAGATTCAGTCTCAGTTTCAGAATCAGTCTTCAGAAATCAGGACTGTCAGATACAGTCATCTATCTTTATGAGGAACTCAGATAGTTCCGTTGATTCATGGACCATCCCGACAGATAGGCTTGGTCACATATAAAGTTGATTGATATCATATTAAGAGATATACCACCAGACAAGCTTAATTATAGTATCAGATTCCTATTGAATATTCTTATCATCAGATTCAGATATAATTATACTTCTTATCATTGATAATCGCTTCCAGAATAATCTGTTAGCAAAGTTGATCTCTAATTCTTTCAGTCGAAAGCAGTAATCTCAGAGTTCAGTCCTTGATGTAAGCACATCCAGATCCTCAGTTATCATGATCAGATGAGTCAATGATTCAGTATCTCAGTGTCAGTAGTGAGTTCAGTCTGCAGTAAAGTGGTATACATGTTTCAGTATCTAGAGTTGCGATGATTGTGTTCTGTTCTGTGCATTTATGTATGTGTTCTCATGTGGCATATTCATGATTATTCAGTTTAGATATTGTGCATGCATGATCAATTGTATTAGCCTACCCCGTCTACATACTCGGTACATTTTTGTACTGATGCATTTGCGCTATGGTGTTTTATTTGACACCATAGGTTCAGAGGCACATGATTCAATTTTTCCTCAGTAGTTCAGTCCTGGTCAGCAGCAGTATCAGTGAGTCCTCTTCCCCCGCGGACAAATTTTAGTGTACTATTATTTCTTAAGACTTTGTTTATTTTCAGTTGACGGAGTTAGTTGGGGACATGTCCCATCAACTCCATAGTTTAGATAGTTTAGAGGCTTTTCAGACGGATGCATTAGTATTCAGTTTTCTGTATTATGAGTATTCATGGATGTGTTGAACCTTATGGCTAGTTTTCGTATTTATTTTAGACATTGTACAGTGTACAGGTACAGATATCAGTAAAGGATTAGCTTGTGGTTCTTCGGGGTCATAAGCACCGTGTGACGTCTTGGGATGAGATCTCGGGGCATTACATAGGCTATGCACACAGGCTATGAGGTATGTCTTCTGGACTCATTTTGATTTCACAGGCTATATGGACTGAGGCAATGATGAGTTTACCCATACTGGAGACAGGAGTGGGTCACATGAAATAAATCATGAGGCTATGGCTTGATACACAGTTTGAGAGTCAGGATAGATGGGGCCAGGGAAGGCTATATACCTTTGAGTTGATGATCACTCAACAATTGAGTGGCAGGAAAATGCCCGATATTTATGGGATAAAGACCAAAGTGGCTGGAATAAAATGGATGGTGCATGAGTTGTATGTTAGACCGGTGATTTTGGAGCTAATGATTGAGATGGGGGTGCCCACTGTCCATGTTCTTAATATTTAGTCTATTCGGGAGACAAGATTTTAGGAGACTCGAAAAGAGAAATAAGAGAGAAAAAAGAAGAAGCATGAAGAGAAAGAGGCCGAGAAGAAGGCTAGGGAAGAGAACATTCAGAGCGAACGAGATCGAGAGACGAGGGTCTGGGAGACTACATCTGGAGCCGGTGGTTCAAGGCCACCAGTTGTTGTTATTGAGGGGGATAGTATTATGCTCCCAACTATTGCTAATGATTCCGTCCCTATAGCTAATAAGATGAGAGCTGAGAAGAGTGGGACCTAACCTGAGGGCCTACTTACTGTTGTTGCTGAGCTTGCACCTTGAGCGCCCAAGTATGACCTTTCACCCTTATTTTTACATTTGTTTTGCATTGGGGACAATGCAAGGTTCTTCAGTTGGGAGTGGGGTACATCTAAATTTCTAGTAGCTAAAGAATTTTAGTAGCTGACAAGTCCGTTATGACTTGCAGGTTCGGTGTTGACAAGGTGCTGAGATAGGGAGAAAATTGGCACCTATGGCAGAAGATGCTTTTTAATTATTTTTATTGATTTTTGAGAAATTTTGAAATAATATTTATAAGTAGTTGTGATTTTTGAATTGATTCTGCAGTCTGGAAACATTTGTGTGGATTTGAAATGATTATGCCAGGTTTTTACGTTTAATGAAATTTTGTTGAAAATTTGAGACCCCTCCTAAAATTTTGTTGTGTGAAAATATTGGGACATTATCTGATAATGGCATTAGGACTAGGAGTAGAACAATTAGGGTAAACAATCTCATAATTGGACAAGTAAGTTCTTAGCAATACAATCCTGTGTGAGTGTGCGTGAGGTACTACTGAGTTCCCGGTGTAAAGGAATCTAGAACTTGCTTGGTTTCTTTTACCTAGGTCAAAGATAGTTGAGTAGGAAGTGATCATAGGACCTTTTTGTTATAAGTCCACTTGAGACTGAATGCCCAACCAAATAAGTATGAATCTCTTTGATCTAATTATTTGAGCCTGAACAGACAAATTTTATTGAATACACCAATTTCACCTTCCCGTTTTCCTTACAACAAACCTGTTTGGCCCTGGTCCTCTTTAGACACTGTGCACCTTAACTCAGGAAAATCGCCTAAGTTGAGGGTGGCTACTATAGGGGTGCGTAGAAGAAAACGAGTATGAAGAATGTGTGTAGAAGAAAAATAGTTGAAACTTGGACAGGTGTGGTGGAAAATAAAAGAAAAAGAAAAGTTTCAATGAAAAGTAAGAGAAAGAAAAAGAAAATAAAGTGAGATAACCATACCTGGTCCAATCTGAATGTGCTCAGGATAGAATGGGAGACATAAGGGAAAAATAAAAGAAGAAGTGGAAAAATGAGTGAATCCCAAAAGTTAGCGTAGTGTTAAGGAGGCATAGTCACTAAATAAATCCAAAAAATATACCATACCATTACTTAACCTATGTTACAAGCCAAATAAAGTCCTTTAGTGATCCTACTTTGACTATCCAAAAAATTAGGAAGAGAGTATATGGGCAAGCCTATGGTATTTTGTATACACCGGTGATACATCTTTGTGAAAGAGAGCCTTGCTTGATATATCCCTGAATTTAATAATCAATCTTAGCTTAGTAAAAGGAATTTATTTGACTAAGAGCACACTAGGGTTGTGTTGCTAGGTTACTAATCTTTTTTGTTGATGTATCTTGTGTTGATTCCTGATTGTCTGTAACTAATATAATGTCATCATTGGATTCCCTTGTGTTTCATCGTGTGCTGAATTGTTGTACACAATTTAAATTTTGAAAAGTGATATTAGGAGAGGGAAATAATATATGAGAAAAATTAAATTCAAAAACACTGCCATGGGTAGATTATGATCTTCTTGTTTAAGCAACGTGTAAAATTATAGAGCTTAATTGTTGTTTGCCTGAGAACATGCAAAAGTCTAAGTTGAGGGTGTTGATGTGTCATGAAAATATGGTAGTTTAGATGCTTAAAACCATGAATTTATGCAGATACTTAGGTTATTTTAGTGGATATGATGTACTTATGCATTTATTTCAGGTAAAATAGGTCTACAGTAGAGTTGGGATGAAATTAGATGAAAAAGACCTAGAATGACCAATTCTGGCCAAGATACAAGTCACCTAACGAGTCTTAACTCACAATATGACTCGTGTAATGACTTCTAATCACAACATAAAAAAGGCCCAAAAAAAGACTAAGTGAATGAAAGATACAACTCATCCATACAAGTCGTATACTAAGGATATAGGTCGTTAATAGGAGTCGTAAGCGTAACAGTATCCAAATATATAATCAAGAGTTAAAGTCCCAGAAATATATGAGTCAGAAGTTTGACTATGACTCATATAGCAAAATCGTAAGCAAACCAGTGTCCAAGCATGGAAGGAAGAAAGTCCTAGGTGGATACGAGAACAAGACACGAGTCGTATACTCGTGTATGACTCATAAGCTAAAGTCGTATGAAAAACAAAAATTGAAGACTTGGGAGATCAAACACTGGAATGGATACAAGAAAGAATGGTACGACTCTTATGATGCCGGTACGAGTTGAAGGCCGAGTTGTACCGAGTGCTGACATAACTTTACCTTTCCCATTTTTATTAGGATTTCTATGTTATTTTGAGATACTATAAATACCCTAGGGTTTATCTTTTATTAGGTTACACATTCTTACAATACTTTTACATACTTTACAATTATTCATGAGATTTTGGTATTCAATCCAAGACTTTGGAGTTTATTTATCTTATTCTTGTGCAATTAATTACATGTTTTTTTCATTGATAATCATGGATTCTTGCATAAACATGAGCGGCTAATCTCCTTGACTAGGGTTGTGGGAATTAGCTATGTAGAGGAAGTCTGATATTCATCTATTCTGGGTTTTATGCATGTATCTTAATCTTCTTCGCAATAATTAATGTCTGAGTTGCTGCAGAAGCTTTAGATAGCTTGTATATGCATTCATCCTTACAAGGAAGTTTGTGATTGGGAAAAGAAGGTTTGGACAGTGATTTGGGATTCACCTCCATCTTATAGTCCCCGCTATCTCATCTAATCACTTGATCTTACAAGGTGATAGTGAACTGAGGTTGTAGCAAGGATCAACAAGGTGACACCCTGAGACTAAACCGGTAAAGGGTGAGATTTATCTTCACCTTCACAAGACTACTGATAATACATATCTTTTAGACTTTACATGCAAAACAACAAAATAGGTGGTTTGAACAAGAGAAATTTATGGAGTTAAGAAGCCAGGGAGAAAACAAGCCTAGTGTCCGTCTTGAATCATTTACAACTCAACAACACTCAAGTTCTGTTTACTACTTGCGATTAATACAAAATTCTCCCCATTTACTTTTCTGTACTACTCGTGAATTACATCAAATCATGCAACTGTTCAGCATCTTCCCTGTGGGTTCGACCCCAACCTAGTTGGGTTACTATATTTGGAAACCGCAACAAACTTCTATTGGACTTAGTTTCAGGCGACATCAGGTAACCTTCGTGGAACACTAAAAACACAGAGGCTAACTGCCTCAGAATTCTAAAATAGCCCCAAACCACTTTTAAAAATTCTAAAACTCTTTAGGGACTCCCTATTAACATACCTAAACATAATTTAAGTCAAAAATCAAAGTTTTAAACATGGAAGGGTCAAAATAAAAAGATAGCTATTTAAAGGGTATTACATTATCCCCACTCTTTAGGATCATTCATCCCCGACTGATGAGTTAGGATACTTTTAGCACGAGAATAGCAGGAATACACTAGAATCAAATGATCAACTCAAAAGTAATAGGGGGAAACAGAATTCATACCTTAAGCACCTTCACCCGACACATGGAACAAGAATGGGTACTTAGGCTTCATATCCTCTTCAGTTTCCCAAGTAGATTCTTCTACCTTTTGATTTCTCCAAAGGACTTTTACCGAAGCCACATCTTTGGTCCTCAACCTACGATCTTGTCTATCCAAAATCTCAATCGAGACTTACTCATAAGATAAGAAATCTGGCACACCAGCACTCTTAATAGGCACAACCACTGAACGATCACAGGCACACTTCTTCAACATTGACACATAAAATATGGGGTGAAAGGAACCCAAACTTGCAGGAAATTCTAGTTCATAGGTGACATTCCCAACTCTTCTCAGATCAAGTACGGGCCAACATAACGGGGACTGAGCTTCCCCTTCTTCCTAAATCTCATCACTTCCTTCATGGGGACACCTTCAAGAATACCCAATCACTCATATCAAACTCCAACTCGCTTCTCCTTACATCCACATAGGACTTTTGGCGACTTTGCTGGTCTTAAGCCTATCTCTAATCACCTTCCTTTTCCATGGACTGATAAACCAAGTTAGGCCAAACAATCTAGTCTCTCTAACTTTGAACCACCCAATAGGAGAATGACATCTCTTACTAAAAAACGCCTCGAACAAAGCCATGTGAATACTAGAACGATAGCTATTATTATAAGCGAACTTACTGAGAGGAAAGTGATCAACCCAAATACCACCAAAGTGAATCACACAAGCCCTTAGCATATCTTCCAAAGTTTGAATAGTCCTCTCCGCTTGTCCATCCATCTGAGGGTGGAAAGCGGTGCTAAGGTTCACCTTAGTTCCCAAACATCTCTGAAATGAATGCCAAAAGTGAGAAGAGAACTGTGTACCTTGATTTGAAATGATAGAAACATGCATACCATGCAACTTGACGATCTCCTGAATGAACAACTTCACATAATCCTCTTTATAGTAGTTAATCCTCTATGGTAAGAAATGAGCAGATTTAATCATCCTATCCATGATGTCCCAAATCAAATCAAATTGATTAAGAGACTGCGGAAGACCTATAAAAAAATCCATATTGATCACCTCCTACTTCCATATGGGAACCTCAATGCTTGCGAGACAACCCACCAGGCCTTAAGTGTTCTACCTTCACCTGCTGACAAACCATACACTTAGCCACAAAGTTGGCCACATCTCTGTTCATGTTATTCTACTAATAGATCTCTTTCAAATCGTGATACATCTTTGTCAAACCAGGATGAACTGTATACCTTGACTCATGAGCCTCAACAAAGATCCTTTCTCACAACCCATCAACATCAGGAACACACAATCTACCTTGGTACCTCAAGATACCATCACCACCACTCTCAAAATCCACAACTCTCTGCTGACCCACATCATCCTTAATTTGCATAAAGATAAGATCCTAAGTCTTCTTTTCCTTCACCTTGGAACCAAGAGATCACTTCACCACCTCTTGAAAAATCACACCTCCATTCTCAAAATCCAAAAGATGGACTCCAAGATTAGACAACCGGTGAATATCCTTCACCAGACCTTGCTTTTACTTATACACATAAGATAAGATTCCCATGGACAACCTGCTAAGAGAATCAACAACCACATTAGCTTTACCTTGATGATAATGAAGACTTATATCGTAGTCCTTAAGTAACTCAAGCCTCCTTTCCTTGATATTCAACTCCTTTTGAGTAAACACATATTGCAAGCTCTTATGATCTAAAAAGATATCCACATGAACCCCATACAAATAGTGAAGCCAAATATTTAAGGCAAAAACCACAACCAACAATTCCAAGTCATGTGTTGGGTAATTCTTCTCATGAACTTTGAGTTGCCTAGAAGCATAGGCCATAACCTTATCATGCTGAATCAACACACATGTCAGATCCACACGGGATGCATCACAATAGATAACAAAACCATCAGTACCCTCAGGTAGGGTCAGGATCAGAGCAAAAGTTAACTTATCCTTCAAATTCTCAATACTACCCTCATAAGCATCGGTCCATAGAAACTTCAACTTTTTCTGAGTTAACTTAGTCAACGGGACAACAATCAAAGGGAACCTCTCCATAAACCACTGAGAATACCCGGTTAAATCCAAGAAGCTCCAAATGCCAATTAGAGTCGTGGTCAGGGACACTTCTTAACCACTTCAACTTTCATAGATCCACCATGATCTCCTCAATAGGAGAAATATGAATGAGAAAGGTCACAATGCTTAACCAGAACTCATACTTAGAAAATTTAGCAAACAATCATTGATCCTTAAGAGTCTGCAATACTATTAGGAGGTGATTGGCATGATCCTTCTCACTCTTAGAGTACACCAAAATATTTCAAATAAACACAATCACAAAAAAAATCTAAGAACTGTTTGAATACCAAATATATAAGATCTATAAATATTGCTGGTGAATTAGTCAACCTAAAAGACATGACAAAAACTCATAGTGACCATACCAGGTACGAAAAGCAGTCTTAGGGATATCATTCTCCCTGCTCTCTAATTGATGATAATTTGAATGAAGATCAAGCTTAGAAAAACATCTAGCAGTATGAAGCTCGTCAAATAGGTCATCAATCCTAGGAAGAGGACACTTATTCTTTACCGTAACCTTATTCAACTGTCGATTGTCTATACACATCCGCAAAGACCCATCTTTCTTACGCACAAAAAGCATAGAAGCACCCATAAGGACACACTAGGACGAATGAAACCCTTATAAAGGAGACACTTTAATTTCTCCCTTAGCTCCTTCAATTCAACCAGAGCTATTCTATAAGGAATAATAAAGATAGGGTGGCAATCGGGTAAAAGATCGATCCTAAAGTCTTTCCTTATTTGAAGGAATTCCAGGAAGACCATTAGAAAAGACCTCGGGAAACTCATTAACCATATGAATAGATAGCAAAGAGGGACCCTCTGAGATATAATCCTTAACCCAAACCAAATGATAAAGACACCACTTGGAAATCAACTTTTGGGCTTTAAACTAAGAGATAAACCTCCCTTTAAGCACTAAGGAACTCCCTTTCCACGCAATCACTGGTTCATTTAGGAATTTGAAACTGGCCTTATGGGTTCGATAATTTAGAGAAGCATAACATTAATGGATCCAATCCATCCCTAAGATCATATCAAAGTCTAACATATCCAACTCTACCAGTTCCACTTATGTCTTCCTATAAAAGATAGACACCACACAACCCCTATAAACTCTTCTAGCTACAATAGTATTACCCAGTGGAGTAGACACATAAAAGGGCTCGAAAATAATCTGGGGACCAAAGCCAAATTGTACAGCCACACAAGGGGTCACATAAGAAAGGGTAGAACCCGGATCAAGAAAACAATACACATCATGAGAGAAAAGTTACAATGTACCAGTGACAACATCAGGAGAAGACTCAAACTCTTAACAAGTAGAAAGAGCATAGAGATGATTGCGACCAGTGCCGAACCCAAATGTATCACCCTTCGGTTCAGGAGCTGAAGGTGTAGCAACTAGGACCTTATTAACTCCCGTGGCTACCTTAGTTGAGGGACAGTCTCTCCATATGTGACCAAGCTAGCCTTAATTAAAACACTTATTTCTCTTCTCTTCACAAACTCCACGATGCACCTACCCACAAAAATGACAAGGGGGATAAGATAGGGCTGACTAGGCTCCACTAGCCTACAACTAGGCACCTTGTGCCTTAAACCCACTATTAGTCTAAAAGCAACGATCACCGAATGGCTTAGGATTAGGAGTACTAGTAGATGAATAGGATTTCCCCCAATCCTTTTTTTGGTCCACTGTCCACCATTTCCCCACTATTCTATTATCCTCCACTCTACTTTGAATACCTAAACTTCTTACTTTGCCTCTCCCTAATTTCTTCTTGCTTTTTTTTTCTCGTCCTCCACCTATTGCATGTACACCATAAGTCTAGAGATATCCATAACACTATTCAACAGGGAGGCCTTGTACTCCAACACCAAGTCCCAAGATAAACTTGAAGCAAACCTCCTCATCTTAGTCAGTATAGAAGACACCAATTCTAGAGTATAGAGAGACAACTAATGGAATTTCAAAGCATATTCCTTCATAGTCATTCTCCCCTATTTCTAATTCACGAACTCCTCTACGTTTGCCTCACTCAACTCCTGAGGAAAGAAACGATCAAGGAAAGTACTAAAAAACTCATCCCATAATGTTGGCTCAGCATCATCACCCCTCGACTGCTCCCACTTTTCATATCACTGAAATGCCACATTCTTCAGCTGGTAGGCAACAAATTCCATACCCCCAGAGTTAGAAGCATGCATCACTCTGAATATATTTTCTATCTCATCAATAAACCCCTGAGGATCTTCCTCAATTGTAGAGCCAGTAAAAGTAAGAGGAATCAACCTTATGAATTGGCCACCTCTAGTAACCTTAGAATAAAGAGTGATAGAAGCAACATGCTTAGACTGGAATGATTGAGAGGCCACCAACTAACTAAGAAAATAGATCAACTGGCAAAACTCAGCGTTAGATATATCACCCTGAGGAGCTCGAGGAGGACTAGTGGGGGATGGTTGAACTCCATGAAGACAATTAGGAGAAGGGAACCTAGACCGAATTTGCACTCTATAAGTAGGATAAGTTCCATCCACGTTTTCCTGAGGCGGGACAAAAGAGTTTCCACTAGGATCAGATCTTTAAGGAGGCATGATCTAAAATGCAAACAAATGAGAATTAGAGGAAATTCAAGACCTTAGACTCTATAGCCCGAAAATAGAACACAAGAAAGGGAAACATTCCTAAATGTCTTTTATCCCCTTTCTTATAAGTGTGACACGCTACACACCCATAAAAAGTACTCTACTCGATACGGCTTTATGGATACCTGGTGACTCTAACAATGATCTGATATGAAGAATGTCTCACACCAAACCAGGGACTAGCCATGATGAGTATATCAAGTCTGTCAAAGATCGGAGACCACCCCTTTGCCTAGTCAAACAGAACATAATACAAGTATGACAGCGGAAGAAATCCAAATATATATGTGTATAAAAAACAGATAGCTCCAAAAGAAACTAAGAATCCAACGATTATCCTAATACACAGTAATCCACAAAGCCTCTATAAAACCAATGTCATCCTGAGTCGGGACATACCATAAAAATAGCCAAAAAGGAAAACTGAATAAAAAAGTCTATGACATAAGCTAAACCAAGAAGTAACAATACTTCCAGAAGAAGAAGGCTCACCATTTCAAGATGACTCATAAAAAATCCAAGAATAACCTATCATTATGTAGGAAAGCAGAAGTGTCTTCGTTCCCTACGTCACATGGGGATACAACGTCCAGAGAGGTTAGCGGGGTAAGCGCTAGCATAGAGCACAACGAATAAGGATAAAATAATGTCATGATAAATCAGTCAAAAATTATTCAAAACCACATGCACACAATCATATACGTATATAGTTATAAGATGCTAGGATAGGGACAAGGTTTATCATGGAGTTCAAACATTATCCTTGACTGTGTAGCTCAAACAATCATAAAAACATTGATGGGCTATAAGGGTCTAGCCCCCTACTGGATGGGACCCAATATGTGTTAGCCACATAAATCGAAGATATCATAGAAGGCTGAGGAAACAATGACCCTACGCCATGCATGATACATATATCAAGTGTGACACAAGTACACGATCATTAAGACCAACCCTCACACCGTAAAACATGATTTTCTAGTATCAGTCCCTTGGGACCTCTACCTTCATAGCTCAGCTACACAACCTCTTTTGAAGCCCAACTAAAACTTTTATGCAATTTTCCAACCATTAAGCAATGAGTCATAAGGCATTTTTAGAATTTCATCATCATACAAAATAAACAAACTTTCAAGTCACTTTCATTATGTCAAACCAAACTATTTAGCCAACTGAGACTCTAACCCATCAGCCAATAAGACTCTAACCCATTTAGCCAACTGGGACTCTAATCCATCAGCTAATAGGATTGCATCCTATTTAGCGAACTGGAACTCTAACCCATCAACCAATAGGACTTTAAAGTATTTAGCCAATTGGGACTCAACCTGTTTAGCCAACTAGACTCGAAATTTCGAATTTAAAATCAATCCATGGCCACCAAAGCCTTTCAAAAGCCAATTTATGTTCCATTAACCTTTTATGAAATGCAAGGTTTCACAAATAAAGAAATTTATGCATATATCCGTGTCTCAAATTAAATTTCCCAAATTAGGTTAAGGTTAAAGCCAATTCCATACCATTAAACCATCAAGTTTGAGAAAACCCATGTTACCTATTCCAATTCTTGAGAAAACCCATGTTACCCATTCTAATTCCCACACCTATTAATTTATTTAGTCCAAAATCATGAGAACAAGACATAAATAATCAATTCAAAACTTTGGAAATTCAATTCATGCCATAACCATTCCAAACACCTCAATCCAAATTAAAAATTCAATAATTAAACCACATGGATAACAATTAAATACATGTTTTTACATAAAATCAATTTAAGAAAGAGATACATGCCTTAGACACATAAGAATTTGAAAGCAATTTAGAGCTTGGAACCGAGATAAGGAATTCTCTATGAAACCCATGAGTTCTTCTTGGGTTTTGAGTTTGCGAGTGAAAGGGAGCAATTGATCTTTGAAAAATTGATGAGAATAAAATTGTCTTATATTTAAGGGTCGTACATGGGTGAAAAGGTCCAAAATCCCCTTATCCCAAGTAAATAAAAAAAACTGCACAAATTTAAAACATCAGCGTGCCACGACCTATCACCGAGGCTATCCTCTGTGCGACACTACTTATCGTGAAAATTGTCCTCTGTGACATGACAATATTGTAGAGGTACACTACCTCCATGCCATGCCAATATCGTGGAGGGTAAACTCCATGGCATGCCAAAAATGCGAAGGCTTTCTACCTCAGAATTCCAAATTAGCCTGAATCTCTTCCAAAAATTATGAAACTCTTCCAGGACACCCTATTAACATACCTTACCATAATTTAAGTCAAAAATTGATGTTTTGAATATAAGAGGGTCAAAATAAAATAATGTAAATCTTAAGGGTGTTACAACTACTAGAGTAAGTAGCCCTGTGACCACTACCACAGGCACTATTACCTCTGCCTCGCGCACCTCTAGTAGTACATCTACCTCTCTAAGGGTCACCTCTCACTATCGATATTGAAGTAGGTATGAAAATACCACAGGGAAAATCCTTTGCCAAATGTCCAAACACATCACACACATAGCAAACTCTACAGCCTGACTCAATATGGGGAGATATGACTGAGCTAGGATGACCACCCTAGATCAACGCTCAACCACCTGAAGCTGCTGAACCAACAACCCCACTACCTAAACCCAGCAAGGCTGCATACACTGGTCTACCATAGTACCTATGAAAACCTTTAGAATCTCTTCCTTGATGAGTATGACCACTGAACTTGCCCTAATAGTACACCCACTTGGTACCTCTTTAAGACGCTCGAGGGATAGCCCAAATCATCTTAGCATGATCCACTATACTCTAAAATGACTCTCTTAACACTACCATCTGGGCAGTGGACAACTGAAGTGAAACATCCAATCCCTTCATGAACTTTTGAATCTTCCCAGATTCGATGGCAAAACTGGCTATAGAATATTTGGTCAAGGCAAGAAATTGTGCCTCATACTTAGCAACTGACATGAAGCCCTACTTTAGTTGATAAAACTCATATCTAATCTAGTCCCTCAAACCAAATGGCATGAAACTATCTAAAAAGGCCTTAGAAAACTATTCCTAAGTCATCTCTGGCAAACCAAGAGGTCTGCAACTAACAAGTAACCTCCACCAATATCTGGCTATATCTTTTAGCTGGTAAGTAGTGTAAGAAACTTCATACAACTCAAGCAATCCAAGTTTATACAATTTCTCCAGATAATCAATCAAGATCTCATCGATATCCTCGCCTACAACACTACTAAACTTGGGAAGACCCAAGAAAGTAAATCTCTCAAACATCTTCTGATCCTCAAAAGACATAATAAGACACAAAGCAATAGAAGGTACAGTGAATCTAGAAAGTTGTTATCCTACCTGAAGAGGTAATATAAATGAAGGTCGAGTCCTTAAACTTAAAATACCATGCTCGGACACTAGCACAGAAGAAGAAATAGTATTTAGAGTTTGCAGAATACCATAAGTAGATGCAGTTACCGATAAAGAAACCATGCTCAGAACTGAAGGAACAATATAAGAAGACTCTGACACAGATGAAAGTATAACACTCGGATACTAAGGGAACTCAACGGAACACCCTCCAAATAAGTCATCAAATAAATTTATAGACCCTCCAAGACTGGGGTAGAATAACTCTGTGGAACTTTAATAGGACCCACATCTCTAGCCTGCTCAACCTCAGGCTTAGAGGAGATCGCCTTAATACTACCTCTAGAAGAGGCAAACCCTCATGCTCATTATCTACCTCAAGCTCAGTCGCAACCCTTACCTTGTTTCCTCAGTTGGGCTCTCTCCTCGGGTGCAAGCTTTGGATCCCTAGTCTCATTGGATCTAGTTCTTAGCATTTACGTAGAAAAGAGTGAAACTTAGTTTAAAATATGGAGTATAGAAAAAAACTAGCACGATAAGGAAAAAACTAAGAAAAGTTTCCTAAAGATATCTTATAGCCTCTCAAAGATAGCTATAAATATCTACGTACTGATTTGTAAGACTCTACTAGACACCCTATTCTTACAATAATGAGACCAAGAACCTATCCTCTCTGATACCAATTTGTGACGACCCACAAAATAAGGTTCATGATGACACTTAGCGTTTTTGAGCCTTGATAAATAAGATAATCACCCAAACTGATATAAAGCACAAAATCAACATAAAATTCTAAGGAAAAACTTCTAGAATTAAGTTTATCCATATGCATATAGTTGTAGCAGAAGACTAAATTCATCATAAATACCACAAACCATTCAAAAATTGGGCGTCATAGTGTAAGAACAATTTAAATATATCTCAAAGTTTGAAAATACAACTTAATCCAAAAAGAAACATAAGTCTATCTTCGAGTAGAAAACAAGGCATGAACTAAATAGGATGGGGCATGAGGTCAACTCTGGAAGCATAGAGCGGCCACTACCTTTGATGTGTTGAATCACCGGTCAAGCTCAGCTATCGCAGAGCACACTCGTATCTGGATCTGTACCTTATTATACCCATGGGGGTTCGTAGCCCATATACAATATTAATAACCAATTCCAGTCTTAATATATATATCTCCTCTCTAACATATGAATTACGATATAGGGTTTTTGAATGTGTCAACTTTTTATCAAAAAATCCCAATATTTCCCTAATGTGTCCCATGAATGTATGTATGATATAAGGATGTAATTCTCAGAACCAAATAGAATGAAAATCTAAAATCCAACCAATATACACACACGTGAGTTAGAAATCCACTTAATAAGTCAACCATCCATGATTCAACATAAGTCATGTATCATTAGAGCGAAATATACAAGTATTACATTACTGATATCCCAAAAATCCCAACTTAGGCAATTCTACTAGGAAGAAATAATCATATGTATACACAAGACAACAATATCATATAAGACTCTTACATGGGCCGCACATAGAAACTATTGTCTTAAACCACCAATAACAACATATAAGTCCCCACACAGGTACACAACAGTATTAAAACTATTTCCATGATTCATTCCCATACCCATTGCATGCTTTTACATAAGATGTTAACTACCCAACCTAGTCTAAAGAAATTTAAGCCATAACCTACCTCGTGACGCTGAAATCCATGCCAAAAAGCTCTTCATACGTAGATTTTACTCTGTTAAACTTCTTTGAAATCCACTAAAACATACAAATATAAAATCTACATATCAAAAAAAACCCAACGCTACCCATATTTCCTATTTCTAAATTGGGGCCAAAATAGACCCCCAAAATAGGTTTATGAAGAGAAGAGGTAAAACCAAAATATTTGTTCATAAACACAATACCCATGATTAAAGAAAGTCTTAGAATAAAACCCAAGTGAAAACAGGTTTAAAACAAGGTTTAAATTGAAGAAAAACTATTTAAAACCTTCTGATAAAAAATTCTCAAATTTCACTTTTGAAATTACATTTTAACGGGTTTTAGATGATAAAAATTAAAGTGAAATAATTGAAATAGTGATTTGGCATGTACCTAATCTTGAAAATAGAATAAATCGCTCAAAAACTCCAAAACCCAAAGCTCAAAGTCTCAAAAATAAATGAAAATTTGATTTTTATATTATGTCAGATTTGACCGCTTAAGCAACCAGTTGACCACTTAAGTGTAACGCCTCGATTTTCTAAACTGGAACACTACACGGTGCTTATGACCCCGAGGGACCACAAGCTAACCCATAACTGATATCTGTACCTGTATACTGCAATTCATGACATAATAATGCGAAAAATATGCGCAATAGGCCATAAGGTTCAACTGAAATAATATAACATCCATATGGGTGAAAGATACCCAAAACAACTGAAAACTGAATTTGAAAGCTAAATCTGAGCGTAAACCCGAAAGACTCTAAGTACTGTCTGAAATAAGGATTTGAAGGAACATGTCTCCAACTAACTCCATAAATTGATAACTAGCTAAAATAATAATGAATAATTCCAATAATATTGTCCTCAAATAAAGAGGACTCACTAAATCTCGGCGACTGAAAATACTATAGCTACTGCAGATCTGGAGCTCGTGTCTCTGAACCTATGGTGTAACATGAAAAGAAAGCACCATAGCGCAAATACGTCAGTACGAGGGGATGTACTGAGTATACGAGTGAGGTAGGCTAAATATAAATAGGGTTTGCATGCATGAACAATGCTAACTGACTGACTGATATGAACATAAGAGTGCAAACATACATACATAGTAACTAAGATCGTGAGTACGTAATGGCTAAATCTTTACGCTAATACATGGCTGGAACCGTAGTTCTGATAACATGGATGACTGTATCTGACAGCCCTGAATCTAGTTGAACTCTCTGAGTTTCGTGCTATAACTGAATTTGACCGTATCTAATAGTCCTGGTATACTGATGTCTAAAGAACTATCTGAGTTCTTTTACTGAGACTGATACTGAAACTGTGGGAGGTAGTTATTTAACCAACATGCCCCATGTATGCTATTATGGCTAAGCTGGGGTCCAATCTCTTCCCCGACCGGAGGGGTGTCAATACCGCGCCACTGGTAAGGACAGTTGTAAGTGACCCTTATCTGGCAGGTACTCAAGGTGAGAATGGTGGGACTCTAAACTGTCAGGTTAAGCCAACTCATCAACCCTAATCTGACAGGCTAAGATGTCTCAACCTACGCTGGCTACGTAGTTTTGAAACACAAGGATGACTGCTAAGAATCACACCCTAAAACTGGTAGGTGAGTCTCCATCCTTAGGTTCACTCGGTGCTAACTTTTACTCCTATCTGAAGAGACTAAACATGATTCAACTGACTGTACATGGACAGATTAATTGACTTCCGTTGACTGGCAGAGTAGTACTATTATCTGAGAGTTAACTGAGATCATGAGATTTCTGAGATTTCCTGAGTCACATGACTGACTGAGTTCTATAGATTATAGCTTAATTGAGATTATCATGACAACATGACATGGATCTAGGCGCACAACTATGTTTTTCGAGTACGAATACCCCCAGGACTCGATAGAAGGAAACTGACACACATGACATGACTTGATCACAAGATTTGAGTCCACAATTCATAATATCATAAGTAGGGGGTATCATATTTCATATAGTTATTCAACATCTTAAACATTGTAGGGAGTGCATGGATATATTTCGTGTACATATTGTATATCTCCATTATCTTGCATGTTTCATACCACTACAATAGCAACACATGAAAAGCATGGAATTCATATTGAAGTATATAGCTAACATGAACTTGTCATTTAGACATCATAGAACCATACAAACATGAACTTCTAGCATCCTAAGAATTTTATCAAACACCTTGCATGCATTCTTTAAGGCATAGGTGGGCTTCTTACTTGCACCATATTAAACCACTTAAAGTTCATGGTTTTTAGTTAACAAACATATATATTCCATGAAAACACCTTTAGACATCACATTGAAACTTAAACAACAATCGTCAACATGTACATACTCATATCACCATAAAAATTTTACAAAATAATATTTAAAACATGGTTCTTGAGCTCTATGAACTTATTGGATCCATAGATGAACACTACACATACCTTAAAGCTTGATCTTGAAAGAGATCTAATATTTCTGAAGGTTCCTGAAGAAATCCTTAGGCTTGCCCTTGATTTTTCTTGACTAGGGTTTAAACCCTTTGGGAAAGAATGCTCTTGTTCCTGAGGAGATGATCTTGAGAGAAAAATCTTATGGTTAAAAGTGTAAGAGAGGGTTTTTAAGATGTTTTAACTAAAGAGAATGGAAGATAATACGTTCCTTGAGGGTTATAAGTCGTGGGAAGTGAAGAAAAAAGACCAAAATACCCTTATGAAATAAATTACCAGTTCCTGAAAAACATAGCTGACGACATTTGTGACAAAGCGTCAAAAGTGTGGTAAGCCATCAAAAATGTCATCACACAGGAGCTGGAACTGATGGTTTCTGCCTATGTCTGACGACCTTCATGGTAGGGCGTCACATATGTGGTAAGCTACCATGAATGTCATCACTT
Organism: Capsicum pubescens; assembly: GCA_030864215.1. NCBI lineage: Eukaryota > Viridiplantae > Streptophyta > Magnoliopsida > Solanales > Solanaceae > Capsicum > Capsicum pubescens. The sequence goes on along the minus strand of CM061544.1, from coordinate 245,835,028 downwards.
AGGAGCTGGTTTCTGCCTAAGGCTGACGACCTTTGTGGTAGGGCATCACAAATGTGGTAAGCTACCACGAATGTCGTTACACAGTTTCTAGCCTGACATGCTGGAGTAAAATAGGAATAACTCTTTGCTCCGATATCGGATTTAGGCTAAATTGGCATCGTTAGAAAGATAATTCAATTATATATCTTTTGATAGGTCATGATCTCAAAAATTCCAAGTATAATGAGAGATATGCTCATTTTGAAGTTGACTATACCAATATCCTTCTCAAGAATTGAATCGGTAAGGAATGTTTTGATTCGTCTGATAGATGGGAGTTATTTGAAGCCTTAATATACATCTAACTTACTCATAAAACTATAAAATAACCATGATGTACTATGCATGAGCTTGGTACATGGATCTAATATTGGTTTGGATTTTTTGGGGTATTACATGAAGCGGTTAAGTGGTTACACATAGTACGCTTTAGTGGCCTCCACTTACATGGATAGGGCTTCACTTTAGCTGTCCCAATTGGTGGGTCGGATCATTTTAGCAATTGGCTAGCTGCTTAAGTGGCCTCCGCTAAAGCGACCAAAGAGCCGCTTTAGCGGTTGCACCAGTTGGGATTAAAATATTTTTAAGGCTCCGTGGATCCCTCTGTATCTATTCAAAATATTTTGAATAAAACGTACTATGCTACCCTATCAAATTTAACGTTCCGGACTCAATGGAAACATCAGATTTTTGAAAAAAAAGAATGTTTTCACAAAGTTGACCCTAGAGAACCAATTTCATAATCTTTTGAAATGAGGATTAAAATGAGATATACAAGCCATAAATCACACCAACCATGCTACTAATTTAAAATTGATATTTCAAATCTGCTGGCGTAGTTCCTTTTTCCATTTGATGCAGAAAATAATAAATCTTGATCGAAGTCAACTATAACGCCTTTTTATCCTTCAAAAACCACCAACTCGCACAAATATCATCAAAATGCCATTGAAAACCGTGTCAATCATCTTCACACCATAAAATTATCGCATAATAACCATTAAAAAGGGCAAACCAGTCAAATCACATAAAATGAATAATTCAAAACAATCAAGTCCTTACAAGACCCCACAAATTTATATATTTTTAAAATGAGACTTAATCTTTAAATTTGACGGAAGGATTCATGCTTGGTATGGAGAGATTGTATGTACCATGTGTTTTATCCCTTTTCGGATTTAAAAAAAAAGAAAAAGAAAATTGTTGGGATCTCTTAAAACTATTTCAAAATATTCAAGAAAATTTCAAAATAATTTTTAAGAAATTCACAAAGTCGCCATTTCTGTTTTATCATTTTTCGAATTTCAAAAAAATAATTATTTTGATCTCTTAAAACTATTTAAAAAGATTCAAGAAAATTTTGAAATAATTTTTAAGAAATTTACTGAGTCTCCACTAGTTTTTTTATAGAAAAAATCAAGAAAAAACTTAAAAGAGTTTCAAAGGTTCGAAAACAGAAATAAATCTTTAAAACTAGAGAAACTGGGTAAAGGTTCAATTAACGCCCTAAAAGATTTTTAAGGCACTTACGACCAACCGTTTAAAACAGTTTACCATAAAGAACTAACTTGACTAACTAAAAGTGCTAATTTTCGTAAAGACTTGATTTTATAGAAAATATTAAAATTATTTATTTAATCGTTTAAAAACACATTTATTTATTCTAAGGAGAAACATTCTACTTGAATTAAACTAAATTGTAATTTTCTTGGGATTTTAAGAGGAAAATGAATTTTGCCTTTGTAACAAAGAAGAAGAATAAGAAATTATTTTCTAATTATTAATTATTATAGAAAAGTCGATTATGTTATAGATAATACCTTTGAAAAAAATATTAAGTAAAAAAAGTTTTGCTAATTTTTGAAGAGTTAATTTTCAAAATAAATTAGTTTCTTAAATTTAGAGATTAGTATCTTAGGTTTAGATAAAATTACTTTAATCCAAATAAACTCTTAATCATATGAACAAAATAAATGTCATCTTAAAATAAAATACTCACTTTTAGAAGACTTGTTTTAAGGAAAAATAAAGGGACCAATTTAATTTGTCTTAGACAATATAGATTAGGTGAAAATCATGAATTAAGTAAAAGAAAATTAAGATAAAATAAAATGACATCTTAGAGAATTTATCTAGATTAATTGATTTACAATGTTGGTTAGTACAGATAAATAAAGACAAATTATTAGTTACAAAAGATGAAAAAAAGAATTGAAGTTGGCCCTTAATTGGCCCATTAATAAAGTTGCCCAGTTTTGGGCTTTGAATTATGAACTTTGGTCCATTTTCTGAAGTGTATACCATCTGTATATCAAAGCTCTTTCCTTTGCATTTCTCTGTATATATGTTGTATATCAGGGGATAAAGTCCTATCTACTTGCTCCCAGGTTCATCATGCACCATATCTAGATGTTTATCAACCACCTTTGACCTGTAAAGCCCGTATATATGGCGTATACGAGCGTATATCAGAAGTTGTCCATCGTACATTAATCCATTTTATGGACTTGGCACGGGTCTTGACTCGATACAAGTTGGGATTAACCCAATGAACTGTGAGGGATGGGAGTCCGAGGGACTCAATGGTGGGGTTCATGCATATCAAGGGGTAAAAAGTTAGATATCAATCGGCTACGAACTAATCAAATTAAAACAATCATTTGTAAACACTCAATATGACAAGGGTGCCTAAAAAGTACCTAAAACTTTTGTATTAGGTACTTTCCCACTTGTAGCCACCAAATATATAAAATTAATTTTTCCATCAAACATACACCATTATTGAGTGTAAAAGAAAATGAAAAAGAGAAGCTTTGCTAGTGGAATCTTCTTTTGATTCTTAATTATTATTAATAAAATATTTTTTTTAAATTTTTTTTAATGAAAGAGAATCGGGTAAAAACAAACAACTTCCTAGTCAAATAACCTAGACACTATTATAGAGAGTTCAAGAATCCAAGTTAACTACAACTTTTTTTTTGACTTACTTGCAACTTACCAACAAACCAGTAGTTATCATCATCATACTAGCATAATAATAACATCATGAAGCATTGTTCAGATGGTGAGAGTATATTGAATATGGTATTATTGTATCATGAAGCGTTAAAGAAGACTTCACAGCATTCATAAGCAAAACAAAAATAGAAAGGGGAATGTCCAAGTGCAACTTTAGCCAAAGCAAGTATGATAATTAGGTCAAACTTAGCGCACATTGATCAAGCCCCATTGGACTTCAAATTTGGAAGAAAACACAAATTTGACCAATAGAATCTCAGAGCTTGGACACAAAGCCTATCTATTTTAGATGGGAAATCGATCCATAATGTGTATGGCAGTGTATCACTTATCCGAACATTATACTATTACACCATATAGTATTAAGAGTTATAAAAAATTCTCAAAAATAGAAATTTTAAATATGGACAAGCAAACTTCTCTTGGGAAAGATATGGGTGCTTCGACCTGTGATTAAATACGTAAAACATACCCATGACCACTTCGTCAACTAAATCTAGATACAAACAATACCAACAAAGCGAAGGATAACAATAAGCATTATACAAAATAAAATATTAAATTTTTATGACTTATATGACTGCAGGGATCACATAGTTACTACAAAAAATACCAGAACATACATGGATGCAAGCATACTAAATATTGAAAGAGAACCAACTCGATGACATCATTTTTTAAATTTGAAAGAAGTAGAGTATGTTTTCTACATAAGGATTTACTCCTTGATAAATCCCAAATCATATAGTGCCTAGCTACTGAGAACGTATCAATTAAGGATAATGGAAAGCTACAGTAAAGGGAGCAAAGTCTTTATGAGCACCAAACACTATACTAACAGTAATATGTACATTCAAGAGTCCCAAGCTAATCGTTAAATACGTGTTGGGTGTATAAGCAAAATTACATTCAATAGAGAATAGTTCAAAAAATTTCCAGAATATCACATAAGGGAAAACCAAAGATAAACGATTACCTTTTGTGGGGTAGGAACCGGGACGACGACCTTTCTCAGTTGAACGGACTTCACCACTGCCAAAACTTAATTCCAATTGATAGAGTTCAACCGAATTAATTGGAAATTGATTTTCCAAGTTGTGTTCCTCGAGAATTTTGGTTGTGTGAGATTAGAAGCATACTCCTTCAAAACCTTCAAATTTTTCACGAAAATCCTCTTCTCCCTTTTGTTCTTGAATGGGTATTTATAGAAGGTTTTAGACTGATTTTGGGAGAAAACAAATAAGAAATTGAGGATGAAATATTTGAAATTCAAACAAGAATTAATCGTGATCGTCCTCATTCATATAAACTTGAGGTTGATCGAACGATTTTAAAGAAAATCTGGGTTAATTCATTAGGGATGAGTTGTTGTTGTTGACGTCGATGTTGACATCGCTACTTTACTATTGTTGTTGAATTATTTAAAGCTATTGAAAGATGTTTTTATGGTACTGCTGTTGTGTAAATTGGGTCATTTATTGGGTCGATCGGGTTGAAAGTTGTTGTGATTTCTAATCTGGTTGTTAATATTTATAACGCCCCAAATCTGGTACTCGGAATGCTACACGGTGCTCATGACCCCGAAGGACCAAAAGCTAACCCATGACTGATATTTGTACCTGTATACTGCATAATCAACTGAATAATGAGGAAACATGAACCGAAAGGCCACAAGGTTCACATAACTGAAGTAAAACATAACATCTAAATGGGGTATAAAATACTCAAAACAATTGAAACAACTGTCTGAACATAATAGTCTGGAAAACCTCTAACGGACTGAACTGTCTGAGTAAGGAGTTGATGGGACATGTCCCCAACTAACTCCAACTAATAAACTAATTAATGAGATAATAGAGAAATAATCATGTCCTTGAAGGATGAAGACTCACTGCTAACTCTGACTACTGATATCTGGAATCTACTGATGCTCTGGAGCTCGTGTCTCTGAACCAATGGTATAAGACACCATAACAAAAATACGTCAGTACTTTGAATATAATGGTATGCATGTGAGGTAGGCTGAATGCATGGGGTTCATATGCATGAACAATACTGGCTAACTGACTAATATAAACATGAGAATACATACATTTATACATAGTAACTATATCTGAAATCGTGATAACATGAGTATGCTGATGACTAACAGGACTAATGACTGAATTATGATAACTGACAACATGAGTAACTGTATGTGACAGTCCTGAATCTGATAAAACTAGCTGAGTTCCATACTGTATCTGAGTTGACTGTATCTGACAGTTCTGAATTCTAAAGAACTATCTGAGTTCTTTTACTGAGACTGATACTAAGACTGTGGGAGGTAGTCATCTAACCAACATACCCTAAATGATGCATTACAGTTGAATTAGGGTCCAATCTATGCCCTGATTAGAAGAGCGTCAAAACAGCACCACTGGTAAGGACAATATGTGAGTGACCCTAATATAACAGGTAACTCTAATGATAACGGTGGGAAACCTCATTTAGTAGGATAATCCACCTCATCTACCCTTATATAGTAGTCTATGATGTCTTAACGTATGCTGGCTGCATAGTTCTGGAACGCAAGGATTGCTTCTAAGAATCACACCCTCATATAACAGGTGAGTTCCCATCCTTGGGTTCGGTCGGTGCTAATTTCTACTCCCATCTGAATAGAAACTGAACATGATTTACTAAACTAAACATGAGCTGAGTTACTGAATTCCATTGATTGACGGAATACTACTGATATCTGACAACTGACTGAGTTCATGAGATCATGGAGATTTCCTGAGTCATAAAACTGACCGAATTCTAAGGATTCATAGCTTGACTGAGAGTATCATGAAAACATGACATGGATCTAGGCACACAACTAATGTTTCATGTACAAGTACCCCCAGGACTCGATAGAAGGAAACTAACAAAGCATGACTTGCTTGAATACATAATAATCACCATAATGCATTTACTGAGGCATTTCATCAAACATGTGATAGGCATAAACATGTACATACATGGGGATTTCATGAAAACATGCTAGTTAGGCACTTTTCCTTCATTTAGGCATTAAATCAAAAATATTGTTGGCATGGTACATGTAAACATCATTGTACAACAATTAAACATCATGGTCATATTCTAATTTAATCATTCAAGGGTTTAGTCATAGGTTTGCATGAATCTATATCTATAATAATTAAATCCATATAGAAATTAGCACCCAACATGGAGTAGAATTCAATTTCTCATTTATCAACATGAACAAGAACAACCCAATCATGAAATCATAAAGAAAATCCATAACTTGAAGTTGGGAAATGGATTCTTGGACTTCATGAATGAAAGGAGTCTATGAATGAACACTATGCATACCTGAGTTGAGTTTCATTGAAATTCTTGAACTTGTAGAATTGAATCTCTTAGTTCTTGAAGAAGATCTGGATTTTGTTCTTAGAGATTAATGTTAGAGAGAAAATCCTAGTTTTGTTATTGTAAAAAAATAAGGAATTTCTGAGCTTTGGTCGAATATAATTGGGTATATAAACGGGTGGTAAAAGACCAAAAAGTCCATTTTAAAATGGCTTTAATTTGCTGAATTAGGACATGGGACGGTTCGTACGACGGTCCATCGCTAGGGTGACGGTCCGTCATTTCGACCGTCGTACGTGGACCAAGAAAAGGGCATACTGCCTAAGTAGCAACAGCTTGGGTGACGGTCAATCGAAAGTTCGACGGTCCATCAACATGCCCATCGCACCTTATCCAGAAGGTGGCTTCACTATTTCCCTTGTGACGGTCATGGGCGACGGTCCTTCACTAGTCCGATGGTCCATCGGCCTTACCGTCTCACCTGGGCATTTTTTACTGCCTTCTGTATTTTAGCCATAACTTTCTCATCCGATGTTGGATTTTGATGAAATTGGTATTTTTTGAAAGATAATTTGATTTTCCACATGACAGAAAGTAAAATTTTTTAAAATACCACATGTACAAAAGTGGATTCATATTTCAAAGTAAGTTTCTAACATTCTTGAGACGATTTCAAGCTAGCAAAAAGTATGGGGTATTACTATATATCCCATTAAGAACTTTCATCCTCAAATAAGACTGAGTGAGAGGAAAGAATAACCAACGTACATAATGAACATGAATACTGAAACATGATCTCATAACTGACATGATTGATAACTGAACATATCATACTGAACATGCATATCTGATGCATGTGTAACTAATTCATGAATCAATGACTGGGTGTTCTGATGAACTATGTTTCTCATAATGAGAATGCATGTCTGATGCATAATTATATAAGTAAGATGATACATGAATGCATGGCTGAATATGCAATGGTATTTAATACCAAGTTTATGACGAACACTGAACATGAAACTGGGTAAGCTTAAGGAAAACTATTACCTTGAGCTTGATTTGAGTCGGCGGAGAAGAGGTAAGGATACTTGGTATGCATGTCTGCTTCTGTTTCCCAAGTAGCTCCCTCGACAGAATGATTTCTCCAAAGAACTTTAACTAGAGGGACTTCTTTGTTCCTTAGTCTATGAGTCTGATAGTCTAGGATTTCAACTGGAATCTCTTCATAAGATAGGTTGTTCTGAACATCGATGCTCTGAATAGGGACTACAACTGCTAGGTCACCTATACATTTCTTGAGAAAAGAGACATGGAAGACTGGATGAAATGAGGCTAGATCTGAAGGTAATTCTAGCTCATAAGCTACCTTTCCAAAGTGACTGAGAATCTTGAAGGGATCGACATATCGGGGACTGAGCTTTTCCTTATTTCTGAACCTCTTCACTCCCTTCATGAGAGAGATCTTTAGATAGACATAGTCACCAATCTTGAACTCGAGATCTTTTCTATGAGCATCTGCATAAGACTTTTGTCAGCTCTGAGCAGCCCGGAGTCTTTCTCTGATAAACTAAAATTTCTCTAAGGCGTCGAATACCAAGTTAGGCCCTATAACTGAGGCCTCACTAACTTCAAAGCAACCAATTATAGATCTACATCTCCTACCATAGAGAGCTTCAAATGGAGCCATCTGAATACTGGAATGATAGTTGTTGTTGTATGCAAATTCAATCAAAGTCAAGTGGTCATATCAAATACCCTTAAAATTAATTGCACACGCTCTTAGCATATTTTCTAGAGTCTTAATAGTCCTATCTACTTGACCATCTGTCTAAGGATGGAAGGCTGTACTGAGATAAACTTGGGTACGAAGACCCTTTTGGAATGCTTTCCAGAAATAAGAGGTGAACTAGGTACCTCTATCTGAGATAATGGATAATAGAATGCCGTGCAATCCGACCAACTCTTTGATGTTGAGTTTGGAATAATCCTCGACTGAATAAGAGGTATGAACTAGAAAAAATGGGCTGATTTGGTCAATCTGTCTACAATGACCTAAACTGAATCATGTTGACGATGAGTTCGAGGCAAACCCATCACGAAGTCCATGTTCACTTCTTCCCACTTCCAAGTAGGGATACTGAACTCCTGCATGGACCCTCTAGGCTTCTGATGCTTTACCTTTACCTGCTGATATGTAGAGCACTTAGCCACAAACTCTACAACGTCTCTCTTCATCCCATTCAACCAATAGATTTCCCGCAAATCACGGTACATCTTTATGGCCCCAAGATAAATAGAGTAGCACACAACATGTTCTTTTGTAAGAATTCGCTGCCTTATGTCATCTATGTATGGAACACAGAGACGACCTTGACAATAAAGAACACCATCTCCTCTTTAGGAGAAAACCTCTATTTTCTGATCCTAAACTGTTTCTTTCAACTTAACAAGGCTAGGATCTCTATCTTGCTTTTCTTTCACCTTGAAAACTAGAGATGATTCTGAACTACTCTGAACCCATATATCGCCCTCCGAAGAATCGACTAAGCAAACGCCTAGTCTCGCAAGATGATGGACTCCTGAGCTAACTTATTCTTACTGTCTTTGACATAAGAAACACTACCTATAGAAAGTCTATTGAGAGCGTCGACTACTACATTGTCATTTCCTGGATGATAGAGGACACTCATGTCATAATCTTTCAAGATCTCTAACCACCTTCTCTGACAAAGATTGAGATCTTTCTGAAAAAAGACATACTGAAGGCACTTATGATCTGTGAACATATCTACATGAACACCATATAGGTAATGCCTCCAAATTTTTAAGGAAATTACTACGGCTGCTAACTTAAGATCATGAGTAGGGTAATTCTTCTCATGGGGATTAAGTTGTCTGGAGGCGTAGGTTATGACCTTACCATACTGCATGAAGACACAACCCAAACTTACTCTGGATGAATCACAATACACTAAGAACCCACCGGAACCATCTGGAATAGCTAGAACTAGAGCTGAGGTGAGTCGAGTCTTCAACTCCTGAAAACTCTTCTTGCAAGGATCTGACCACTGAAACTTGACTTTCTTCTAAGTCAATATGGACATAGGGGATGTAATAGAAGAAAATTCCTCAACAAACCGTCTATAATAGCTAGCCAAACCCAGGAAACTCCTAATATCTAATAGAGAGATAGGGAGAGGCCAGCTTCTTGCTATTTTGGTCTTTTGAGGATCTACTCTAACTCTATCACTGGAAATGACATGGCCAAGGAATGCTACTAACCTTAGCCAAAACTCGCACTTACTGAATTTAGCGAATAACTGATGATCTCTGAGAGTCTGAAGTACTGTTCTGAGATGGATTGCATGATCTCGCTCACTGCGGGAATAGACCAGAATATCATCTATGAAGACTATGACGAATATGTCCAAGTAGTTCTTGAACACACGGTTCATCAAGTCCATAAAAACTATTGGGGAATTGGTTAGACCAAAGGACATGACTAAAAATTTAAAGTGACCATACCAAATACGGAAATCTGTTTTCAAAATGTCACATTCTCTGACTCTGAGCTGATAATAGCCGGATTTGAGGTCTATCTTAGAGAAATATCTACCACCCTGCAATTGGTCAAACAAGTCATCAATTATGGGAAGAGGATACTTCTTCTTGACCGTGACCTTATTAAGTTGACGGTAGTCTATACACATTCTGAGAGAACTATTTTTCTTGCGCATGCATAATACTTTAGTGTCCCACGGGGACACACTAGGACTAATGAATCACTTATATAAGAGATCCTTCAGCTGTTCTTTCAGTTCTCTAAATTTTGCTAGTGCCATTCTGTATGGCAGAATAGATATAGGCCGAGTGTCCGGAAGAAGATCAATGCCGAAGTCTATTTCCCTTTCAAGAGGAATTCCTGAAAGATCTTTGGGAAAGACATCTGAATATTCCTTTACTACTGGGACTGATTTAAGTTTGGGATTTTTGCAACTAGTGTCCTTAACTCAAACAAGATGATAGACATATCATTTAGATATTATTTTCCGTTCCCGAAGGTAGGAAATAAGATGACCTCTGAAAACAGATACACTATCCTTCCACTCTAGGACGGGTTCATTTGGAAACTGAAACTGAACTATTCTGTTTCTGCAGTCGATTATGGCATAGCAGGAATGAAGCCAATCCATGTAGAGAACAATATCAAAATCACTCATCTCTAATTTAACTAAGTCTGCTGAGGTGACTTTCTGAGATATCATAACTGGGCAGTTCCTGTATATCCGCCGGGCTATGATGGTTTTACCCACTGGGGTAGAGACTGAAAAGGGCTCTGCTAGAATTTTGGGACTGACTTCGAAATTGACTTCTATATAAGGAGTGACAAAAGATAAAGAAGCTCCTGGATCTACCAAAGCATAAACACGCACATGAAAGATCTATAACGTACCGATAACCATATCTGGAGAATTTTCCTGATCTTGTCAGGACTAAAGAGCATAGAGATGATTAGGTCGTTGCCCACTAGTAGCACTAGAGGTTGCACCCTGCTGATTTGGACAACCGGACTGAGCGGAGGAGCGATTCTGTTGACCCTGAGGACATGGCTGAGGATAGTCTCTGACTCTGTGGCCTGGCTTTCCATATCCAAAGCAAATACCACTGCTAGCTATGCAAATACCATGATGGTGCTTGTCACAAGTCTGGCAAAGAGGATAGGTACGGGCACTGCTACTACTGCCCTGGTACTTAGATCCTGGCACTCTATTTTTTTACCCTCTCTGAACTTAGGAGCTGGAGCACTGGCTGAAGAAGGAGCTAGAACTGATGACTTAGGATGAAACTGAGAACGGTTTCCTCCTTCTAACTTAGGCTGAGCAAAGTTGAAACTACCTGTCTTCGCTTTCTTATTCTGCTTCTCTCTCATCTTAATATTCTTCTCCTCTATCTGCTGAACATGAGTCATGATCCTGGATAAAGTCATGTCACTATTCAGCATGGCGGATCTGCACTCATTAACCATGCTATCGTTCACCCCCGAATCAAACTTACTCATGCTTGCCTTACTATCTGCAACCATATGAGGGGTATATCTGGCTAATTGAGTAAACTTAAGAGAATACTCTTTCACTATCATATTGCCCTGCCTGAGGATGATGAATTCTAGAACCTTAGATTCTCTAAGCTCTAGGGAAAAGAATCTATCAAGGAACGCTGAAGCAAACTCCTCCCACTCAACTGACCCTACATAGTATGCCCTCTCTGACTTCCACTGATTGAACCAATTATGAGCCACATCCTGTAATTGATATGCAGCTAGCTCAGCACTCTCACTAGACGTAACCCCCATTATGTCTGTAACCTTCTGCACCTGATCTAGGAATTACTGAGGTTCCTCGTCTGTCTTAGAACCAAGAAAGGATGGAGGATTCATTCGGGTGAAGTCTCGAATCCTGGCTGCAGCTGAATTGGCCACTGGGTTGGATGAAATGACAGCTGGTCATTCATTCTGAGAAGCAATTGACTGAGTAAGAGTAGTGAATGTGACCCTGAACTCCGCATGAGAAACATGTTCTTACAAGGGATCTTCTTGGATAGGCTGGGTTCTTCTCTTGGGAGGCATGTTCTGAAATAAGGAGAAAAAGTGGATTAGACTGAGATATTAGATTGAGATTATGCTCACTGGCGACATGAATACTGAAAGAAGGGAAACTGTTCCTAAAACATCTTATAGCCTCCTGCATATAAATATGGCGCGCAACACGCCCATGTACAAGACTCTACTAGATGTAGCTTTCATACTTTCTAGGACTCTATTGAACCTTAGGCTCTAATACCAAGTTTGTAATGCCCCAAATCTAGTACCCAAAATGCTACATGGTGCTCATGACCCTGAAGGACCACAAACTGACCCATGACTGATATTTGTACCTGTATACTGCGTAATATACTGAATAATGTGGAAATATGAACTGAAAGGACATAAGATTTTCATAACTGAAGTAAAATATAACATCTAAATGGGGTATGAAATACCCAAAACAACTGAAATAACTGTCTGAAGATAATAGCCTGGAAAGCCTCTAACTGACTGAACTATCTGAGTAAGGAGTTGATGGGACATGTCCCCAACTAACTCCAACTAATAAACTAATTAATGAGATAATAGGGAAATAATCATGTCCTCGAAGGATGAATACTCACTGCTAACTCTGACTACTGATATATGGAATCTACTTATGCTTTGGAGCTCATGTCTCTGAACCTATGGTATATGACACCATAGCACAAATGTGTCAGTATTTTGAATGTACTGGTATGCATATGAGGTAGGTTAAATGCATGGGCTTCATATACATGAACAATACTGGCTAACTGACTAATATAAACATGACAATACATGCATACATACATAGTAACTATTTCTGAAATCGTGATAACATGAGTATGCTGATGACTAACATGACTAATGAATGAATTCTGATAACTAACAACATGAGTAACTTTATTTGGCAGTCCTGAATCTGATAAAACTAGATGAGTTCCGTACTGTATCTGACAGTCTTGAATTCTAAAGAACTATCTAAGTTCTTTTACTGAGACTGATACTGAGACTGTGGGAGGTATTCCTCTAACCGACATGCCCCAAATGATGCATTACAGTTGAATTGGGGTCCAATATATGCCCTGATTAGAAGGGTGTCAATACCGCGCCACTGGTAAGGACAACATGTGAGTGACCCTAATATAATAGGTAACTCTAGTAAGAACGGTGGGAACCCTCATATAATATGCTAAGCCACCTCATCTACCCTTATATAGCAGGCTATGATGTCTTAACGTATGATGGCTACATAGTTCTGGAATGCAAGGGTTGTTTCTAAGAATCACACCCTCATATAACAGGTGAGTTCCCATCCTTGGGTTCTTTTGGTGGTAATTTCTACTCCCATCTAAATAGAAACTGAACATGATTTACTGAACTGAACATGAGCTGAGTTACTGAATTTCGTTGACTGATGGAATACTACTGATATTTGACAACTGACTGAGTTCATGAGATCATGGAGATTTCCTGAGTCATAAGACTGTCTGAAGTCTAAGGATTCATAGCTTAACTGAGAGTATCGCGAAAACATGATATGGCTCTAGCCATATAACTAATATTTCAGGTACAAGTACCCCTAGGACTCGATAGAAGGAAACTGATAAAGCATTACTTTCTTGAATACATAATAATCACCATAATACATTTACTGAAGCATTTCATCAAACGTGTGATAGGCATAAGCTTGTACATACATGGGGATTTCATGAAAACATACTGGTTAGGCACTTTTCCTTCATTTAGGCATTAAATCAAACTTATTGTAGGAATGGTACATGTAAACATCATTGTACAACAATTAAGCATCATGGTTACATTCTAATTTCATCATTCAAGGGTTTAGTCATAGGTTTGCATGAATCTATATCAATAATAATTAAACCCACATAGAAATTAGCACCCAACATGGAGTAGAATTCAATTTCTCATTTATCAAAATGAACGAGAATAGCCCAACCATGAAATCATAAAGAAAATCCATAACTTGAAGTTGGAAAAGGGATTCTTGGACTTCATGAACGAAAGAAGTCCATGAATGAACACTATGCATACGTGGGTTGAGTTTTCTTGAAATTCTTGAACTTGAAGAATTGAATCTCTTAGTTCTTGAAGAATATCTGGATTTTTTCCTTGGAGATTAATGTTAGAGAGAAAATCCTAGTTTTTTTGTTGTGAAAGAATAAGGAATTTCTAAGCTTTGGTCGGATATAATTGGGTATATAAACGGGTGGTAAAAGATCAAAAAGCCCCTTTTAAAATGGCTTTAATTTGCTGAATCAGGACCTGCAACGGCTCGTGCGACGGTACGTCGCTAGGGCGACGGTACGTCGCTAGGGCGACGGTCCGTCATTTCGACTGTTGTATGTGGACCAAGAAAAAGGCTTACTCCCTAAGTATCGACGGCTTGGGTGATGGTCCGTCGAAAGTTTGATGGTCCGTCAACTTGCCTATCGCACCTTATCTAGAAAGTGGATTCACTATTTTCCTTACAACGTTCGTGGGAGACGTTCCTTTGCTAGTTCGACGGTCCGTCGGCCTCACCGTCGCACCTGGGCGGTTTTTACCGCCTTCTATGATTTGGCCATAACTTTCTCCTCAGATGTCAAATTTTGATGAAATTGGTATCGTTGGAAAGCTAATTCAATTTTCCACATGAAAAAAGTGAAAATATTAAAAATATCATATTTATAAAAGTGGATTTATCTTTCAAAGTAAGTTTCTAACATTCTTGAGACTATTTCAAGCTAGGAAAAAATATGGGGTATTACAATATTGCTTGTTGTTGTTATGCGTGGTTGAAACTGCCATCGGGTCATCGGGTTTTGCTGGGATTATGTACATGTATTATTGTGGTTGTACGCTTATAACGAAGAAAACAAAGGTGGGCTGGAACGGGTTGCCAGTTTTGGGCTTCTCTAAGGCGGGTTTTATGTCTGTTGGGCCATTGCTGTTGTTATTGTTGTTGGTTTCTAGGATAGGGAAGAGTGGGTGTTAAGGGTGTTATGGGAGGTTGTTATGTAGTTATGGGTTCCTGGCCCATATTGTTTTAAGAAAAAATGACGCTGAGGGGAGTGGGTCAAGGGAAAAGAGAAAGGGGAGTTAATGGGCTTTTGGCTCGATTTTAAAGGGTTTTGGAGGGTTATAAGATTAGATTAACAAATAGGTTATAATTTCAATCAACTTTTATCTAAATTTTAACCATATTGAAAATCAATTGGCTAATAACATTACAATTATGAACAAATTAATTTTAATTATGATTAAATTTAAAATAATTAACTAAAATTAAAATAAAACCCTATATGAATTATCAACCAGTTTAATCCAGAGCTTCTTGATTTCACAAAATCAAATAAATTATTTATTCTTTTTTAAAAAGAAATTATATTTTTAGAACAAATCATATTTGGATCAATATTTTACATATTGAATTAATTTTAGAGACAATCATTGATTTAAATTGAATTTCTAATAAAATAATAATTTAAGTAACAAAATTATACGATATCGTACAAAAATATGAGAATATATAATTTTCTACTTAAAATGGCAAAATTATCGAGAAAATATTATGAAAAGTCTTTTATTTGATGAAAATAAATGTTGTAATTTTATTTAAAACCAAAGAAACTCAAAATTAAACTTAGCCATAGAGGGGAAAAAATTAGGTGTCAATAACTGCCCCCTTCCTTTGGGTAGGGTGGATGCAAGTAACCCTGGGCAAAGAGAGTTTGACGTTCCTAATTTTTTTTTCGACCATAAATTTATTTCTCAAAGGGGTTGGCTTCCGCACGAGTTTTTTGGGGAGTTATGGTTGGACTTCTGTATCAGGTTTTCTATATATCTCAGGTTATATGAGAATTTAGGTCAACCATAGTTCACGAAGCTTGGTTTTAACGAACTATTTAAAAAGAATTCACAAGTTATTCGGTTTTTCAAATTTTGGTGAAAACGGAAAGGTAGGGAATAAGAGGATTGGGGGTAAGTTGGAATGCATTATAGTTTTCAACATAATTCTCAACCTACATATCACCGAGACTCAGAGAATCAGATTTCTTGTAGTTCGACTCGATCGATAGAAAAGATAGTCTTTTATGTTAGATGATCTTTGGTTCGGGACGAGTGATAAGTTATTTGAGCTTATAGAAAAGAGGCTTGTAACCTCTTTACCATGAATGTGGGATCCTTCACATCCATAGGAAATAATTTACTTAGACATAATTTCCTAAACTCTGAGTGCGTTATCACTCAAATTTGAAGGAAAGAGAAGGCTACTTCCAGTATGAGTTTAGAAGTATCCTGAAAGTGAAACTGAAACCAGAATATCCCAAAATATCCTACATTACTTCTAATAGGGTGTGGTTTGATGGTTGGTGTAAGTCGTCCTTTAGCTCACGTTAAAAGAGTTTGATATTCCTCTTCGGACTATGTCCCAGTTCACTGCTAAGAAAAAGCTCCACATTGTGCTACGTCCTTTTTAGAGTCGTCCACACCTGTGGTTTTGATTTGAGAATTTCATTCCTTTGGATGCTCTTAACAATAACTCAAACAAATGATTAGAAGTAAATGTAGCATTACAGAAATGTAAATTGGGGCAAACTTAGTTGAACATGCTAACAAATTTGCACAACCACTTTAAATGGAGTAACGGTCCAACACATCTCATTGAAAGGAAGATGACCTATTTTGAACGTAATATGCCACTTTCAATGGAGTGACGATCCAACGTGTCTCATTGAAAGGTGGACGATATGTATTGAAGGTAACATGACACTTTGAATGAGGTGACGGTCCAACGTGCCATATTGAAAATGTAAAGTGCCACTTGAACAAGGGTGACAACCCAATGTGTTTCATTGAAAGACGGATGACCACTATTGAATATAACATATCACTTTGAATGGAGTGATGACCCAATGTGTCCCATTGAAAGACGGATGACCTATTATGAA
Source organism: Capsicum pubescens (assembly GCA_030864215.1). NCBI lineage: Eukaryota > Viridiplantae > Streptophyta > Magnoliopsida > Solanales > Solanaceae > Capsicum > Capsicum pubescens. The sequence continues at coordinate 245,818,045 of CM061544.1, read as the reverse complement.
TATAATATATAACTTTGATCGGTGTGACGGCCTAATGTGTCTCATTAAAAGAAGGAAAATCTATCTTAAATGTAATGTGCCACCTAAATGAGGGTGACGACCCAATATGTCTCATTGAAAGAAGGACGACTAATATTGAATATAACATGTCACTTTGAATGGAGTGATGGCCCAATGTGTCAAATTAAAAGGTGGATGACCAATCTTGAATGTAACATTCCACTTTGAACTAGGTGATGGTCTACATGTCTCATCGAAAGATGGAAAACCAATATTGAATACAACATGTCACTTTGAACGGGGTGACGACCCAATGTGTCCCATTGAAAGACTGACAACCTATCTTGAATATAACATGTTACTTTGATTGGGATGACGGCCCAACGTGTCTCATTAAAAGGAGCACGACCTATCTTGAATGTAACATGCCACTTAGACGAAGGTGACGACCCAATGTGTCTCATTGGAAGACGGATGACCAATATTGAATATAGCATGTCACTTTGAATGGGGTGACGACCCAAATATAATAAGATATGTCCTTTAGAAAGGGTGGTTAAACTAAATAAGATGTGTCCTTTGAAAGGGTAGACGACCCAAATATAATGATCTTCATCATTTGAATTAGGAGTCCTTCAATGGACTTGTACATATCCTGAGATTCTGGATTGGATCCTCAAACTTTGAGAAGATACTTTTGCATTATTTCTTAGAGGCGATCTTGCATAACATCACCTGTATAACTTGAACAACACTCACTAATAATAAAACAATTTATTATAACTAATCCAGGAGTGTAACAGAAGATAGAGTTTAAAGATAAAGATGAAGTTATTTGACCCATGATGACTTAAAGATTGTAGTTTGGATAATCTCTCCACATCTTTATCGTTATGCCTGATCATTTGCCTATAAATCAGAGAAAGTATTAGAGATCATAACAAAGTAATGAAAACATAAATCAAGAGGAAAATAGAGAAGAAAAGTTTTCTGGATCATTATGGCAAGACCATAGTGGATCTGATAATGCCCTTTGTCATGCTTAACATTGTCAACTTTGTGACTTCACTGTTCCTGCATCCAAAGAAAAATTCTTAGATTTGAGAGACTGACTGTGCTGCTATTGTCTTGCAATCCTGATGCACCTTGTTATTCATTAATTTGCAAACTTTTCTGATCTTAAAGTATGACTCTTGTGGAATTTTTGAGGATCTTCCTCTAAAATCTACCCCGGTCTATAACATATAACTCCCGAACTTATTTGTAAATTATGACATTTATGAGTATGGAATTTTTGAGATCTTCACAAAATTTCTAACCTGCTCGAGTCATTTCTAATGTGGAGTACTTTAAGCATAGAGAACTTCAAATATTATGCTCCAATTTCAGCTTCAACAATATTTGATTTTCAACTTTGTGGCAAATGTCAAGTTTTGTGAAATTTTTGAGCAGTTACATGCTTCAATGTCATCTTCATTTATCTTGGGAATGGATCCTCTAAGATCTTCTCAAAAGTCTTGCCATAATTTCTATGAAAATCTTACAGGAAATATGACCGAGCCAGTGTGGAGCCTACGCATTTCATTGAGGTAGGAAATATAGTTCCAATAAAAGTGGAAAGGTAAATCTTTTAAGGGATTGACCAAAGCCGACATAGGCCGCCTACGTATCCCGTTCTTGGGAATTCAAGTCAAACGTAGTTCATACATACAATGAAAGGATATATATTCTAAGGGGGTGACCCAAGCTGTCATAGGCTGTCTACATATCCAATTCTTGGGAATTCAGGTCAAACGTAATTCAAACAAAATAAAAGGGATATTTGAAATTTTTTATAACATAAACTAAGGCAATACAAGCCGCCTACATATTCCACAAGGTAAATTAGTTCGAACGTAGTTCATTACAACTAAAAGGGTGCAATTAAAGGGAAATTAAACCATAAGGTGACATTACAACGAAATATAGCGACTTAATGAAATTACATGGAAATAAAATGAGAAAGTACGATTACAAAAAAAGAAAACAACAACTTCCAAATGCAGGATAGAAGGATGCAAAAAGTGTTCCTTTTGAGGTAAATTTATGCTTCTTCTGATTGATGGTGCCAATGACTACTTCTTGTGATTGGGCAAAATAGTTTGATGAACCTTTGTACTATGTCCATTTTGTAATGTGGATACTCCTACTTACATGTTTGTCATCTGGATCCTTGAACCCATTAAAAAACAACATTTTAAATGCTTTGCCTTTTGACCAGGACTATGTGGCATTAAAATTGCTGACTAGGACGAGGTGCATGCAGGCATGCGCCAAGGGTGCGAGTGGGGGTCAATTTTATATTAAAATAATTAAAAAAATTAAAAATAATATTAAAATTTTAAAAAATAAAAATAGCCTTTTTTCCCTCCATCATTTTTTATTTAAAAATACTTTTACAAATTTAAAAATAATAACAAAAAGAACCCCTTCCCCAACCCCTCCTCTGTCCTACCACATCCCACCCCAACCCTCAGACCCCTCTCCCAAACCCCAACACCCATCCAGCCACCCCCACCCCATACTTCCCCCGCATTCAGCCCCCTCCCTCAGCCCCCTCTCCTCTCCAGCTACCCCCACTTCACCTTTCACCCCCGTCCCCTCGTCCATCTATGACTCACACCTCTCCCAACCCCCAACCTCCATCCATCCACCCCCACCCCATACCTCACCCCCATCTAGCACCCCTCCCCTAGCCTCTTCTTCCGTCCAGCTACCCCCACTTCACCCTTCACCCACGTCCCCCCGTCTAGTCATGGCTCCGATGGCCATCACCATTAACTTCCCCCACCCCTACAACTCTCTTATTCTCTCTTTGTACCCTATACCCACATCCATGGACATTACCATCACCATGTAAATACATCTCTCTTCGTCTTCTTTTTCTTCATTATCAAATATGGCAAAAATCCCTGAAGAGGGTCTTTGCTGTGGGTTTTTTTTTGGGTCAAGGTCTTTGTTGTGGTTGATATTATTGTTTTTGTTCATTGTAAAAAAATGTTGTTGTCTTACTTTTTAAATTTTTTTATATTCACTTTCTCAATTTAAATTTTTCATTTTGTTTAGGATTAATTTTGTAACTTTTACAAATTGTTAAAGATATTTAAATAAAAATTGAAAATTCATTATGTTTGTGTATATGAATTTATAGTTAAAACTTTAAATTAATTGGAGAGAAATTTCAATTATTTGGAATAAATTTGATGTTTAATTAAATTTATTGTGTTTGTGTATTAGAATTTATAGTTAAAATTTTAAATTAATTTAAATTTAAATTAATTTTAGAGGCACGAGATCCAGAGTACCCCTAGCAGCTCAGTCCCTGTCAGTAGCAGTAGACGTAGCAGTGAGTCCTCTTCATTCGAGGATGATCCTTATTTTGTTTATTATCACATCAGACTTAGTTTATTTTCAGTATATGGAGTTAGTTGGGGGCATGTCCCATCAACTATAAAGTTCAGACAATTTAGAGGCTTTTCGGACAAATGTATCAGTATTCATTTTTTAGTTTTGAGTATTTTTAGATGTTTTGAACCTTATGGCCAGTTTCCGTATTTACTATCTATATTATGTTGTGCTCAGGTATAGATATCAGTAGAGGGTAATATTTTGGTTCTTCAGTATCATGGGCATCGTGTGACATTCTGGTTCTAAAAAATTGGGTTGTTACAAACTTGGTATCAGAGCCTAAGTTTCAATAGTGTCCTAGGGAGCCTGAAAAGCCGCAACTAATAGTGTCGTGTGCAAGGGTGTGTTGCCTGCCACATTTATGTACAAGAGTATATAAGATATTTTTAGGAGAAGTTTCCCTTCTTTCAGTATTCATATTGTGCGAGAGCGCGTGAGCTCAAGAATCTCTCCAAGAGCCTTCAAGAAAGAGTTTCCTAAGGTATGCAAATGTTGATTCTTGGGTCCCTTTCATCCAAGAAGCTCAAGAATCCTTTTCTAAATTTCAAAGATCTTATGTTTATGAATTTTCATGATTCATGTGAGTTGAAATTGATGTCCATGAGATTATTGAGTTTTGATTCATGTTTATTTACAAGATTTTTAAGCTTTGACCCTAGTATGTGATATTCATGTGATGTTCATGATAAATCCTCTTCAAGTTGCTTTCTAAGTGATGTGTTCATGTCAATTAAGTGTAGAAATTATTGAATAGGCAAAACATGTTCCCCATATGTTTGATAAAATGCTTATGTGGAGGAATTAATGTCATTATAGCATGTTGACTAGAAATCCCCATTTGTGTGCAAGCCCATGCATGCCAAGTGTTTGTTGAAAAGCCTTAGTAAGTGAATTGTGGCATGATAGCATGAAATTCCCTAATTATTTGCTCTTTATACATGCTAAGTATTTGATGCAACACCTTTTTGAATGGAGTATGAGTCAATAACATGTCTCCCTATATTATCGCATGTTTATGATTCCTAAGTGTTTGAAGAAATGTTTTAATGATTGTGATGGTGAATAAATGTACATGGTCATTAATGGTTATGTTTTACTTTTACGTTATCCAGTCTTGGGGGTATTTATACCCGATAATTTAGTTGTTGTCTAGATCCCGTGTTAGTTTTCACGATAATCTCAATCAAGCCACGATTCTTAGAACTCAGTGAGTTACCAAACTTAGAACTCTCAGATAGTTGCAGAACTTGAGAAATCCCAGAAATCTCAGTAATCTCAGTGTCGCTAGAATTCTATCCTCAGTTCAGTACTCATCTCAGATCTAGTAGTAATCAAGTGTTTAGTTCAGTCCTCAGTAGTATTCGAGTAATCTATCCCGAGCTAGTATCATTTAGCTAGATGACGAGATTTAGTAGTATTCTATCAGATACAAAACCAAGTGAATTCAGTATAACTCAGTCAGTTCAGTCGAGAAACATGATCAGTATCAGATTTGACTCAGTTTAAGTTCAGTTAAGAATCAGTTCAGAGTCTTTCAGTTGGGAGTAGGATCTAGCACCGAGCAAGTGCAGGGATAGCGTCTCCCCGTTAGAGAGGCAGAGTCGTTAGGAGCGATCCCTGAACTCCATAATTGCGTAGCCAGTACAGGATGTAGGAGTAACCCATTAGTAAAAAGCTAGTCACCCATTAGAAAAAGGCTTGACTATTACACTGCCTTAAGCTTGACTTCCTGTAAGGATCACCCGTTAGAGAGGCTTGACCAGAGTAGAGGTCTTTACCCGGGGCACGGTATTAACACCCTTCCAACTGGGATTATAGGTTGGACCCCACCAGTTGAGATTAGGGGTATGTCAATTAAGTGAGAACTCCCACAGTTGCAATTTCAGTATCAGTCTTTAGAGTAGAACTCAAAAATCAGGACTGTCAGATACAGTCACCTATATCAGTAAGGAACTCAGATAGTTCCATTGATTCATGGAACACCCGCTAGATAGGCATGGTCTTACATAAAGTTATTCAGTATCAGTATTATCATATCCATAGATCACCTGTTAGATAGGCTTAATCTCAGTCTCAGATTCAGTTGGGCAATCTCATTATCAGATCCAGAGATCACCCATTAGATAGGCTTGATCTTATTCTCAGATTCAGTTGATTAATCTCATTATTAGATCCAGAGATCACCCATTAAATAGCATTGATCTCAGTCTCAGATTTGGTTCAGTATTCTTATTATCAGATCCAGAGATCACCCGTTAGATGGGCATGATCTCATTCTTAGATTCAGTTGATTATTTTCATTATCAGATTCAGAGATCTTCCACCAGATAGGTTTGATCTCAGATATAATTTCTTTTTATCATTGATAGTAGATTCAGGGATCATTTGTTAGAGAGGTTTGATCTTCGATTCAATCAGTTGAGAGTATCAAACTTAGAGTGCAGTCATTAATGTGAGTAGATTCAGTTAATCAGTTTTAGTATTATCAGTTTTCGAGGTCACTCGCTAGATAAGACTGATCTCAACTTCAGTACTCAGTTATCAATATCAGAAGATTCAATTGTTCAGTATCTCAGTATTAGTAGTGAATTCAGATCTTAGTAAAGTAGTACCCGAGTTGCAGTATTTTGAGTCACGATGATTTCAGTTATGATTTGTGCATTCATGCATGTGTTCTCATTCAGTACTCTTATGGTTATTCAGTTAAGTAAGTGTTCATGCATAAGCCCTTGCATTTAGCCTTACCTTATCTTCATACTCAGTACATTCTCGTACTGATGCATTTGTGCTATGCTATTTTATTTGACACCATAGGTTCAGAGGTACGAGATTTAGAGTACCCCTAACAGTTCAGTCCTTGTCAGCAGCAGTAGACGTAGTAGTGAGTCCTCTTCATTCGAGGATGATCCTTATTTTTTTTATTATCATATCAGACTTAGTTTATTTTTAATAGACGAAGTTAGTTGGGGGCATGTCCCATCAACTCCACAGTTCAGATAGTTTAGAGGTTTTTCGGATAGACGTATCAGTATTCAGTTTTCAGTTTTGAGTATTTTTAGATGTTTTGAACCTTATGGCCAGTTTTCACATTTATTATTTATATTATACAGTGCTCACGTATAGATATCAGTAGAGAATCATCTTGTGGTTCTTCAGGATCATGATCACCGTGTGACGTTTCGGTTCTAAAAAATTAGGTCGTTACAGAGTGGTACCTTTACTCATACCCTAAACCTTACCTTCGACCCCCATATTGATCAACATAGACCACTCATGACCAAGTCATACCTTAACACACGAGTAGTACCCATCTTAGTCATACCTTTGTTACAATCACCTAGATCATACTTAAGACACCATACGACTTGGCAACATACCACATGCACACTATCATACGATTGGTATGATGCTTAGTCATACCTAGGGTAGAAGCCAACACAAACATACTACCCAACATAGGACAGAGGGACCCTAGCCCATACCCAAACATACGACTAGTACTTTCTAGTCATATATTGTCCAGAATCTCCAACTTCAGAAATTTTCTTAGGGTTCAAAGCCAAGGTGTTTCACAAATAATACCAACAAAGCGAAGGATGATGATAAACAGTATACAAAATGAAAGATTAATTTTTTATGATTTATATGGCTGCAAGGATCACATAGTTACTACAACAACTCCAACCAAAACATAAATGAATGCAAGAATACTAAATATTGGAAAAGAACCAACTCGATGACATTGTGTTTTGAAATTAGAAAGTAGTAAAGTATGTTTTCTTCATAAGGATTCACTCCTTCATTAAATCCCAAATCATATAGTTCTTAGCTACTTAGAACATATCAATTAAGCATGATTAAAAGCTACGGTAAAGGGAGAAAAGTCTTTATGAGCACCAAACACAATACTAACAGTAATATATACATTCAAGAGTCCCAAGCTAATCGATAAATACATGTTAGGCATATAAGAAAAAATACATTCAATAGAGAATAGTTCTAAAATTTCCAGAATATCATATAGAGGAAAACCAAATATGAAATATTACCTTTTGTGGGGCAGGAATCGAGATGATGACCTTTCTCGGTTGAACGGACTTCACCACTACCAAAATTCAATTCCAATAGATAGAGTTCAACCAAATTCATTGGAAATTGATTTTTCGAGTTGTGTTACTCAAGGATTTTGGTTGCGTGAGGTCCAAAACCCCTAATTTTTTCCCCAAAATCATTTTCTCCCTTTTATTCTTCAATGGGTATTTATAGGAGGTTTTGGACTGATTTGGGAGAAACTAAATAAGAAATTGAGGATGTACGATTTGAAATTCAAATATGAATTAATCATGACCATCTGTATTTGTACAAACTTAAGACTGATCGAACGGTTTTGTGGAAAATCTGGGTTAATTTATTGGGGATGAGTTGTCATTGTTAACGTCGATGTTGAAGTTGATGCTTTACTGTTGTTGCTGCTTTATTTGCAGTTGTTGAAAGATGTTTTATGGTACTATTGTTTAAAGTGGGTCGTTTATCGAGTCGGTCGGGTTGAGAGTTGTTGTTGTTAATTAGTTTGTTGATGTTGCTTGCTGTCGTTGTACGTGGTTGAAACTGACATCAAGACATCGAGTTTTATGGGGGTTGTTTTATGCATATTATTGTTATACACTTATAAAGAAGAAAATAAAGGTGGGCTAGAGCGGATTGCCAATTTTGGGCTGCTTTGGGGCTGGTTTTATGGCTGTTGGACCATAGCTAATGTTATTGTTGTTGGTTGCTGAGCTGGGGCAGAGTGGGTGTTAAGGGTGTTATGGGATTGTTGTTATGTAGTTATGGGTTGTTGGCCCATATTTTTTAATTTGAAAATAGGGCCGAGGGAAGTGGGTCAAGAGAGGAGAGAAATGGGATTTAATGGGCTGCTAGCCCAATTTTAAAGGGTTTTAGGGGTTATACAATTATATTAACAAATAGATTATAATTTCAATCAATTTTATTTAAATTTTAATCATATTGAAAACCAATTGGCTAATTACATTTCAATAATGTCCAAATTAATTTCAATTATGATCAAATTCAAAAAAATTGACTAAAATTAAAATAAAATCCTATACGAATTATCAACCAATTTAATCCAGAGCTTCTTGATCTAACAAAACCAAACAAATTATTTATTCTTTTTTTAAAAATTAATTAATATTATTTTTAAAAAAAAATTATATTTGGATCAATATTTTACCTATTGAATTAATTTTATAGACAATCCTTGATTAAATTGAATTTTCAATAAATAATTATTTAAGTAACAAAATTATACGATCTCATGTAGAAATACGAGAATATATAATTCGCTACTTAAAATGACAAAATTACCTAGAAAATATTATGAAAAGTCTTTTATTTAAATAAAATAAATGTTGTAATTTTATTTAAAATCAAAGAAACTCAAAATTAAACTTAGTCGTGGAGGAAAAAAATTAGGTGTCAACACCATGTAAACGAATTACATTAGCGAATAATTAATAATTATTATTGCTGATAAATGGAACTTTATAGAATTGTATATGCTTGGGAGTTTGCTCACAAATATTTATTTATAAAATGAACATGAAAATATAAAATTTGTTTATGCAGTATCTTAGCATATTATGATATTCTATTTATGAACTATAAGTTGTCCATTTGATAGCATTATATAAGAACTAGGGAAACTAACCGCGCTTCGCGCGGTGCTAAAAAATTAATTATTTTCTCCGATTAATTTTATATTTATTATCTAATTGTAATATTATAACTTGTTATAATTATATTATGAAGAATGTTTTCTTTTCATAAAATAAATGAAAATTTAATAATTTAACATTTATTAAATGATGGATAGTATATTCTTTATCAATGAGTTCAAATATATTCTCTAATAACAATTTTATTTCATTTCTATTTCACATTCAATGAAGTTGAGATTTTAATTTGAAGTAATGTACTTTTTTTTAAAATAAAAAATCATGAAAAACTTAAGTAAATCCTTGTGTAAATACCCATAATTCCTCTGCACCGTACCGGGTTATCAGCAAAATTCAAAACCTTCTTCAACATTTTATAACTTCCTTTTCCATATGTTCTAAAGTGTACAATATTATACCTTACAAGATTAAAATAACTACACAAGATTTTTTATACAGAATTGAAATATTGTATATATGGTGATCCTTAATTGTCCATTTAAAACTCTTAATTTTCTTGAGTAGTGAAAATTATTAAGAGCATGAGTTATAAACATGGTAATATGTGAGTTAAAAGCACAAAATTAATGGATATTATTAGAATAGAAGTTATGAAAATGTGAAGCGGTGTAAGTTCTGAAAATGACTTACTAAATAAATTATTTAAGTAAAATAAAAATACTTTAAAATAGATTATTATGTTATCATTATATAGTGAAATGGAGACAACAATATAAAAAAAAATAAGAAAAAATAGATACAATTGGAGGTCATAAAGAAGTGAACTTCACCTCTTATATATTTGTTTTTTAAAAAACTTTAAGCGTTTCAAAAAATAACATAAAGAAGAATGTTATAAAATAATGTAAATAATATATATCCATCATAGCAAGCTAATGAATTGTAATGATAATTAAAGAAAACGAAAGTCTAACCCTGTAACATATATATTTGAACAAAGATGGAGAAGATCTTTCTTTATAAAGTGAAACTGTTGAGATGCCTAGCATCAAGTAAAAGCTATGGAGAACAATAATTTGATAAATTGATATTTTTATTTCTATTTTATTTCAGTTCTCTAAAAATCGAAGAGTATGTACCATCTCAATATCAGATAATTACGAATTCATTTGACCTAAAAACCTCCCGCGATAAGTTTTTCTTTTCCTTTTTTAAGTTTCTCATCCAGTACTTGTAACCTCCATTCGAGTCTGATTAATGCAGATTCACACCGGATTGGATTCATTCGAAGATATTGCTCCTACTAAAGTTTTTTCTACACTAAGAGCTCTAAATAGAGACTGATCAAAGAGCATACCCTCCAACAACAAATTTCAACTTGCGAACAAATGAAAAATTTAATGTCTAACTGAATAAATTGTATTTTTCATTACTAAACCTTCCATTGGATAAGCAGTTTCATCTTCAAAACAAATCATTATTTTGATAATAATAAGTAACCTACAGGGAAAAATTAGATCTTTGTGATCAATATTCAAAGTTTACATTATAATTTAAATATTAACAGAATCAAAGTCGATCAAAAATAAAATATGCCAACAGAACACTAAATATATCAAGAATGAGATTTAAGTCACACAATAGTATACATATGACAATATTGTGAAATACTATTGTTACCTCTTTATATCAAACAACTTCATCTTCAACATCCTTTTTATAAGATGATGATAATATACATTAAAATAAAAGGCATAAAACAAAACTAAAGCAAAAAAGAAAGAAGAAAATAAAGGAGAAGAGAAAAAAACATGTCATAAGACCCTCACAAAAAATGAGAAGATTATATATAGTATGAAAAATAGAATATGAATAGGCAAAATTAAATTGCTCAATTAGTAGCCATTTATTTTCCTTATTCAATGTGCAATTTTTTTTCTTCATAAATATAATGACTTGTAAAATATTGAAAAAACTCAAAAATAGGAGAAAAAAGATAAATATTTTTCTTGGCCTATAAATCATGCCACATAAGCATGCCTATAAGTCTCTTATATATATATATATATATATATAGAGAGAGAGAGAGAGAGAGATTTGAAAAATGTATAAATTCACAAATTTTGGGATTTTCATGTTTATGAGAAAACAGACAACTTAAAATCTCCAAATTGCATGTCCAAAAAAACTTCAACTTCATGTCAAATGATTTTATATCATGATTTCATATCGCATGGCCAAACGACCTTTAATCTTTCAAAATAAAATATTTATTTAATTAAGTTAGTATAAACCTTTAGAAGGATGTCAAAGTATTCTAAAACTTTGTTAATTTGAAAAAAAATATTCACCTTAATAATTTGGTTAAAAAATAACAATATCATTAATTGTTTGATCCAAAAATATCTCTATTTTTACTTAATTGGATTTCAAAAAATTTAAAAACCCTTTCCATCATTACTGTATAGCTTAGCATATCAAAAACTTGGATTAAGATTCTCCTCAGATGAAGTGTTGAAAATCTCATGCTAGGCTAGTTTTTGCTGAATTTTAGGTATGGTGTGGTCCATTCCAAGTAAATTTGGAAATAACTAAGGTGGTGATTCAATGATTTAAGATCATAATATGTTATGTAAGAGGTTAGGGAGTTAATTGAAACTTTTGAAATGGAAATTGGGATGGTAGAACTCTAGATATAGCTTCTGACGTAAAAGCATTAGTTCATGAGGTTAAAATCTGAGAGTGTGTTATAAATTTAAAAAAATTGAGAAAATTTTTGGAGTTACTGCCTCGCCTACCCTATCACAGCGGGTGTCAATTCAGTTATAGAAGAAACCATCATGGGTCAGCTCTGCTATAGCGGGCAGATCCCACTATAGCTACACCAGCATATTGAGAATAAAATTTCTATAGTGGCTAAACATAGTAAATAACAATTTTAACCTTACAATGTTATTTTTCATCCAAAATTATTCATAGGTAATTTAGGGGAGATTTTAGGAAATTTTTCTCAGTTCCTTCTTGAATTTCTCCATTGAGGCTAGTTATTTCACCAATTTAATCTCTAAATCCTTAGAATCATCATAGGTTGATTGTGATGGGGTGATGTGTCATGGTTTCACGATACTTTAAATGCTTAAAACAAAAAAAATATGAAAAAACTTAGGTGTATTTATAGATATGATGTGTTTTTTTAAATGTTTTATAGAAAGACAGGTCTTGGTACTAAATAAAGGAAAATAAAGAGAAAATTGACTAAGTCAAAGGATCTGGTTCCTGGCCATGACTTGTTGAGTTACGCTATGAGTCGTTAAGAGAGATGATGAGTTGTTATCTGGATTTTCATGAAGAAATGTTCCAATATTCCCACTGATATGCAACTCAAGTTAGTGTCATTGACTCCCGTATGAGTCAACAAGAGAGGGTATGAGTCATTCCTTGACTCAATCGGAGAAGATATGGTTAAATTCCTTAAAGTTGACAAAGCGAATTTCAGTGGAAACAAATCATATGATGACCCATTAGGACTCACTACGAGTGTGACACCCCATGTTCTTGATTTTTAGACCCTCCAAGATTTGAGCAATTGAATTAATTAAGTTACTGAAATAATGTTAAAATTGCTAGTGATAATGGTCCAGAGTACGACTTGTTATGAGACGTAATGAGTTGTGTTGGGAACTTATTGTTACGATAGTGAGTTTGCCAAAGTTTTAGTCCCTTGACAATGAGCCCAAGGTATGACCCGTTATGAGACAAAATAAGTCATTAGAAGGGGCTCGTTATCTTAACAGAAAGTTGCCTCAGAGTTTAAAACTGATCATGAGTCATCGTGATGACTCGTGATGTCACCTAATGAGTCAGTAAGAGAGACTCATGATCATAAGAGTGAGGGACCATATCCTTTATCCTCAGGTAACAACTGATAACGCTCAATCTACAGCTCTCGTTTGAGTGTAAAACGGTCGTTAGCAAATATAGAACCCAACCTGGGTTGGGTGTCGATCCCACAGGGAATAGCTTGGCCAACAAGTAAGTAAAATTACTAAACTTTTGGTGCAAGTCTCGTAAGAAGGGGGGGATTCTTGTTTTGCAAGTAATAAAAGCTGAAAATAATAAAGTAAAAAGAGAGAGATTGTTACGTTGGTTGTAAACAATGAGAATTGAAGCGTTGGGGTTATGTCCACCTTCTAAGGTATACGTCTCTATCGGCTATGAGTGTGTAGAATTCTGACATGCAATTGCTTATAGAGGATTGTAGTCGATGGTAAATCCAAGCGTCTCTCGACCTAAACAAGGACTATTTCACTTTAACTCTCTCGAGCTTAAAGCGTGTCTAACGGTACGAATTCTCCAAGAGGTTAGTCCAGTTATGAAACTAGCTTTTTAATAGGAAAGGGTGTCCTACTACCTTGACATTATCTCTTTTCCAGACAAATAACTTTTCTCTCGAACAAGTTAAATGTTAGACTGGTGTATTCTTGCGTTTGCAACCGCAAAGAATGTAGATTAAGATGAAGAGAATAATAATAATATAAGCAATATACGTGCCTCGAACTCACAAACTCACAGCAATAGATAGTAACTCATTCGGCTTCCATAACCCCAATAGAGAAGTTTAGTTACCCATGAATGCGAAGGAAATCACGATTGACATTGTTATTATATCACGATATTGAGTAATGGCGTGTAGATCAAGTGATAGGCGTGAGGCGTGATTCCTTAGCAAGTAACGATTCTCTTGTTGTGGAGTTTAAGAATAGAAGAGTAGATTAGAAGTGTTTGTAGTGGAAGATGAGAGGGATGGAAGAAAATTAGTTGTTGAATGATGAATTTCCCCCCCATAAATCTCTAGCATGATAGGGTATTTATAATACCCATATCCTACTCCTACTAATCTAATGAAATAAATAACCAAATCCTACTAGACTAATGAAATCCTTAACCCAAATGTACTAGGTTAAGGAAACATTATCATAATCCTCATAAAATAATGAAATACATAACCTAATTGCACTAGGTTAATGTATCATTGTCAAAATCCAGCTTTGTGTCTGTAAGTCTCCAAAGTCTTCAGAATTGCTGTTTTAGCCCGGGACAGATTTTCCATGCAGCAGTTTTGGTCCTTTAGGCGTCCCACTTCCTTCTCCTTCATTCGTGAGCTTTCTTTTGCGTCAAGTTAGCCATAAAATGCTGTATTTTGCATCATTTATACCTGAAACTTTCCTAGTCATGTTCGTTAGCTCATTTACGGGAAAAAGGACTAAAAGTGCATGAAATATATAATTTGTTCTCAAAACTAGGCTAAAATATGGGCAAAATATATTGATATAGGCGCGTAAATCCTCCTATCATCAACACCCCATACTTAGAGCTTTGTTCGTCCTCGAAAAACATATCATGTCCTTCTAAGCATCAACTTAAGGTTTTTACAGCAACAACACAAAACATTTATTAAGACAAGCACAACGATTATCAACCAAGAGTAGCTTTCCGATTATAAGTAGAAACAATTTAACCTCAAGTATAGACTCGTGATGGTGATCAACTCGCATGCAAACGTTTAAGTGCATAGAATCATATACAACTATCCAAAACTCATCAACCATGTGTGTCTCACCCTATAGTACCCATAATCACTCACAAATATAGCATATTTTTCAAATATGGGTATCAAAATGTCCTTGCTCTCATTCTCACAAAGAATTCATATGTAGCGACTGATGACCATAGGCTTGCCCTTAATGTAATACTCTACTAAATGTTGGAATGTTAAGATTAGGATCAAGTAGGTCTTTTGATGGTTGTAATGTAGGCTAAGGTACGGGTAGGACTATTTTGGCCAGGAATAGTGACTAAGTTCCTAAGCGCTTTAATACATCACTTTGTATCATTGAAACTTTTTTCTTTCAACCTTTCTTCTTTCTTTTGTTATACCACCCTTGTTCTCCTCTTTTGTTTTTCAATTTTAAGCACAACTCGCTTTTCAGCTTTCTTTTCCTTTTTCTTTTCACAACATACCTCTTATGATAGCACTTTCTTTTTCATAACACATTCAAGCACCATTACAATTTATAGCATCATACTCACCCAATTTCCTCTTATTTTGTCACATGACTTTTTCACTTTAAAGCACTTAGGAGTTTGGATCAAATTACGGTCTTGAAAGAAATGGATTAGGCTTGCATACAAGGTTGTCAAAGAAATAGGCTAAAGGCTCAAAAGGGTTTAACTAGGATGATGTCCATGGGTAGGTAAAACTGAAGGTAAACAAATATGGGTTGCCAAAGAAATGCCTAAATCATATCCTAAACTTACACTCCTTATTTTCGCTTTGCATACATACCAGGCAAGTTCTAGCATCAGCCACACACATAGATTATACGATTATCTCACACACACAAGGCACATGGTCGACTTGATTGGGAGTAGTATAGACTCTCAACCCAACAAGTGAAGGAATTGAATCACAATATCACATAATGAGTCACAACTAGAGCCTAAACGTCTCAATAGTCACAATTGTAGCACATCCTCTTGTTATAATCTCATGCTGCCTATCAAAATAGTTTCATGCGAAGCTAGAAAAAATAACAAAAACAAAAAAACTAAAACACGAAAAAAACAACAAAAAAACAACAAAATAAACAAACATAGATGTGATAGAGAAGTATAGCATACGATACCGCCACCCCACACTTAAACGGGACACTGCCCTCAGTGGAAAATAAATACGAGGAACCTGGTTAGTCGGACTCTTCCTCAATGTCGGGGGTCATACCCCCTTCTTCGGAATCATCATAAGAGTCATCGTCAGAGTTCTCCTCCTCGTCAGAGTCTGGCAAACATCGATCGTCATCAGTCGGCACATCATCATCTAGAGGTTCCTCAAAGTATGTACCTACTCCACACATCTCCCGTGCATGAATATTCATTGGATAGTCATGGTCCAGCTATTGGAGCTCTGCAGCAGAGGGAACACGACCTCCGCTCATCATTGTAAACCTCATCATGCCATACATATGGCGGGAGAAACTCTCATCTCGAGCATGTCTCTCTGCCGTAGTAAGGTTGATGCCATGTGTTGATTCAGCATCTTTGACCTTTGTGAGGTCAACCTTCTTCGTATTTTGTGGGAGTTTATGATCAGCTGGTTCCTCTTCGATATCCTCCTTCCGCAAGATTGCTATCAACAAATTGCCAAATGTGAAATGGGACCTTTTGTGGAGTCTGGCCTTCCTCATGGTAGATCGAATGATTGCCCCAAAGTTGATAGGGACATTCGTCATCAAAGCATAGACCAAACACACTCTATCTCTCGATATCTTGGTGTATTGAGTCCCAGGAATAAGACATGAGTTGACAATGCGCATCCAGATTCTTGCTTCCCTATTTAGTGGAGCATAGGGGAAGGTGTTGTGTCGGCCGGTTTCTTTATGTCTGCCCCACCTTGCTATCGATCTGCTTCCACAAAGCGTGTGTCGTATTGCTCTATAAGGAGGCTTGCTGTACAGCTCTTTGAATGGTGCTGTGTCGACCGAAGGTAAGCCAAGAAAAGAGTTGATCCAGTCCGCAGTGAGCTATAACACTTGGCCCCGAATTTTGACGTCATTGCCTGTTGTGTTCGGCGACCAGTTGGCATAAAACTCTCTTGTTAGATCAAGATTACACTCTCCCATGTCGCGGAAGATGAAATCCAACTTCAAAGCCATTATTTTTGCCAACATACGCGGCTCCTTCTTTGCTAAGGTATCCTTGTTGATCAAGTCGACGTGCACATATTTTCTTTCTTTGTTGCTGATGTACCATGCTTTGGCTTCTTCCTCAAGAACCCATTTTATTCCAAACATTCTGCGTGGTAGTTGTGCTGAGGATGATTCTCCTTGGTCTTTTCGACTTCTCTTCTTGCCCTTTTGGGAAGTGGTCGCCTTCTCCTTGCCTTGCCTCGCTTTAGGTGCCATTGTACCTGAGACTAGAAATAGTGTTAGTTGCAGCACAGTCTCACTTGATACAATCTATAAGCAAGCATTAGGGGTACCACCCCACACTTAGTTTTGTTAACACAAATCAGTGAGGTGAAAGTAGTCGATTTACTCAGATTTCATCGAGATACGTTTTAGGATTGTATTCCGATAAGAAAATCAGCAATGCATCACTTACTTGCAGCCATTGGACTACTTTCATGGTAGATATAGCAACACTACTACATAGGGGTTACCACATTGAATCGTTATTCTTACAACAATCACAACCTCCTAAGTCGGTAGGCACTATAAGTCTTATCCCGATGGCCGGGATAGTCTAACATGTAAGTATCCAAACAACAATATTAAGCAATATTCATAGCCATAGCAATTTCTCAAATATCATAACAATGCTATTGAAACCAAATTCAAGTCGGAAACAAGTCAAGATTTTCCTACGTATATGTTCACTCACATGATTTTGCAACAACAATCCAAACACATGAACATCACCAACAATCTTATATAATTTAGCAATTCATAATAGCCATAGCAACGTAGTACTTATGAGAAATAAATGAAGAATAAGAGAGTACTTACTTGCTTGAAACTTGTGGAGATGGTTTTGTGAATTGGAAGAGCAAAAGAAGAAAATTTTGAGAAGATTTGGAAGAGTATGCGGCGCCTTTAGGGTATTTTATATTGTGGTTGTGTTATAAAACTAAGTCCCCATTATATAGGAAGAGTATGGGTCGGGTTATGAACCATTTACACTCGGTTTTGGAGACAAAAATCCTACATATGCGGCACATAATACTCGGCATATCAATGACATATGCGGCGCATTGTCTATGGCATAATGGGACATATGCGCCGCATAGTCTATGGCATTTGTAGACATATGCGCCGCATGGTATATGGCATATGAGATACTGAGACCAAATGCCATAGCATAGGCGACGCATAGTCAAAAGCATACCTAGGAATAGGCGGCGCATAGTGTATAGCACACTAGATTCCGAGACCTTAGGCTATAGGATAGGTTGTGCATCGTTCGTGGCCTAGTTTTACCAAGGACTAGCCTTCCTCGAAGCCTATTTTGGCGTGAGAAAGGCTCAATCCATAGCCTTATGCATCACCCTTCCTAACTTACCAACTTTACCATACAATGCGTCCAAATTGTCAATTGAAATCAATCTCCTCGTTGAATACCTCTTGCACCTACATTTGCTCAAAAACACTAAAAATGATTAGAACGATGGGTTGCCTCCCATCAAGCGCCTTATTTTTGGTCGTGGTACGACTCTTATTTTTGGATTTTTATTTATCAAAAGCAAAACACATACTATAACGAAATGAAAAATAAAAAACGATAAACGATAAACGATGGGTTGCCTCCCATCTAGCGCTTGATTTATTGTCGCGGCACGACATAGTTACCTCGAGTACTTAGACTTCGTCGAGATAGATGGTGGATCATTTTTTGAATGGATTCAGACGACAATGAGGCTTACTTGTAGGAGGGGTACCAATTATATCATCAATAGTCCAACCCATAGCTCTTATGTATCTCTTCAGAGTAGAGATGAGAGCCTCTACGTGCTGTTTACTTAAATCATCCGCACTCACCGGAAGTATCTTTATACTTTCCAAGAACACATACCTTAGATAATTGGGGAGCTCTTTCGATCTAGCATTGGTGGCTCTTCAAGGGAAGTCTTTGTTGTAGGTGAAGGTTGATTCTTAAGATCACGGTCCGGTTGCTTAGGAGTATGGGAATAGGACTCTATTTCTGTTAGAGCACCCATAAGTTCTTCATAATCTTCATTGTCCTCATGCTCAACCTTCAGCAGCGTAGCAGACAATAGCTCAACAGTAAGTTGTTTCTCTACAGATAATGCTTTCTTATCTTTATAATGAACATCATCTACAGAGAACACATCCATATCTTTTGGCTGCTTCATCGCTTTGCACAAATCAAAATGAATCACTTCGTCATTCATTCGAAATAAAAGCTCATTATCTCTCATGTCAATAAGCACACTTCCTGTTGCAAGGAAAGGACATCCCAAGATTATGGGAACTTCAGAATCCACCTCGCAATCCAAAATCACAAAGTCTGCAGGAAAAATGAAGGTAGACACCTTCACCAACACATCATTCAAGATACCCACAGGTCGTTTTACCGACCTATCAGCCATCACGAGCCTCATATTGGTTGGTGTCGGATCGCCTAACCCCAACTTCTTGTAGACGGATAGTGGCATCAAATTAATGCTAGCACCCAGATCGCACAATGCCTTAGCAAAATTCATAGATCCAACCGTGCAAGGAATAGTGAAAGCACCAGGGTCTGCCTTCTTCTGTACTAAGGACCTTGTGGCAATTGCACTGCAATGATGAATATTATCTGCCGGATCATAGCTTACTTCCCGTTTTTTTGTCAACAGGTCCTTCATGAATTTAGCGTACCCAGGCATCTTTTCTAGCGCCTCTACCAACGGAACATTAATGGTCAGCTGCTTCAACATGGTCATGAATTTGCTAAACTTTGTATCATCCGCCACCTTCTTCAATCTTTGAGGAAAAGGTGGTGGTGGGTATGGAATTTTTCTCTCCATGGCTTTCTTCTCCTCTTGCTTCCGTTTTTCAGCTTTTCCAGGCTGCACGTTGTGAGGAGTGATGTTAAGGACGTTAGGATCGGCTGTTGTGGCATCTTCCCCTTTCGCCTTATCATCAATTTCCGCTTCTTCATCAACCACTTGCTTGCCTTTTTCTGAAGTTTCCAGCACCTTACCACTTCGTGTAGTGATGGCCATGCATGACCCATCATTCCTTGGGTTTTGCACAGTATCGCTAGGTAAAGTGCCAGCCTTTCTTTGATTGAGTGCTGCTGAAAGTTGGCTCAATTGCTGCTCTATTTGCTTGATTGAAGTGGAATGAGAATCAACTAGTTGTTTCATGGAGGACAAATCATTAATTACCTCAGTAACTCCCGCGCTTGTTGCTTCCACTCCTTTCAATAATTTAGCCATCATGTCTTCCATACTTCCAGAACTAGATGTGGTGGTGTCACGTCTTCCAGGGGGAACATACACACCACTATTGTCATTCTTGTTCTTCCAACTACCTTGGTCCTTGTTTCCAAATTTCTCATAGTAGTTCCGACCTTGGTTTCCTTGGGCATTGCCTCGGAAACCCCCCTGATTACTCAAGTAGTTGGCTTCTTCCTCCAAATCAGATTCGTCTCTTCTATGTGCGACAATGGCTTTAACTTTTTCGGTCTTCCCTGATAATAAATGCTTTGTGAGAAGATCCACTTGTGTTTTCATGTGCGCCATATCTTGGTCGCGTTCCTCTTGTCTACGCCTCTGCTCTGTGGTCATGCCAATAGATAAAGTGGAGCTTGCTACCTCAGAATCCCTGGTATGCCAAGCTCTACTTTGTTTCGTCATGCGATCTAGCATATTGCTTGCTTTACCAAAGGTGAGGTCCATAAATGATCCTCCAGCCGCATTATCCACCACTAGTTTAGTTATTGAATTCAAGGCTCTGTATAGTATCTCCATTAGGTGAACATTAGTCATATGATGGTTTGGACACCTCGCTAGCTTTGTCTTGAACCTCTCCCATGTTTCATGAAGAGCTTCAGTGGGAAGCTGACGAAAGTTGCTGATTTCATCTCTCAATTGTGCTCTTTTGGATAGCGGAAAGAATTTTTCTAGGAAAGCGTCTCTCAATTGCCTCCAATTTGTAATAGAATCAGGAGTCAGCCTATTCAACCATAGTGTTGCCTCCCCAGACAGAAACAATGGAAATAGACGTAATCGAATTGCATTCTGACCAACACCAGGATTGTCAAAAGACTTGCATGTAGAAATAAAGTTGATGAGATGCATATTCGGATCATCGCCTGCTAGTCCACCAAACAATTCCTTGAGTTGCAATAACTGAATCATGGTGCTTGTGATGTTGAACTTGGCTCCGGGCGCTAATGGTGGTGGAATTATAGCTCCAGTTGCTCCGGCACCATCAAGATCATCATCATCATCGTCGAAAGCTGGCTACATAGCTTGGCGTTCAGGCCTAAACCTAGCTTGACGATCTCTTCTGTTGGCAGGTGTTGCGATCTCAGCGGCATGCCTAGGGTTTAGTAGCTCGTCATCACCTAGATCCTCATCGTCAGGATTTGGTGCTCGTGCAGGGTTATCAATGTTCTGCTGTTGAACCTGGGTTGCGGCAAGGGCAGCCAATTTTGCTTGTTCCTGTTGAGCAGCCATCCTTGCGATTTCAGCTTGTGCTTCCATTCTACCAATGCATTGTGGTTCAGGATTGATTGGTAATAATGGTTGACCAGAACGTCAAGTATGGGGCATGCACTAAAATAAAAACCTGCAGTAGACAAAAACAAAAACTAAAAGTAAAAGTACGAGAATCTTTGACCAAAGGGTCTAGTAATTATTACGAACTTAATTGACACTTGTATTCCCCGGCAACGGCGCCAATTTTTGATAACGCTCAATCTACAGCTCTCGTTTGAGTGTAAAGCGGTCGTTAGCAAATATAGAACCCAACCTGGGTTGGGTGTCGATCCCACAGGGAATAGCTTGGCCAACAAGTAAGTAAAATTACTAAACTTTTGGTGCAAGTCTCGTAAGAAGGGGGGGATTCTTGTTTTGCAAGTAATAAAAGCTGAAAATAATAAAGTAAAAAGAGAGAGATTGTTACGTTGGTTGTAAACAATGAGAATTGAAGCGTTGGGGTTATGTCCACCTTCTAAGGTATACGTCTCTATCGTCTATGAGTGTGTAGAATTCTGACATGCAATTGCTTATAGAGGATTGTAGTCGATGGTAAATCCAAGCGTCTCTCGACCTAAACAAGGACTATTTCACTTTAACTCTCTCGAGCTTAAAGCGTGTCTAACGGTACGAATTCTCCAAGAGGTTAGTCCAGTTACGGCACTAGCTTTTTAATAGGAAAGGGTGTCCTACTACCTTGACATTATCTCTTTTCCAGACAAATAACTTTTCTCTTGAACAAGTTAAATGTTAGACTGGCGTATTCTTGCGTTTGCAACTGCAAAGAATGTAGATTAAGATTAAGAGAATAATGATATAAGCAATATACGTGCCTCGAACTCACGAACTCACAGCAATAGATAGTAACTCATTCGGCTTCCATAACCCCAACAGAGAAGTTTAGTTACCCATGAATGCGAAGGAAATCACGATTGACATTGTTATTATATCACGATATTGAGTAATGGCGTGTAGATCAAGTGATAGGCGTGAGGCGTGATTCCTTAGCAAGTAACGATTCTCTTGTTGTGGAGTTTAAGAATAGAAGAGTAGATTAGAAGTGTTTGTAGTAGAAGATGAGAGGGATGGAAGAAAATTAATTGTTGAATGATGAATTTCCCCCCCATAAATCTCTAGCATGATAGGGTATTTATAATACCCATATCCTACTCCTACTAAGCTAATGAAATAAATAACCAAATCCTACTAGACTAATGAAATCCTTAACCCAAATGTACTAGGTTAAGGTAACATTATCATAATCCTCATAAAATAATGAAATACATAACCTAATTGCACTAGGTTAATGTATCATTGTCAAAATCCAGCTTTGTGTCTGTAAGTCCCCAAAGTCTTCAGAATTGTTGTTTTAGCCCGGGACAGATTTTCCATGCAACAATTTTGGTCCTTTAGGCGTCCCACTTCCTTCTCCTTCGTTCGTGAGCTTTCTTTTGAGTCAAGTTAGCCATAAAATGCTGTATTTTGCATCATTTATACCTGAAACTTTCCTAGTCATGTTTGTTAGCTCATTTACGGGAAAAAGGACTAAAAGTGCATGAAATATATAATTTGTTCTCAAAACTAGGCTAAAATATGGGCAAAATATATTGATATAGGCGTGTAAATCCGCCTATCATCAATGACCCCAGGCCGCGACTCATGGTTAGGCCTCATGAGTTGTTACCCAAGTGTGACAACTATATTCGGTATTTCTTGTATGTTTTAATTGGTGTCTTTTTGGTATTTTCCTCCCTTTACATTATTCCCATGACTTAAAAATACTCAAATATCCTCTTTGGCTTAGGTTAACAAGATTAAACTTTACTCTCTTCATCTTTAACTCCCAAGGCAAGAGATACTAGTGTTTCACAAGGGATTCAATATTTAGGCTCCAAACTTTGTATTCCTTTAAATTTCTTTTGTATTTTAGGCATGTCTCTCATACCTAACTTGAATTTCATATTATGGAATATATTTAATCATTGTTCATGTGATTTTAATTGTTGGGTTTGAATTTAGTTTGAGGATTTTTAATGGTTATTACTTGAATTGTATTTTCCATGGTTTAAACATGTTGTTTACACATTAATTCATGGTTTTGGGGGAGGCTGAATGGGTTCGTGGTTATAACAATTGGGATGGGGAACATGGGTTTTCCCAAATTGATGGATTTTTTATTTGGTATTGGCATTAACCTCAACCCTTCTTCATAACTTTGATTTTGCATATGGAATTTGCTTAATTTAACTTACCTTTGGAACATTATGTTGCATTAAAGGATAATGGGTGATAAACATGTTTTTGTAATTTAAATGGAACTTGGAAGTCAAACGGTTTGTGGATTGGTTTTGCATAATTATATAAGCTTGCAAGCATATTGGTATGACGATACCATATTAGTGATAGCCTTAATAGATAACACCTTGGTTAAGGATTGGGTTATGTGAAAATTGTTTTACTTTGAGATTAAAGGGGATTGTGTAGCTCATTGTGATGGTATAGTCTCAGAGGGACTAATATTGGAAACCATATTTCTCCTTGTGGGAGTATATATGATCATATGCTTAGTGCACACATTATATTTTAGAATGGTTGTTGCCTTGATGTCATTAGCCTTTTCTTGGTTTCCTCAGTTCGTGTGGCTAACACGCACTAGGTCCTTTTCAGCAGGAGGAGCTGAACCCATATAGCCCATGGGTTCCTTTAGGATAGAGCGAGCTACACAGTTCAAGTTAATATTTTAAACTCTCATGTTCATGATCCTTGTCCCTATCCCATATCCTATATATGTATATATAATTGTTGTGTATGTAGTTTGACTGATTTTTGGCAATGGCATTATTTTATCACTTTTCTTAAGTTACATGCCAGTGCTTGAACCACTGGTCGTTCCTAGACGTTGTATTATTTCATTATGTAGGTTCTAACATCTTATATATTACCCCCTATGCAGTTTTAGGTCGTGTGGTACATTCGTTGATCAGTTATGAAGTGGTAATTCTCCATCTTTCAGAAAGCCCTGCCATTTTGTTAGGTTTCTTTTTATATTTTGAGAATTGTGAGCTTCTTTTGTCATGGTCAGGGGAATGTCCCGACCTAGTTTGGTATTTCTGATTAGAGGCTTTGTGGACCAGTATTGGGATTATTGGTAGTTGGTCTTGACTGTTAGACTATTCAGTCTATTTACCTAGCTTGCTTACTATTACTTTGGTTGGCTTCCTCTTTTTATATTTATTATGCTCCATAGGCTAGGTTAAAGGGGTGGTATTCTAACAATGGTAGTGTTGAGATACCTGTCACATCCAGGCCCTGGTTCAGGTCATGATAATGAGTCATCTCATGGGGGTGTCACCAGCCAGTAGAAAGACATCCAACAAGTCAGACACACATACAATGAGTCGTAGCCTGACCCAACTACTTGTGTCCACTGCCGACCTTGCTCTCCTATATTTCTTAGTATAGTATTTCTTTTGTATCTATAAGTACTCCTATTATGTTTTATGTTAACAATTACATACTTTACCTCTTTTTAGTTCATATACTTGTTCTTAAAAATTGTTAAACATATTTTGGGAGATTAATCATAGTTGACATCCTTGATTATATTTTCTTCTATAAATTATTATCATATTCTTTAAACTATGAGTAGCTAAACCCTAGAACTAGGATTGTATAAACCATAATGGAATAACAAAGCTAGATTCAAATTACATAATGATTCTTGAATGATGTTTGTGTATGTATTATTAATCCCTTTTTATTGATTGCTTTTGAATGGTGGTCAACATTAGAAATCACATGTATTATTTAATTTCTTTCACCAAGAGGGTAGATATTAGAAAAGGGAATCAACAACTAAGATTTGGAGCTACCAACCTTCACTTTATATCTTGAACCATGGATGCAAAAAAGATAATTTAGGATCAATGATAAGAGTTATGTTTTAAAACTCATGAGACTTAGATAAGTAATTGAGGATGGTCATCTAATAGGGGTAAACCAGTCATTTCGGTGAACTTAACTTATTGATTCTACATTACAAGCATTGAGAGAGATTGCTAGTATGGAGAACCTAAGAAAGTTATGAAATTACGGGGAACACAGTCCTAGTATCTCACCATTATTAATCACAATTCAACTTAATTCAACAATCGTTACTTGATTATAAATTTTCATTAAAGGTTACCTTTAAAAGAACTCCTCTTTCTAGAAATAACTTATTAATAGATTAAATAACCACATCAATCGGTTTTGAGAGATATTCTTTATGAAATCTATCCCAACCTTGGTTTGGTATTATATTTTACAACGACCGTATTATACTTTTTTGTGGGTGTAATTTGGATGACATCATGGGGATGATAGATTTAACCATATTATGGAGAAAATGATATGATATGTTTGAAGTAGGATTAAATTGCTTGTTAATGGTTTAGAATTGGTAAATTATGTGTTCTAAACTAAAAATCTTGCCTCTTAATCACAATGTATAGGGAATTTGGGTGGAATAAAGGGTAAAAAATCCTAGAGTAAAGAAATTATTCATGACCTTGACCTCAGGGTTATGAGTTTATGTTATAATGCCTAAATTTGTTAGAAAAATGGTTAAATTATGTTCTATGTGTTATTTTTTCATATTGTTTTACATAGATCAAGTTGAAGCTATGAGAAAGGTCAAGGCTCAAGTCCTTTAAGGCATTGCAAGGATTTAAATTTAAGGATTATAGAAAGCACTTTATTGAATGATATACGATGATGCCTGCAATAAGTAAATCAATAATCTTCCCCCCCCCCCCCAATACTTTGGGTGGAACCTTTTCTCTTGTTCCCCTTTACAAAGCAATCAAAAATGTCAACTCAAAGGTCCTAGTATTACTAACTTGGATTGAGTAAGTGATAGTTGAATTAGAGTTAAAACTCAACTTAATTAATGGGTGTATGTTAACTGATGTTTTGTTAAAAAAACTATTAATTGTTGATTGCAATATTGGAAATTAAAAATCTATAATGATATTGGTAAAAAAAAAACTTGTTTGATGTACAAAGTATCTTATTCACTTACTATGTGATTATACTTGTTTATGGTATTGTTTGTTGTTGTAAGATGAAGTGGTAAAGTTGATCATGATTGACTTGGTGGATTTCTAGGAGGATAAGAGTAGGCTCATTGAAATAAAGGTGATATAACACTTGGGTTGGGATAAGGATAAGTGACACTAGTTGTTTAGGTGTAACAATCGTTGTTGTGATTTTTATTTTTAATGTATTTTGACTATTTTACCCTTCTCCATAGTTTTAATATACTATTTGTGAGTTGTGGGGATGATAGGAATGGTCCCCAATTCATTTGGGACTAATACTGAAGACTTTGTAACTCATAGAGGCTTTAAAAGTTGCGAGTTTGACTTTGGTCAATATTTTTTATTTGAGTGTTGAATGGTGATTTGGACAGTTCCATTAGATCCATAATTATCAATTAGGTTATGAGAATAACTAGGTTGGATCCCAAACTTTATTTTTATTTCAATCCTTCTTTCAAAAACTAGTGAAATAAGCCAAAATAGGGTCTCGGGGGCTAATTTATTAAAAATGACTTTCAAAAATTTAATGGTGTCACTGAGTTTGAAACACCAAAAATATCCTAGTAAAATATTGAATTTATTTTTCTTGGGTCCTGAATGAATCACGAGGATCCATTTAGAAACCTTAAAGTTGTGGAATTCAGCTGGTGCAACAGGTGATATTTGGTGCACCATTCCTTCTTTGCAAACGCAGGACATTGGATGCAAATATGGAGAAGGAAATGGTCCTTCATCACGATCATGAGATGGTGAACGTGATCGTGAAGGGTAATTAGGAATCAGGTCGGGTGTTGCCTCTTCTCAAATGCGGCCAAACCATTGCAAATATGAATGGTCTGGGTCATTAGCCCCTTTATTATTGTGTCACTCGAGTGGGGGATTATTGATAATAGGTCTTACTTGGGAATTATTTGCCTCTATTATTATTATATACCCCGAGTGGGTATTTAAAATGATATTATTAACGTCTTATATCACTATTACACCGATGGTTCTATGCGATGGATTTTATCATCAGATATTGGCATTTTGAGTTGATTCTAAGCTTATTCATACATATATCAAATTGATCATTATCTTCATAGTTCATACTTATTGGTTGTGAGAATTACATCCTTCTTTTATCTATGCATACTCATGATATTTGTACCATTACAAAATACTTATTTCGGACAAAAAAATGAGACATTTTACCAAACACCTATACTGGGGGACGTGCTAATAGGGTTGATTGAGAAACACTAATTTTAGCAGAAAATGGGACATTTTATAGAACACCTATATCGAGGGATGTGCCAGTAAGGCTGACTGAGATATGATATTGATATCATAAAGGCATATGGGTTGTGAAACCCCCATGGGTCCTGTCTTGAAGCGTTGAGGCTTGAAAGATGTATATGACATGACCCAAACCGGGGCCTTGTATTAATGGGCATCTCAAGCCCAACAAGGAGCGGAGATCACCTTGCTACCCAATCCAACCAATCGACATATACCCTGAGTCGGATGAATTTTGAACATATAACAAGATAAGGTGATTAACATTACAAAGAATTTGGGATAGGTACAAGACCATGAACAATCCAAACAAGTCTAACCATCCAATGCCCAACCAACAACCATAACAAACCAAAATAATAACCAAGTCCATATTTATACCATAACATACCCAAGTTCATATCTATACCATAACATGCCCAAGTCCACAGTTTGTCCATACAAACCTCTAAAAGAAATCCAAGAATATCCAGTCGAGACATGCCCCCGACCATAACCAAAACCAATGTCCTAGTCTAAACCAATAAAGATCAAAGAAAGCTCAAGGAAAGAAATTAAGCCTTCTGAAGTATGCGAACTCACCACTTCAAGTCACCACAAGTTGTTCCCGGGTCTAATCACTGAGTAGAAGGTGTAAGAATATGACCAACAACTGCATCGCATAGGGATACAGTGTCGAAAATGGTTAGCAGTTGGAGCACTAGCGTATAACTCAAGGATAAGGATAAATAAGGCCAACAGTTCAAATCCAGTCAATCAATTCATATAACCAATGTAATAAATACATATACATATACATATACATATATACCATGCTGGGGTAAGGAAAAAAATTAGCATGAACTTGAAAACCTTAACCTGGGCTGTGTAGTATAACCGTTACAGAACAAGGGACCCACAGGCTATATGGACCCAACTCATCCCTGGCTAGAACAACCCCAGTGCATTTAGCCGTACGAACTAGAGAATATACAAAATCGTATATGCCTATATGGTGGGACTCGAACCTCCCG
The DNA here is from genome assembly GCA_030864215.1 of Capsicum pubescens. Classification (NCBI taxonomy): domain Eukaryota; kingdom Viridiplantae; phylum Streptophyta; class Magnoliopsida; order Solanales; family Solanaceae; genus Capsicum; species Capsicum pubescens. Next base: position 245,789,283 of record CM061544.1, on the reverse strand, counting down.
ACATAATCAAGGTCACTTAAGCACCAATATATATATTATAGGGGACTCGAACCTCCTAATCATATATTCATTCGGGGGACTCGAACCACCCGATCATAAGATACCCGCACTGGCTAGCGCGATTTCCAGTGTTAGTTCTTGGGACTTAACTTTCACGGCCAAGCTACACATCCCACTTTAAATCCCAATTTAAAACCATCATATCACATACAAAACCATTAAACCATTTACTTACAAAAGTCACTTCGTTGGTATCATCATACCAACACCATTTACAAGTATACAACATGCCATTACCATTATCAATCAACAAATCATTCATTTGACTTTGGGACACAAACCCATTATCTAACAAAGACACTTATTCAATTCAAATTTTAGGGACTCAGACCCATTGTCTAACAAAGACATAAATCAAGTTAATGTTTAGGGACTCAAACCTCTTTTTGCCAATTAAACCGCCAAGGCTACCAATTAAATCATAACGTGGCCAAAAAGGACTTTAAAAAATCATTTACCAACCATTCATAATCATTAGGTTAATGCCTTAGTTCAAAACTCCATTTAACACGTGACTAGTTTATTCACTTAGGCATTTTCACAAATACTTTAAGGACATGCTATTATCAAGACCAAAACCAAAGTAAAAACCATCAAGTTTAGGGTAACCCATGACCCATTTGGTAAACCATAATTTCCAAGAACCCACACATGCAAACCATTACCAAAAACATGTATAAACACAATTTAAATCAAGAGTAAACAATACTCAACAATATGCAACAAAAACCTCAACATTGGTTTTCAAAACCACCATTAATGAATCATAAACAAACTTTAAAACATATGAGTTTCATGAACTAACAATGAGGGAAGAGTCATATGCCCTATTCATGGAGATTCACGAAAGAAACTTGACCCTTAAGCCTGTGGATGAACACTTGAAGAAAACCCTAGCCCAATCTTCAAGAGGGAGTTTAGAGAGTGTTTTTGGAGAATTTTATCTTTTAAAGACGTGTTATAAGAGACCAAATGTAATACCCCATACTTTTTCCTAGCTTAAAATTGTCTCAAGAATGTAAGAAACTTATTTTGAAAGATGAATTCACTTTTGTACATATGGTATTTTCAAGATTTTCACTTTTTTTCATGTGGGAAATTGAATTAGCTTTCCAAAGATACTAATTTCATCAAAATCCGACATCGAAGGAGAAAGTTATGGCCAAAATACAGAAGGTCGTAAAAATTGCCCAGGTGCAACGGTGAGGCCGACGGACCGCCAGACTAGCGACGGACCGTCACCCACGACTGTCGCAAGGGAAATAGTGAAGCCACCTTCTGGATAAGGTGTAATGGTCAGGTTAACGGACCATCGAACTTTCAACGGACCATCGCCCAGGCCGTCGCTACTTAGGCAGTAAGCCCTTTTCTTGGTCCACGTACGACGGTCGAAACGAAGGACCATCTCCCTAGCGATGGACCATCGCACGAGCGACGGACCATCGCACGAGCGACGGACCATCGCACGAGCGACGGACCATCGCACGAGCGACGGACCATCGCACGAGCGACGGACCATTGCACGAGCCTTCCCAGGTCCTGATTCATCAAATTAAAGCCATTTTAAAAGGGACTTTTTGGTCTTTTACCACCCGTTTATATACCCAATTATATCCGACCAAAGCTCAGAAATTCCTTATTCTTTCACAACAACAAAACTAAGGTTTTCTCTCTAACATTAATCTCTAAGAACAAAATCTAGATCTTCTTCAAGAACTAAGAGATTCAATTCTTCAAGTTCAAGAATTTCAAGAAAACTCAACCCAGGTATGCATAGTGTTCATTCATGGACTCTTTTCGTCCATGAAGTCCAAGAATCCTTTTTCCAACTTCAAGTTATGGATTTTCTTTATGATTTCATGGTTGGGATGTTCTTGTTCATGTTGATAAATGAGAAATTGAATTCTTCTCCATGTTGGGTGCTAATTTTTATGTGGGTTTAATTAGTATAGATATAGATTCATGCAAACCTATGACTAAACCCTTGAATGATGAAATTAGAATGTGACAATGATGTTTAATTGTTGTACAATGATGTTTACATGTACCATGCCTACAATATGTTTGATTTAATGCCTAAATGAAGGAAAAGTGCCTAACTAGCATGTTGTCATGAAATACCCATGTATGTACAAGGTTATGCCTATCACGTGTTTGATGAAATACTTCAGTAAATGCATTGTGGTGATTATTCTGTATTCAAGCAAGTCATGATTTGTCAGTTTCCTTCTATCGAGTCCTGGGGGTACTTGTACCCGAAACATTAGTTGTGTGCCTAGATCCATGTCATGTTTTTTTACGATACTCTCAGTCAAGATGTGAATCCTTGGACTTCAGATAGTCTTATGACTCAGGAAATCTCCATGATCTCATGAACTCAGTCAGTTGTCAGATATCAGTAGTATTCCGTCAGTCAACGGAATTCAGTAACTCAGCTCATGTTCAGTTTAGTAAATTATGTTTAGTGTCTATTCATATGGGAGTAGAAATTAGCACCGAGCAAACCCAAGGATGGTAACTCACCTGTTATATGAGGGTGTGATTCTTAGAAGCAATCCTTGCGTTCCAGAACTATGTAGCTAGCATAGGTTGAGAAATCATAGCCTGCTATATGAGGGTAGATGAGTTGGCTTAGCCTGCTATATGAGGGTTCCCACTGTTCTTACTAGAGTTACCTGTTGTTTGAGGATCACTCACATGTTGTCCTTACCAGTGGTGCGGTATTGACACCCTTCCAATCAGTGCATAGATTGGACCCCAATTCAACTGTATTGCATTATTTAGGGCATGTCGGTTAGATGACTACCTCCCACAATCTCAATAAAAGAACTCAGATAGTTCTTCAGAATTCAGGACTGTCAGATACAGTCAACTTAGATACAGTACGGAACTCAGCTAGTTCCATCAGATTTAGGACTGTCAGATACAGTCACTCATGTTGTCAGTTATCAAAATTCAGTCATTAGTTATGTTAGTCATCAACATACTCATGTTATCACAATTTCAGATATAGTTACTATGTATGTATGCATGTATTCTCACGTTCATATTAGTGAGTTATCCAGTATTGTTCATGTATATGAACCCCATGCATTCAGCCTACCTCATATGTATACCAGTATATTCAAAGTACTAACGCATTTGCGCTATGGTGTCTTATACCATAGGTTCAGAGACACGAGCTCCAGAGCATCAGTAGATTCCAGATATTAGCAGTTAGAGTTAGCAGTGAGCGTCATCCTTCGAAGACATGATTATTTCCCTATTTTCTCATTAATTAGTTTATTAGTTGGAGTTAATTAGGGACATGTCTCATCAACTCCTTACTCAGATAATTCAGTCTGTTAGAGGCTTTCCAGACTATTATGTTCAGACAGTTATTTCAGTTGTTTTGGGTATTTCATACCTCGTTTTGATGTTATGTTTTACTTCAGTTATGTGAACCTTATGGCCTTTCAGTTCATGTTACCGCATTATTCAGTATATTATGCAGTATACAGGTACAAATATCTGTCATGGGTTAGTTTGTGGTCCTTCGGGGTCATGAGCACCGTGTAGCATTCCGGGTACCAGATTTGGGGCGTTACACCATAACAGGTTATAAGATATGTGGACTTAAGGGTTTTGGGGTGGGAAATGTCCGGAATACCATCAGTATAAAATATGAAAACATGATCGCAGGAGGGTACAACTATACCCTCCCCAAATCATACCCCAACATACGAGTGGTACCTACCACTCATACCCTAGGCATCAACTTGGACTCCAACACTATCCAACATACGAGTTCCTATACCAACTTGTATCATATCATACGATTGGTTCCCCCTAAACCACACCTTAGGCAGAATCCTCCGGGCTAGAATAGGACATTATACAGCTAGGTACCATACTACTCGTACCCTAACATATGACTAGTAATATGCCTAATCATACCTTAGAGAGAATGAAACCAAACCACACTGATTATGAGGGAAGGGATCCTAAAGAATACCACATCATACGACTAGTATGCCCAAGTCATATGATGTCCAGAATGCTTAACTAAGGAAATTTTCTAAGGGTCTAAAGCTAAGGTATTTCAATTCTCCCCCACTAGGAACATTCGACCTCGAATGACGAGTAAGGAAAGAACAAGTCGAGTTAACACATTATTGCACACCAAAATAACCTTTAACCAAGTTAGAAAACAAAGACATGAAACAAAGATCTTAAGAACAACACATACCTCAAGCACAAATTTCCAGAACGAGGAACAAATGTGGATACTTGGACTTCATGTCCACTTCCACTTCCCAAGTAGCTTCCTCAATCTTATGGTTCTTCCAAAGAACCTTTACCGAAGCCACTTCCTTTGTCCATAACAAACAGACTTGACTATGTAAGATCTCAATGGGGACTACCTCAAAAGATAAGGAATCTAAGATACCCAACCCTTCCAAAGGAACAACCAATGAACGATCACCTACACACTTTCTCAACATAGATACATGGATCTCCCGATGAATTAGCTCAAACTAGGAGGCAACTCAAGCTCAAAAAAAATATTTCCAACCCTCTTCAAAACCAAGTATGGGCCGACGTACCTAGGGCTTAACTTTCCTTTCTTACCAAACCACATTACTCCATTCATGGGAGACACCTTCAAGAATACCTGATCGCCAACCTCGAACTACACCTCCCTACGCCTCACATATGCATAGGACTTTTTGTGTCTTTGAGAGGCTTCCAATCTATCACGAATCACCTTCACCTTCTCCAAGGCTTGGTGAACCAAATCAGGGCCAAACATCTCACCCTTTCCAGCCTAATACCACCCAATAAGAGAATGAAATCTCCTGCCATACAATGCTTCGAAATGATCCATACCAATGCTAGAGTGATAACTATTATTATAAGATAATTCAATCAAAGGCAAATGGTTGAACCAACTACCACTATAGTAAATCACTCAAGAACAAAGCATATATTCCAATGTCTGGATGGTCCTTTTCATTTGTCTATCTAACCGCGGATGGAAAGTGGTACTAAGGCACACCTTAGTTCCTAAATATTTCTGAAACGACCTCCAAAAATAAGATGAGAATGGAGTACCACGATCCAAAATGATAGAAATAGGAGTTCCATGTAACTTCACAATCTCTGCAAGATATAACTTAGCATAATCCTCAGCTGAATAACTAGTCCTCACAGGCAAGAAGTAAGCGGACTTGGTCATCCTATCCACGATGACCTAAATCAAATCATACTAATTATGAGACCGAGGAAGACCGATAACAACATCCATGTTAATCACTTCCAATTTCCATTTAAGCAACTCAATCTCTTGTACAAACCCACGGGTCTCAAGTGCTTAACTATCAATTGACACACCATATACTTAGCCATATAGTTAGCCATATCTCGCTTCATATTATCCCACTAATAGAAATCCTTAAGACCATGATACATTTTCATAGAACTAAGATGAATAGCATAACGAGATCCATGAGCTTCGACCAAAATTCTTTCCCTCAATCCATCGATTTTGGGAATACATAGCCTACCTTGTTACCTCAAGATACCATCTCCACCAATCACAAAGTCAACAACCTTTTGTCGACCTATATTTTCTCTAATCTTCATCAAATTAGGATCTAACATTTTTTTCCTTTATCTCAAAAACAAGAGACGGCTGTGATACCTAATGCACAAACATACCACCATTCTCAGAGTCCATGAGGCAAACTCCAAGACTATCCAAATGATGAATGTCCTTCACAAAATTTCACTTATCCTCATTCACATGAACTAGACTCCCTATAGGTAACCTGCTAAAAGCATCAACAACTATGTTAGCTTTACTTGAATGGTAGTTGAGAATATATCGTAGTCCTCTAGCAACTCAAGCCACCTTATTTGCCTGAGATTTAACTCATTCTGAGTAAGTACATACTGTAGGCTCTTATGATTAAAAAAGATGTCAACATGCACCCCATGGAGAAAGTGACACCAAAGCTTCAATGCAAATGCCACAGCTAACAATTCCAAGTTATGAGTAGGGTAGTTTCTCTCATGAACTTTTAATTGACTAGAAACATAGGACATCACCCTACCATACTGCATTAGCACACATCCAAACCTAATACGAGAAGCATCATAATACACTACGAAGCCATCATTACCCTCGGGCAGGGTAAAAATCAGAGATGATATTAACTTATTGTTCAATTTCTCAAAACTACCCTCACACGCATCCGACCATAAGAACATGACCTTCTTGTGGGCCAACTTAGTCAATGGGGAAGCTATAGTCGAAAAACTTTCCACAAATCTCCTATAGTAACTGGTTAAACCCAATAAACTCTGAATATTAGTTAGAGTCGCAGGTCTAGGCCACTTCTTAACCACTGCAACCTTTTGCGGATCTACCATGATGCCTTCACTAGACATAACATGACCAAGAAAAGTCATAGCCTTCAACCAAAACTAACACTTAGAGAACTTGGCATACAAACATTGATCCTTCAAGGTCTGTAATACTGCACGGAGGTGATTGACATGATCTTCCTTACTCTTAGAGTAACCAAAATATCATCTATGAAGACAATGATGAATGAATCCAGAAACTGATGGAAGACCCTGTTCATCAAATCCATAAATGTTGCCAGAGCATTGGTCAACCCAAAAGACATTACTAGGAACTCATAATGACCATATCGGGTACTGAATGCACTCTTAGGGATATCCAGTTCCCTAATATTAAGTTGATGATAACCTGACCTGAGGTAAATCTTAGAGAAACACTTCGCACCTTGAAGCTGATCAAACAAATTATCGATCCTAGGAAGAGGATATTTATTCTTTATAATCATCTTATTCAGCTGACGATAATCAATACTCATTCGAAGGGATCCATATTTCTTATGCACGAACAACACAAAATAACTCACGGAGACACACTAGGATCGATAAAACCTTTATCTAATAGATCCTTCAGTTGCTCTATAAGCTCTTTCAACTCGATCGGAGCCATTCTATAAGGAGGGATAGAGACAGGACGAGTGTTTGAAACAAGATCAAACCCCAACCAATTTCCCTAGCGGGAGAAATACCAGGAATATCATCAGGGAAAACCTCAGGAAACTCATTAACCACAAGAATGAATTCTAGAGATGGACCTTTCGAGTTAGAATCTTGAACCCGAACCAAATGATACAAACAGCCTTTAGAAATCATCCTTCGGGCTCTAAGATATGAGATGAACCTTTCCTTAGGTACTCTAAAGAACCCCTTCCCATACAATGATCGGCTCATTAGGGAATTTGAACATCACCTTACGGGTCTAACAATCTAGGAAAGTATAGTACGAATGTAACCAATCTATCCCCAATATGACACAAAGTCAACCATATCCAACTCTATCAAATCCATAAGAGCTTCTCTACCACGAAGAGATACCACACACATACCCTATATACTATTTTAGCAATTACATAGTCACCAATTGGGGTAGATACAAAAATAATTAGAATTAAACTCAGGACCAAAACCAAAATGCACAACCACAAACGGGTCACATAAAATAGAGTGGACCCTGGATCAAGTAAATAATACACATCATGGGAGAAGAGTTTTGAATATACCAATAATGACATTAGGTGATGCCTCAAAATCCTAATAAGACATAAGATCATATAAGCGATCCCGGCCGGTGCCAATACCATAAGAAGAAACACATATAGACGCAACACCCTTTGGTACAGGGGCAGATGAAGAGGAAACTGGAACCTTGTTGGACCTAGAATCCATCCTAACATGATAGTCAAGGTATATATGAGCAATCTAACCATAATTAAAACATATGTTCTTCTTTTCCTCACAGACCCAACTGTACAACCGCCCACTAAATCTACAAGGAGGGTGGCATGGAGCTGAATGAGCCCCACTAGCCTGAGTTTGGGATTTTTATGCCCGGGACCCACCTTTATGATGAGTACGATAATCACCATATGACTTTGGGTTAGGATCACTAGCCGTGGATAAAGAACCAGAACTCCCCCACTTCTTCTTTGGCCACTTACCGCTATCTCTACCACTTTGCTCAGAAGGCTTAATTTTCTTCCCCTGCCTCTCATTAAACTCAAACTGCTTTCTTTTTACTTTCTCTACCTGTTGTATGCACATAACCAACCTAGAGATATCAATTTTCTTAATTAACAAGGCATCCTTACTTTCAAGGATCAACTCATGAGACAGTTCTGAAGCAAACTTACGCATTCTAGCCCTCATACTAGAAACCAACTCAGGAGCATACCTAGATAACTGATGAAACTTCAAGGCATACTCCTTGACATATATCTTACCTTTTCTCAAATTCACAAACTCTTCCGCTTTCATTTCCCTCAACTTCTGAGGAAAGAAACAATCCAAAAAAGCGCTAAAGAAATCCTCCCACAAGGCAGAACCAACATCCTCTCCTCTCGACTGTTCCCACTCTTCATACCACTGGTAAGCCATATTATTTAATTAGTAGGCATCAAGCTCAACACTTCTACCTCCGAAGCATGCATAATTCAAAATATTTTCTCTATTTCATCAAAAACTTTGATGATCCTCCTCAAACTTACTACCCACAAACATAGGATAATGAAACCTCATGAACTGGCCAACCCTTATGGCCTTAAAAGATAGAGTAATAGGAATACCACACTCAGACTGAGAAGCTACCAATTGAGTCAATAGAGTAATAAAGAAATAAAACTCATCATTAGTAACCTCTCCTTGAGGCGACTGACTATGAGTATCACCCTCAGGAGAAGATATAGTAGAGATAGGTAGAACCCCATAAGTACAGTCAGATGTAAAGACCCTTGACCGAGTCTAGACTCCAGAAGTAGAATGTGTCCCATAAATATTGTCCCCAATTGGGATAGAGGTGTTTGCATGAACATCAGATCTTCTTGGAGGCATGATCTGAAAGATAAGTAAATGGACCCAAGACCTTAGATTCTATATCTCGAAATAAGATAACAAGGAAGTGAAACATTCCTAAAAGTCTCATAGACCCTCGCTTATAAGTGTGGCGCACTTCACATTCATAAAAGAGACACTACTTGACACGGCTTTATGGAGACCTAACTAAACATAAACCTAGGCTCTGATACTAACTTGACATGACCCAAATCATGACCTTGTCGTAATGAGAATCTCAAGCCCAACAAGGATCGGAGATCACCCGGCTAACCAATCAAACCACTGATATATACCCTGAATCAGATGAATTACGAACATATAACAACATAAGGTGATTGACAACACAATGAGTTTGGGATAGGTCCAAGACCATGATCAACCCAAATAAGTCTACCGTCCAATGCCCAACCAACAACCTTACCAAAACTAAAATAATAAACAAGTCCATATCTATACCAAAACATACCTAAGTCCATATCTATACCATAACCTATCCAAGTCCACAGTTTGACCATACAAAGCCTCTAAAAAAATCCAAGAACATCCAGTCGGGACATGCCCCTAACCATAGCCCAAGCTAATGTCCAAGTCTAAACCAATAAAGACCTAAGAAAACTCAAGGCAGGAAATAGAGCCTTTCGAAGTATAAAAGCTCACCACTTCAAATCACCACAAGTTATTCCCGAGTCCAATCACTGAGTAGGAAGTGTAAGAATATGATCAACACCTACAGCTTGTGAGGATACAACATTGAAGACGGTTAGTAGATGAAGCTCTAGCATGGAACACAAAGAGAAGGGTAAAATAATGCCAATAGTTCAAATCAAATCAATCAATGCATATAACCAATACAACATATACATATACATATACATATACATATATACCATACCGGGTAAGAAGCAAGATTAACATGAACTTGAAAACCTTAACCTAGGTTGTGTAGCATAACCATCATAGAACAAGGCACTCGGCAGCTCTCCCCTAGATGGAAGGGCCTCAGTACATGTAGCCGCACGAACCAGAGAATATTCAAAAACATATATGCCTATATAGGGGGACTCGAACCTCTTGGCATAATCAAGGTGCTCAAAAACCAATACATGTATTATTTTCACAACCCAAAAATGAGGGTCATGATGGCACTTGTCGGGTCGTACCTTGACAAGTAAGCCTATCACCCAAACTAATACAAAAAGGGGAAAACACAGAAATATCCCAACGTAAGGCTTCTACAACGAAGATGAACCATATAAGTAATCATAATAATGGAAAAAGAACTTATCCAAAATACCAATTGTCACACCCCTTTTTTAACCAAAAATATTAATTTATTTTAAGTTCGAAAGGGTTTTTATTATTAAAGTCACAAAATAAAGAATTATTTCAAAAAAGATTCATTTTATAATCAACTCAGAGTCGCCACTTGGCATAATCGAGTGTGCCAAGTCACCTTTGAAAATCTTTTTTCAAAACTATTTTTGACTAGTTCAAACTGGTTTGTGAACAGAGATTCCGGCTAAGGAATTCTGTTGACCGAGGGGAAGGTGTTAGGCACCCCTCGGTTTCGTGATTCGACCACGGTCACTTGGTAAAGAATATCGGCTAATTTGACACTATGAATGTATAAACCACACAAAACACATAAAACAATCAATCAAACATAGAAAATTAAATACATCCAAAATATAGTGTCTAGTCCAATTATACAGTCCAAAAATAGAAAAATATGGAAATGTAAACCTGTGCTAACCTACACTAATCCTAAACTATGCTCCAATGCTTACCTATTGCCTCGTTCCGTCATCACGGACGTTCGTCGAGTACAAACTACTTTGGGGTATTCCCCGGTGAATAAACAAAAATATCTCGGGGCATTCCCCGGGCAAATGAATACATCTTCAAATCTTGTGCGATAAAGTAGAAAAAAACATTCACACGCACATTTAATCATTCAACAAAAAAAACACCTAAAATTTACCTACCCGACTTTGCATATGCCTACCCAACTCAACCTAAAACATGATACTATCACGTTTAACATCACAAATTGTCTTAAAATAAATCAACAATAATAAATTAGGACTAATCCATATTCATTTCACCAATTTTTGATCCCGACCCCAAATCAACAATTCACGATCACCATTTTAATAATCCACAATCATTGCCAATGAAACCAAACAAAGAATCAAAATAACCAAAACACTCATATCATATCATGCTTCACATAAATCAAACACATATAATGAAATAAAAGTGAGAATAGATAGAATTCAACCTCCGATCATGCTTTCAAAATCAATGTATTAGTCCAATTAATACCGCGAGAATCTACGTCCGATAACCTCGACTCAAACCTCAACCACAAACTCCAAAATCATTGATTTCAACCTGAATCGCATCTCAACTATGATTGAACCCCAACTCTTGTCCACCCATTTGCGTTTCCAATAATCCAATACCAAAAAAATTGTGAAGTAAACAACAAACCACACTTACTTTAAGATGCACCGATCTGTTCTATTTATTCCCCAGTGAGTTTGGGATGGGATCAAAAGATTTTTGGTCTGATATGTTATTTTCATCTCTCCGGAGTTCCGATGATCTCCGACGGTGATGGATAGATGGAGTACGGCTCATATCTCAGGCGAAAATAGCGGTTCCCAGTGAGATTTCACCGTAACAAGCACCTCCACCATTGTTTCTCTCTTCTCTCTCACTTAAACTCTCAAATTTTTATTATTTTTCTCTCAAGTTTCTCCCAAATTTCTCACTCTCTCTTTGATCTCTCTTCGTCTATCTATTTCTCCCTCTCTTGTCTCCCTATTCTCACGTTGTTTTCTCTCAATATCCCTTCACTCAATCCTCTTCTTTTCGATTAACTCTTTTTTATGTGTTTCTTACAGTGTGCTTTCTAGTGGGTTTTATGTGAATTGTGTGTGTCTTTCTTTGTACCAGTGAGTGCATATGTAATGTTGTTCATCTGTATTTACTATGTGTTCTGTGATGTGCGGATATTTGGTATGAATTTGTTCCCAGTGTGTGAATTATGAGTAGTGTATTGTATACCCAAAATGGAAATAGTAAGGTCTGTGTAATTTAAGTGGGTCCCCTATTTGTGAGTGGTGTCTCCATTATCCCCTTTTTCTATTTTGTAGTATTTCCATTGGAAAAAATATAGGGTAGGGGGTAGGGTAGTGGGGTGAGGGTAGGGGTATATGGGGCAGGGTGTGATGTGGGTGAGTTGATAAGATAGGATTAATTTGTTAGGGATGTATTGAAATTTTGTTATTTTTTGTATTTTTTAGGGTATAATCACATAGGTGAGGGTGTATAATAACGTAAGGTAAAAATAGATGAATTAGGTTTTTGGGAGGGACAAAATTAGGTGTCTACATTATGCCCCTTTTTGGGTGTAAACACAGTATTTTTAGACAAAAAAAAAGTAGACACCGAGATTAAATTTTTACCCGACCATTATTTGAGGAAAGAATCAAAAGGAAGGAAGGAGACCAAGTCTACATCAGGAAATCCTACCTACCCAATTTATAAGGGAAACCATTTACAGATACCTCCAAAGGAAGGAGAAGGACTATACCAAGTTGGAGAGTCGAGTGAGGTTCCATCGAGTTTTCAGTCCGCAGCTCTGTCATTACTCTTGACTTGCTATTTCATCGCCCTATTCTTCAGGTGGGCTCCTGACTTGTAATTTCTTCAACTTGTTGCTTAGTTTTCAATTTCTTCACCCTGTTCTCCAGGTGGCTCCTGACTTGCTATTTTTTAATCTGTTGACTTTCAATTTCCTCGCCTTGTTGCTTGACTTTTAACTTCTTTACCTTGTTGCTTGACTTTCCATTTATTCGTCATGTTCTTAGGGAGGGCTCCTGAAATCACATCAAAACTAGAAAGAAAATTATTCCAAACAAAGATTATGATAAAGAGAGGTTTCATTTGCAAAAAAAGTAAATTTCCAAACAACAGGAATTAATTTTTTGCCCCAGTTTATCATCAGAGGACTTTTGTGAAAGTCATGTCATAACTACTTGAAAATCCAAACAAGGAAATGCATCTTCTATGGGTTACTTAGAATGATTCGACTAGAAGGTACATCTTCTAGAATCAAGAGGAATGACTCGACTAAAGGTACGTCTTATAGGAATCAAGGGGAATGACTCGACTAAAAGGTATGTCCAATAGGAATCAAGGGGAATGACTCGACTAAAAGGTACGTCCTATAGGAATCAAGGGAAATGACTCGACTAAAAGTTACATTTTATAGGAATCAAGGGGAATGACTTGACTAAAAGGTACGTCTTATAGGAATCAAGGGGAATGACTCGAATAAAAGGTACGTCTTATAGGACTCAAGGGGAATGACTCGACTAAAAGGTATGTCTTATAGGAGTCAATGGGAATGACTCGACTAAAAGGTACGTCTTATAGGAATCAAGGGAATGACTCGACTAAAACGTACGTCTTATAGGAATCAAGGGGAATGACTCGACTAAAAGGTACGTCTTATAGGAATCAAGGTGAATAACTCGACTAAAAGGTATGTCTTATAGGAATCAAGGGGAATGACTCAACTAAAAGGTACATCTTATAGGAGTGAAGGTTTAATTTAAGAAGTGTATCACCTAGCAAATGAAAACTTAAATTCCTGGACAAGAAAGTGTGTCTCCGAGGGATATAGTATGATGTATTTTTACCATGATTTGATTATCAAACTTGTCCAGCAACATTGCTTCCTGCATTTGTAAAAGTGAGGCATTGTAGCCCTTGAATTTATGCTCTAAAGTCCTTTCTTTGAAGGTAATATATTTTTTGTTTCATCAAAGAAAACTTGTGAGTTTAAAACATGGTGGCTGGTTTGTGGCTTTAGCTTTTGCGGTGATCTCTCTTACCCTCGTCATATTTAATCTTGCTTCCAACCATTAGCATATGTCATTGACTTACTGCTTCATTGACCCGAACTCAGATTATTAAGAGTGACTCTAAAAATACCCAGTATCTATACTTTGCCATGTTTCTCAGATAAACCCGTTTTAACCTTGGTATTTCATGAGTTCCCAGACTTGTCTGTTGACAAAATTTTCTGCATGCCTCATTTCGGCTCACAATCATGTCTCTTTTATGTGCTGGCTTTTGTCTTGCTTTGTGTAATTGAAGAAGTTGGTAGCCAGTTTTGAAATCTTTTCTTACTTTCTTTGACATGAACTTGGCTTAAAGACAAGAGAAAAATGACAATGATTTTTTTATTTAGATAACTTACTCAAGAAAATTAAATAAAATAAGGAGAAGAAAATGAATGTCACCATTTTGAAAAGAGAAAAGAAAACTTATCTTAAAATGACAACAACTCTAGTGATTATGACACGCCTTTGGATTAAGCTGCCTAATCTTTTCATCCAAACTTTCAACCAATTGTTCTTGAGTTAATGGCCCTGAAACTGAGTTACTTCCTTGGGCCAATTGTATTTAAGACCTCATACGGCTAGTGACACCTTGAAAGGTTTTCACTAACAAGCCTCTCTCATTTTTCTCTTAGCTCACCATCGCCTTATGGTGACCATAAAGGTTTTCACCTATGAAACTCTCTCATTTTTATTTCTCTCAATTTACCATTGCCTTACGGTGCCCGTGAGGGTTTTCACCAATAAGGATCTCTCATTTTTATTTTCTATTGATTTCTTACACTGAGGAAGACAAGTAGTTCCCAAATGCATCCTTATATCCATTGCATGCTTAGCCATAACATCCTTAAAGATTGATCTGAAGGTCTTTCTTTGGTTGTAACTCGGATTTTGGATAAGGTTATAAATAAAGGATGGCATGAGTCTCAAACGACACTTGAAGTGTGGTAGGACTTGCAAATTTTGGAATCGACTCAAATAATGAGGATTAACTCATGCCCCCATTTCTTTTGACTGGGTAATCTTAAATTCTTTATTTGGTTGGATCGAGACCAGAGTAGGGCAGCCTACGTATCTCACTCCCGAGAGAGGAGAATCAGGTCGCATGTAGTTTCGGCAACTTATTCTTTTGCTTTATTCTAATTTTTTTTCAATTAACTCTTTTTTTCGGACCTTTCTGAATCTATTTTACTTGACACTTTTTTCTTTTCTTTTTTTTGACACACATTTTTTAAAAACTTTTCTGACTCTATTCTTTTGCACGATACTTATCTTTTGAGCCTTGTTGACTATATCCTTATTCCAAAAAGGGGTATGAAAGAAAATAGAACTAAATCTTAAATGGGGTAAACAAAGGATGACACAATGTTTGGATAGCATCATAAAATGCTTTCATCATATCAATCCTTGAAAATACAAGTACATGTCATGCAATATGATAGTGAAAGATGAAGATTATTTGTGACATTTTTTACAACACTAATTTTAACTGAGCCTGCGCGTCGCTACTTCTTCTGCAAACTCCACCATTGTTGTACATTCCTCATGCTTTTGTGGAGCTAATTTTTCTATTCATTTTGATGTAGGATCACACATCCACTATTTGACCTAATTGAGACATGTCTTTTAATTGATGACCAAGTTATTCTTGTGATTCTAAAAATATTTGCCTTAATTTTCAAATAATGCTTCAACTTGTCACCAAATATCCCAGCACTCTACATATTTTCTCAGATGTTTTTTCTAACTTTAGCTCTCTGATTCAATGTTTCATGGTTAAATTAAATTTTGAGATCTGGCTGAAAATTCCGTAGGCATGTCATATCACTAGAATCAACATAAAATGTACTGTATAAAGATAACAAACAAACAGCGCATATTTGAAACACAAAGGGAAAGGGATACTTCATTAGTTGAAATAAAAGATAGAAGGGTTTGAACATAAACGACAGAGGGATAAAACAAGATAGATCCCGAACTACAACCCTAAAATAATTCGAATAATAGAAAAGAAAAGAAAATAGACTACCAAATATCCATCCTAGTCAGGAGAGAAGTGACTTCCCAATTGCTAAGCTTGACATCTTAGCCATTAGTTTGCATATCAGCATGACTAAAGCTTTTCTCACTATCAATGTTCTACTCCATAATTGATCCATCTTGAATTATCTTTTCAATTTTTCTTTTTAAATCTTGACAATCTTCAATACTATGAACCTGAGCATCAGAATGATATGCACATCGTATATTAGGATCAAAATTTCTTGAACACCGATTAAGAGTGTACCCAAGGAGAGGAGTGATCATGCCCCACTGTACCACTCTCTGAAATAAACTGGAATACGACTCTCCAATTGGTGTGAAGCAATCTCTCGACTTCTGCATCATTTTATTATTTGGCTTGGATCGAGAATCGGGACTATAAGGGCTTTGGTATGTTTGTGGAGTTAGAGGATGACTCTAAGGAGTTGGTGTGTTCCATTGTGGGTAAGATGGGGGTTGAACATGTCATTGCGCATTATATACTAGATATGGAGGTGGAGGAGCAGAGTATAATAGATTTTAGGAGTGATTTTATGGAGCTTGGGCATGAACTTAGGCTTTAGCCTGAGAGCGACGATGATGTGGTCTTCTTGACCGTGCCCTCTGTCCAACTACAATAGCATATGCATCTTCCTCATTCTTCTTCCCCCTAATACTTCCTAAACCCTTTTGAATTGCTTAAGTAGTTGCTTTCAATGTTTCAAAACTCATAATGCGATCGGTCTTAATTCCATCATCTATCATCTCTCCTATTTTGAGAACCTCAATAAATGACTTACCTAATGCAGGTAACAAGTGTTGATAATATGTTTCATCCTGCTCTTGAATAAACACCTCCACTATCTTTCTTTCTTTCATTAGAGGTTTCACCCTAGCAACTTGTTCACGCCATCTGATCGTATGCTTCCTGAAACTCTCAATATTCTTCTTCTTCATGCTGGTTAGGATTTTTTGTCAGGGATCAATTCCATATTATATTGAAATTTTTTCTCAAATTCGTTAGCAAAATCATCCCAACTATTCCACCTATCAATATCCTGATCAACAAACCACTCTGAGTCTAGACCCGAAAGACTCTCACCAAAGTAAGCAATAAGCAGTTCTTTTTTTCTCCAGCACCTCTTAGTTGGTTAGAATAGCACCTTAAATGTGCCACTGGGTCCCCATGTCGATCATATTTCTCAAACTTTGTCATTTTAAAGACGAGGGAAAGGTTGACATCTGGAAACATGCATAAGTCCTTATATGAGACACTTTTGTACCCCCAAAGTCCTTAAAAGCTCTTCATAGCTAGTTCCAAACTTTTCACCTTTCGGGACATCTCCTCTTGTTCTTCTATCATAACAGGCTTTTCAGCATTAAGATGAAATTCGAGCGGTTGAGTGTATCCATAAGGACCAATCAACTTAAATGTGGGATTAAAAGCATGATGCTGATCACCAGAACTATTCAACACAGGAACATTTGCAGAGTAGGGAGGTACAATCGGTGGATAAACATCAAAAGTAGGAGCATCTTTTGGGGGTGGTGCTGCAAAAATATGAATAGTATGTGGAGCAGAGCATATGGTAGTCTTATGTTGAGGATTGAGGAAATGAATATTGGAAGTATTTGGATAGTATTGCCTCAGAGTAGATGCTGATGCATATTGTAACGTGTCAACAATAATAGGAAACTATGCATGTGACACTGGAGGCAAGCCAGAAAGATATTCCAGATTATCAGTAATAAATTGAGAAGGTGACAACCCATTAGCCCAAGCTCGATGCACTTTTATCATTTGCTGCCTCAATTTATGAATCTCTTCATTAGCTTCTAAATTCTCATTCCCCGAACTCCCTATCGATTAGTGACCACAACCTCGGTATTCCTTTTTTACATAACCTTCTCTTCAACATGGAGCAATATAGAGGACCAGCCAAAATTTCACAAACCAACCACCTTAAACTAACTAGACAAAAGATAGCAAATGCATTAGAGTTTAACACTTTCTCAAAACCTTTTTCCTCATCTTATTATGAAAAGATCACCGAACCCAAGGGCACCTACGTATCTCACCCCCGAAATAGGAGAATCAGGTGTGCGTAGTTTGTGAAATCTTGCCAAAATGGCCGATTAAACTCTTTTTCCTATTTCTTGAAACTTAAAAGAAAATAACAAATTGTCAATAGAATTGACGAAAATCTTTTTGCATTTTTCAGGTTTAAATCCCTATACAAAATGAAACCTATGATTACCAAAGCATTTTTTTTGGGGTTTTGATTTTGAACTTGATACGAAAATGAAACTTGAAACTACTAAAGGAATTTTTTTTTGTAGTTTTCTTTTGAAGATGTATATGAAATATCTAATATAATAAAGATTGGAAAAAAATCTTTTTGGATTTTTAAAAAATAAGATCCCTGAACCAACAATAGGTTACCTATGTATCTCACTCTCGGGAGAGGAGAATTAGTGGTGCGTAGTTTGTCCAGATTGAACAATTAACGATTAACTGACAGATTGACCCTAACTTAAGAGACACGACCAAAGAAAGACGAATAAAATCTTTTTTTGGGGGGGGGTTTAATCAGACACTTCACATAAAACTGACATCAACAACTATGAAAGAAAAATCTTTTTGGTATTTTCGTTATATAAAATGTACAAAACTTCTATCATTTTTTATTTTTATTTTATAAAAACTCCTAAAAGAAAATCTTTTTGAAATTTTCGAATTATGAATGCTTTCTAAAGAAGACAAAGGAAAATCTTTTTGATGTTTTTATTTTTTTCGGAAAATGAGTGCAAAAAGTAAAACATCTCTTTGGATTTTTGAATTGTGAAAGACGAAAGCCATAAAGAACTCTAAAAACTTATGAAATTCTTTTTTTCTTTTCAACTCACTTTTCTTCTTCTTCTATTTTTTCAACATTTTCTTCCCTTCGCACTTTACTTCTAACACATGTTTTTCCCAAATCAGTCCGTCAAATGACCACGTTACCCTCAGAGTTGCAACATTTAGCACGTAGGAATTCTTTAAAGGTGAGTCTCCTACAAAGGGCCACGCGGGTCCAGCTAGGTCTTAATATGATGTAGATAAGCATGTCCTAAAGGTTGAACTACGCTGGGGTCCACTAACAAGGCTGTTCGAGGCAGCGTATGGTCGATAGTGGCTGTGAGAGATTTCCACCCAATCCATAACACCGTCGGATCCCCCTCCTAAAATAAGGGTGACTCAACTAGAGGTCGTGTACAACATATGTACTATGATTTATTGCAGAAAGAATGACTCGAGTTATGCACATGATGCCAGATAAAAAACGGTAACACATAAAGAAAAACTGTAAACACGTAGAAAGTAGGCACTCAACAATGATAAAATAAATATGAACAATAACACAAACAATGTCTATACACCCATAATGTCAAACTACGACGATACAACTCTAAAAGATAAGCTAGAATTCTGAAAAATCCCCAGCAGAATCGCCAGAGCTGTCACACCCCTTTTTTAACCCAAAAGATTAATTTGTTTTAAGTGCGAAAGGGTTTTTATTATTAAAGTGAAAAAATAAAGAATTATTTCGAATTGGATTCATTTTATAATAAACTCAGAGTCGCCAATTGGCATAATCGGGTGTGCCAAGTCACCTTTGGAAATCCTTTTTCAAAACTATTTTTGACTATTTTAAACTGGTTTACGAACAGAGATTCTGGCTAAGGAATTTTGTTGACCGAGGGGAAGGTGTTAGGCACCCCTCGGTCCCGTGGTTCGACCACGGTCGCTTGGTAAATCACATCGGCAAATTTGACACTATAAATGTATAAACCACACAAAACACATAAAACAAACAATATAACACACAAAATAAAATAAATCCAAAATATAGTGTCCAATTATACAATCCCAAAATAGAAAAATGCGGAAATGTAAACCTATACCAACCTAAATTAATACTAAACTACGCTCCAATGATTACCCAATGCCTCAGCCCTTCGTCACAGAACTTCTCCAGGTATAAAATACTTTGGGGCATTGCCCGTCGAATAAACAAAAATACCTCGGGGAATTCCCCGACCAAATGAATACATCTTCAAATCTTGTGAGATAAAGTAGAAAGAAACATTCACGCACACATTCAATCATTCAACAAAATACCACCTAAAATTTGCCTACCCGGCTTAGCATCTGCCTACCCTACTTGACCTAAAACATGATACTATCATGTTTAACGTCAATATTTGTGTCAAAATAAATCAACAACAATAAATCAGGACTAATCCATATTCATTTCATCAATTTTTAATCTTGACACCAAATCAATAATTCACGATCACCATTTTAACAATGCACAATCATAGTCAATGAAACCAAACAAAGAATCAAAATCACCGAAACACTCATATCATATCATGCTTCACACAAATCAAACACATTTAATGAAATAAAAGTGAGAAGAGATAGAATTGGACCTCTGATCACGCTTTCAAAATTAATGTATTATTCCAATTAAAATTGGGAGAATCCACGTCCGATAACCTCAACTCAAACCTCAACCACGAACTCCCTAATCATAGATTTCAACCCGAATCATAACTCAGCTATGAATGAACCCCAACTCCTGTCCACCCGTTTGTGTTTCCACCAATGCAATACCAAAAAAATTGTAAAGTAAACAACAAACCACACTTAATTTCAGATGCACCAATCTGGTCTCTTTATTCCCCAGTGAGTTTGGGATGGGATCAAAATATTTTTAGTCTAAGATGTTATTTACGTCTCGCCAGAGTTCCAGTGAGCTCCGAAAATGACAGAAAGAAGGAGTATGGCTTAGATCTCAGGCAAAAATGGTGATTCCCGGCAAGATTTTGCCGGAACAAGCACCCCCACCGTCGTTTCTCTCTTCTCTCTCACTTAAACTCTATGATTTTTATTATTTTTCTCTCAAGTTTCTCCTAAATTTCTCACTCTCTCTCGAATCTCTCTTTGACTCTCCATTTCTCTCTCTCTCATCTCTTTGTTTCTCTCTCTCTCGTCTCCCTATTCTCATGTTGTTTTCTCTCAATCTCTCTTTACTCAATCTCTCTTTACTCAATCTCCCTTCACTATATCCCCTTCTTATCAATTAACTTTTTTATGCATTCCTTATAGTATGCATTCTAACAGGTCTTTGTGTGAATTATGCATGTTTTTCTTTGTACCAGTGAGTACGTGTGTATTGTTGTTTAGCTATATGTATTATGTGTTCTGCGATGTGTGAATATTTGGTATGAATTTGTTCCCAGTGTGTGAATTGTGAGTAGTGTATTGTATACCCAAAATGGAAATGGTGAGGTCTGTGTAATTTAAGTGGGTCCCCTATCTTTGAGTGGTGTCTCCATTATCCCTTTTTTTCATTCTGTAGCTGTGTATGTATTTTCGTTGGATTGTGTAGGGGGTAGGGTAGTAAGGTAGGGGTAGGGGTAGGGTGTGAGGTAGGTGAGTTGGTTAGGATAGGATTAATTTGTTAGGTAGTTATTGATATTTTGTTATTTTTGGTATTTTTGTGGGGTATAATCACATAGATGAGGGTGTATGATAACGTGAGGTAAAAATGGATGAATTGGGTTTTTCGGAGGGAAAAAATTAGGTGTCTACACCAATCATGCCCAAAACCAGGAGTTAATCGTGTAGAACTACTAATACAATTCAAGAGTCAAATACATCAGAAAAATAACCACAAAGTAATAATATTTGTCTCCAAATACTAATAAAGACATAACTACTATAGAAAGATAGAGGTGAACTTCGGACGCATAAATGTCCAACCGCTACCTTGGAAGTTCCAACAATCGCTCGAGTCAAGAAAGTTGAGGCGCACTCGATCTAGGACCTGTATCAAAAGGGTGCAGTAGGCATGAGTACAGTCTACTTGTATTCAGTAGGTATCATAGGCCGACCAAGCAAAGTAGTAAATAAAGCATACAAAATATACACTAAGTGCACGTCACCTGTAATCACAAAATATCCCACAATGATAGTCCATACCGCTTCCACTAACAGTTCTAATATATCACATATATTGCAACAAGTTAGAACTAGGTCATCGCACAACCTTCGGGATCGCCGCACAATTACTGTATACACCTATGGAGCTAAAGCTTTCCGACATACGACCCATGGGGGGTTTGTCAACCCGAATACAATCCACATATCTCATATCTCCTTTTCGTTATATCCCTTAGAAACGGTTTTATAAGGTGTTATAATATCTCTTTCCCGACACATCCCTCGGGGAGGGTTTTAAAAAGATGTTGCCAATATTTCTCAAATGTTGCCACGATGGTACCAATGTTTCATGAATGAGTATGATATGATGATGTAATGCTCACAACTAATAAAAATGAGTATTTTCACAATCAACCATAATGATATATTTTCACAACCAACCACATGATATATTTTCACAACCAACAACAATGATACATTTCAACAACCACATGAGCCAATATCCGCTCATTATTTTTGTTTCATCCATAAATTTCCACATGTCTCATATGCCAATAAAGTATGAATATAATCACAAAAAAATAATGAAACCACATTAAGCATTTTAGCAACACAATACAATTATTCACATGTATTCAAGGCTATCAATATCACATAAAACCCCATACGGTCACACATATCACATAATATCTCAATTTCAATAATTATATCACATATAGGCTCCCACACGGGTACAAAACATAGATAATCATTTTTCATGATTAGTTCCCACCCTTAACATGTATTTTGTATCATCATTTACTACCAAGCCCAGCCTGAAAGAGTTAAGTCATAACCTACCTCAAAAGTTGAAATCGGTCTGCTACATTTCAAACCCACAATCTTAATTTTCACGAACAAACTCAAACTCTACCAAAAACATCAAATATGAAATCTACGCTTCAAAACAAAACCAATGACACCCATATTGACTAATTTTGGTTTGGGGTTAAAATAGACCCCCAGAATGGGTTTCTGAAAAAGAAGGGCACAATTGAAACTTTACTTCAAAAACATATTCTATATATTTTTAAGAACCTACAGCTTAAAACCCAAGTTAAATCAAGTCAAAAATGAGGTTCAAATCAAAGAAATATCATTTTTGAGCCTTACCGGATAAATTCTTTGAAATCCAGGTTAAAATCAAGAATCAAAGTTGTTTTAAAGGTTAAATTGATGAAAAACTAGTAATTATAAGATAAAAAAATTATTCAACTGAAAAGGAGTGAAATTGGAGTTTAAAATCAAGTCTTAAGATGTTTGGGGTTTTGAGAAATTAATCAAGAAATTACTAAGAAAAGGATAAATTCTTACCTTAAATCCATAATAGAACCAAGAAATAGGTATTAATCTAGCTTCACAAGATCTCACAAACTTTACTTTTAAGCTCCCATAGTATTTTAGAATTTAACTCCCAAGAGGAAGGTGAAAGAATGAGCAAAAATGGATAAAAAGGGTTATTTATATTGTACCCGGGTTACCAGACATTTAACACACAAAACTCATTCCTCAATCCCGATTTACCCTTTATGTATCTAGTTTCACCAGCAACCTGGTGCACCAAATATTTTAAATTCGATGGGGTGCCCAAAGTTCGATCGGAGTTGGATATACGTAAACGAACTATGTAACCACACTAAATTCGACACTCAGAATTCAATGGCGATATCATAATTTCAGAAAAACATCATTTTCAAAAAGTCGACCCCATAAATCCAAAATCACAATTTTCCAAACCGAGGGTCGAAATGAGATTTAAAAGTAGTAAACTTATACCAAATAGAAGGGGAGTCTTGTAGCAACTGGTAAAGTTGTTGCCATGTGACCAGGAGGTCACAGGTTCAAGCCTTGGAAACAGCCTCTGGCAGAAATGCAAGGTAAGACTACGTATGATACACTCTTGTGGTGGGGCCCTTCACGAACACCGCTCATAGCGATAACTTTAGAGCACCGGGCTGCCATTTTTTAAACTTATACCAAATAGGTCACCACCCTAAAATCGACGTTCTGGATCTGCTGGCGAAGTCAGATTTTCCATCCGAGGTCAGCTCGATCAAATGTGGGTCCCATACCCATATTTTTTATTTTCCAACTTTTTGATTAATAGGTCAAAATGAGTTTGGGTGCACTGGGACCCAAACCAAAGGTCTACCTAGCCTAAAATTGATATTCCAAAGTTACTGGCGCAGTAATTTGGCCATTCGTCGCATAGATCACAAGATATCCACATAAGTCCAAAATAAGGCTCTCGAAGCCATCAAAAACCACAATATCACATAAATAGTACCAAAATACATAGAAAATCATGTCAATCACTCCCACACACCAGAAATATCATAATTCTACTATGGGGAGGGGTTAAAATAGTCAAATTACACAAAATCATAAATTTCACATATTTCATCAAATATTTAGATCGTTACATCATCCACCACTAAAAATCTAGTTTGTCCTAGAACTAAGGCAAAGAAATACCTGAATCAATGATGAGCTAAGGATAAGAACTACGCATATCAGACTCAACCTCCCAAGTAGTCTCATCTACAAGTCGATGTCGCCACTGAACCTTAACCCCAGGGATAACTCTAGAGTGCAACCTCCTAACATTCTTAGCCAAAATAGAGACCGGCTCCTCAACAAAGGATAATCGCTCATCTAATTGAACTGACTCCCAATGAATGACATGAGATCATCAGGGATATTGCGATGAAGCATAGAAACATGAAAAAACTGGATTAACAGCTGATAGATCAGGGGCAAAGCCAACTTATAAGTCACATCAATAACAGTATAAAGAATCTTAAATAGAACAATATACTAGGGACTAAAGTTGCCCCTCTTCCCAAACCTCATCACACCTTTCATGAGTGAAACTTGAAGAAAACATGATCTCCAACACCAAATCTTAAGGCACGAAGTTTATGATCAGCATAACACTTTTGCCTACTCTAAGCCACTCTAAGTCTATACTGAATGACCCAAACTCTATCCAAAGAATCACAAAGAAAGTTCATACCTTGAGGTCTCACCTCTGAAACATCAAACTAACCTACTGTGGAGCGACAACATCTACCGCACAATGCCTCAAAAGGAGTCATATCAATACTGGAATGGTAGCTATTATTATATGCAAACTCTGCTAAACACAAATGTTGCTCCCACTGGCCACCAAAATCCATCACGCATGCACGAAGCATATCCTCCATAACCTCGATAGTCTGCTCTGACTGGACATCAATCTGGGGGTGAAACATTATTCTAAGATCAACCCGAGAACCCAACTCCTTTTGAAAAGTCTTCCTAAAGTTTATGTGAACACAGAACCTTGATCTGAAATAATGGACACCAGCGCATCGAGAAGACGCATAATTTCATGAATGTAGATACAGGACAACCTCTCGGTACCGAATGTGACCTAAACCAAAATAAAATGATTTGACTTGGTCAATCGATCCATGATGACCCAAACACTATCAGAACCATGAGATGTATGAGGAAAACTAGTCACAAAGTCCATAGTGATCTGTTCCCACTTCTACTTGGGAATAGGCAACCTCTGAAGCAATCCACCAGGTCTCATATGCTCGAACTTCACCTATTAGCATTAAAGGTAACGAGCTATAAAGTTCTCCACATCTCACCTCATGCCACCCCACCAGTAGTACTGCCTCAAATTATGATTCATCTAAGTCAAACTTGGATAGATAGAATATCTGGAATAATGAGCCTCCTTCAATATTAACCTAACCAATCACCCATTCTCGGCATACAAACTCGGCCTCCAATCTACAAAACTCTATTTGAATCAAGTGAGGATTCGTTAGCCTCCCCACTCAATACCTTATCTTGAATCAACCTCAATCCAACATCATCAAACTGATGAGCTTGGATCTTCTCCATCAAAGAAGATCTATCCTCCACAAAAGCCAAAATAAACTCAAGTATCGAAATATCAAGCCTAACTATCTGGTTAGCTAAAAACTGAACCTCTAAGGTCAAAAGCCTCTTCTGGGTTAAAAGATGTGCCAAGCTACCCATGCTAGTCGACTTTTGGCTTAATTCATGTGCAACCAATTAACCTTACCCGAATGATAAAAAATAGTCAAGTCATAATCCTTAAGAAACTCAAGCCAACGACGCTGCCCCATATTAAGATCTCACTGGGTGAAGAAGTACTGAAGGCTATAATGATCTGAGAAGATCTAACAAAAGACTTCTTACAAATAGTGCCTCCACAACTTCATGGAAAACACAACAGCGTACAACTACAAATCATGAGTAGGATAATTCCTCTCATGAGGTTTCATCTAAAAAAATGCATATGCAATCATGTTAGCCTTCTGCATCAACAAAACACCTAATCCAACACCGAAACCATAAAAAAATATGGTAAAACCCATGCCCTCCTTGGGCAAAGTCAAGATAGAACTAAAGTCAATAAATTCTTTAGATTTTTAAAGCTAACCTCAGAAGCATCAAACCATTGAAAAGAAATCTTCTTATGGGTCAACTTGGTCAATGGAGCTGCAATGGATGAAAAAACCTCAATAAAACACCAATAATAATCTGCCAAGCCAACAAAACACCAAATCTCGGTGGGCGAAGTAGGTCTAGCCCAATCACGAACTGCTGCAACCTTGGTTGGATCAACCATAACACCTTCCTTAGTCTCTACATAATCCAAGAAAGAAATAGGCTCCAACCAAAACTCGCACTTAGAGAACTTTGCATACCACTTCTCATCCCTTAATCACTAAAGCACAATCCATAAATGCTCCAAATGCTCAACCTTACACTTGGAATAAACCAAGATATCATCTATAAATACAATAACAAAGAAGTCGAGATACGATCAAAACATCTGATTTATCAACTCCTTGAATGCGGCAGGGGCATTGGTCAACCCAAAAGACATGACCAATAACTCATAATGAATATATGGAGTCTGAAAAGTTTTCTTTAGAATATCCAAAGCTCTAATCCTCAACTGGTGATGACCGTACCTCAAATCAATCCTTCAAAACACTACAACACCCTGAAGCTAATTAAATAAATCATCAATGCGAGGAAGAGGATATTTATTGTTAACCGTCAACTTATTCAATTATCGATAATCAATACACATCTGCATAGACCCATCTTTTTTGTTCACAAACAAGATTGGCGCACCCCAAGGTGAAACACCAGGTCAGATAAATCTTTTGTCCAATAACTTCTACAACTGATCCTTTAGTTCCTTCAACTCTGCTAGGTCCATCCTATAAGGAGAAATAGAAATGGGCTTGGTTCCCGAATCAACATCAATAGTAAAATCAATATCTTGATTCGAAGGGCTACCAGAAAAGTCCTTAGGGAACACATCCATAAACTTAAGGACAATACAAATAGAATCTAAGAAAGAAGGCGATACAACATTGGTGTCACAAAAATGAGCCAAGTAAGATAAACATCCGCTCTCAACCAATTTATGAGCCTGGACATAAGATATAATCCTCTTAGGATCTGAATAAAGTGCACCCTTCCAAGCTATCCTTGGCACACCAGCCAAACCTAAAGTCACAGTCTTAGCAAAATAATCTATTACAAAAAGATAAGGATCCAACCAATCCTTACCCAAAATAATATCAAAATCAACCATATCTAACACAAGTAAGTCTACCAAAGTTTCATGCCCAGCAAAAGTCACAACACAATATCAATACACTCGATCCACCACTAGAGAATCACCTACTGGGGTAGATACACGAATAGGCATGGTAAGAGACTCACTAACAGAATCAAAACTCAAAGAAAAATATGAAAACACATAGGAGAAAGTCAACCCTGGATTAAATAATACGGATACAGGTCTAAAATAAATAGGGATGATACCTCTAATTACAACATTAGAAGCCTCTGCCTTAGGTCTAGCTGGTATAGCATAACACTGTCTACGGCTACCAACTGGCTGAGTATCCCTATAACCACTACCACAAGCTCTACCATCTCTACCACTCGCACCTTTGATAGAACCCCTACCCCTTACAGATGAAATTGGAGTAGCTCTAAACACACAGCGAGAATAGTCCATGGCCACATGGCCAATCTCATCACACACATAGCAACCTCTACAACTAGTATCAATAGGATAATGTATAACTGGGCCTGAACTGCCACCCTGAACTGCTGAACTAGAAGATCCACCACCTGAACTCTATAAGTCACCTGTACTGGTTTACCATGGTATCCATGAGAACCTCTAAAATCTCTGCCTCAAAAGGTCTGACTCCTAAACTCACCAAAATAGCAGGCCTTCTTGGTGCCTCCCTGAGATGCACTAAGAATGCCCTCTATCATCTTAGAATAATCCATAATACTCTAAAAAAAACACCAAAACTCAACCATCTGAGATATAGCCAACTGAAGGGAGATATCCAAACCCCGTCATAAATATTCAAATTTTCTCAGACTTAGTAAAAATGCCATCAAAGAAATATCTGGATATGGCATGGAAGTGTTCCTTATATTCAACAATTTTTATGGATCCCTCCTCTAAATGATCAAACTAGTTCTGCATGCAATCTCTCAAACTAAAAAGCATGAATCTCTCTAAGAAAGCCTTAGCAAACTAATCCCAAGTCATAACTGGAGAATCACAGGGTCTACAATTGACAGGCAATATCTACCAATCTGTCTCCATATCTCTCAACTGATAAGTATAGTATAAGCCATACTATTCACATAGAAAGAATGAAACACAACTCAGAATACAAGGTATGAAAGAACTTCACATGATAAAGAATAAAATAAGTAAAGTTTCCTAAAGATGTCCTATAGCCTCTCAGAGATTGATACGTAAATCTATGTACCAATCCATGAGACTCTATTAGACATCTCGTTCTTACATTGCTGAGACCAATGAAACTTAGTTGTTCTAATACCAATTTGTCATGACGCAAAAATGAAGGTCATGATGGCACTTGTCGCGGAGTACCTTGATAAGTAAGCCTATAACCCAAACTGATAAAAAAAGAGGAAAAGACAGAAATATCCTAAGGTAACGCTTCTAGAACAAAGTTGAACCATATAAGTAATCATAACAATGCGAAAAATAACTTATCCAAAATACCAATCATGCCCAAAACTAGGTATCAATAGTGTAAGAACTACTAATACAATCCAAGAATCAATATATCAGAAAAATAACCACAAAGGAATAATATTTCTCTCTGAATACTAATAAAGACATAACTACTATAGAAAGATTGAGGTGAACTTTGGATGCATGAATTTACAACCGCTACCTTGGAAGCTCCAATAATCTCCTAAGTCAAGCAAGATGAGGCACACTCAAGCTAGGATCTGCACCAAAAGGGCGCAGTAGTAATGAGTACGGTCCACTTGTACTCAAAAGGTATCATAGGCCAACCAAGCAAAGTAGTAAATAAAGCATACAAAATATACACTAAGGGTGCGTTACCTGTAATAAAAAAATGTCCTACAATTGTTGCCCATACTGCTTACACTAGCAGTTTTAATATATCATATATATTGCAACATCACAAAGAGATAGAACACAAGTATATATTATATCACATATAAGTAGAACAAGAAGGAACAAGCATATACAAGATCATCAAATACAAGTAAAAAAAGATAAGACAATTACATAAATGGCAAGTTAATATAGACACAAAACACAATATAAACACAATAAAGTAAGTGCAATATATATGATAATGATGTATGAGGTCATTGCACAACCTCCGAGATTGTTGCACTATCCCCATATACACCTACAGAGCTAAAGCCTCCCAATGTAGGACCTATAGGGGGTTCATCAACCCGTATACAATCCACATATCTCATATATCCTTTATGGTATATCCCTCAGAAAGGGTTATATAAGGTGTTGCAATATATCATCCCCGATACATCCCTTAGGGAGGGTTTTAAAAAGGTATTGCCAGTGTTTCTCAGATGTTGCCACATGTTACCAATGTTTCCTGAATGAGTATGATATGAGAATGTAATGCTCACAACCAATCACAATGGGTATTTTCACAATCAACCATAATGATATATTTCCACAACCAACCACATGATATATTTCCACAACCAACCACAATGATACATTTCCACAACCACATGAGCCAATATCCACTCATTATTTTTGTTTCATCCATGAATTTCCACATGTCTCATATGCTAATAAAGTATGAATATAATCACAATACACCAATGGTACCACATTAAGTATTTTAACAATACAATGTAATTATTCTCATATATCCAAGGCTTTCGATATCACACAGGACCCCACACGGTCACACATACCACATAATATATCAATTTTGACAATCATATAACATATAGGCCCCTACACAGGAACAACACATAGATAGCCATTTTTTATGATTAGTTCCCACCCTTAGCATGCATTTTGTATCATAATTTACTACTCAGCCCAGTCTGAAAGAGTCAAGCCATAACTTACCTCAAAAATTAAAATCGGTTTGCTACACTTCAAACCCACAACCTTAATTTTGACAAACAATATCAAACTCCACTAAAAACATCAAATATAAAATCTACGCATTAAAACAAAACCAACGATACCCATATGTACTACTTTTGGTTTGGGGTCAAAACGAACCCCCCAAATGAGTTTTTTAAAAAAAGGGAAAAATTAGAATTTTACTTCAAAAACATGTTCTCCGTATTTTTAGAAACCTCCAGCTAAAAATCCAATTTAAATCGAGTAAAAAATGAGGTACAAATCAAAGAAAAACCATTTTTGAGCTTTAACGAGTAAATTCTTTGAAATCTAGGTTAATATCAAGAATCAAAGTTATTCTGAAGATTAAATTGATGAAAAACTAGTAATTATAAGATAAAAATATTATTCAAGTAAAAAGGAGTGAAATTGAAGTTTAAAATCAAGCGCTAAGATTTTTGGAGTTTTGAGAAATTAATCAAGAAATTGCTAAGAAAAGGGTGAATTTTTACCATAAATCCCTAATAAAACCAAGAAATAGGTGTTAATTTAGCTTCCCAAGCTCTCAGAAATCTTACTTTTAAGCGTCCACACTATTTTAGGATTTAACTCCCAAGAGGAAGGTGAAAGAATGAGCAAAAAATGGATAAAACGGCTATTTATACTGCACCCAGGTTACCTGACATTTAAAACATAAAACTCATTTCTCAATCCCTATATACCCTTTATGTATCTGGTTGCACCAGTAACCTGGTGCATCAAATATTTTTAATTCAAACTGGACTTCGATGGGAGGCCCAAAATTCAATTATAGTTCGATATACGCAAACGAAATATGTAACCACACTATATTCAATGCTCCAAATTCAATGGCGTATTAGAATTTTGATAAAACATCATTTTCACAAAGTCGACCCCCAAAACCCAAAATCACAATTTTCTAAACTGAGGGTCGAAATAAGATTTAAAATCCGTAAAATTACACCAAATATGTCACCATCCTAAAATTGATATTCTGGATCTACTGGTAAAGTCGGATTTTCCATCTAAGGTCCTTTTGACCAAATATGGATCCCACAACCATATTTTCATTTTTCCAACTTTTCGATCAATAGGTCAAAATGAGATCGGGTGCACTGGGACCCAAACCAATGGTCTACCTAGCCTAAAATCAATATTACAGAGATGCTGGAGCAGTACGTTTGGACATCCATCATACATATCAAAATATATCCACATAAGTCCAAAATAAGGCTCTTGAAGCCATCAAAAACTGCAATATCACATAAAATGTACCAAAATACATCGAAAATCATGTCAACCACTCCCACACCCCAAAAATATCGTAATGCAATTATGGGGAGAGGTAAAATAGTCAAATCATACAAAATCATAATTTTTACATATTTCATCAAATTTTTAGATCGTTACAATCAGGGGGGACTCGAACCTCCCAATCACATATTTATTTGGGGGACTCAAACCACCCGGTCATAAGACTCCCGCACCGGATATCGCGGTTTATAATGTTAGTCCTTTGAACTCCACTTTCACTGCACGACTACATATCTTGCTTTAAATCCCAATTTAAAACCATCATTTCACATACACATCCATTAAACCATTTACTAACCAAAGGCACTCCGTTGGTATCATTATACCAACACCACTTGCAAGCGTACAATATGAAATTACCATTATCAGAAAATAAATCATTCATTTGACTTTGGGACTTGAACCCATTTTCTAACAAAGATGCTTATTCAATTTAAAGTTTAGGGACTTGAACCCATTTTCTAATAAAGACATAAATCAAGTTAGTATTTAGGGACTCAAACCCATTTTTACCAATTAAATTACCAAGGTTGCCAATTCAATCATAACGTGGCCAACAAGGCCTTTGAAAAACCATATACCAACATTCATAATCATTATTCCAATGTCTTATCTAAAAACTTTATTTAACATGTGACTAGTTTATTCTCTTAGTCGTTTTCACGAATACTTTGAGGGCATGCTATTATTAAGACCAAAACCAAAGTAAAAACCATCAAGTTTAGAGTAACCCATGACCCATTTGTTAAGCCATAATTACAAAGCACCCATACATACAAATAACCCATACATGCAAGCCATCACCAAAAACATGTATAAATAAAATTTAAACTAAGAGTAAACAATACTCAACAATATACAA
This sequence comes from Capsicum pubescens, assembly GCA_030864215.1. NCBI lineage: Eukaryota > Viridiplantae > Streptophyta > Magnoliopsida > Solanales > Solanaceae > Capsicum > Capsicum pubescens. The sequence continues at coordinate 245,756,626 of CM061544.1, read as the reverse complement.
CAAAACACCAAACATTGGTTTTCAAAACCACTATTAATGAATCATAAACAAACTTTAAAATACATCATTTTCATGAACTAAAAATCGGGGAAGAGTCACATGCCTTATTCACGAAGATTCACGGAAGAAACTTGACCCTTGTGCCTCTAGATGAGTAGTTGAAGAAAATCCTAGCCCAATATTCATGAGAGAGTTTAGAGAGTGTTTGATCTTTTAAAAATGTGTTATGAAAGGCCAAAATATGTTATAAGATGTGGTGACTTGAGGGTTTTAGGGTGGGAAATGTCTAGAATACCCTCAGCTTAAAAGTTGAAAACATGATTGCAAGAGGGTACGACCAACTCCCCCCAAACCGTACCCTAATATATGAGTGGTACCTACCAGTCGTACCCTAGGCATCAACTTGGACTGAAACACTATCCAACATATGATTTTCTAGAAAAACTCGTATCCTATCATACGATTGGTACCCCCTAAACCATACCATAGGAAGAATCCTCTAGGCTAGACATAGGACGTCATACAGTTAGGTACCATACTACTCGTATCCTAACATACGACTAGTAAGATGATTGATCCTACCTTAGAAAGAATAAAACCAAGACACACTGATTTTTATATAAGTTGACGGACCCTAAACCATACCACATCGTATGAATAGTATTCCTAAGTCGTATGATATCCAGAATGCTTAACTTAGGAAATTTTCTAAGGGTCCAAAGCCAAGGTGTTTTAGTTTACAAAAATCCCGCCATCATTGCATTGTATTACATTTTCATCTCTCGTATTTCCTCTATGTGTTGTTGTGTGCATAGTTTCTATATATATTTCTTATGTAGTTTTTCTCCTTATTATATTGTAAAATTATTAGGGGAGATGGCGTGAACTACTATTTGGAAACTTTTTTGTATGCAGGTGATGCGCTCATTGTATCTTTTACTTGTTTAGTTTTCTACTTTGCTAAGTCGGCATATGATACTTTCTGAGTATAAGTGGACCATACTCATCCTACTTCTATGCACTTTCAGTGTAGATCTAAGTTTAATATAACCCGCAGTGGCTAAGTTCATGCCATGGTTGATTGATTTTGAAGTATAGGTACGCTCTAGAGTTTGGATTTGATTCCAAACCTCTTGTACTTTAACTGATTTGTATTGTTATTCAGAGATAGACTCTTGTATTTTCAGTTCTTAGACTATGTATTTAGATGCTCTATCTCCTTATGACAACATTTATAGGTATTTGTATATTTTTTTTAGATTTTTGTTGTGTTTATACATTATGGCTTTACATTATTCTAGAAGCCTCACATTTATGGGTGTTTCTTTCATATTTTGATTGGCCTTTCTTGTGAGAGATTTTGCCTACCTACTACATATATGCCACCATAACATCAAATTTTAGATTATGAAAAATTGGTATCAGAGCACTAGGTTCCCCAATCTCTTAAGTAGAAATAGCAGGGTGTATAATAGTGTCTCACAGATGGGTATATAGATATCGATATCTATTATTGAGAGGCTATATTATATCTCTAGGAAAAAATTCTGTAATTTGATTTCTTATCACATGAGTTGTTTATATCTAATATTATAAACTTGTATTCCATTTATTTTATGCAGATGGTGAGGACTAGATCCAAAGATATTAAGGATATTGAGCCAACTCTTTCTATTGGATCCCCATTCAAGAGGTGAGGTAGGGGTCGTGGTTGAGCTAGAGGTATAGGTGGGGAATGAAGAGTTTCTCTAGCCAGAAGATCGAATAGGGAGTCCTCTCTCGAGCTTAAGAGTTATTATGATGAGGAGGACCAGTTGAAAGAAAATACGAGGCCAGCTCAGGTTCCTTAAAGTTCAGTTGCTACAATGGTGTTACATGATTTATTTATTTGTCTGTTTGGTAATTTGGATGGTATCCCCAGACAAGTGTTCCACTAAATGTGCAGTGTATTTCTCAGACTCGAAGAGGTATTCCACTATCGGGGTAGGCTCATACTCATGGTATTCCAAATTTAGGGGTATAACCATCTTCTATAGTAGACCCCCACATGTTGATTCACTGCCTAGTAAGCTCACTATTCATCCTATTTTTTTGGGTCCTATGATTCTTTCTAATGATCAGAAGAGATTTGACAGATTCATTCACTTCGCTTCTCCCAAATTCAGCGGTGCCATTGGATAGTATGCCTATGAATTTTGGCTTGACTGTTAAGAGATGTTGCATAACTTTGAATCTCGAGTCCCATGGATTTACTTATACTACTTACTAGTTGACTGATATGGCTATGCAGTTGTGGAGGTCTCATTCTAGTTGTATACTATTGGCTTCGTCTGCTATGACATATACCTAGTTTTCTAAGGCTTTTCTAAAGAGATTTTTGCCATAGAATTTAAGGGATTAGATTAGAGATGAGTTTGATCACATAGAGAAGGGATCCAAGACTACTACTGAGTATGAGGCACGATTTTATGCATTAGCTAGTATTTTTCTGCCAATATCTCCATCGAGTTAGAGAGGATTAGGAAGTTTATCAAGGGTTTGATAGGGTCTTATCAATTGGTAATGACTCAGCTTATGGTTTTGGGTAGTTCTTTCCAAAGTATTGCGGAGCATTCTAAGTTGATTGAGTCAATTTTTTAGGTTACTCAGGGTGGTGATAAGAAGGTGTGCAGATAGGCGAGTTTAGTAGATATTCATCTTGAGGTTGGGATATTTCTGGAAAAAGTTCTCAAAGTTTTTGTCATGTCCTAATTTCTTAGGTTATGATTCCACCTACTATAACCGACTAGTAGGTAAGCCAACCGATAGTCTAAAACTTCTAGCAATGGACTATCAAAGAAAATAAATGAAACAACAGAATAATATAATAAAAGGGCTAATATATATGATAACTCCAAGACCCGGTGAATTTAGTACAAGAGTGTCTAATACAATAAGAGTACAAAGTCAAATACTGACTAAATATACATGTACAACCCATCTCTGAATACAACATAGAGATCAATCCAATTAAAAAGAGGGTAATAGTAATACTCCAAACGGCAGGAGCTCACCCCAAATCTCCAATCCATAGCTATTCCATACGATGCACACAACTACAGCGAGAATTCATACTATGATCTGCATGTTGTAGAAGTATAGTACAAGTACCAGACATGTAGTACTCAGTAGGCAACTACTGACTAAGATCCAAAGATAATTCAAATATAGATAATATGCTAGCAGGAATATAAACTATAGGCAACTATCTAGGAAACTAACATAATAAAGCTAGTGAGGCAATAAGGATAAACTATCATATTCCATCCATATTTAGGAATTGAAGTATAAACTATCATATTCCATCCATATTTAGGAATTGAAGTACTATACCATATATCACTAGCCAGTATACACGTAAAGAGCAGAAGAAGGACATATAGTAGTATCAAGAAATATATATACAATATGAATAAATAGGGGAAGAGAGGGATATATGGTAATACCATATATATATATATGCACACATGGGTATACAAGACTAACTCAAGGTAACAACCTAAGGTAGCCAACCTAACCTCCCTAAGAAATCCTAAATAAGTAGGAAAGCAAATCCTAACCAAGTAGGAAAGCTAATGCTAGCATGATCTGAGCCTATAGTCAAAATGTCTAATCCCGAATACATTGTATATAATACAATTTATCATAAAAAGAAAATGGATTAGGATCTTACCTCCAACCTCAATATCAGTTCATAATCAACCTACCATGAACTAACTATAATAACAATAATAAAGTAATCAGCTAGTCTAGACAAACAATACCTAACCGAGTCCCCATAAACCCGAAAGGTTCAATCAATACTCAGAAAACAGCCTATACCAATGCAACCCCCTGCCCATAAGGTTTATAGATATAAGCACCAAAAAACATATTGATAATAGGAAATGCATATGAATGAATGAATACAAAGTACATCCATTGTGACATAACGATGCAAGTGCAATAATGTACCACGTGTATGCACCTCCTCTAACTCAATAGCTCGCAAAGGTAGGACCTACATTGACCTTTCTTCTCCAACACAGAAGCTTACAGATAAAGGGACCCTAGGGGATTCCAAAATATTTGTATACACTTACCTGGTCCTAATACAAGATTTCCAATCATCATTGAACTACTTTGAGTAACGAAGAGATGTACAAATAATAAAGGTATGGACTCAAACAATGGCTAAAAGAGTGTAAGCTTGTAAATCTACTGCTCATGATCAAGACCAAGACTAAATCATCATAATAGAGCAGAATGGATCAAAATCTGTCACGATCTTAGCAAAAAATAGTGGTAAAAGAATGGATAAATTATGGCCTGAAATCAATCTTGATTTGGTTTTCAAATTTTATTTTTAGTTCCAAATGATCACAAATAAATAAATAAGGTGGTATGATCTCCATTATAAAAGAAGTTATTTTAAAAGTGAAAAGTGGGTATTAATCTCTTTGTATAAAACATTATTAAAATCATTGTTTTGTTTGGAATTGTACTACTAAATGAGCACAAACGCACATAATAGTATGCATGTCATCACCAGTATTCAAATAATAAATCATAAGGTGTCTAAGCGACCCTAACTAGAATCGTGCCCTTTTCTAAAGGGAGAACACTCACATGCCGTCCAACTGGTATCATAACTACGACCTCTGGTCCAACAATATTAACCATCATAATATCGGTACTATAAACCAGGAAACTATGATCTAATCTATTATTTCAAGTAAAAAGCTTTATATTAAGGGATACTTAGCGTCAACTATGGTTAATATGATTATAATCTAGCATGACAGGCTTCTATCTCTATAACAAGCATTTTATCTTAAGGGGCGGTTCACCCTTCTATCCCCAAACTCCTAAATTAGGCTAAGTCATGACACTCTAATCATAAACATGTCCTATAATACCCAACTAGCATGCAATCTACACTATACATCATCTTATAAAAAGCGTAGATCAAAGATCGATGTCGAACTATAATTCTTGAAGCATCCACAGATTGCTAATCTTTGCTCCATGATCCTAAAATGTCAACATGCTATAAAAATAGTAATATACACGTAATTAGGAGTAAAAAAAACCCATATTTCTATTTAAAATGTCTGTTTGGAATTTGGGCCAAGAATAGGCTCTCGAGACTCATAAATGGAATTCAAAACTGAATCTATCACGAGGTCCCTCGGAGGACATGAAATGTGTGCTCAAATGCTGGTTATAAATGGTGCATAAATTATAGAAAAATCATCCCCTAAGGTCTAGGGATTTAAATACCTAATTTCTAAGACTTTACAATAAAATTGGATGGAATTTGATGGGAAAAGCAATGGGAAATAACCAAGGAGTGTTAGACTTACTTACCTTAGCTTCAACGGATGATTTTCCACTCTGTTCTCTCTTTAAGATACCAAAATAATGGAAAAAATATAAGGAAAATTGGATGAAGAAAGGGTATTTAACAACCCCCAGGTGCCGCTAAAGTGGTCACTTGTCCACTTAAGCAACTACCGCTTAAGCGCCAAAAGTTCACTAAAGAACTCAGGACAAGAATGCGGGCACTTCTAAAGCAATCTCCTGGCCACAAAATTGAAGTCCTCTTAACTAGTCCTTGACCTCTAATGATAACCTCATCCAAATGGCCAATGCCGCAAAAACAACTACCGCTTAAGCAACCAAAGGTTCGCTTAAGAGGTTGTATTAGATAGTGTCATGCACCAGATTTTGCAAAGTTCAAATAGACTCCGACCAGGTGCTTGGGATTAATTAAAAACCCATTCATGTAAAAAAACTATGCTATAATACCAAATTCAATATTCCAAACTCAATAGAACTATTGAAACTTTTATCGAGATATTTTTGACTAAATATAGGGCCCACACCTATAGTTCCATTTTTTATATAATCCTTTTAATAGCCCAAAACAAGTCCGGAAGCCTTGGGACCTGAACCAAGGATCCCCCAAGTCTAATATCAACATTCAAGAGTTAATGGCGCCATCATAATTCTCATCTTAGGTCGTTTACTAAGTGTTTTTGTTCGAGACTAATTCCTTAATAGTTAAAGCTCCAAAATAGAAAAAGGATCATAAACCCAAACAAACTATCATGTTACAGTATGAATTGTTCTGATAAGTCATAAATGACCTATATCCACTATAAGAAGTCCCAAAATTCCTGAAATATGCATAAAATAAGAAAATAACCTAAAAGGACATTACAGTTATCATAGTAGACCAATTTAGACAACTTTGTAGGGTTAGGATAGTAAGTCTATGGTTTTTATTTCTTTAAGTAGGCAGGGATCTGGTCATGTAGGAAGAGGCTTAGTTTTGGTTGTTTAGGTCAAGGAGGTCATTTTGGCCCTTCTAAACCTTCTCAGCATAAGTTATGTAGCATATAATATTATATTTGTGATGAGCATGGTGATATTGTGAGAAACTATCCTCGACGTGCATTACATCCTACTTGATAGGGTTCTCGACTTCAACTTTGTCCTACTCTTATTTCTGCGCTTAGGGGTGGATCACAGAGTGGTGGGGTTGTGCAACAGGTACTCATAGTGGATTTAGGGGACTCGTAGTAGTGGATGTAGGGTTTCTCGGTATGGGAGAAAGCTTGATTAGTTTTATGCTATACTTGGAAGACCTAAGAAAGAGGCCTATGATATAGTTATCATAGATATCATCTCGATTTCCATCATTTTGCTTTTGTGTTATTTGACCTTGGATCTTTATTTTCGTTTATGTCTCGTGTTGTGCCTATTTGTGTTTCTACCCCAGTAGGAGATCCTTTCATAGTAATTCAAGTGTACCAATATTTTATAGTGACCTTTGTGTGGTGTGAGTCATAGATAGACTTGATTATCCTAGATATGGTTGATTTTAATGTTATCTTGGGTTTGGATTGTTTTGCTCCCTATCATGAATCTTTGGATTATTTTTTGAGATAGGGACTTTAGCTACTCCAGGTGTGCCAAAATTATCATGAAAACAACCTTAACCCAATCACATAGGAATAGCATCCCAATCTCAATATCAATGCCAAGGTCAAGACCACTACCAGAAATGAATCAGGTAGATCAAGATAACAAATTCCTAATTTGCCAATTTAAGAAGCGGTCATAGAAAATGATCACCTATCTCTATCTACCTTAATTCCACTAAAATAAGAACCATATAGTGGTAATAAAGGAGTATCCAACCCCACGCCAATACTAAGATCAAAGTTATCACAAGGATCTAACCCCAACAAACCTAAAAGGAATGCTCAAGACCTCTCGACATCAATATCAAGCCTACTATTGGGTGATGAACTAGCTAAATTAGAAGAACAAGTCCCAAACTAGTCAACCTCAGAAATGGGATATATATAGAAGGAAAGATAAAGTCGATATCTCAGCAAACTAGAAGGAAAATCCTAGAATCTCAACCTCAAAAATGGGCAATATAACTAATTGCCAACACTAGAACCATAATAGAACCATGGAAGGCCAAACTACCTTCACTTTTATATCCTACTCAATAACCAAGATAACATCACCAACAGAAGAGGAAGACAACCAACCTCACCTTGCTAAAAGATATAAAACCATTAACTTGAGCTAGACACCTAGGCCAATGTACAAGAATCAGGAGGAAGGAAATTTTGGCTAGATAATACTAGTCTAGTCGCCAATAAAGTAAGAATAAATCAATATCAAAACAATGGAAACAATAACAACAACATTATAAATACCAGTACAAGGAGTAGGTGGTGCCAAAAATGAAAATAAATAGCAAGTACCACTCTAGGTCCATAAAGAGGACAATATGCCACAGTAAATAGGACACGAACCAAAATGCTACACCCATAGGGGAATATCAATACTGATCCACTCTATCCACTACTAAACAAAATCACCTACATGGGTAGTCACATAATTATAAACCCTACACCAAGGCATACAACAATCAATATAAAAATATTAAGGCATATAATGATCGATGGATATGAAAACCCCAATCCAAAAAAAATACAAGGTCAAGGTAGGGAATAAAAGGTAGACTTATCATGATGAAAGTCTGAAGACATAAACCTGATATTCCCAAAATAGTACAAATTTGAGTGGGTCTAATCTCGAGCTAAGCATCTGAATCACTAATTAAGGCACTAAGTGCACTATCTCTGATTGAAGGCACCACATCTATATGAGACTCATCTGAATAAGCTGAATGACTAGTAATTCTATGCAAGGGACACTCTTTGGGACTATGACTTATCTCTGTACAGTTGTAACAAACCCCTAAATACTTAACCTAGCAAGAAATACAGGATGACTCCAACAAGCTGACTAACTGATGTTGAGATACTCCCTACTAAAATGACTATCCTCCCCGTAATGATAACATATCTTAGAAGCCCTAGGCTGGAAAAGAACAAATGTTGAACCTGCTTGAACAATCAACTCACGTCTGAGGCATACGTTAGACCAATAACCAATCTTGCCACAACCAAAGAAAGCTCGTGAAACACTCTGAGGTACTGCACCCATTGATCCAGAATGGACTCCATGACCTAAAGATCCATGTTGAATACTCCACAAGGTCTGAAGATAACTTCGCCCACCGCCACCACCACACCTAATCTGAGAGCTATATGTAGTCTAAAATTATACCTGTATGGAACTGATAGGATACAAATGAAGTTGATCCTTACTCCCAGATGAAATACCAATAACACTATACTGATGACATGAACTCTTACCGCCACCTCCATAAGTATCAATATATTATCTCTCTATAGCCCTCGTATGGTCAATTACCTTAGAGAAAAAAGACCCAGATGTTATCAAATGCTCCTATACCAAATTGATTTTTAAAGCTAATCCTTCAAAAAAAACATACGCAATCTCATACACTAAAGGATATAGCATAGGAGTATGACTGGCCCAATAAAGAACCCAATCTCATACTATGAAACCAACAAGAAACCTTGATGAACACCAATAAACCAAACTTATCCTAAGAATTGATTGATGAACCGAAACTCATCTCTGGTAGTGAGGTATATGTAAAAAGGCTCAAAATCCCCAATGCTGAATTTTGAAAGGTTGGAATAGTGACAAACTCTACTAGAGCCTGGGATGGCCCTAAATCCTCCAACTAATGCTGAAGATCTCAGATATCAATCTCTGACACCCTATCCTAATAATGCACTAAAACACTAGAAATATGTATGATAGTCTCATCCACTTCTATTAACAACCCCGTATCATCCATCTGGAATATAATATAGTCAAAAAATGTACTAAAGGTTCACAGAAATATGGACATACGACAGAGTCAAGAAAAAAATATCTTAAGAATGCCTGGTAGCCTCCCAAATATAGGATACAAGCATCTCTACACTAATACGCAGGACTCTATTAGACACTTAGATATTGTACCAATACACCAGTAAACCTAGGCTCTAATACCAATTTCTCACAACCCATTTTACCAAGCTATGATGGCACCTACTATAACCCACCAATTCGTAAGCCAACCAATAGTCCAAAACTGCTTGTAACAAACTATCTAAAAAATAAAAACAACAATAGAATAAATATAATAAAGGGGCTAAAATATATATAAGATAATCCCAAGATCTGGTGAAGTTAGTACAAGAGCTTCTAATATAATAAGAGAACAAAATCAAACACTAAATAAATATACATATACAACCTATATGTAAATACAATGTAGAGATTGGTGCAATCAATAAAAATAAGAGTAGTAATACTCTAAACGCCAAGAGCTCACCCTAAATCTCTGATCCATAGCTGCTCTGCACGATGCACATAATAATGGCAAAAACTCATACTATGATCTGTAGGCTACAGAAGTGTGGTATGAGTATTAAACATATGGTACTCAGTAGGAAACTGCAACTGAGCCCCAAAGATAATACAAATAAATATAATATGCAAGTAGGAATGTAAACTATAGGAAACTATCCAGGAAGCTCACATAATAAAGCTAGAGAGGCAATAAAGATAAACTATCCTATTCTAGTTGTACTTTGGAACTAAAGTTCTACACCATATATCACTAGAAAATATTAAAGTAAAGAATATAAGAAGGATATATGTAGTATACAAGGCGAAGAAATACATATAAAATATGAATAAATAAGAAAAAAAGGGGATATATGGTAATACCATAGCTAGATATATATGTATACACATGGGTATACTATAATACCCTAAATTATCAAGATCTAGACCCTTTAAAAGATAGGCCACTAAGCTAGATTTCCAACTTTTCAAGTCTCGTCTCAATCCATTGTCGCGACAAAAAGTTGTGGAAGATTTTCCTAAGGGCCCGACACACTGATGTGACAGCAAATTAGTCAAGATGAATTCTTGCCATACGTGATGAGTCATCATTAGTGAATCATAGTCATTCTATTGAAAGCCCTATATTTTGTCCCAGTGCTTATGACTCCTTCCTAAGACCCATAATCAGTGGCTATGAGTCATTAGGAGAGACTCATAGTCATAGTAGTATGTAACCAAGAATCCCTTTCAGTGGTTACAAATCCAGAATACAGCTTGTAGTTAAAACTTATGAGTTTTTGTGTGGACCCGTAGCATGACCAGTAAAGGATACAAGAATCAAGCCTCAGACTACGACTTTACTAAATGACTCATAGTCAATTGTAACAAGTCGTTCGGTGGCAGGTCATAGTCATAATAAAATTTATCCAAAATCCCAAGATCCCAGGTTATGACTGAGACCATGACTTATAACCAATCGTAATGAGTCATAAGGTGAGTCGTAATGATTGGGAGCATATTTTTCTGCATGATTTTCCAAGGACTTTTATGTCTTTTCCCACTCCCTTAAAAGCCAAACCCACGTTATTTTGGGTTTACTTGGGGTATTATAAAAGATCCCAAAGCCCTAAATCATGACATAAGTATCAATTTCACTCGAGAGAAAACAAAGAGATGGTGTTTTCTCCCTCAATAGCAAACTGGGGTTCTTAAAGCAAGTTCAACTCTCAAGAAGATCTCTTCAAGGCTTCTACTTCAGGTATGTAGGCTATTCATCAATTGGCTCCTTTCACCCATTGAGTCACAAAGTTCTCCAATTCTTAAGTTTAATTCCCTTTTTGTCTAGGGTTCCATGAGAAGTATGAAATTCATAATTTTATTCAATTAAACTCCCAAGTGCCTCCATGAAAATATATCCCTTCATGATAATTATGCTTGCATATATTTGTAATACAAATGTCTACATCATGCCAAATTATTTGAAATATTGGGTGTCAATCATGATTTTTCTCATACCATGGATTGTTTAATATTTGTCAAGATTAGTCTGGGTTAGATAGTTTTGGTGGGTTATGAACACCTGATACCTAGATATTCTATTCATGTATATGTTAGATGTCAAGTTACAACTCAGTCAGAATACACTTATATCATTAAATTTAGAATACTATCAAGTTGATCATCTGTCAACATCAGTCATATTAAGCCTTTCTTCAGTATCAGTGTCAGTTCAGTTGGGAGTAGGACGTAGCACTGAGAGAACCTAGAGATAAATGCTCACCCGCCAGTAGAGGACTGAGACCTTTAGTAAAGTCCCTAAGTTCCAAAAGTATGTACCCAGTGTAGGTTATAAGAGCTTACCCGCTAGTTGAGGACTGACACTCTCTTAGGGGTCACCCACCAGTAGAGGACTGACACCTTAGTCCTTTGGTACATTATTTTAGTGGATCCACATAGAAAATGTTGGTACCCTTGGTAAGGTACTGACACTCTTCCAACTAGGGTTACAGGTTGGACCCCAATTAGCTTAGATTAGGGCATGTCGATTACATGATAGGTCCCACAGTTTTAGTTTAATATTTAGATTATATCAGTTTAAGTTTGCATGACCAAGTGTCCATATATCATTTATTTTGTTATTTAGATCATTTCTGTATATATTTATACTTGGTCCTATATTCAATATTCATGTTCATGTATTCATGCTTCGTAAATACGTATATTAGGTAGTATTCATCTCACATACTTGTATATTCAAAGTACTGGCTGTATATTCTCTTTTGCATTGTGTTGTCTTATGACATAGGTTCGGACACCTAGTTTCTTTATCATCCTTAGACAATCTGTGTGCCACTCAGTTATTGCATTGGTGAGTCCTCATCATTTGAGGAATAATTATATTATTTATCATATTTTCCAGTATTTTATTTCATGAATAATTTAGTAGCCAGAGTTAGTTGGGGACCTATCCCAGCAAATCATCATGTTTAGAGGCTTTCAGACAGTTAGTTATATTTTTAGTGATGTATTTCTAACTCCTTTATTTTTTACTTAACTATTTAAACACTTATTAAGTGACTTCCAAACAGTATTTTTTTACCTTTATTTTAGTATTTACAGCTTGTTCCAGATCATGGGTTAGCTTGGGGTCACTTGTGGTCTTAAGCATTATGTTAAGACTAGGTGGTAGTTTCGGGTCATGACAAACTTGGTATTAGAGAACAAGGTTTAAAGTGTACTAGGGTGTCTGAAATCCAAGTTAAGTAGAGTCTTGTTCATAGGTGTGAAGCACGCCACACTTATGGGCGAGAGGCTACAAGATTGTTTAGAAAAGTTTTCCTTCTTTCAGTATTCATGTCATGCCATGGGGAATGATCTCCATTAAACTTCTCCATCTAAATCATTCTCTACCATTTATAGAAAATGCCTTTTATAAGGGATAACAGAAGTAGAAATGGGGACCATCCCACACCACTCATTCAGGAAGACCCTCTGAAAGAGCAAGTTTCCTATGCTAAATTTAGGGTTTCTTTCATAATTTTGGACCAGTCTATGGATGCCCAGAATAACTAGTAGATTGTTTCCTCATCTAACCCCTTATCTAATATGGCAGCATCCAAAATTTGAGACTTCACTCAGATAAATCCTCTAACATTCTCTGGTTTAAAGTTTGAGGAGGATCCATAAGAGTTTTTAAACTTTGTGCAGAAGGTGAAAAATATTATGGGTGTTACTATGAGTGAGAGAGTTGACTTAGTTTCTTACCAACTACAAGGAGTAGCTTATACTTAGTTAAAATGGTGGAAGAAGAATAGAGGCACTAATGTAGGGCTTATAGAGTGGGATGATTTTGTTACTTCTTTCTTAGATAGATTCTTCCTACTCGAGTTGAGGGAGGATAAAGTGAAGGAGTTTATTAATTTAAAGTAGGGTAGCATAAGTGTAAAGGATTATTCACTCAAGTTTACCCATTTAACAAGGTATGCTCTGACCATGGTAGTTGATTCTAGGTCCAGGATAAGCAAGCTTGAATCTGGTATTTCTGATGATATAGACAAAGAGTGCAGAACATCTATGTTGATTAAGAAGATGGATCTCTCTAGGATGATGGGTCATGCTCAGCAGATTGAGAAAGAGAAGCTCAAAAAAAGTAAAGGGGGAATAAGAGGTCCACAATCGATAGTTTCAACTTTTCTCAGCAAAGATATGATGGCGGAAATCATTCTCAGTTCCACCAGAAATCTTCATCCCCAGCCCCATCTTCTTCCAGTTCTCCAGTGCCTAAGTTCTGATAGGACCATCAGGATAGAGCATCAGGCTCTAAGTCCAAAGGTAGTGTTAATAGTGGATGCACCAACCCTTTTTATAGGAGATGTGGTAAGAATCATGAGGGTAGGTGTATGGATGGCAGTGATGCTTGTTTTAAGTATGGAAAGTCAATCCATAGGATAAGGTAGTATCCAGAGATTTCCCATAGGGGTAAGGATTTTCATCAAGAGGGTCAGACTAATTCCTTTTCATCTCTAGTAGGTCTCCCAACTCAGTAAGGCACCACTTCCAGCACAACCAGTGGGCAGCGTCAGAATTGTCTCTATGCCTTACAAACTCGACATGATTAGGAAGTTTATCTTTATGTGGTAATGGTGTCTTCCACCTTCAAATTTATGCATTATTATATCTCAGATCCATACTGGCTTTTGTGACTACCTATATAGCAATAGACTTTATTGTCAGGATGAATATTCTTGTAGAGCCCTTCTAAGTATCTACTCCTGTCCGTAGTTCTAATACATCCAGAAGGGTATATAGAAATTCCCATTCACAGTCTCTTAGAAAGTTACTTCAGTTGATCTTGTAGAATTAGAGATGACCAATTTTGATGTCATTCTTAGCATGGATTGGCTCCACTCTTGCTATGCCTCAGTTTCTTAGAGAAATAGAGTTGTCCAATTTTAGTTTCCTAATGAACCAGTCATAGAATGGAGGGGTAGTACCTCGGTGCCTATAGGTCGATCTGTCTCTTACCTTAAGGCAAGGAAGATAATCTCCAAGGGTTGTCTCTATCATCTTGTCTAATCAAGGACTCAAATTTTGAAACTTCAAGTCTTAAAATAGTTCTTGTAGTGAATGAGTTTCTTGAAGTGTTCCCTGAAGATTTTCCCAGAGTTTCTCCTAAGAGAGAAATCAACTTTGGAATAGATCTTCTTTCAGATACACAACCTATTTTAATTATGCGTTACAAAATATCTCCAGCTGAGCTTAAGAAATTGAAAAATCAATTGAAAGATCTACTAGATAAGGGCTTTAGTAGGCCTAGTGTTTCCCTGTGGCATGTTCCTATTCTCTTCGTACGCAAGAAAGATGGTTCTCTCAGAATATATATTGACTACCATCAGTTGAACAAAGTCATAATCCAGAATAAATATCCTTTCCCGAGGATTGATGACTTGTTTGACCAACTTCAGGGAGCAAATTATTTCACTAAGATAAACCTCAAAGTCGGCTATCATCAGCTTAGAGTCAGAGAATGTGACATTCCAAAGACAGCCTTCAGAACTTGATATGGTCACTTTGAATTCATAGTTATGTCTTTTGGACTAAATAATTCTCCTACAGCTTTTATAGACTTGATAAATAGAGTTTTCAAGAAGTACTTGGACAAGATTGTGGAAGTCATTCTAGATGACAGCCTTGTCTATTCCCATAGTGAAAGTTATCATGCAGGATATTTGAGGATTGTTTCACATACCCTTAAGAATCATCAAATATTTTCCAAGTTTGGTAAGTGTGAATTCTGGTTTAGATCAGTAGCTTTCCTCGATCACATCATTTTTGGTCATGGTATTTGAGTTGGTAACCCAAAAGATCAAAGTAGTAAAAAAACTAGCCCAGACCCAGCTCTCCAGCAGATATTAGGAGTTTCTTGGGTTTAATTGGTTATTACAGATTGTTTGTTGAGAAATTTTCTTCTATTGACTCTTTCATGTCCGAATTGACTCAGAAGAAAGTCAAGTTTCAGTGGTCAAATTCTTGCAAGAAGAGTTTCCAGGAGTTGAAGACATGACTTACTTCTGCTCCGGTATTGACTCTACCCAAAGGTTCAGATAGGTTTATTACTTATAGTGATGCTTCTAGGGTTGGACTTGGGTGTGTGTTAATATAGTGAGGTAAGGTCATAGCCTATATCTCTAGAAAACTCAAACCCTATGAGAAGAATAACTCTACTCATGATCTTGAGTTGGCGGTAGTTGTTTTTTCCTTAAAGATATGGAGGCAATACCTCTATGGTGTCTATGTGGATGTGTTTACTAATCACAAGAGTTTAAAGTATGTGTTCACGTAGAAATACCTAAATCTTCATTAGAGAAAATAGATTAAATTATTGAAAGACTATGATATGAGTATATTGTATCACTCGAGAAGGCCAATGTTATGGTTGATGCCCTTAGCAGGTTGTCTAAGAGAAGTATTGCCCATATTGAGGATGATAAGCAGAAGTTATTTTACGAGGTTCATCAGCTGGATAGATTGGGTATTTAGTTAGATGATTCAGCCGAACATAGTGTTAGGGTTCAGAATGGTTCAAAATCTTCCTTTGTTTCAAAGGTGAAGGAAAACCAAGATAGAGACCCCATTTTGCTTAAGTTAAAAGAGGCAGTTCGAGATCATATGGTTAAGGTTTTCTCCCAATAGGGATATGGTATTATTTATTGTCAGAGCATATTATGAATTCCAAATATGGATGCTTTGATACAGAGGATACTAGACGAAGTTCATGGTTCCATTTATTCAATTCACCCAAGAACCACTAAGACGTATTGTGATTTATGGGAAGACTTTTTATGGAATGTTATGAAGAAGAATATTGATGAATTAGTTGCTAAGTGTCTGAATTGTTATCTAGTTAAGGTTGAGCATTAAAGACCTAGTGGTACTTGAAAGTGGGAAGTGGTGAACATGGATTTTGTTACAGGGTTACCTCATATGCGTCGTCAGTTTGATTCGATTTGGGTCATCGTGGATAATATGACCAAATCAATCCATTTCTTGCTAGTTCATACTTTATATTTAGCCGAGAATTATGATAGACTCTATGTAAGTGAGTTGGTAAGGTTACATAAGATTTTGTTTACCATCATTTCAGATAGAGGTACTTATTTTACCTCTCAGTTTTTGAAGGCTTTTTAGAAGGGTCTTGGTACTCAAGTTCATCTCAGTATATCTTTTCTCCCACATATAGATGGCCAGGCAAAGAATACCATTCATACCTTAGAGTACATGTTGAGGTCTTATGTTATTGATTTCAAGGGTAGTTAGGATGATCACTTACCTTTGATTGAGTTTACCTATAATAATAGCTATCACTCTAGCATCCAGATGGCCTGTTTAAGGCTCTATGTGGTAGGAGGAGGCTACTTTTCTAGGGCAAAATTCATTACATAAGGCAATGGAGAAAGTTCAGTTGATTTGAGAATGGTTGAAGACAACCCAAAGTTGTCAGAAATCCTATGCAGATGGGAGAAGAAAAACTATTGAATTTGATGTCGGGAGTTTTGTGTAACTGGAAATTTTTCCCATGAAAATGGTGAAGAATTTTGGTAAGAAGGGGAAGGTCATTCCTCGCTATGTTGGCCACTATAGGGTTTTGATCCATTTTTGAAAGGTATCTTATTTGTCAGATGTTCTTGCAAAGTTAGCATTAGTGCATCCAGTATTTTATGTCTCCCTGTTAAAGAAATGCATTGGTGACCCAGCTTCTTTCGTTCCTTTAGAAAGTATGGGCGTGGAAGATAATCTCTCCTATGAAAAGATCCCAATTCAGATTCTTGACTGTCAAATTTGTAGGTTGAGAAACAAAGAAGTTACCTTAGTAATGGTTTTGTGGAAAAATCAATCCGTTGAGAGAGCTACTTGGGAAGAAGAAACCGATATAAGATCCAAGTATCCATATCTCTTCTAAACACATTAGATTCTTCTTGAGTTAATGGTCCTTTAGATTAATTCTCTCATTTTCTATCTCGGCTATCTAACCATCCTCATGTCATAAAATGCATTCGTGAATTCATTTCAGTCCACGCATCATGTTTTTAGATTTAGATATTTAGTAATGATTCATCTCATAAGTCTTCAATGCATGATCTCAGTCTTCTTAGTACTCCAGCTCAGCTAGTATCATTTTAGGATGAATTAGCCCAAGGGGGAGATATTGTAATACCCCAAATTTTCAAGCTCTATACCCCTTAAAAGATAGGCCACTAAGTTAGTTTTTTGATGCTTCAAATCTCAGTTCAATCTAATGTCGTGGAAAAAATTTATGGAAGATTTTCCTAAAAAACTGACACACTAATGTGACAACGACTCAGTCGTGATGAGTCATTGCTATACGTGTTGATTTACGAGTGAATTGTAGCCATTCCAATGAAATCCATGTGTTATGTCCCAGTGCCTAAGACTCTTCCCTAAGACCCGTAATTAGTGTCTACGAGTCATTAGAAGAGACTCGTAGTCACGACAGTATGTAGCCAAGAATCCCTTCCAGTGGTTATGAGTCCAGCACACGACTCGTAGTCAGACCTTACGAGTTATTGTGTGTACCCATAGCTTGACTAGTAAAGGATCCAAGAATCAAGCCTCATACTATGACTTCACCCATCGACTCATAGTAAGTCGTAATGAGTCATTCGGTGGCAAGTCATAGTCCTAAGAGAATATATCCAGAATCCTAAGATCCCAGGTTATAACTTAGACCACGACTTGTAACCAATTGTGAGGTCCGAACGTGTTTTTCTGCACATTTTTTCAAGGACTTTTATGTCTTTGCCCACTCCCTTAAAAGCTAAACCCAAGTTATTTTTTATTCAAAAGAGGTGATATAAAAGATCCCAAAGCCCCAAATCATAACATAACTATCAATTTCACCCAAGAGGAATCAAAGAGACGGTGTCTTTCTCCCTCAAGAGCAAACTAGGGTTCTTCAATCAAGTCCAACTCTCAAGAAGATCTCTTCAAGGCTTCTACTTCAGGTGTGTAGGATATTCATAAATGGTATCCTTTCACCAATTGAGTCCCAAAGTTCTCCAAATTTTTAAGTTTAATTCCTTTTTTGTCTAGGGTTCCATGAGAAGTATGAAATTCATAATTTATTCAGTTAAACTCGCAAGTGCCTCCATGAAAATATATTCCCTCGGGATAATTGTGATTCCATATGTTTGATAATGCAAATTTTTACATCATTCCTAATTATTTAAATGTTGGGTGTTGATCATGATTTTTCCCCATACCATGGATTGTTAAATATTTGTCAAGATCAGTCTGTATTAGATAGTTCTGGTGGGTTATGAACACCAGATACCTAGATATTCTATTCATGTATGTGTCAGATGTCAAGTTACAAGTCATTCAGAACACACTTATATCATTAAATTCAAAATAGTATCAAGTTGAGCATATGTCAGCATCAATCATGTTAAGCCTTTTATTAGTATCAGTGTCAGTACAATTAGGAGTAGGACTTAGCACCGAGCAAACCTAAGGATGAATGCTCACCCACCAGTAGGGGACTAAAACCCTTAGTAGAAGTCCTTAAGTTCCAAAACTATGTATCTAATGTAGTTTATGAGAGGTACCCCGCCATTTCAGGAATGACACTCTCTTAGGGGGCACCAAACTAGCCTTTTAAAAAACAAAGAAAAAGTAAAACTAAATTATAGCATATAAATATTCCCCTCAAGAGGAGTCCTTCAAAACTTGTTCCATAAAATGATATCCTTAAAAAGAAACTGAACTATATCTGAAACTGCACATGTAAAATAATAATATCTAAATCATAGAGTGATCATATCAAGTTAACTATAAAAATAGATGTTATTCTTTAGGTGGGAGTTTCTTATAGCCAATATACATTATTAGATATAATAATATCCATCATATAACCTAGTTGGGAGGGATATCCCACACCTTTCCAAGGTATAAAACATGTAAGTGGATCCACACAGCCAATGTTGGTACCCATGGTAAGGTACTGGCACCCTTTCAACTAGGGTTACAGGTTGGACCCGAATTAGCTTAGATTGGGGAATGTCGGTTATATAATAGCTCCCACAATTTTAGTTCAGTACTTATATCATATCAGTTCAGTTTCACATGACCAGATGTCCATATATCATTTATTTAAATCATTTTAGTACATGTTTATACTTGGTCTTCCATTCAATAATCATGTTCATGCATTCATGCTCTGTATATACGCATATCAAGTAGTATTCTTCTCACATACCAGTACATTCAAAGTACTGACTGCATATTCTCATTTGTATTGTGTTGTCTTATAACATAGGCTTGGACGCCCAGCTCCCTGATCATAGATAGCTTTTTTTTTCACTCAGCTACAGTATTGGTGAATCCTCATCAGTTAAGGACTAATTATATTATTTATTATTCTTTCCATTATTTTATTTCATGATTAATTCAGTAGCCAAAGTTAATTAGGGTCCTATCCCAACAACTCATCATGTTTAGAGGCTTTCAAACAGTCAGACAGTTAGTTTTGTTTTTAGTGATGTGTTTCTGAGTCCTTTGTATTTGACTTAACTATTTTAACACTTATTAAATGACTTCCGCATAATATTTTGTTACCTTATTTTCAGTATTTATAGCTTGTGTCAGATTATGGGTTAGCTTGGGGTCACTTATGGCCTTAAGCACTGTGTTACGACTAGGAGGTAGTCTCGGGTCGTGACATATACATGACTAACTCAAGGTAACAACCTAAGGTAGCCAACCTAATCTCTCCAAGAAATCCAAACCAAGTAGAAAAGTTAATGCTAGCATGATGTAGGCCTATAGTCAAGATGTCTAAGAAATACACTTCCCATAATATAATTTATCGTAAAAAAAAAAGGGATCGGGATCATACCTCCAACCTCAGTACCAGCCCATATCAACCTAAAATGAACTAACCGTAATAACAAAATAAAGTAACCGGCTAGTCCAAAAAAATAATACCTAACTGGGGTCCCATAAATCTGGAAGTTTCAATCAACACTCAACAAATAGCAATTATAGCGTATACCTATATAACCCCCTATAAGGCTGATAGATATACAAATAAAATAATATACCCGTGATAGGGAATGCATATGAATGAATGAATGCAAAATAATCCATAGTACCACAATAGATACAAGTGTCATAATGTATCAAGTGTATACACCTTCTCTAACTTAACAGCTTACAAATGAAGGACCTACGATGATCGCTCTTCTCCGTCACAATGGCTTACCGACAAAAGGGGCCCCTAGAAGGTTTGGGAATGTTCATATACACTTACCTGGTCCTAATCCAGGATTTCCAATCATTATCATTAATATACTCAATTCAATATCAAAAAAATTATATATTATAAATGCATAGTCTCAAACCATGGCTTAAAGAGTGTTAGTCTATAAATCCCTTGTACAGGATCAACTCCGGGACTAAATCATCATAATAGAGTATAAGGGTCAAAATCTCTCACGATCCAAGTCAATAATAGTGGTAAAAGAGTGGATAAATCATAGACCAGAATCAATCTTGATCCAGTTTCCAAAATATCATTTTTAGTTCCAAAAGCTCATAAATCAATAAATAAGTTGGTAAAATCCCTATTATAAAAGAATCCATTTTATAAGTGAAAAGTGGGAATTAATCTTTTTTATAAAACATTATTAAAAATCATAGTTTTGATTGGAATTATACTATTAAATGAGCATGAACACACATAATAGTATGCATGCTATCATCAGTATCCAAATAATACAACACAAGGTTACTAAGCATCCATAACTAGAATAACATCTTTTTCTAAGAGTGGAACACTCACCTGGAGTCCAACTAGTATTGTAACCATAGCCTTGGGGGCCGACAGTATATACCATCATAATATCGGTACTATAATATAGGAAAATATGATCCAATCTATTAAGTTAAGTACTAAACCTTATACTTAATAATACTTATCATCAACTATGGTTAACATACTTATAATCTAAGATGATAGGCTTCTATCACTATAACAAGCATTTCAAGGATTGGTTCGCCCTTCTATCCCTAAAATCCTAAAATAGTCTATGTCATGACATTATAATAATAAAAATTTCCTATAGTACCCACCTATAATTTAATCTACACTATACATCATCTTACAAAGAAAAGTAGACCAAATCCTACCTCGATGCCCAAGCGAATCCTTGAATCATCCACAAATTACCCGTCTTTAATCCACGATCCCAAAACACTGTCAAGCTATCAAAGTATTAATATTAATGTCATTAGGATTTAAAAATACCCATATTTCTATATAAAATGTCAGTTCAGAATTTGGGACAAGAACGGTCCCACAGGGCCCGCAAATGGAATCCAAAATTGAATTCGTCATGAGGTCTATCAAAGGACAAGGAATGTATGCTTAAAATTTGATCACTAATGGTGCATAAATAGGAGCCCAAAATATCACCTAAGCTCTAGGGATTTAAAAACT
This sequence comes from Capsicum pubescens, assembly GCA_030864215.1. Classification (NCBI taxonomy): domain Eukaryota; kingdom Viridiplantae; phylum Streptophyta; class Magnoliopsida; order Solanales; family Solanaceae; genus Capsicum; species Capsicum pubescens. The sequence goes on along the minus strand of CM061544.1, from coordinate 245,734,788 downwards.
TAATTTCTAAGAATTTATAATGAAATGGGATGGAATTTGAAGGGAAAAATAATTGGAAATGACTAAGTTGTGTAAAGCTAACTTACCTTAGCTTCGATGGATGATTCCTCACTCTTTTGTCTGTTCAAGATCCTAAAAATAGTTGTAAAATGGTGGATAAAATACTGGGAAAATTGGATGAGGGTAGGTATTAAACAATTAATAGAAGTGAAATGGGTGTCAACACTTTTGATCACATAACTCAAGGCCAATACAAGGAGGTCCAAGCCATAATAACCCTAAGGTTTCAGGAATATCATTGCAGGACATTCTTTGAGCTCCTAATTAAACAATGACATATTTGGAAGATATCTTGGAGACGAGAAAAGACATGACATAATGAATAAAGAGAGCTCTTGTGGGTTATTTCCAAAATAGCCTGCCATATTTAGGCTATTTTTGTAATAGGCTATTTGTGCAAATGAAATATACTATAAATAGGTGAATTCAACATTTTATTTCCTTATTTTTTTTTATGAATTATAAATGTATACTCTTGTGAGAGTGTGAGGGAAGCTTGGATTCGCTTGAACTGATACCTTGTTTAGAAACGTGGGTTGATTGAGAATCTAATTCCCTTGAGGTATACATAAGATATTGGTGCTTTGCATGACATTTAATATAGGGTTAGGGATTTAATATACCCTTATTTTGCTATTCATTCATTCATTGTGTCTATGTATTTCTTGCTTATTATATATCCTTTATCTTTTTGTTTTCGTGTTGTAGTTTAGTTTTTTAATTTTGTACCTTGTCCCTCTATAATTTGGTATCATAGTTGAGCTTTATTTCATTCCCACAAAGTCAATCTTGGTTTTGTCATCTCAAAAAATTTTAAAAATGTCAAAAAGCGTTTTTAAGAAAAACCCTTAAAAATTTGTGTTTTGAGTCCTTTTTGTTGTTTCTACACTATATTTGTTCCTTCTAGTGTTATTAGGGTCGGAACCTTGAGATTTGTGGCTTGATTATGTGCATTAATAAGAACCAACCTTTTTTTTCTTTTAGGTTAAACAAGTTGAAAAAGTATTCCCAATGGTGAGAGAAGCTTAGGGTTAAAAATGGTGCCATTTCGAGATGTTTGAAAAATTCACCATTTTTACAGTTTTTAAGACTGAATAAAATACAAGTGGGTTTGAAAATATGGAAATTTTGGCAATTTTATAAGGGATAATTGTTGTTTCAATGTGTTCCTTATGTTAACGGGATCCTACGGTTAAAATTTCATGGAATTCCAAGCCAAAATGAAGAAGTTGTGCTTGTTGGATTTTCAACATAATTCTTGGTGGTCTTGAGAAGGTTCATATCATCATGTTGAATATTTATAAAATAGTTTTGGTTTAATCAAATAAAGAGAAGGAAAATATGGACAAAAGTGTTGGTGCAAAGCCTATCCAAAGTGCGAAGGAATATTTCAAGAGAAGAGGACAAAAAAGGGACCACAAAGGGGCATTTTTGCCCATTCAAAAGGCTGGTTCAGTTGACTTACGCTTGAGGTGACCTAGAGCTATGCCTGACCTGATAAAGCAGGTCCAGGTCAAACCAAAATAGTAGCTCCTGTGCCCCACCTTCTTTAGAGTTGCATTAGGTCTACTCCCGATCCGCTATAGCTTGTTCCAAAAGCATATGAAGCCTTCCAACTCACTTTTTGCAAGGTTCCATCAATCTAACTTCGTTTATTGATTCTTAACTTCATATTTTGATTCTTAAACACTAATTAACACTAATAATTGATTTATTTATTGATTAATTAGTTCTTGAGTCCAATTCCTTTCTTGTCCATTCTTGTGTGCTTTTCTCTTTTATTTTTGTTGAACTTGCTTGATTCAAGTACAATAGTTTTTTTTTGAGTTTTATTCTCAATTTAAAATAAGAATCCATTTTTATCACAAGCCACAATTGGTACTAATCAATCTCATTGGAGTATAAATGATTTATCATCATTTGCGATGCTAATTGAGAGACAACCCAAAGGTATGAACTTTGAGAGCTTGTGAGGTCGATTTCTTAAATTTAACTTGTTTGTTGTTTTTATTTGTGTTTAGAATTTATTTTATTATGTACAATGGATCCGGAAGAACAAAACATCATAAACCATGGAAAACAATACCTCAAATGCTATCTTAGCTTCCTTTGAAGCTAAGAGAGATAACATGTGTGGGAGGATAGATAACCTGATAGATCTTCTAAAATTTTCTAAATCCACCCTTTCCAATCCACCAAACCTTCAACCTCCCTTGAGTAGACATACTCCAAACAAACTTCAAGGTAACCAAGATAACTTTTGCACTCAAGTAAATATGAAAGATCATTCTGAGGCTAGTAGTTAACTAAGTGTGAGTGATATCTTATCATTAGATGAGTCTAATGTCTCTGTAATTCATGATGATAATGTAAAATTGAGAGCGTGGATACACTAGTTGATCCTAATGATGATCATGTTAACTCTTTAAGTAAGATAGATTTGTGTCCACCTCGTATTGAAGCCATTATAATGAGTGATAGTACATTATCTTGTTGAAATAATGTAGACCAACTTATGTGTGAACCTATTCCACCACTTGAGGAAATTTATGGTGTGGTTAATGAACCTCAAGTGAGTCATGATGTTAAAAATATTGGTTAACAAATAGGTGTGGCCCTCTTTTTGCCTTTGATAATGCTCATGCTAGTGTAGAAGGTATAACTCTTTGTAATGGTGGTATTTTTAGGGGAGAAGAGTGTTGTCTAAACTTATATCTATGTACACTCTACCCATTTGACCGCGGTGACTATGTGGAATACGGCGGCTCTTATTCAACCCACTTGGTTCTTGGTCAAGATGACAAGCAAACCATGATTGAGATTATTGGGACTCATCCTTATGACAGAGAGTCTTTCTTGAAGATTTCTAATCTACTTGAGAGACCAAAGTTGTGTAAGGAAAGAATCTTCGACAAAGATGAGTGTTATAAAGGGTTATGTGCTTATTGAGACATGGAACCCATGTGGGCCTTCATGAGTGTTTGATTGATTACCATGGTTCCTTAAGCCTTCCCCGTTGTCCAAATCTCTTGAATGGCCTAGTAGTTTTTATAGTATGGGTTTACACACCCTTGATTGATCATTTTTATGCTTGCTTATATCTTAAGTGTGAGAAACTTTGGCATGATATTATGATTGATTATGCCAATTCTAACCCTCATGCCATAAGGATATTGTGTTTATTTTTCCTACTTTTGGTTTTTCAAGGTCAAATTCTTTTCAAGAAAGGAGGATGATACAAGTCAAATAGGCATCAACACTTATAATCACACAACTCGAGGCCAAAATAAGGAGGTCCAATCCATTATCACCCTAAAGATTCAAGAATGTGCTTGGACGACATTCTTTGAGATGCTATTTAAACAATGTCATGTTTGGAAGATAGCTTGGAGCCAAGAAAAGTCATGACACGAGGAATAAAGACCTTGTGGGTTATTTCCAAAATAGCCAGCCATTTTTAGGCTATTTATGTAATATTCTATTTGTGCAATGGAAAATACTATAAATAGGTGCCTTCGACATTTCATTTCCTCAATTATTGATGAATTATGAATATATACTCTTGTGAGAGTGTGAGGCTAGCTTGGATTAGCTTGTGTTGATACCTTATTTAGAAATGTTGGTTGATTGGGAAATTGATTCCATTGAGGTCTATGTAAGAGATTGGTGTTTTTCATAACATTGAATAGAGGGTTAGGGGTTTAATATACCTTTAGTTTGCTCTTCATTGATTCATTATGTCTATTGGTTTCTTTCCTATCATCTATCCTTTATCTTTCTATTTTTATATCATAGTTTAGTTTCCTGATTCTGTAATTTATTTCTCTATCAATCCCCAGGTGACGCTAAAGTGGTCACTTGTCTGGTTAAGTCACACAAGAATGCTAAAGTGGTCAGGAATAATGGCATTACTAAAACGGTCTCCTGGACGCTAAAGCAATGTCATCTTAAGCGATCCTTGACCGCTAAAGTGAACCTCAGCCAAATGGACAATGCCGCTAATGTAGATAAGGGTTGCTAAAGTGACTACCTCTTAAGTGACCAAATGTTCGTATAAGAGGATAAATTAGATGGTGCCATACATAAGATTTTGCTAGGTCTAAATGTACTCGGACCAAGTTCTCGAGATTTTTTTAGAACCCTATGCGTGCAAACGAACTATGCTACCATACCAAATTTGAAATTTTGGACTCAATGGAATATTTGAAACTTTCATTCAAGATCATTTCGACTAAAAGTTCCATTTTTCATATAATCCACCCAATAGCCTAAATTGGATCCAAAAGCCTTGGGACCTAAACCAAGGGTCCCCCTAACCTAAAATCAATATTCCAAAGCTGATGGTACTGTCAAAATTTATTCAAGGTCATTTACTATGTGTCTGAGACCACTTCCTTTATAGTAAAAGCCCTAAAATAGGGAAATGAGCATAAAATCCAAACAAACTATTCGATAACTATAAATACAATTCCAACAAGTTATAAATGACCTATAGCCATTGTGGGAAGGCTCAAAATGATAGAAATATGCATAAATCAAGATAATAACCTAGAGGGTCATTATAATGATCATGGTAGACTATTTCAAATAGCTTTACAAGGTTTAAATAGTAGGTCTATGGTTTCTATTTCTTCCTAGGGATCTATTAATATAGGTAGAGGCACAATTTTATTTCTTTAGGGAAGGGAGGTTATTTTTCCCTTCTAGACCTTCTCAACATGAGTTAAGTAGTAGAGGATGTTATATATTTTATGAGCATGGTCATATTGTGAGAAAATATCCATGACGTGCATTGTGTCCTGCCTAACAGCATTCTCAACTTTTATTTTTTCCTAGTCCTATTTCTGCACTTAGAGGTGGATCAGAGAGTAGCAGGGGTTGTACTAGAGGTTCTAGAGATAGATCTAGTAGAGTGCATGTTTGTAGATGTAGGGTTGCTCAGTCTTGGAGCAAGCTTGATTAGTATTATGCAATATTTAGAAGACCTAAGGCAGAGGCCTCTGATGTAGTTATCACAGGTATTGTCCTGATCTTTAATGTTTTCCCTTTGGGTTATTTGATCTTGGGTCTATATTTTTTTTATGTATACATACTTTTCTATTGTTGTTGATGTTGCATATGAGTCTTTTGTTATGCCTATTCGTATTTCTACCCAGTAGGAGATGCCTTAGTAGTTGATCAAGTGTATCGGTCTTGTGTATTGACCTTTGTGAGGCGTGAGACTTAGTAGACTTGATCATCCTAGATATGGTTGATTTTAATGTTATTTGGGTTTTGTATCCTTTAGCTCCCTATAATGCAACTTTGGATTATTCTTCCAAGAAAGTGACTTTAGCTACTCCAGGTATGCAAAGTTTAGCATGGAAGGGTACACGTAGTTTGGGTTTCAAGGGAGTTATATTTTTTTATGTGCTCTCCAAATGGTAGAGAAAGGATGTCTTTCTTATTTGGCCTATATTCACGATAGTACATTATTTCACTACCTTCTTTGGATTCTATTCAAGTTGTTAGGGAGTTTTAGGATTTTTTTCCTATAGATTTACCTGGTAGGCCATTGTACCAAGATATTATCTTTGCTATTGATATTGAGTCGGGCGCAAATCCCATCCTCATTTATCCTTATAGGATGGCCCTAGTTGAGTTGAAGGAATTGAAGAAGCAGTTTCAAGAACTTTTAAGTAAGAGTTTCATTTGACCTAGTGTGACTCTTTGGGGTGCCCTGGTCTCATTTGTAAAAAGAAGGATAGATATATGCGCATGTATATTGACTATCGACAATAGAGTAAAGTGACGGTCAAGAACAAGTATCCTATTCCTCGCATTGATGATATATTTGTCCAGCTTCAGGGTACCTCAATTTTTTCTAGGATTGAATTGAGATCTAGATATCAGCAGTTGAGGATTAAAGCTTCAGATGTTCCGAGGATTATTTTTCTTGCTCGGTATGGTCACTATGAGTTTTTGATTACGTCTTTTGGGTTGATCATTTCCCCAAAAATTCTCGTAGAGTTAATCAATCTAGTATTTTGACCATATTTTTATTCCTTTGTGATTGTATTTGTTGATGGCATATTTTTTTATTCCAATAATGAGGCCGATCACGTGAGACACTTGAGGATTGTGCTTCACAAGTTACAAGATGAGAAGTTATGTGCGAGTTCTTTGGATGTGAGTTTTGGTAGGATTCTATTTCTTTCTTGGTAATGTTGTGACAAAGGATGTCATTATAGTATATCCGTCCAAGTAGAAACAATTTGTGATTGGGTTAGATCCACTTCTCCTTCTAAGATTTAGAGCTACATTAGTATAGCGAGTTATTATCGATATTTTGTGAAAGGTTTCTCTTCTATTGTAGCTTCTTTGAAAAAGTTGACTTAGAAGAAGATTGGTTTTCAGTGGTCGAAGATATGTGAGGAGAGATTTCGAAAGCTTAAGGATTTGTTGACTTTGGCCCCTATCTTGACCTTTCCAAGGAAGGTGTAGGTTTTACCATGTTCTGTGATGGTTTTGGAGTTGGCTTAGGCACTGTGTTGACGAAGGATGTTTAGGTGTTTGATTATGTTTCTCATAAGTTGAATCATCATTAGAAGAATTACCCTACCCATGCTTTGGAGTTGCCACGGTTATTTTGTGTTTATATTATGGAGATATTACCTGTAAGGAGACCATTTTGAGATTTCCTCCAATCATTGTAGGTTTTTGTACTTCTTCACCCAGCAAGATCTTAATATGAGATAGTGTTAATGGCTTGAGTTGCTTAAGGACTATGATGTCACTATTTTATATCATCTAGGCAAGACCAATGTAGTAACAAATTCCTTGAGCTGGAAGGCAGAGAATATGGGGAGTTTAGCTCATTTTCTTTACGTAGGAACAGCTTTTGGCTTTGGAGGTTTAGCAATTAAGTAAATAAAATGGGGGTTTTATGAAAGTAAATTATAATGTAACAGTTGTTGGTTGATTAGATTCTAATCACTATGAAAAGAGCATTGGGATTGTGATTTTTATGACTTCAGAATTCCACATGATGTTCGTGCTAACAGACTATCCCAATACCCAACATGCAAAATCTAACAAGATATGTCTTATATAATCGTCTCTTGGCCTTGGATAAATGAATTTCACTCATCTCCTCTCAGACTCGGAGCATCACATTCCTAACCCATATTGTGTGATCTCAGATTAACTATCCAGGTAATGCTCAAGTTAATTAGATAAAGGTTCATAGCTTCAAATATCTGTTGTTATCTTTTTTTCCAATATCTACCTTTCTCTCGAGCAAGACTAGAATATAGGCAAGTTCCTAACATCTGCAGTCGTCGGCAAAGCAATCAAATTGAAGGAATTACCAATATATGCAAGCACACCAGTCTAGAATGACTTTGCACTTAATCCATTTCATTAATTCATCATGGTTCCCACAACCATAGTAATGTGGTTTAGCTACTCATGATCATAAGCACGCAAGAAGAATTCATAGTTGAAAGCATAATTGTGTACTTACAAGAATAAGAAGAAAAACTTCAAAATCTCAAATTGAATAAAAACCCTAAAAAGCAATGTTAATAGTTCCAAGACCAAGAATATGTATAAGAACCTCAAAATAATGTAATAGTGCATAAAAATAATCATAAAACCCAGTGGGAGTATTTATAGATACAAAATGAATTCTATCCTAGATTGTGTAGGAGAATCAGGTTGGCGGCTTCTTACAACGTGTTGACTCGAGTCATGAATCAGTCTAGGGTCATAAGACTCTCTTGTGAAAATTAGACTATAGTTCTATCCTCGGTATCTAGTTCACGACTGTTATTCATGAACCATAGGTTGGATTCATGAGATGTAGATCGCATCCATGAAAAATCAATTTTGCATTCACCTTTAGAACCCAGCTCACGAGTACTTTCCACAGGTTATAGTTCCATTCCACTGGTCATGGACCACACCCGTGGAACTCAAAAAAATTTCTTCCTTGGTTAATTTTTTATCTTTTTTTCTCCAGTTTGCCTCCAACCCCTATTTTCTAGCACAACATCACAAAATCGCATCATACCCAACAAAATACCTAAATTCTTGTATATTTTCTTCGTTTTAAGCATCGAAAGTGCCATGAAACCATGGAATATAAACACCCTTAACTTCGAACATTTGCATGTCCTCGGAAAAACAAAACATAATAAGAATATGTGATGCTTAACTAAGAGAAACCTAAGGAACCTACAACAGTCAATTTATTCAGTTAAGCATAAAATTCCAACGACCTACTATGCATAAATTCAAAACCACCATGTGTATGCATGCAACATGATATCATGACACAAAAGGGATCAAGTGATGGCATCAAATTACAAACAAATAAAACAAGCTCATACACAAATGACATTCCTCAAACAAATAGCAGCTAACAATGCAACCTGTGTACACTTGCAGCAAAGAAGTTATATACACTCACAGTAGAATAATGAATATCATGTAGGGCCTACATCAAAGCACCCGCCTTCACAAAAAAGTTCAAACAGTGTGTGTGAAATACCATAAGTTTATCCTTATTATCTATGCCTTAGTTTTTCAGATAGTTGGACTAGGATCACTATAGGACTTTCCTCGGCTTGAACTGTAGGCTTGGGTATGGGTGTGGTAAATATAGGTAAAATAACTCAGCCCTTCTTCACACTAAACTTATTTGTGGCTCCACTTCTCTACATTGTTCATCTTATTCTCCCATATTCTCTATTACTTATTTTTAGATTTTGGGTGTGGTTTTGCTTTACACTTTTTATTTTTTTTCTTACCACCCCCAAATCTATTTCTATTTGTCTTCTTAAATTCATATTCATACCTATATCCAAATAAGAACCCCTATGATAGCCACCGTCAACTTAGGTGATTTTTCTAAATTGAGGTGCATAATGTCCAAGAAGGGACCAAGATCAAAGCAGGTTCATTGTAATTAAAATGGAAAGGTGAATGGGTTAATATACGAAAAATGGTTACGTAAGGCACAAATTTGGGATTAAGGTATACTTATTTCATCCGGTCCAGTATTTAGATTAAAAGTGGACTTATTTAAGAACGACCTATGATCTTGTCCCAACCAAGTATCATACAACTGAGACAAAACTAATCAGGCAAGTTCTGGATCACACCCACAAAGTGAACTAAGTAAACAAATCTCACACCCACATAGCATAGGGTTATACCATCAACTACGACCTATTCAATTCTTGCATTGCTAAGCTACAGTTATTTTGTCCTTAATACTAATGCCATAACAAGATCCAACAATAGTTATAATTTCACATATCCACACATATTTTAAAGTAAAATTTTTAGGAGGTTTATCCTTTAATCATCAAAAATCATTTCAGCATCACAATTATTCAAAAACTTAACTGCACAAAGGTTTCTTATTTTTATCCTGATCAAATACAACAACACATAACACAAACACAATAAAATAACATCCTAAGTATATCAGCTCTACTATGGTAGCACACTTTGCGTAAAAAAGACATGGCAACAAAAACCCCAAATGGTGGTATACACCCTCAACCATGAGATGATGTACTATCCTTAGTGTATTAATAAGAAAATAATCAAAACAAGTGAGTGGAGACATACCTATGATGCACTAGGTGCCGAATGTGTACTCGCCCGTAGTCGGGGCATTAGAAGGAATATTGGGTTCAGTATCAGGAGGTGGTGGTGGTCGAATAGATGAGACTCCCAATTCCTATTATTTGCACTCAATTTGTTCAACATGATACTCATTTATTTAATTCTTAGTTTCCTTCTTAGAATCCCACACAAATTCATCAGAATTGGCACTTTTCTTAAAAAGGTCCTATGCCATCTTCCCCTTAGTAGTGGGGGGCTCACTATCCTCAAATAAGTCAAACACCAAGGTTGGTGCTATAGGTAGTATGATGGAGTTATGGTGGGAGTGTAGTTATCTGCTAAATTATGAACCTTGGTCCTCAATATGGACACATTCTCCCTCAAACTATATAAATCTAAAATTTAGGCTTCGCATATTCTCTCCCCCATACTAATCTCAAAATTGGAAATTCATCCATGTAGGTTTATCATAAACTACTTCATTGTGGTAATCACGAGGGCCTCAACCCATGCCTCAGAGTTCTCAATAGTAGTGCACACCCATGGATTAATTTGGGTCAATAACTTAACGAATTAGGTGTTCGTGTGAGTCTTCCTCTCAACCAACTTGATTTTCCTATCCACCAACCACTGCAAAAAATCATGTTACACTATGACCATACCAAACATAGGTAGGAGGGAGGGTATGCTAGAAGTAAATAGTGGAATTGAAGTATATTTTACCTCTTCACTACCCACGGGATCTAAATTCTCAGTTGTCTAACTCCTAATATCTCTTACCACTCGGTGTTAGAGTATCTACCAGCTTGGTTATCTCCAAGGACCTCTCAAATAAGGACAGTCTAGATAAAATAGAAATTTGTGCCTTCTGTTTGCACAATCAAGTTAGAGTCATCCTAAATTAACCCAACATCATCTACCCTGGCCACCTCAATTGGATGATCAATACCCGATAATGCTACAACTCTCGTTGTATCATAAAGATTCTAAATAAGACATGGGAATGTTATACTCATGACCTATAAAAATGATCTCTTGTGAATATCATCTCGAATGTACCAGGAAAAATTTATATCTTATCCATCCATGATGTTGGCCATATGAACAATTCGTTCAGGTGTGAGGGAATTATCCACTCCAACTAGGAACAACCTACTCCGTACAATAGACCACCAAAATTATCCTACAAAGTGTAAAGATAACTTCTTAATATTTGTCTTCCCCTGAAACCAAGGGGAATTAACTCTTTGCTCATCAATATATCTAGCAATCTATCCCAACAACATTTGTCTCTGCTCTGGATCCTTTATCTAAGTCTTATTCTTCATAGTCTCTATGTGGTAGTCAAACTCTATTGTAATCATTGGCATCTCATGCCTGGGACCAAACACAAACTGCTAAATAGTCTGCTCAAAAATGTCAATTCAAGTACCTCAAACCAAAGTGTGGGCTAATGGAGGTTGGTCCTGATATTCCTACCTTGCAGGTGTGATCAAATCAACTGAAGCGGCATATGAGGCATAAAACTCGTAAACCAATACAGGACTGTAAGATCTGGAAGGTGAAACCTATATCTATCAAATAATTCCTTAATCTCTAGAATCCCTACCAAGTTATCTGTTTGGACACTTGGTTCCTCATCAATGTTCTGTTTGAACCTACCCCATCAGTCAACTCGGCATCTATAACATATATGTTCTTTATATACTAAACACCATACCTTCTATTTTCTGGGCTAAAAGCAGTGTAGCGATTTGTGCTGAATCATATATCTTAGCACCTGAAGCAGCTACACATCAGTATCCTTTTTCCTCTCATCAGACTTAGAGTATTCTTATCCTTATTCAAACTAGAAAGTATTTGTATCTCTCTCACCATTACCCGATCCAGCTGATTATACTCCCTCTTTAGATTGGGGAGCAGATCTGTCGTCTTTTATATCACTGGATGCATATGATTCCTCCCCCTTAATAGAATAGGTAGAGGTAGGTGCATATGAAATTAGAGCTGGTGGAACCTATGGTGAAGGTTGTGGTGCAGGCTATAGGGAAGCCTTAGTTATGTCTTTCTCTTGTATCTTTTTCCTTGTATGATAAGGTATAGGTGGGGTATCACTAATCAAATACTTTTTCCATGAACCCACTTCTCTCATGATACTTGTCTTTGTGTATAGACTGTGGGTGCTGGGCTCTGACCCTCTTTCTGGGGGTGGCATCACCTTGTTTTTCCATCCCCATCATACCTATGTAGGAAAGAATTAGTACTCAAAACAAACAAATGGGTAAACACTTAAGAAATATTAAAAGTTGTAGATCTAAGCCATGAGTCCAGTGTACGAATTATAGAATGGGTCCACGACTCAAGGAACCTACTCATGGATTGCAGGTTGCAGTTCACGAGTCCATTCTATGAGTCGTATACTGGTTTCATGGCTCTTTAAAATCAAAAACAATATATGAGGTGTAGATTCTCAAGTCTGATTCCCATGAGTCCAATCCATGACTCCTGAATCCAGTTCATGAATCATGGTTTAGACTGGTGGGTTTAAATCGAGCCTCAACACACTTACACTAGTTTTTTTATTACAATGTTTAAAAAATTTCACCAACTTAGTTTATGTTCGATCAAGCCACCTAAACTACGCATATCCCTTACCAATTAGGGAACACTAAATCATGAATTTAACCTTAATTGGATTAATGAAAAAGTAACTCAAAATACTCATAAAGTGAGTGCAACATACTTGGGAACAGACGAAAATTTTGAATAAGAAACAACTTTATTCCTCACTTGAATCTTCTCACGCGTGGTAAATATTTTGCTTAAGGTGTTAGGGTTGATCACTATTAGTTTGTAATAGGGTATAAGTTTTGAATGAGAAAGGAGGGAAATATATATAGTGTTAGAGTCTTACTTAAATTGGATTTGTTTTTATGGGTTTGGATTTGAAAGCCATTGAGTATAGGGTTTTGTTAATATAAAGGGGCCAACTTTGGTTTCGGGGTTGGGTTCCATGGGAATTTTAATTTATAAGGAAATTTTTACTACACAACTCACTTGGACCCATGATATTTAACCTATAGGTCATATACAAAGATCACAACTTGTGGGTTGAACTCGAGGTATGTTTTGAGGGTTAAGGTTCTCTAATACCACGGGTTCAAACAATAGGTCGTAGACTATGTCTATGACTCGTGGGTTGCACTCATAGACAATGCCTTGTAACCCAATTTTTTTTCTAATTTCCATAAATTAGGTCTACAGGTCATAGGTATGGTACATGACCCGTGGACTCAACTCATGGGACATGTTCTAAAGGCAAAAATTCTACTCTGATTTTCATGAGTCAAGTTTGTGATTCATAGACCTAAGTCACGACCCGTAGACTCTACTGATGAGTAGACTTACTTGGAAATTTCTAATTTTTCATGTTTACCTTATGTCAGTAATTTTTGCATACTTCTGACTCTAATAAAAATAAAACAAAGTGAATACTAAACCCTTGGGTTGTCCCCCCCCCCCCTAAGAAGCACTGGATTTAACATCGCGGCACAATGTGGCTATGTTGGGTACTTAGACTTTACCAACAAGCCTATGGGTTACCTCCTATGAAGAACCTAATTTAATATCACGACACAACCCAACTCCCTTGACTACTCGAACTTTACCAAGGCTCAAATTTTCACACAAATTCATCTCTTTTGTGTGACCCAAATAGTGCTTAACACGTTGTTCATTCACCATGAATAGGATATCACCACCTCGTTGTATCTCGATTGAACTATGAGGAAATACTTACTGTATAGAATGGTCCAGACTATCTAGACTTTAATTTACCAGGAAGTAAATGCAATCTCGAATTATAAAGTAAGGCCAAATCACCGAATTAGAATTCTCTCTTCTAAATTTTTCTATCACGGTACAATTTCATCTTTTTTCGTACAAGGCTGAATGCTCATAGGCATAGAGGCAGAACTCATCCATCCCATTCATCTTCTCCAATCGTAAGTGTTGTCACTCTACTCAAAATTTAGATTTTTCAATGCCCAAAGTGCCTTATGCTCAAGTTTGACTTTCATGGGGCATGCTTTATCATACACAAGATGATATGGAGATGCACCAATAGGAGTCTTGTATACTGTTTGGTAGGCCTATAATGCATCTTCTAGCTTTCTACCCCAATCAACTCTATTGGCATTCACAGTCTTTGCCAAAATAGACTTTATCTCTCAATTGGGGACCTCAACTTAACCACTTGTTTGGGGATTGTAAGGTTCTTCCACCTTATGCTTCACACCATATTTATCAAGTAAGGCTTTAAAAATTCAATTATAGAAGTGTGAGCCTCCATCACTAATGATTGCTCGAGGAGTACCAAATATGGATAAAATATCCTTCTTCAAGAATGTTGTGATGCTCTTACCTTCATTATTTAGAAGCACAATTGCCTCCACCGACTTTGAAACATAGTCAACAACCAATAAGATATACTTCATCCCATGTAAGCTCACAAATGGTCCTATAAAGTTGATACCTCAAATGTCAGACAATTCAAGCTCAGGGATGGGTGTCATAGAAAGCTCATGTTTTTGTAAAATATTCCCTTACCTTTGGAATGGTTACAAGACCTAACATAATCATATTCATCCATATAAGTAGTAGTCAAATAGTAACCACGTTGAAAGATTTTTTTCGTAGTGCTTGTATCACCATGATAACCCCCAACTGGGGACAATGACATGCCTCAAAAATACACATCATTTCAACCTTGGGAATACATATCCAAACCATACAATCAGCACACATCCGAAAAAAAAATAGATCATCCCAAAGGAACTTTCTCACCCCATGCATATCGCTTATACTACTAAAATAACATATCTTCTGGGGCGAGATCATTTGTTAAATAGTTAGAGAAATCTTCAAACCAAGGAATTAATTCTTGTGATGCTACCAACACTTGCTCATCTATAAAAGTATCATCAATTTCAAGCTCATTCTCTTTTTTAGCATTGTTTCCTCCTCTACGTATGATAAATGGTCAACCTTGATTTTTGGTTCCCTTCCAATCCTTAACCTCAAAATCAAATTCCTATAATAGTGTAATACCCCAAAAAATCCAAACCAATATTAGAGCCATGTACCAAGATCATGCATAGTACATCATGGTTCTTTTATAGTTTTATGAGTAAGTTAGATGTATATTTAGATGTATATTAAGGCTTCAAATAACTCCCAGCTATCAGACGAATCAAAACATTCCTTACCAATTAAATTTTTGAGAAGGATATTGGTATAGTCAACTTTAAACAAGAATATCTCTCATTATACTCAGAATTTTTTAGATAATGACCTGTCAACAGATATATATAATTGAATTAGCTTTCCAACTATGCCAATTTCTCCTAAATCTAATATCAGAGCAAAGAGTTATTTCTATTTTACTCCAGCATGTCAGGCTGGAAATAGTGTGACGACATTCGTGATAGCTTATCATATTTGTGACGCCCTATCATGAAGGTCGTCATCCTTAGGCAGAAACCAGCTCCTAAGTGACGACATTCGTGATAGCTTATCACATTTGTGACACCCTATCACAATGGTCGCCAGCCTTAGGTAGAAACCAGCTCCTAAGTGACGACATTCGTGATAGCTTATCACATTTGTGATGCCCTATCACGAAGGTCGTCAGCCTTAGGAAGAAAATATCTCCTAAGTGAGGACATTCATGATAGCTTATCACATTTGTGATGCCCTATCACGAAGGTCGTCAGCTATGATTTTTCAGCAACTGGAAATTTATTTCATAGGGGTATTTTTGTCATTTCCTTCACCTTCCACGACTTATAACCCTAAATAGGTGTAATTTTTTCCATTTTTCTTCAGTTAAGCATCTCAAAAACCCTCTCTTACGCTTTTAACCACAAGATTAGGGTTTCCATCAAACTCATCTCTCAAAAGCAAAATTCAAGCCTTTTTCCAAGATAATCGAGAATTAAGTTTCCCAATCCAAGAACTCTCCAGCAAATCATCAAGGTTTCCTTTCTAAGGTATGCATAGTGTTCATATATGGATTCAATCCGTTCATAGATCTCAAGAACCATGTTTTAAATATTATTTTGTAAACTTTTTGTAGTGATATGAGTTTGTACATGTTGACGATTGTTGTTTAAGTTTCAATGTGATGTCAAAAGGTGTTTTCATGAAATATATATGTTTGTTAATTGAAAACCATGAACTTTAGGTGGTTTAATATGGTGCAAGTATGAAACCCACCTATGCCTTAAAAAATGCATGCAAGGTGTTTGATAAAATGCTTAGGATGCTAGAAATTCATGTTTGTAAGGTTCTATGATGTCTAAATGACAAGTCCATGTTAGCTATATACTTCAATATGAATTCTATGCTTTTCATGTGTTGCTATTATGGTGGTATGAAGCATATAAGATAATGGAGATATACAATATGTACACGAAATATATCCATGCATTCCCTACAGTATTTAAGATGTTGAATAACTATATGAAATATGATATCCCCTACTTATGATATTATGAATTATGGACTCAAATCTTGTGATCAAGTCATGTCATGTGTGCCAGTTTCCTTCTATCGAGTCCTGGGGGTATTCGTACCCGAAAAACATAGCTTTGTGCCTACATCTATGTCATGTTGTCACGATAATCTCTGTCAAGCTATAATCTATAGAACTCAGTCAGTCATGTGACTCAAGAAACCTCAGAAATCTTATGATCTTAGTTAACTCTCAGATAATAGTACTGCTCCGTCAGTCAATGGAAGTCAGGTAATCTGTCCATGTATAGTCAGTTGAATCATGTTTAGTCTCTTTAGATAGGCGTAGAAGTTAGCACCGAGTGAACCCAAGGATGGGAACTCACCTACCAGTTTAGGGTGTGATTCTTAGTAGTCATCCTTGTGTTCCAGAACTACGTAGCCAGCGTAGGTTGAAACATCTTAGACTATCAGATTAGGGTTGATGAGGTGGATTAACCTATCAGTTTAGGGTTCCCACCGTTCTCCTTTTGAATACCTTCCAGCTAAGGGTCACCCACAACTGTCCTTACCAGTGGCGCGGTATTGACACCTCTCCAGTCGGGGCAGAGATTGGACCCCAACTTAGCTATATGTGTTATTGGGGCAGTTAAAACACTACCTTTTACAGTTTTAGAATCAGTCTCAGTAAAAGAACTTAGATAGGTCTTAAGATTTTAGTATATTAGGATTGTCAGATATAGTCAGACTCAATTACAGTACGGAACTTAGATAGTTCTATCAGATTCAGGATTATCAGATACAGTCGCCCATGTTATCAAAATTTCAGTAACAGTTATGTTAGCCATCAGTAAACCATGTATTAGCATACGGGACTAGCTATCATGCACCCACGATTTTAGTTACTATGTATGCATATTTGTACTCTTACGTTCATATCATTCAGACAGTTAGCATTATTCATGTACGTACATATCAGTCAGACAGTTAGCATTGTTCATACATGTAAACACTGTTTATATTTAGCCTACCTCACTCGTATACTCAGTACATTCCCTTGTACTGACGCATTTGCACTATGGTGCTTTCTTTTCATTTTACACCATAGGTTCAGAAAAACGATCTCCAGATCAACAGTAGCAATAGCATTTCCAGTTGCAGAGATTCAGTGAGTCCTCTTCATGCGAGGACAATATGATTTGATTTATTCATTATTATTTTAGCCAGTTATCAATTTACGGAGTTAGTTGGAGACATGTTCCTTCAACTCCTTATTCAGACAGTACTTAGAGGCTTTCAGATTCAATATTCAGACTTATGTTTAGATTTGATTCAGTTTTCAACTGTTTTGGGTATCTTTCACCCATATGGATATTATGTTTTGACAGATTCTTTATTCAGTTGAACCTTATGGCCTACATGTTCATGTTTTCTGCATTATTACATTATATATTGCAGTGTATAAGTACAGATATCAGTCATGGGTTAGCTTGTGATCCTCAGGGATCAAAAGCACTGTGTAGCATTCCGGTTCAGAAAAATTGGGGCGATACAAATAGACATACCCATTTAATCAACCTTAGTTTTGCATCTTTCTTCACTATAAGATATCTCATAGATGCATGGTCAGTGTGCATAACAATTTTGGTGCCAATCAAAATAATCAAAAAAAATTAAAGGCGAATACTAATGAAAGCAACTCTTGTTCGGTCATCTTATAATTTTTATGCATAGGATTTAGGGGTTTGCTAGCATAGTAGATGGGATGGAGTATATTTTCCTGCCTTTGTCCTAGGACTGCTCCTAGTGGCACACCACTAGCATCACGCATCACTTCAAATGGCAAGTTCCAATCAGGGGATAAACAATGGGAGCTAAAATCAACCTCTCCTTCAGACACTCGAAGACTTTTAGATAGGCTACATCAAACACAAACTTCACATTCTTCTCTAAAAACTTGCATAATGGGTTATCAATTTTGGACAAGTCCTTAATAAATCACCTTTGTAAACCTGTATGACCTAAGAAACTATGAACGCCTTTCACAAATATTGGTGGAGGAAAATTTTCAATCACCTTAATCTTATCTTTGTCAACTTCTACCCTTATCTTCAAAATCTTATGCCCAAGCACTGGCCCTTCTTTTACCATAAAATGGTACTTTTCCTAGTTAAGGACCAAATTGCACTCTTCACACCTTTGCAAGGCATTGGATACCAAGAAATCATTGAATATATCACCCACAACTAAAAAATCATCCAAGAAAACCTCAATAGTGTCTTTCACTATGTCAGAAAAATGGACATCATACAACACTAAAAAGATATGGGAGCATTACATAGATCAAAGGGCATCCTTTATGTATGAAAGTGTGAAAGTGGTCTTCTCTTGGTCTTCAAGAGTAATAAAATCTGATTGTACCCCGAATAACCATCAAGAAAATAATACCATCCTCTACCAGCAAGACGATCTAAGATCACATCTATAAATGACATAGAAAAGTGATCCTTCTGGGTCCATGAATTTTGCTTCCTGTATTTAATGCATTTCTCCATCTAGTGATTAGTCCATAAGAACCAGCGCATTCTTCTTATTAGAAAACATAATAATTCCACCTTTGATCGGCACACACTGAATTGGGCTCACCCATTTGCTATCTGTAATCGGGTAAATTACACTAGCATCCAACCACTTGATGATTTCTTTCTTCACCACCTCTTGCATGGGTGGATTCAATCTACAATGATACTAAATGTTAGTTATACACTCCAGCTCAAGTTGGATTTTATGAGTGCAAATCTCAAGTAGAATTCCAACAATATCAGCAATGGCCCAACTAATAGCCTTCTTAAACCTCTATAAAATAGAAACTAAGGCCTCAACTTACCACTCTAATAAATCTACTACAATAATAACTGGCAAGGTATTGTTGGCCCCCAAGAATACATAACATAAATGCAAGGGAATGGCCTTTAATTCCAAAACTAGTGGCTTCTTGATAGAGAGTTTGGTAGGTGGGGTTGATTTATTCTTCAGCTCAAGGTACAGATTATTTAGTGGATAAGTGTATGAACCCCTACCAAAAAGTACATTCACCATCTCATCATACCCTTAAATACCATCACTGTCAAAATTTATTATCACAACTTTAAGTGCCTTAGACGAGTCTCTCCTCAATAGGTGCTACCAAATCATCTTCATATACAGTATCAACCACAGAAACCATCCGTATATCTTTGGACTGTTGCATATATTGGAATACATTAAAGGTGACTTGCTTAGTATTAATCCTGAACTTCATTTGTCTCATCTCCATGTCAACCAATTCCCTACCCGTACCTAGGAAAGGCCTTCTCAATATGATAGGAACCTCAAAGTCAACTTCACAATCAAGAATCACAAAATCAAATAGCAATATGATGGATTCTACTTTTACCAACACATCACAAAAGATACCGATAGTTTTTTTCATAGTCTAATTCGCCATTAAAATTCTCATAGAGGTCGATTCAGGTGACCTCAACCCCATCTGCTTGTAGATGACTAGAGGCATCAAGTTAATGCTAATACCTAGATCACATAAAGCCTATGTAAAATTTGAAGACCTAATAGTACAAGGAATGGTGAATGCTCTCGATCTTTTTTCTTTTCAACTAAAGATTGAGAGGCAATGGCTCTGCAGTGGTGCATATTATCAGCAGGCTCAAAACTCATTGTCATCTTCTTTCTCATCAAATCTTTCATAAACTTTGCATAAACCGACATCTTCTCTAGATCTTCCACAAGAGGTATATTCACAAACACCTTTTTCAGCATAGAATAAACTTTGGATATTTCCTTTCTTTAGTTTTCATCTTTAATCTTTTGGGGAAAAGGTGAAGGAGCTTAAGAAATAGGCTTCAATACTGGTGTGACATCCTTACCTTTTCCTTTGTCAGTATCAGCTTCTCTCTCAGCAACTAGAGGCTTCAGAGAGGCCTTATCATTCATCACTAAATTTTTTATTTTATCTATATCTATAACATTAATGCTCATGGGGTCATCCCTAATGTTATCAACCACAGGCATCTATGGATCAATAGTGGCCTTAATACTTTGAGTAGTAATAAATAGATATTAATTATCACTATTAGGATTCTAAATAGTGCTTTTTGGAAGAGTGTCTGGTTGACATTGGTTTAATGTGACAAATATTTCCCCAAATTGTTGCTAAGGTTGCTAATAGCAGTTGCGTGTAACTCTACTTTTGGATCAACCCTGGATGTTTGCTTAATTTCCTTAAGGTAACTCTCTTGAATTTTTGTACCCTTTACAAGTAAGAATTCCATTCTTGAGTTTCCAGAATCAGCATGGGTTCCCTGCCAGAACATAAGGACCACCTTTTTTTCTTGTAGTCATCTTTCCTCTTCCAGTCACCATCACGTTCTATAATCCTATACCTATAACTATTGTAGTTGTATCTATAATGATTCTGACCTTGATTCCCTTTCCTCATGTTCTAATTTTCTTGATCAGACCCTTGTCTTTGTCTCAAAACCCCAACACTTCTCTATCAAGATACTTAGCTTCTTCCTCGGAATTTGAATCTTCATGTCTAGAAGCCTTACCTCGTACACCTACTGCATTGACCTTTTCTTCTCTAACTTCAATAAATTTTTTATTTAGCAAGCCAATCTCAATCCTCAATTCTGCCACCTCTTGAACTACTATCTCATCTAATGCTCACTTCTCACTGGAGGCTCCAATTGCATTAGTATCAGTTGATCTATCTGCCTCCCGAGTATTCCATTCTGAGTTGGTTTTAGTGATCCGGTATAATATTTCAAAAAAATGCTCCTAACATAGACTCATGAAATCTCCACCAGGGATAGTATCTGCTACAGCCTTAGTATTAGAATTCAAGGCTCTATAGAATATCTCAAACAAGTTTCTACTCAGAATTCTGTGATTTGGGATATTTTGTAGCTCTTTTTTAAACCTCAACCATGTCTCATATATTGCCTCTGAATGCAACTATCAAAAATTAAAAATCTCTTCTTTCTATTGCAGCATTTTGGAGAAATGGAAAAATCAATCCAAGAACTGAGTCCTCAACTCCTTTCAAGTGGTGATAGATCTATGAGGAAACTCACCTAGCCACAAAGTCTCCTTCCCCGTCAAAGAGAATGGGAATAATCTTAATTGTATGGCCTCCTGACTCACCTCAAGAAGATTATATGAAATGCAGATCCCCAAAAAATTCATAATATGCATGTTTGCATCACTATTAGGAAAGCCATAAAACACCTTCTTTAAACTCAATAGTTGGATCATTTCACTAATGATAATTAAACATGGTATCTTATGATAATTCTAGAGGAATAAATGGACCTATTTTAATTGGATTAACATACCCGAAATTGTCTTATGGATCGTCAAACTAGTAGATATTGATAGATGGGTTTTGTCCTCTGTTTCTTCTAAATTTGTCCCTCGCATTAAGTGCAACTACATAATTTTTCTGTTCTTGTCAATCTCTTTCTTCCCTAGATGCTCGTCCAGCAGATATATGCCTAGTATTTTCCCAACCATTAAGCAAGAAATAACTTAATCTAAGTTTCTAAAACATCATGTTGAAGAGGTTGATTCAATGTTGTTGGGTCATCATCAAACTCTTCGAGCAGGGATCCTTGATCATGAACTTCTGCTCTCTCCATTTTTTAATTCTGTCTTAAGTTCTCTCAAGTTTAAGACCAAATGGAATTAGGGTTGACTACGAGTATTAGGCATACACTGGTATATGCTCTATAAATAGTAGAAAAGTAAAAATCAAAAAATGAAACCAACAACTTCAACAAATTCAACCTATTACTTTGTAACTGTATTCCCCAGCAATTGTGTCAAAATTTAATGTCGCCCAAATTACACCTCCTTGAAAGTATAACACAATCACTGAATCAAATATAGAATCCAACAAGGTTGGGGTCTAACCCACAAGGAATTGGCCAAAATTTTGTCAAGAGTTTGTCTACATAATTGGCAATTAGTAAATAAAAGGGGGTTTTATTAAAGTAAATTGTAATAATAACCGTTGTTGGTTGATTGGGTTGTGATCAATATGAGACGAGCATTAGGATTTTGATCCCATGTCTTCATAATTCCACGAGTTTTTTGCGCTAGTAGGATAACGTAATGCTTTGAATGAAAAATCTAACAACATATGTATCATATGACCATCTCTCGACCTTGGTTAAATGAATTTCACTCATCTCCTATTGGAATCAGAGTGCTGCACTCCTAACCTTTGTTTTGTGTTCTCAAATTAACCATCCCGATTAAGGCTCAAGTAAATTAGATAAAGGTTGATACCTTCAAATATCTGTTGTAATCTCATTTTCCCAATCTCTACTTCTCTGCCGAGCATATCTA
Source organism: Capsicum pubescens (assembly GCA_030864215.1). Classification (NCBI taxonomy): domain Eukaryota; kingdom Viridiplantae; phylum Streptophyta; class Magnoliopsida; order Solanales; family Solanaceae; genus Capsicum; species Capsicum pubescens. Next base: position 245,712,189 of record CM061544.1, on the reverse strand, counting down.
AAATACAGGTGAGTTCCTAACATTTACAATCGTCAGAAAATCAATCAAAGCAAAGAAATCATAGTTGAAAGCATAATTGTGTACTTACAAGAATAAGATGAAAAACTCCAAAATCTCAAATTGAATAAAAACCCTAGAAACCAGTGTTAATAATTCCATAACCAAGAATATGTCTAAGAACCTCAAAATAATGTAATATTGTGTAAAATAATCATAAAACCCAAAGGGAGTATTTATAAATACAAAACAAATCTTATCCTAAACTGTGTAGGAGAAACAAGTTGGTAGCTTCCTATGACTCGTAGATTGGAGTAGTGAATCAGTCTATGGGTCATGGGTCTCTCTCGTGGAAATCAAACTCTATATATCCTCAGTATCTAGTTCACGACTAACATTCACAAATCGTAGGTTGGATTCATGAGTCGTAGGTCACATTGATAAAATTCAGATTTTGCCTCCACTTTAGAACCTGCTCACAAGTACCTTCCACGGGTTGTGGGTCCAGTCCATAGGCCGTGAACCACACCAGCAGAACTTAGATATTTTTCTTCCTTGGTTAATTTTTTCTTTTTCTCCACTTTGCCTCCAAGCCCTGTTTTCCTACAGAACATCACAAAATCATATCATACCCAACAAAATACCTAAGTTCTTGCATATTTTCCTCTCTTAAAGCATCAAAAGTGACATGAAACCATAGAACATCACCTACGGCGATCATCCTTCTTTGGCACTATGGATCATGGACAAAGGGACCCATAAGAGATTTGGGATATCCATATACACTCTTGATCTTAAACCAGGACTTCTAATAACCATCATAATCAATCTACTCCATATAGTATCATAGAGATATAAATCTAATAAGTGCTCGAACTCGAATGATACTAAAAGAGTGCAAATTAGTAGATCCATTACGTGAGATCAAATTCGATACTAAATCAACATAATAGCATAATAAAGTTAGAAATATCCATCGATCAAGTAAATAGTAGTGGTAAAAGAGTGGATTAATAATGGACTATAATCTTTGGTCTAATTTTTAAAATAGCTCATTTAGTTTCAAAAACTCCTAAATTATTAAATAAGGTGTCACGATTTACTTTGTAAAAGAATCCACTTTAAAAGTGAAAAGCAGAAATAAATTTCTTCTTAGAAAATAGTAGCAAAATCAAGAATTTGGTTGGAATCGTACCACTAGGAAATTGTAATATGCCTAAAAGTGTGCATGTCATAACCAGTATCCAAATAATACAACTATAAGTGTCTGCAAAGTAGATCAATATCCTCACAAGGGATAGAATACTAAGCAGGTGCTCAACTGGTATTGTAACCACGGCCTCAGGCCCAAAATGATACATATTCAACATCATAAAGCCTTATAACTCGAGAAGCTACGGTAATCAAGGGCATAAATTGCTAAAAGGTTCTAATCGAGGAAACACCACCAAATTCACTAAGTCAAATTGCAAGTCTTATACTAAAGGATCATTAACATCAATATGGTTAATCATGTATATAATCAAGGGTAATAGGATTCTAGGGCCATAACAAGTATCCTATGCTAATGTTCGGGCACATTCCTATCCCGAATTTCCTAAATAGGATAAGTCATGATATACTAGCCATAATCCGATCCTATAATCCCTACCTATCATGCAATCTATACAATACACAATTTTTTTTGAGAAAAGTAGACCGAAGTGTACATCAATGTCGACCCACATTCTTAAATCGTCCACAAATTGCTTGCCTTTGCTCTATGATTCCATAAATGACATTGCACTATTAAAATAATCATCTATGCATTAATAGGAGTAAAATGATAACCATATTACAATATAAAACTTGTGCCAAAATACGGGTCAATAATGGGCACATGGGGCCCGCTAACGGAATTCCAAAATTTAATTTATCACAAGGTTCCTCAAAGGACTAGAAAATTATGCTTAAAAGTTGAGAACAAATAGAGTGTAAATCGGGGATCAAATCAGCCCTAAAAGATAATAGAAAAGGAGGAAAAATAAGAATTATGTGGACAATTTAGGTCGAAAGCTTAAAAAGAAATTATTGGGGAATGATCACCTCCACATCCTCTACTCACCCTCCAACTTCAATTCATGATTTCCCAAGATTTCTTGAGCTCTTAGGACCATTAAAGGGGGGAAACCCTAAAAATAGGCTTAGGATCGACCAAGAGAAAAATATAAAGAGGTTTTTGGGGGTCATTTGTGAATACGGGACCCCTATCGTGAATGCGGGATTGAACCAAAAATATCCATCGAGAATATAGTCGATCGACAGCAAACTCAAAGAGTAAAGTTAAGATAGCTTGCCCTTTCCAAATGCGATGACTGGATTACGAACGTGGAGGCCAACATCATTGAGCTTCACGAACTCAATCATAGCCTCAATAATACGAAGGCCTAACCTTGGATGCACCAAATGGTGTATATTAGTAATTTCACCAAGTCTTCATGAACTTCAGCCAAGGTTTTGAGACACGTTCAAAATCTCGTGCACATAAACAAACTATGCTACCATACCAAATTTGATATTCTGGACTTAACAAAACCATCGAAACTTTTATTCAAGATCATTTTGATTAAATATGAACCCCACCCCTAGTTTTGTTTTAAACAATTTCCACCAAATAGTCCTAAATGAGTTTGAAAGCCTCAAAACCTGAACCAAGGGTCCCCTTAGCCTAAAGTAATTGTTCAAGAGCTGCTGGAGTTGTCAGATTTCTCATCCGAGCTTGTTTACTTGGAGTTTTGGTTTTAGACCAATTCCTTAACAATTGAAGCTCCAAAATAGGGAAATGAGCCTAAAAGCCAAAGGAACTACTCAATAATCTAACTGATAGTTTGAAGAGTCGTAAATGACTTGTAGTCTCTATGGGAAGGATCAAAACACCAAAAATGCATGAAAATTAAGAAGATGACCTGGGGGTCATTAGTCCCAGACCCAAAGAGTTGTTTTAACCAAACCCCACCCAATAGCCCAAAATAAGTCCAAAAGTCTTGGGACCCAAACCAAGGGTTTCCCTAGCCTAAAATCAATATTTTGGAGCTAAAGAAAGTGTCAAAATTAGAATCTAAACCATTTGACTGAAGTTTGGATTCAATACCTGTTTTTTAATAGTGAAAGCTCCAAAATAGAAATTGGCTCTAAAAAAACAAATAAATTGTGTGGTGATTGAACTGTCTGTCCCAATAAGTAATAAATTACTTGAGACAGGTATGAGAAAGTTGTAAATATCAAAAAAGTATGAAAGTGTCGGTATGATGTAGAAGGTCATTACAATATCAACTACTAATAAGACTTTTATCTGCAAAAGTAAAGGATCAATGTGCTTGAAGGCTCCAAAAAGTAGGGATACTAGGTTTGTATTTCACTCTCGATCTCCCAGGTAGCATTCCCAGTTGGACTAATAGAATCACCCACCAGAGTAGAATAGTAAAGGGGATGGAAATACTATCAGGACAAAAATAAAAATTCATAACCACATGGTGGGTCACGTAAGATAGGGTAGAACCCAAATCAAGAAAACAAAAAACATCAGGAGAGAAGAATTGTAACATACTAATAACAACATCTGGGGATGCCTTGGAATCCTGGAGAGTAGCAAGTACATAGAGATGATTCCAACCAATGTTGGTACCAGAGGTGGTTCCCTTAGGAGCAGGAGTCAAAAAAGCAATGATCGAAACCTTATTATCTCCTGTAGCAACTTTGGTTGTAGGATAATTTCTCTGAAGATGACCAGGATGACCACAATTAAAACATAAATTTCTCCCATCCTCATAATAACCACGGTGAAGTTGACCATAGAATCGACAAGAAGGATAAAGTGGAGTTTACTGAAATTCAATGGCCTGAGACTGGACACCTTTTACCTTCGAACCACTGCTAGCCTAAAAACAATGGTCATCTCAAGTCTTAGGATAAGGAGCACTATCCGTAGAATATGAATTTCTCCAATAATACTTATTAATCTATTGTCTACCATCTCTCCTACTATTTTTCTAACTTGTACCTTGCTCAGAATATCTAAACTTCTTATTCCACCTCTCTCCCATCTTTGCTTACTTCTTATTTCTATCTTCTACCTGTTGCATATAAACTATAGAGACTAGCTCCTGCACAAAGTTCACATAATACTACTATCAGATAATAACTGTCTGATATCCTTGGCTAATATAGAGACTAGCTCCTGCACAAAGTTCAACCTCTCATCCAGCTGAACTGAGTCCCAATGAAGCATGTGAGACTCATCTATAATGTAGTGTCATATTATAGACACATAAAAGTTGGATGAATGGATGAAAAATTTTAGGGTAAGGCTAACTCATAAGTTTTCTCTCCAACAGTTTAAAGTATCTCAAACGGCCAGATATACACCTGGGGCTGAGCTTGCCCCTCTTTCCAAAAACTCACCATGCCCTTCAAGGGAGATACTTGAAGAAAATCCCAATCACCTATTCAAACTTCAAAGTGCGAAGCCTACGGTCAACATAACTTTTTTGCCTACTCTAAATTTCCTGTAGCCTATCTTAAATCACCTGAACCTCTTCTAAGGACTCATTAAGCAAGTTAATACCACGGGGCCTAATCTTAAAAGTCTCAACTATTCAACCAAAGATCGATAATGCCTCAAATGGTGCCACCTCAATACTCTAATGGTAGCTATCATTATAAGCAAACCCTATTAAGGCTAAATATTGTTCCTACTAACCTTCAAGTCCACAACACACGCATGGAGCACTTTCTCCAGTACCGAAATAGTTTGCTCTGACAGGCCATCGATATAAGGGTGAAAAGAGGTGCTAAGATCAACCTGGGTACACAACTCTTCCTGAAATGTTTTTTAGAAGCTAGAAGTGAACACTAAGTCTCTATACGAAATAATAGCCACGAGTACTCCTTAAAGATCTACTATCTCTAGGACATGAATACGGGATAACCTCTTGGTAGTGAAGAAAATCTAAATAATAATGAAATAAGCCAATTCGGTCAATCGATCCACGAAAACCCAAATGCTTCCAGAACCACGAGAAGTGCAAGGCAACCTACTCACAAAATCCATCATAATCCACTCCCACTTCTACTTAGGAATGGGTATCTCTGTAGCAAGCCACACAGTCTCTAATTCTCAGCCTTTGCCTATTTTCAACACATATAACAAGCCACAAAATCCACTATGTTTTTCTTCATACCACTTTACCAATAATGTTGTCTCAAATATTTATACATCTTAGTTGTTCCAAAGTGAATACAATATTCAAGGCTATGAGCCTCTTAAAGAATCAACTGAATTAAGTATCTATCCCTTGAAACACAAACATGACCATCGAATCTCAAAATGCCCTCAGAATATAAGGTAGCCCAACTGTACTCACTTTTCAACACCTAATCGCCAATACCAGAAAGTCTGCTATACTCAAACTGACGGCTCTAAATCTGCTCAAATAATTTAAACCTAGCCTCAACACTAGTAAAAATCTTCCTAGGGTCTAAAATATCAAGAAAAACACCAAGTTGGCTAAGGACTGAATATATAAAGCCAAAGGCTACTCCAAAATTAAAATAAAGACAAAGCTACCCGTACTTACCGCCTTCAGGCTCAAGGCATCTACTACCATATTTGCCTTGCTCGGATGGTATAGAATAGAGATATCATGGTTCTTCAGTAACTTAATCCACCTGCATTGTATGTAAATAAGATTTCTTTGAGTCATGATATAATGAATACTATGATGATCAGTGAAAATCTCATAACAAACACCATATAAGTAATGTCTCCAAATCTTAAATATGAAAACCACAGTCGCCAAGTCCAATCCATGAGTGAGGTAGTTGTGTTCATGAACCTTAAATTACCTTAATGCATATGCAATAGCTCAGCCCTGCTGCATCAAATATAACCCAAACCAATACCTGAAACATCACGATAAATTATAAATCCCTCTCCCTCAACTGGAAGAGTCAAAATAGGAATTGCAGTGAGAAAGCCCTAGAGCTTCAAAAATCATGCCTCACACTTCCTGGACCACTGAAAAGAAACCTCCCTCTTGGTCAACCTATTCATAAGAGCTGAAATAGTAGTAAATCCCTCAACGAACCACTTATAGTATCCTTCTAAATTAATAAAATTGTGAACCTCAATCAGAGATGTAGGACTTGCCCAATCACAAATAGCCTCAATATTTGTCGGATCTCCCATAATCCCATCCTTAGACACCATATGTCCTAGAAATTTCACTGAATCTAGCTAGAACTCATACATTGGGAATTTAGCAAAAAGCGTATGATCTCTCAAAATCTAGAGCACAATCCTCAAATATTGCTCGTGCTCCTCCCTACTCTTTGAAAATACAAGAATATCATCGATGAAGATGATCATAGAATATTTTAAATAAGTACTGAAAACACGATTCATCAAGTCCACAAATGTTGTTGGAACATTGGTTAACCCAAAAAAAATCACTAGAAACTCATAATGGCCCTAACAGGTCTTGAAGGTTGTCTTAGAGATGTTTTTTTCTCAAATCCTTAACTGATGGTAATTGAACCTTAATTCAATCTTAGAGAATATTGCTGCACCTTGAAGTTGTTCAAATAAATCATTAATTCAACGCATAAGATATCTATTCTTTAATATTACCTCATTTAGTTGCCTGTAGTCGATACACATACGCATAAAATGATATTTATTCTTCATAAATAGAATAAGAGCACACCAAGGCAATATGATCAGTCTGATGAAACCCTTATACAAAAGATGTTGAAGTTGAAAATTCAGCTCTTTAAGCTCGATAGGAGCTATATAGTAAGGTGCAATAGAAATGGGTCGGGTACTCGGCTCAAGATTGATAACAAACTCAATATCACACTTAGGAGGAAGGCTAAGTAGGTTTATAGGGAAAACATCAAAAAACTCATGAATAATAGGGACAGAATCAAGCAAAGGACTCCCCACACTAAAATCACAAAAATAAGCAAGATAAGACTCACAACCCTTCGACACTAGTCTTCTAGCCCAGATAATAGAAATAATCCTTGTTGGTGTATGATTAAAAGAACCCTACTATCCAACCAGAAATATGTTAGGCATGGCTAAGATAACAGTCTTAGAAAAATAATCTAAAACTCACATCAAAGTCCAGTATATCTAGCACAATAAGGTCAGCCTGAGTATCAAACTCTCGAATAGTCACAACACATGATTTGTAACTCGATCCACTACTAAAAAATCATCCACGAGAGTAGCTACACGCAATGGCACAGATAAAGGCTCCCAAGACAATAGTAATCTCAATGCATAATAAGAAGAAACATATGAATAAATGGATCCCAAATAAAATAAAGCAATAGATGACTGACGATATACTAAAATCATACCTGCAATTACAACATTTAAAGATTATACCTCCAACCTACCAGGTACAATATAAAAATAATCCTATTCACCTTTGGATTGGGTATTTGAACGTACACCCATTCTACTTACTTGAGGCCTCATCTAAGAAATTGAGGACCATTCTTGTAACCCTGTACACCATCACTAGATGGAAGCAGCACTAATATAATTGAATGAATACTCTATGCTACAGACTGAATCATCCCACGTCAGGGACACTCTCTGGAAAAATTAGCAATGACCCCATAATAATAGCATGCCCTAGGCACTCTACTCTGTCTAGAAGGTTCGGCTCACCTACAATAGATACCTCAGCCCAAAGACACTGACTATGTAGCCCTAGAAGACTGACTACTACAATCTTATAGCCGAGCTGACCCCTATAATAAATCTAAAGTGTTGCCTGAAAAGGACTATAGACTGACCTTGGTGCTGATAACACTAACTTTAGGGATACCTTTCTTAAAATACTCTACCTCTGAATTGTGAGATGTTATTTCTTCTGCCATAACTGCCCTGGTGACGGGGCCTCTTATCGCTACCTCATTAGGCCTTGTAATCCATCTCTTTTATAGTGTAGGAATAATTAGCAATATCAATAAAAGACTTCCCGAAATTCATTAAACCTTGAGTAGCTCTGCAGAGCAGTATCCTCAATCCTATAACAAAATATCAACTCCCCACATACTCTGTAAGTAGAATTATGGTGGCATGTCTGCTAGCTCATAAAACCTCGCCTCATACTCAATAATAGTCATAGAACCCTACCTCAATCCAGTAAACTTATCCCTAACAAAATCATGCATATTGTAAGACGTGAACTTCTCCAAAAAAACATCAAAGAACTGATTCCAAGTCATAGGTGGAGATCCAACTGGCCTGGAATCAAGATAGACATTCCACCACTATCTAGTTGTTGTGTCTAGATGGTAAGTAGTAAAATCTACTCTAGGTGACTTAACCAACCCCAAATTATGGAGTCGCTCCTCACAATTAGTCGAAAACTCCAATGCATCCTTATTTAGGGCCCCTACTAACCTAGATGGAGTCAATCCTATAAATCAGCACATCTTCTGCTCTTCGATAGTCATAACTAACTAAGCTACTACTGATTTTGGAACTACTAATGTTGGAGGAAACTCTACTCTGGGAGCCATAGTTATATGTTGTGATCCTATATCAATGTCGTTGTGGTTCGCTAACTGAGCACCATCAGATGATACCTACTAATCCTAATAACTAAAGTAAGGCATCTCTAAGAATTGAGAAAGATATAAATCTCAGTGAGACGTGGGCTGCACTCTAGCCCACCAATGGATGGGGCAGCTGAATATCTGGAGCTACCTCTGGCTCAAAAGAAATAGCAGGATCTGTTGAAGGCTTTCTGTGTTGACCTCTAGTTAGGGATTAATCTCTAATCTATCCTCGACCTCTGGGTAGACCTCAACCTCTAATGGGTTCCCTAGATAAATTCTTGGGGTATCTACCTCTAGTCATCATCACTCATGTCTTAGCCATTTGTGAGAGACGGAAACAAATGAGAACTCAGAATCCAACATAGACTCTTCGCATAAAATGAACAAAGAAAATGAGAGTTTCTTAAGAATATCTTGTAGACTCCCAAAGATAGGGCACAAACGTTACCGTACCAATTTGCGAGACGCTAATAGACACTTGCTTTTGTATGTACAACAACGATGAACCTAGGTGCTGATATCAATTTGATAGGACCCAATTTCTCAAGTCATTATGGCACCTACTTTAACCCACCAATACGTAAGCGAAACCAAAGTTGAAATGATAAGTAATGGGCTAACCAACAATGTATGAAATAATACAGGAATTAGACATACAATAGAAATACTAAGCAGTGAAATATATAAATATAATCCTGCAGAACATTAAGGAAAGGGAAAAAATAAGAAAAGAGTATCCCATGACCTGGTAAGGTCGGTACGAGATCCAGTAAATCCAAAAGAATAGAGTACTAAATAGTATCAAATATAGAAGTAGTCTCAAAAAATTAAAAACTGTCCAAGAATAACCGAAAGAGAGGGGATTTGTTCCACCTCTACAAGATACCCTATCGTCGACTCTCCAAAAGCAAGCCTGAATGAAATGCTAGCAGTGGTAACTCATACTTAGATTTGCATCATAAAAAGATGTAGAAGTATAGTATGAGTATCAAAAATAATGGATACTCATTATACATCATCGGCCCACTGAGCTAAATTATAATAAAAATATAATAAAAATGGGAGAATATAACTAAAATCAAGGATAAGGCTAAATCTGAAATATTGCTTCAAGTTGGGATAAAGTGGTAAATAGACTAATGATTAACTTAAATTAAATATAGTCTGAAATATCATCTAACTGGACCTGCATAACCCCTGAAGAAATAAGAAAGAGAGAATATAAACCTATCGAGCCCTCATAAGCTCGGCGGATACAAACAGGGAGGAAATACTAAGAATAGTAATTTTAAAGTGTGCTCGAATGTGATAATATACCCGAAACTCTCTTTGAACCATAAATATCGGACTTAAACTAGAATGAGTAATCAAGTGTCATGTAGTAAGTGACTATAAGTGGACCCAATATAATAAGTAACAAGAGAGCCACATATCGTCAGACTTGAATCAAGACTTTGATAAGTAAGCCAAGTGTCATAGTATTCCAAGATCATAACTCCCGATTCAATCCAAAATAGTATAAACTTCCAAGTTATACTGGTGAGTTAATAAGAGAAAGAATGTGAACCACGAAGTCTAGATATACATTCCCAAAGGATAAAAGATTACTTTATCCAGGGTAGTAAAGTTATCCGAAGTCTATTAAATTGCTTAAGTAATCCCAAGGTTCAATGTTTAATCTAAGTGGACAACTAAAAGGTTGCTTAGGTCTACAAGGAGCTAAACTAAGCATTCTACCTAAAGGAAAAATTAGTGGGGCCCACTATTAGTTTCAAAAATCCATACTAAGGCAAGCACCTACCCAAACCTAGATTGTGGTTTTATAATTCCATCCTAAGGTACTAAGTAAGTCAAAACAGTCCTAGAGTATCAATTTAATTCAATATAAAGGGAGATGGGCCAAAATCTACCTAAAAGGGATCTCTAACCGGCTAAATAATTAATAATTATTAAATTTATCAATCAAGTCATAAATACGCACTTAAATCTAGCATAACAATACACTAATATCATAATAAGGCTCAATTTAAGAGGAAAGTAAGCCTAGCCTACCTGAACACAGCCGAAAGTTTGAGAAAGTCCACTACTCCAAAGCTTTTTCTTTTTGAGAAGCCTCCGAGTGTTGAATTTTATTAAAATAATAATATATGCATTATAATGAGATTAACGATATCCATATTGCATATAAATTCTTTGGGTCAAGAATCAAAAAAATATATATATAAGGCCCACTTGTGGAATCCCACATTTGAAATCGTCAACACATTCCTCTAAGCTCAAGGATCATTTACCCCCAAAATGGATGAAATTCGAGCACAAGTGAACCCCTAAATTATCCCCTAATGTAAACTAGGGATTTAAAGCTAATCGGAGAATTATAATAAAATTTAAATGAAACTTATGAAAAGAAAGGTAAGAAAATGACCATAAGGACTACTCCAACATACCCCAAATTCCCATAGCTCGATCTCCATAAGTTTTTAAGTTTTCTAAAGTTTAATGAAGTTAGGACTCAAAAAATGGGAAGGATTCGGGTTTCATATCCTTAAATATTGTTGCGGGTCCCTTCACCAAAATCACGGAGACCCTATCACGAACTCGACCATCGACCTAGCGAACTCTTTGTAAATGCGAATGTCGACTTGCAAATAAGAAATCAATAACTTTGGTCTTCATAAATGTGGTATAGGGACTCATGAATATGATGTCTAATGACATTGTCCTTCATGAATGTGGCTAAAGCCTCGCGAATGTGAATGTTATTTTTGTCCTGCACCAAAATTTGTTGCACCAACAAACTTAGCTAAGCACAAAGTTTGCGATCAGACCCTCATAATTTGATTGGAATATCATGAACGCAAATCAAATATGCTACTGTATCAAATTTGATATTTTTGACCCAATGACGCCATTAAAATTTCCATCCAATGTCATTTCAATCAAAAGGGGTTCCACACTCAAAGAACCATTTTAACCAAATTCCACCCAATAACACAAAATGAAATCAAAAGTCTTGAAACTCGAATCAAGGAAACCTTTAGCCTAAAATTGACATTTCGAGATGATGAATTTGTCAGAATCAACATCCTGGACCGTTTGACGGATATTTGGGCTTGATACCCTTTTCTAAACAACAAAAGCTTTAAACAGAGAATTAACTCTATAAAACCAAATGAACTATCCGATGATCGAAATGTCAGTTCAAATAAGTCACAAAAGACTTGAGTTAGCTATGAAAAAAAATCAAACCATCAAAAGTGCAGGTAATAACCTAAAAGGTCATTACACTTCAAGACCACTAATACCCCATGTGTGAATTTATATGTGAGTTCTCTCATATCACTTCAATGAACTTATCCTATATTTTCTAAGTAAGGATTTTAATATATGAGTTCATTTCACTTCTTCTTAGATTGAATCTAATAATTAATATATTTTAATTATCAGACTATCCCTATTTCTTTTCTAAAATTTATTCCCCTCCTTTCTATTTCTTTTAAATTCTTATTTTCTTGTATTGTTTATTTTTTCAATTGGGGTTTAATTTATAGGCATTTATAATCTATGGACTTGAGTAACACGATTCTTGAGATGATTAGATGAGTACTAAGTGAGGTTTTTTTAGTTTTAAAGGTCTAAAAGTTAAAAATTTGATCATAGTAAATATTTTAGGTTAACGAGGTCAAATTCAGATTTTTTAGTTTCATTAGGTGCAAAAAGTTATTTTTAATCTAGTTGGTAGTTGGTGTCGGTCATGATATGTTTGCAAGATATTTGAGTTATTGATTGGACTTTTGAGTTTTAAGAAAGTTAAGGTTGACCTCAATCAACATTTGATCAAGACGACCCCAAATCGATAATTTGATGATTCCAACAAGTCAGGAATATGACTTTTATTCAATTGGCATATATTATTTTTTTCAATGGGTTTTAAAAATATTTTGAGGGTCATTTGAAAATTTGATCAAGTTTGTGTTGTTGGTTTTGCCTTCAACTAGTGCATGTACACCATTCTTTGTGTTTATGAAGGGTTGATTGTGTTTACGAAGAAGGATTTAATGGTCCCTTGTATTCACAAAATCCTGGTCGCACTCATGAAGAGGAGTGGAGTTGGGGTAGGGCTACCTAATCTTCACATTCGGGGGTAGAGGTCGTGTTCCCGATAGGTATGGATCCAGGTTGATGCCATGTTCGCATAAGCAATTTCACCTTAACATATTTAAATGTCAATTTTTTATTTTGACTTAATAATTCGATTTTGGGAGCCTAGGATCATGTTAGAGATGACTCAAAAAGAGATTTTCAAGATTTTTTTGTAAGACGTAATTCTAACCCGTAAACTACGCATTTCCCGCTAATCTATCACCAAATTAGTTATTTAATTAGCTTTTTGAATTGAAGAAATTGGAGATTTTTGCCCCAAGGTAAAATTTATGCAACTCTTCAATTTGGAAATCAATTAATGGCTTGTTTTAATTGTTTTTGGCGTGTGAGTTTCTCAAGATATGGATAAACCAATTTTGAAAGAAATTTTCAGATTCAACACCAAGTCTCTAGGTTTACTTTTTGACTCGATTTTTAGCCAAATTTAGTTATGGCAATATGAGTATTTGCGGACTTGTATACTTAGCTAGCGTTTGGCCATAGATTTTCAGTTATTTTTTACAAGACATTTTTGGATGGAGATTTGGGTAAAATTCACCATGGATTTGGTCATAGTATTTGAAAAATATATTTCACTTTTAAAAGTTTTCAAAAAAGTGAAATTTGGTCCAAATACTAGTTTTTTCTATTATGAGAATTTGGTTTATTTGTCAAAAATATTAGTTAAATAATGACAAATAGTATGACCAAACATTATTTGTCAAGTTTTTTCTCAAAAACTACTTAGGAAATGTATGGCCAAACAAATCCTTAGATTGCATATTTTATCAGATTGGGATCATTCAAAGGCTTTAAGAAAGAATAAAGTTGTAATTTACCTTTTCAAACTCCATTTAAGACAAAATGAGACTTTCTTTGACTCTTTAGGAAGTGTTAGTGAATCACTTGATTGAATAAATTGGGTAATGGATATTGGAGATCCCACATAAATGAGATGATGAGCATTTAAGCCGGTATTGATGCCATGATATGGATTATTTGATTATTTTACTAGTTCGGAATAATTTCATGACTTGTGAGCATGTTTTAAAGAATGTGTTGCATGTTTTTGACTTAGACACGTGATATTTGATGATTTACTCTTTTGTATGGAACTGGAGTCCGATTTTGGTGATAATTCGTGATAAATTATTGTTCTGGTGCTGCATTGAGTTGATATGAATCTGTAAGAACTAGAAGGTTGTAAAGTGAAAAAGAGGTAAAATGAATTGTTTGATTTCCAAAGCACTTTTTGAATTGATTTATTGATTAAATATGTTCTTGCACACCCTTATTGATTTTTGAGAAATGTTTTTGCTAAAAAAACGTACTTTTCAATAATATTTTGACCAATTAAATATAAGAAAATTGAAAAACATCTTTTTACCAAACACGCCCTAAAATTACCTTTGTTATCAAACATTAGAATTTTTTTTAAAATAATGGGCACAACGGACCTATTGTGCATCCTACTTCATTGCATTAGATAAGATATTGCAAGGGAATACTCAGAGACGGATCCAGGATTCGAAAGCTTCAGGTGCCACTTTATTTTGAACAATAACGTATACTCCGTACGATTTTTTAGGATAGTGGAGTCAATATTCAAACAATAAACTATAATTATATATATCAACAAATGTTGGTACTAAGTGAAGGCTTGCATAGTTGGTATTGTCAAGTGTTTTGTAAGAAGCGGTCAAGGGTTCCATTCTTCATTGCCACAAGCCCACAATGTCTTTTATAAGAGAAAATAGACACTATAGTGCTAAAAATCATTCTAAAAAACTGAAAATAAAGTGTTGAGCGGGGATCGAACCCGCATTGCTGGAGTAAAACCCAACTGTTTCGACCACTTGCACCCCAAACCTTCTACATAGATTCGCCCCAATGAATACTTAAGTTGGAATAGAAAACATATAAATTTAACATTCATGTCATTAAAAGATTTTGATATTTATGCGCACATGAAGAAGGGTGTGTTTGGTATGATGGAAAATGTTTTCCTGAAAAAAAAAATTCTAAAAAATAAGTTAATTTTCTACTTATTTTTTTATGTTTGGTTGGCGAGTGAAAAATATTTTTCGAAAAATATTTTATGGTGTTTGGTTGGTGAGTAGAAAATATTTTCTAGTATTTGGTTGGTGAGTGAAAAAATATTTTTTAGAAAATACTACTAACTGTTAACTAGTATATCACTGTCTCTAGCAACTCAACAGTTTGTAAAAACTAATTTAAGCATAGCAAATAATATCAATATCGAGTACTAAAATATTACAAGTCACTAAATTTTAAGCAACTACTAATTAGCAAGCATAGGAGACACTTTTTAATATTTTGGCAAGACAATCTCAAGATACTACCATCAATAAAAATACAACGAAACGACAAACTTATTCAACCTTGTGAAATAAGCTACACTAGTGACAAAATGGAATATGCAATTAGCAAAAGTAACATAGGTAAGTCTTCCTCTACGTACATGAAAATAACAGTACATTTAATGAACATTAGAAACAGAAAAAATTCGGGTTTCACTATTTTTTATTTCAACCAGTGAAAAATTGGAGCAACACACAATGAAAAATATTTTTGAGTAATGAAAGTTTTTTGAGTAATGTAAATTGGAGTGTTGTTGGGGTGGAAAAGAGGGGTGGAGTGAGGTCATAAGCCACATTTGTCATTTTCTGAAAAATGACAAATATGGCCCACGAGGAAAGTCATTTTCCTTCAAATTAAGAAAAATGAGTTATTGTGAAAAATATTTTACCAACATTTTATTACAATCAAACAAGAAAAAAATAGAAAAACATTTTTCAGAAAACATTTTCCATACAAAAACTATAACTCAAAATGGCAGAATACAATTAAAACCTTCAACTGGACCAGTGACCCTTGAAATCGTTGATCAAATTCTCCAGAAAACAGTAAGATGATCCTCCTTCTAACAAGGCCTTCCTGCTTTTTTCTTGTAATTCTTCCATTTTCTTTCTGATACCATTCTTCTCCTCTGTATTATCCATCATCAGTCGCCTTATGATGCTCTTTATCTCCTCTGCTGTGACCAAAACGGGACTCTCACTCCGATACTCCATCTTTATATCCACTGCCATCTCCAAATCAACGACCAACTCGAAAGCGTTTACTTGTTGTTCTGCATACATAGGCCATGTTGCTATTGGAACTCCAAACCACAAGCTTTCCAGTATCGAATTCCAGCCACAGTGCGTAATGAATCCTCCAATTGACCTGTGAGATAGCACCGCCACTTGAGGTGCCCATCCTATCACTTTCCCTCTATGCATATTTCGTGTCAAGAAACCATGAGGCAACACTTGCTCCGGACGTGCAAGATCGTCTGGAGCACCTATTTCACCCTTGGCCTGCGGCTTTCGTAATGCCCACAAGAAACAGCAGTTGCTACGGTCAAGGGCTATTGCAATTTCCTTCAATTGTTCCTCGTCAAAGGATCCGTAGCTCCCAAAACAGAGGAACAGTACTGAAGAATCTGGTTGATCATCTAACCAGCTATTGATACTCTCGTCCGGTTCTTGATTCAGGTTGATTATAGGCCCAACTGGGTAAATAGACGGAACCCCATTATCATTAGTGAGGGATTTAATTGGATGAGGCTCGAGCTCCATGAAAGTGTTAATTATGATTCCTTTTGCTTGTCGTATCATTCGAGCAGTAGACAGAGGTAGGTGTAAACGGCCATATTTATCAAGCATGACACTTGGCAGAACCTTAGCTGGAAGAGGATGGACGTAAGTCGAAACAGGAAGTAACGTGTCCGAGTCCTTGAAATCGGAGATGTAACGATTGTGTTCATCTTTAAGTGTCTGTGCATAAAACATGAGGCCAAGAAAGGCAGCACTAGAAGTGAAGAATACGTAGCTTGGTAGACCGAGCTCTGTTGCTACTTGTATCATTTTGTCGCTGAACATGTCAACAATCACACCAGCAGGTCGAGTACAACCTGACTTACCCTTAATTGTCATGAAGTTGTGGACTATTGCATCTCTTACTACCTGCTTGGAATTATCAAACATCTCAACAAGAAGAGCTTCTTGATTTGAAAGATTGTTACTTGGAGGTTGAGGAGTAGAAAGGTGCAAGAAACGCAGGCGCGAAGTGGTAGAATCGTCCATTGCGGCCAGCGTCTTCGTATAGGTATGCACACCGGTTTCAATTGGAAGATCGATGATGAAGAAAGTAATTGAAAGCCAATGGGCTCGGCTGGTGAGTAACTTGCCAATTTCCACAGCAGCAACGAGGTGACCCATTCCTGGCCCTGGAATAAAAACCAACTCTGTGATTTCCATGTTTCTTACTGATCTGAGACGAGTTCTCTAGCACAACACTGCAAATTTAGAAGATGAGAGGAGAATAGAGAAGAGCCAGAGGCGTTGTTCTCACTTGATTACGACCTCCGTCTGCTGCCGTGGATACAACGGCAGCCAAGTGTAGTCAACGAAAGTTGATAACCACAAAATGACTAGTATCTTTATTGGTCAATCACTCTCTAGGATAAAATATTTACATCACTAGATCAGCAATCATACTTTCAGAACCAGACAGTAAATAAATATTATTCCTTCCTTTTAAAAAAAAATATTATTTGTGTAGTTTTGATTTAGATAAGAAATTTAAAAAAAGAAATTAAAAGAATTTTGTACTCTTAAATAAAAATATTAGAATGTATCAAAATTCTCTCTATCCATCTTCAATTGTTTATTATATTAAAAAATAATTATTCAACTTTACTTGTTCAATTTAAAAAATTGAAAGATAATTTATTATTTTATATTTACTTTATCTTTATCATAAAATATTATTTATTTTTTAATAGTTAAATTATTTATAATTAATGAAGATGACATGGTAAAATTAAGCCTAGTCGCCAGACCTGGATGTAGTATCGTTTCGATTCGTACTGGTCCGAAAGACCCTAAACAAAATGGTATACATTGAATCGAAACTCGGATTGAATCGAAACTCGGACCGAAACAGAATTGAATTTTCATCTCGATATACCGGTACAAGATTGTCCTAGCTTTGGTCCACTATGTTTCAACGAAATTAAAAAGAAAAAAAAAAGTAAAAATTACACGAATACATGACTTATATTTTCTATATTATAAAAAATCTCAACTTCCTAAACGTATTACAAAAATTTCACATATACACAGAATGTTACGTATATGTCGGTTATTTTATGTATATTAATAGAGAGAGTAAAGTAACTAAAAAAATGGAAGAAAGTGTAATTAATTGATATTTATGTTATTTATAAAAAAAAAAAAAAAAAAAAAAAAAAATGTAAGGGCCACTTGCCGCTGGGGACCGTTGGCAACTGCTAAATTGAGGGCCCAACTCCCCCACCCCCTCCGCCGGCCCTTTTATTCACAAAAATTTAAAATCACATATTCTCTTATTCTCTCCTAATTTTCAACTCAATATCTATTAATTCTTCTCTAATTATTGTAATTAGTTTGCAATTGAAATATAATTTGGTGAATTTTGGAGGAGCAATAATCTTCTTCAAGCTTCAAGTTTCAACATTAATTTTTTAATTATCGACTATAATCATTTATTGTTATAACAGACGTTTGGTATATTCGTTTCACTCTTTAATCTTTTTATTTATTTTTCGTATTTATCATTTGTAATTCATCTGTTTTAAGTTGCTAATTTTATATTTTACTTCATTATATTATGAATTCGTTTAAAAAAAATCACAAGTAAAAATACTATTGCACAAGTTTCTAAATATAGAATAAATACGGATGATTTTACGCATGTGAAAGAAATTGAATTTGTCGCTCCAATATAAATTAATACCAACACTCATATTCCCCATGAAACTTTAGAGAGACTATATAATGATTATGAAGATGATTTAGATGAATAAGTAGAGGTAGAAGATGATTTAGATGATACATCGACTAGTTCCGCCTTCAAAAGTATCAAGCTCCAACTCAAAATAGCCCTCAGACTGGAGTTGGTCATCCCCCTATTGCTCCTTCGGCTAGGGGTAAGACCAAGGCAAAATGTCCTTTAAAATCACCTGTGTGAAATTTATTTATTTTTTTGAATGATGAAAAAATTATTGCTACATGTTATATTTGTAAACAAATTGGTGCATATATTGTAGCTCAAATTTTAGAATTTTATGATCTTTGTGATAAAGTGATTGCCTTGGTGGACAGAGTTACCTGGTACCTATTGCTGGTGAGAGGTGGCAGGTATCCCGTGGATTTAGTCGAGATGCGCACAAGCTGGCCCGGACACCACGGTTATAAAAAAAAAGTGGATCTTTTGGAATTTGATATAAGCATTTTAAATTACCTTAGAGGACCTTGATTATGGGACAGGATTAGAGCAAGCAGAAGATCATAAAGCTTGGTTCAAGGGTATCCTTTTTGTGCCAATGGACCTTAGCATTAGTCTTTTCGGAAAGATAATAATTTTCCTCCAAGATATTAGGGCCCCTGCACTGCATGCTTAGTTGGTGCCTTTTGAATTGTTCTTATTTCATCAAAAGATTTATGCACATGATATTCTGCACATAATCACGCACAATGTGGCTTGCCATGCATAACATTTCGAAACTTTTCCACAAAGCTCCAAAGCATGTTGAAATAACTGGTGATTATTGTTGGTTAATGGTGGTAGTGCTGGTACTGAATAGGGTCTTAGTCCATCATATATTTTGGTACCGTCATTAGTGTTGCTTGAAATATTTATCTTTGATCTTGTGATACATTTCTTGGTGATTTGATGTTTAAATGACATGTTTGTGCCTTTAGCATTTGCTTAAATTGCAGCTTTGCTTGTCATTCGGTCCATCATCTCTCCTCATAGCTGTAGGATAAAGTAACCCTTCAAAATTGTATTCCCAATATTCCCCCCTTTAAATAGTGGAAGTTAACCCTGTTTTATTTTATGGACTTCTTTCTTTCAGCTGGGTTGCAGTTATGGGCTTCCTGGAATTTTCGCTTGTTTGAAGGTAACAACTTTAATGTAGTCTTTGTGCAGAAATCTATGACAAATATAATTTTGAATTTCATTGTTATAAAATGTTTGCACTGGGTAGGTTGTTGTATTGGTGTAAAGTTTTCAGGAAGTATCTCAAAAACTGAATCTAGGCGCACGAAGGGTGTCAACTGCTGGAAATAAATCAGTTGATTTCTGACAAGTTGTGTCTTGATTATCATATTCGTCACTAATCATCACCAAACTATGTTCATCTCTTCAAACCAGGATTTTCATAAATCAATAGAATATCCCGGGATCCTTCTTATTATTCCTTTCTTGAGTGTATTGAAACCAGGACTAATTGCTATGTTCATCGCTTAATCCTTTCTTCAAATCAGGACAAATATCACTTATTATTCCTTTCTTCAAACCAGGCCAAATTTCACTTATTATTCCTTTCTTAAACCAGGGCTAATTGTTATGTTCATCTCTTAAGCCCACATTTGTTAGTATCCTGGGATCCTTCTTGTTATTCCTCTCTTGTTCCTTTTATGACCCCTCTTTTCTTTGGTGAAATTTGGCTATATATTCAAATCTAGCATATCATAAGTTTTCTTGCTAAGACAACTTGTTACATGCTCTATTACAATTTTATTTACTTTTCTTTGGTTACTATTTCTTGTGGGTGTCGTATTTATGTTATATCATCTTGTTCCATGCTTTATTATGGATTTGATTATTATTCCTTGTCTTGAGCTGAGGGTCTATCGTAAACAGCCTTTCTACTTCTTCGGAGGTAGTGGTATGGATTAAGTACATCTTACCCTCCCCAGACCCCACTATGTGGGAATACACTGAATTTGTTGTTGTTGTTGTTGTTGTTGTGATAAAGTGATTAGTATTATTTTAGACAATGTTTCTGCTAATTTAAATATTCTGAATTTGCTAGAAATTAGACTTTATCAAATTAATAGAGATATTTTTCATGTTGGATGTGCTGCACATATATTAAATTTGGTTGTGAGTGATGGTGTGAAATTACTTGATGATGCTTGTGATAAATTGAAAATGCTTTTTTTTGAATTTTTAATATGAATAATAATAGTAGAATTAATCAAAATTTGATAACGCTCAATCTTTTGCAAGAGTTAGGACAAAGTTTTATAGGACTAATACAACTATTAGTATTACATTTGATATTTAATTGAAACAGAACCCTTCCTAGAAGGTGGCTGCGAAAATTTAAGCGCTTAACTAATAGTTGTAAATTGTAATACAAATTTAAATTAATTGAATTGATTTTTATCCTTATTTTATACTTTTATCTAAGGGAGACTTACAAAAATAACCTAGGTTTCAACAAAATTGGAGTGTTCGTAGATTTCTCTATCTTTTTTCATTCTTTTCTTTTCTTTTTTTCTCTTTTCTATCCTAGCTTCTACTTCTCTTTCTTCTTTTTTTCTTTTTCTTTTTTTCTTTTTAATTTCCTTTTATTGTTTTTTTCTTTCTAATTTTTTTCTTTTTTATTGTATTTTAATTTTATGTTTTTTGTATTTCAAAAATATAATTACGTTGAGTACAAGCCATGGATGATGATGGGTACATCATAACGCTCATTGTGTTTATGTTCACCATCATTTTTTTGTTCCCTTTCTCTTTTTTTCATTTTTTACTTTTTTAATTTTTTCTATTTTTATTTTCTTTTTTTAATTTTTTTCTTTTCATTTTTTTCTCTTCTATCTCTAGCTTTCATTTCTTTTTTTTTTTCCTTTTCTATTTTTTTATTTTTCATTTTTTTTGTATCTTTTTCTCATTTTTTTTCGTATTTTCCCCTCTTTCTTTTTTTTTTCTTATTTTTTTTTTTTCTTTTTTTTTTTTCGTTTCTTTCTTTTCGCTTTTTTCTCTCTTTTCTATCTGTAGCTTCTATTCTTCTTTATATTTCTTTTTTTATATATATATATTTGAGATACATGGCTATGTCGAGCACAAGTCATGAGTGATAAAGAAAACACCACAATTGCTTATTGTATTTATATTCGCACCATCTAAGGCTGGGCATAAAATATCGAAAATTGAATTACCAAATCAAACCAAAAAATTTGGTAATTGATATTGGTAATTCGGTATTTGGTATGGTATTTGGGAGTAAAATTTTAATATTTTGGTATTCGAGATTGGGTTTGGTAAAAGATATTAATACCGTTTGGTATTCGGTATTTACCGAATATCGAATTTTATATATATATAAAATACAGTATGTCTAACCAACTCAATCGACAATAGTATTTGTCAATCCCAAAGAATCTCTTGAACTTTGGTAATATATTCGTAAAAAGAAACAAAAGGAATACTAAATAAGGTTCCTATTAAATATACTCTTTGAAGTTTAAACGTACATTTGGACATTTTCAACTTTAATATGGTATTACCAAAAATTGTACCGAACCGAAGTTTAATTTATCGATTACCGAATTACCGAACTGATGTTTATAAGTATGGAATGTGGTATCTACTATCAAATACCAATTACCGAATTACCAAATCTGAAATTTAAAAATACCGAACTGAATACCGAACGCCCACCCCTAGGCCACCATCATTTATATTTTTGTATTCATTGATATAATTATATTTGTATTTTATAGTACACGCTTGTATTTGTATTTGTATTATATAATTCTCACTTGTATTTGTATGTTATAGTTCACACCATCATTTATATTTTTGTATTCATTGATACAATTGTATTTGTATTTTATAGTTCGCGCTTGTATTTGTATTTATATTTTATAGTTCGTATTTGTATTTATATTTTATAGTTCACACTTGTATTTGTAGTTTATAGTTTTTACCATCATTTATATTTTATACAATTTGCACTTGTATTTTAAAGAATAATTTTGTATTTGTATTTTATAGTTGACTACATATTGTATTTGTATTTTGTGGTTTTATTTTATTTGTATTTGTACTTATATTATATTTTTATCGATACACTTATATTTCTAAAAGAACTATTTTGTATTTATATTTATAATGGATTTTACCCCCTTTATCTAATGCTAAATCGACGACCTATTCTAAGTAAGAAGGGCTTTTTAGATTTGAAAAAAATAACAACTTTGCTGACAATTACATATTTCGCCTTTCTCTAAAAATTGCAGTCATGGTAAAATCTTGGTTTATTGTTTCATCAGGGACTCCCAAGCACATGAGTTTTCTACAAATCAAAATAGATTCCAAAATAGAAAATAGATTCGATACAGACTACTTCTTTAAGTAAGAGTTGTCATATATCGGTAATGGTCTAACTAGCTCCACCGAACTCCCACTCAGAATGGTTACTGGACAAGGAACTTGTTTCATTTGTTTGTATTTGAATTTGTAGTTGACAACATCATTTATATTTTTAAATTATTGAAAAAATTATTATTTTTGTTTCTACAAACACTTGTATTTATATTCATTGATACAAATTATATTTTATTAATGCAAATTGAGCAATACAAATATAAATTACAAAACTACGAATTCTAAATTCTACAAATACAAATATTACATTTGTATTAAATGATACATGTTTATATAACTTGAACCATATGCATAAAAATGATACTTGTTTATACACAAATTTAAATGATAAATTTGACATACAAATACTAATGACACATTTACATTGAATGACACCATTGAACATTATATATTTTTGACTCAAGTAAATACAATTAATTCATATATTTATTTGTATACAAACACAAATAATAAATTTTATTCATGATTAAACTATTCAAATAATAAATTTATTTGCAATATATAGTATGATACGAATAAATATAAAATATAAAAAACATATAAAACATAAAATCCAACAACAACAACAAAAAATGAGAAAAAATAAGAAGAAAGAGAAACAAAATGACAAAAAGAAAAAAGAAAATACGAAACAAGAACAAAAACAGAAAAAAAAGAAATAAAAAAAGGTTGTAAAGAAAAAAGAAACAAAAACAAAAAATATAGATGAAAAAAAAACACGAAAAAAATGCGAAAGGAAAAATTAAATTATAAGAAAATGAAAGGAAAAAAGGAAAAAAAATGGAATTGAAATAAATGAAAAAGAAAAAAAGGTAAAAAGACAGAAAAAATAAAAAAGAAACAGAAAAAATAAGAAAAAATTGGAAAAAAAAAAGAAAAAGAGAAAGAAAGATACTTAAGGAAGAAAATAAAGGAGAGAGACTATAGATTGAAATTAATTGAAACTTAGGCTAAATATGATAATTAGGAGCTTATATTTTCTAAGTCATGCAGTTATTTCTTTATTTAATACATTTCTTTTTTCTTTATTTTGAGCTTTTAAATTACAAGCTTATAAACTTCAAGTTTGTTAACTTAAAAATTTCAAAACTTAAAAACTTATAAGTTATAACTTATAAATTAAAAAGCTTAAAAAAGAAGAAGCTAAAATTCAAACTTAACTCACAAATTTATAAACTACAAATCTTATCACTACAAAAAAAATAGCGTTTAGCAACAGATTTGTAGCAACAAGTACTTTTTCGTCGCTAATTAACGACGGAATTGCAACAAAATAGAACTTTTGTCGCTAAATAATTAAAAATAAAACCAATAGTCGAATTAGTGACGGATTAGCGACTAAAAGTAAAATCTATTGCTATATTTTGGCAGCAAATATTGGCGCCTTTATTTTGGTGAAAAAATTAGCGACATAAAAGGGGAAATTATTTTTTGACATTGTGGAGACAGAAATAGCAACGGAATTATTGTCACTGGAATTATTTTACCATTTTAAAAAATATATTAGGAATTTTTTAATAAATAATTAGCAACGGATAAAATATCTGTTGCGGAATCCGTCACCCTACCAATTAAATATTAGGGCAAACTCTTTTATTTCACTTTGTTCCAACACATAGTATCCTCCGCCTCTTTTCAAAACAGACTCTCCTTTCCCCTTTCTCTCAATTGAGAAAAGAGAATCGCTAAATATCAATCCAAAAGGGAATCAATCTCTCAATTTTGAATCTAAATTAGAGGTACGATTCTAAAGCTCATAATGTGAGTTATTTTTCCTCTTTCAATTTCTTAATTTTTAAGTTAGAAGTCACTTGTAAGTGATAGGTTTAGGGTTATTTGAGCTCTTTCACTTAGGGTTGTTCGATTATTGTGTTAAAAAGTTTGATAAATGATTATTTACTCGAAATGGGAAACAAATTTTTTCTCGGAATTTCTGTTTGTAGGGTTTTTAATATTTTCTGTTGCATGTTTATTAATATGAAATTTCTTCAACAGAGTATTTGTTTGTGTGGTTTAATTTTTACTTTTTTGCATACACTGATTATGTTAGGTTCTATTTGTGGATTGTTTGAGCTCTTTCACTTAGGGTTGTTCGATTATTAGGTTAAAAAGTTCTATTAGTAGTTATTTAATCGAAATGGAAACAATATTTTTCCTCATAACTTCTATTTGTGGGGTTTTATGTATTTTCTTTTGCATGTTCAGTAATCTCAAATTTCTTCAACAAAATTTCTGTTTGTGTGGTTTAATTTTCACTTTTTTATATACAATGTTTATGTAAGGTTGTACTTAGTGTGTTGCATGTTCAAAAAAGTATGTTGTTGTTTTTCTTAATCTAATGGTGATGTTATGCTTTGGATTTTCAGAGAGATCCACTAAGGATACCAACAAGTGCCAGAAAGTGAGCTAACAGCTATCTGGTACTATAACATTCTCCCTTTTAAATGATTTTCGATCAATTTTTCATATGTTTCTCTTCTGTCGTTTGTATTCTTGATTATTCGTGAAACTATCACCATGAACATTCTGATGCCTTAATAGTCTACATACAATTGAGGATTTGTTTTTAATCTGATTCACCATTCAAATAAAATCAATTCATTTATTCTTAACTTTTGTGATGTAACTTTGTGTTAAAGTTGTGAACTTTATTTATTTTTTTTGCCAACAAAGTTGCAACTTATTTTTTGGTTTTGTTTAATGTTCTGATTTTAGGTATGTATTTTGCTGAAATTTGATGTTCAAATCTTTTTGTCGGGAGCTTTTGCCTCATGCCAATTGATTGTAAAGATAGAAGTTTCAGTTTTGTTTGTAACTAAACTTTTTGCTAACCCTTATTAAGAAGGACAATGAATGATATGTTCTGTTTGTGATTTCTTTTTTATTTAGCAAAAAATGACTGATATATTCTATTTTCTTGTAAAAATAGAAAGATATATTTTAGTTTGTTAAGATATTTATTTTTTTCTTCTCTTTAGTGATAATTCTGGATGTATGAATTATTAAAAAATAAAACTCTAACTGTGTTATTATGTCGAAATTAATAGCAATATGAATAATATAGAGCATGGATGGATGTATGATAGGTTGGATGGCCGAGGGGCTATAAACTCTTGATTTGTTACTGGTGTAAATAACTTTATCCAGTTTGCATGTTCACAACAAAATTGCATGAGTGGTAACAACATTAGATGTCCATGTAAAAAATATCGCAATATTAAATACAAGGATGTTGAAACTGTAAGATATCACCTTCTTCATGATGGATTTGTTAAGGATATTTTTTTTGGAAACATCAAGGGGAAAAAGATATGATTGGTGAGATTTCTTTCGGTGATGATTTGATCAATGGTGCTCAACTTGAATTGGAATATGATAATCCATATCGACAAATGATTTTGGATGTTGCTGGTCCCAACTTTAACCATGGTTCGAGTTGGCAACCTTACAACAATATTGAATCTGGGTCATCTCATCCGTATGAACCTTCAATTGAGGAGGAACATGAAACTTCGATGGAGGAGGAGCCTAATTTAGAGTACCAAAAATTTTATGAATTGTTGCACTCTGCTGATGCAAAATTATATCCTGGTTCTTTCCTCTCTCAACTTACAGTAATCTCTCGAATATTAAATATTAAGATGGAGAATACTATGTCACAGAGGGGTTTTAACTAAATATTGCAATTGTTTAAAGAGGCTTTACCAGAAGATAACCTACTGGTTGATAGTTATTATCAGACAAAGACGCTAGTGCGTAGCTTAGGTTTACTGGTTGAAAAGATTGACCGTTATAAATCGGGATGTAAGTTGTATTGGAAAGATCATGAACATCTTACCTCTTGTAAATTTTGTGGCAAAGAGAGTTATAAGCGTCGAGTTGGCTCTCGTAAGAGGAAATTGGTCCTTTACAAAAGGATGTATTATTTTCCTTTGATTCCTAGATTGAAGAGATTATATGCATCCTATACTACAGTTGTTGACATGAGATGACATCATGAACATATAAAAGAGGATGGAGTAATGCGTCATCCATCAGACTCTGAAACTTGGAAGAACTTCAATGAAAGTTATCTTTTTTTTGCCGATGAACCAAGAAATGTAAGGTTGGGGTTATGTACTGATGGTTTCCAACCATTCAGTCAGTCTGGGAGAAAATATTCTTCATGGCTAGTAATTGTCACTCCATACAATTTATCTCCAGGGATGTGCATGAAAGAGGTTTATATGTTCTTAACTGTCATTGTTTCAGGGCCAAACAATCCCAAACATAAAATTGATGTTTATCTACAGCCTCTAATATAGGAACTGACTTTGTTATGGGAGACAGGTGTAAAAGCATTTGATATCTCAAAAAAATAAAATTTTCAATTGAGGGCATCTTTGATGTGGACAATCAGTGACTTTCCAGCATATTCTATATTATCAGGATAGAGTACTGCAGGTAAGTTTTCTTGTCCTTATTGTATGGAGGAAACACAATCCTTTAGATTACAACTTGGTTGAAAAACATCATGGTTTGACTGCCACAGAATATTCCTTGACCAACATCATTCATTTAGGAGAGATCGTAAAAACTTTCTTAAAGGTTGGACTGTCAAAAGATCACCACCACCCTACAGAACCAGAGAAGAGATATTGAATCAAATTTATGATTTGGGGATAAGAAAAGTAATAGAGTTAGATGCAAAAAAAGTTAATCAAAGAATATGTAGTTCTTGTGGATGGAAAACGCGAAGCATCTTTTGGGATTTGCCTTATTGGAGTTCTAACATGATTCAACATAACCTCGATGTCATGCATATTGAGAAAAACTTCTTTGATAATGTATTTAATACAGTCCTCAATATTGATAAGAAAACCAAAGACAATCCACAAACTCGTCTAGATATGGTCAATTACTGTGATCGACCTCAGTTGGCAAATGATGCTTCTGGAAAATATCCCAAAGCTGTATATACAATAGACAAGGAAGCAAACACTATCTTGTTCAATTGGGTGAGAGGCTTAAAATTTCAAGATGGGTATGTTTCAAATTTGGGTAGATGTCCAGACACAACTGCAAAAAGGTTATTTGGCTTGAAAAGTCATGATTGTCATGTGTTCATGCAATGATTGATTCCTATTGCTTTTCGTGAACTACTTCCAAGTAATGTATGGTAGGCACTTACAGAATTGAGCTTATTCTTTAAAGATCTCACATCGACTACTCTCCGAGTGGATGATATGGAGAGATTACAGGGAGATATTCCACAAATCTTGTGCAAGTTAGAACATATATTTCCTCTTGGATTTTTTGACTCAATGGAACATCTACCTGTGCACCTTCCATATGAAGCAAAGATTGTTGGACCTGTACAATATCGATGGATGTATTCTTTTGAAAGGTAATGCAAAAATTCATATTGAACTTCTGACAATTATGTTATTATTAACTTTTCAAATATGATGGTTTATCCATTTTTCTATTTAGGTATCTTGGAACTCTTAAAAGAATAATTAGGAATAAAGCAAGTGTTGAGGGTTCCATATGCAAAGCTTACTTGATGACAGAGTCAACACTATTGTTTTCTTATTATTTTGAACCACATGTCATGACACACAATCATAATGTGGATCGTAATGATGATGGTGTTATTATGGAAGATGTTGAAGGAAATTTATCTATATTCACCCATCCCGGTCGATTATGGGGAGAATAAAAAAAGAAGAATCTAACTCTTGAAGGAATCTTACTCTTGAAGAAATCAAGGCTACCCAAACTTATATTTTTCTAAATTGTGAAGTGGTTGAGCCATTTGTGAGGTAACAAAAGTTAGTTGTATCAACTTAATTTTATAAGCATATTCATATATCATGACTTGAAATTGAACTTATGTTCTTTAAATGAAGTATGTTTGTGTAACATTTGCAAGAAGAATTTTCAAATGTCTTTCAAGATCAAATAAATGAGAGCCTTGAAGCAAATTTCTCTATATGGTTCAAGAAATATATAAGGATTCAAAAATTAATATCTTCTACACAATTATGCACTTAAATTGACTTATGAAATTGAACTAAATTTTATGATCTTCTAAATAGGTACGACTCAATCATATTAAGAATGAATTCGTACATAGTCTTGCTCGTGGACCATTGATAGGCGCTACATCTCATTCAGTGTATTTTGTTAATGGATACAAGTTTT
The DNA here is from genome assembly GCA_030864215.1 of Capsicum pubescens. NCBI lineage: Eukaryota > Viridiplantae > Streptophyta > Magnoliopsida > Solanales > Solanaceae > Capsicum > Capsicum pubescens. Next base: position 245,682,951 of record CM061544.1, on the reverse strand, counting down.
ATACAGATTTTCATAATAGCGCAAGATCAACAATGAATAGTGGACTTTGTATCTCAGATCTAAATTTTGGTGATTTCTTTGGGAGGATAAAAGAGATTATAAAAGTGGAATACCGTGAAGCACCTTTAAAGCGAACTGTACTATTTAAATGTGAATGGTTTGACCCAACTATGGATGTTGGTGTTAAAAAGAATAATCAATATAAATTGGTTGATATTAACCATCGTCATTGATATAAAAAATATGAACCTTTTATTCTGGCAATGCAAGCAACTCAAGTATGTTATGTATCTTATCCTAGCAAGAAAAAGGACAAGGATGATTGGGCAGCTGTATTGAAGATCAAACCTCGAAATATTATTGAATTACCCAATGAGAAGATTGAGATAGATGTAGAACTAAATATTCCATTTCAAGTTGAAGAAGTTCAAGTCTATGAGATTGACATGAATGTTGCCACAGATGAAAGTATACACTTACATGATCCAAATGGTGGCTTAATTGAAATGGATGAACTCATTGATAATGGTTTATTGCAAAAGCATCATGAGATCCAAAAGGATGCTACAGAAGAAGAGTATGAAACTGAGGAAACTGAGGATGATGAAGAGAAAGATTTTAAAGAAGACACAGATAGTAATTAGTGCTTGATAAAAAACATGCTATTGTATCTTAATTTTATTTTGTGAGCAGTAATTTTGTTGAACTAGTATCATTTTCTTTGTCTCTACTCGTTATTTACTCAAAACTTATTGCTGCAACTGGTTTTAGGCTTTACTTCTCAATTTTTGACTCTTTTATTTCTCATCCATGTTTTTAGGCTACAACTGTACTTTCTTTTTGCTTATAATATTTCTGTAAAGACGTAAAAATTAATGTTTAAAAGTAGATTATCTACCATCTCTGATCCTCCCTCTATGTTGTTGTGAGTATCCTGTAATTAGATAGGATTTAGAGTACATATTTATTACAAATTTGAATGGTCTAAAAAGAGAAAGATGAGCTTTTCTTTTTTGGATCAGATTTGTGCTTTTATATTTTATGATACCTTATATACATATTATTGTTTGGTTCTCTTGGTTTTATTCAATTTGCATCTTATTTCCACTTAACTAATACAGTTTTTTTATAGATATGGCTAGAGGTAGAGGTAGAGGTCACGGAAGCACAGGGCATGTAGGCAAGTTTGCAGTTAGGAGTAATCCTAATGTTACTGCAAACATACCTACTATTCCCACTCCTACTATTGTTAATCCTCAAGCTGGTGTTAGTCCTCAAGCTAATGGCATAGGTGGTTAAAATTATATAAACTAAGTTCATCCATTGATTCCTCAAATTACATCAATGGTTCAAACTTCTGGTGATGGTAGTAACCCTACAATACCTAAATCATCTCCCACTACTCCAAATTAGATCAACACAACAGCTGAAGGTACATTTACTCTAAAGAACCAAATAGGTGAGGGTCTTAACCAATCTACTTCATCCTTGAAAATGGATGAATATAATTAACTTGTGTTCTTTTTGCTTTCTGTGTAATATATATATGTTTTAGTTTTTTCTGGATGATGATCTATTATTGGTTCTTAATTTGAGAGGAGTTTTTGTAGACAGAATTACAACGGGAGTATTTTGTAGCATTTTGGCGGTTCTTAAAATATTGGTGGTTCTTATTGTGAGTATTTTGGTGGTTCTGTTGGTGGTTCTTGATCTATTGTTGGTTCTTGATTTTAGCATTTTGGTGGTTCTGTAGCATTTTTGATAACGCCCAAACTACAGCTCTCATAAGAGTGTAAGCGGTCGCTGTCAAATATAGAACCCAACTGGGTTGGGTGTCGAATCCCACTGGGAATACTTGGTCACTAAGTGTTGCAATTATTAGTAGACTGTTGATCGAAAATTACACGGAAAAGGAGGGATTGGATTGTGGTGTGAATTAATGCTATCAAAGTAACAACAGAATGCTTTGTTTAGTAAGATTTAATCACAGAGAAAAGTAAGTTAGGGTTATACCCACCTTATGAGTTCTACGTATCTATTAACTATGAGTAATGCGGAATTCAGACATGCATACACTTATAGAGATTCGTATTCTAATGGTAAATCCTAGTGTTTCTCAACCATCAAGGATTATTTCACTTTAACTCTCTCGAGCTTAAAGCGTATAACTAATGGTGCAAACTCTCCAAGAGGTTAATCCGGTTAAGGCATTAACGTGTAAACAGGGGTTGGTAGCCCTATTTCCTTGTCACACTCTCTTTTCAAAACATGTAACTTTTCTCTCGAACAAGTTAATGCTATAATGGTGTATTCTATATGTTTGCAACCACAAGAATTAAATTAAAATGAAGAGAGTAATGATATAAGTAGCATACACATCAAGAATTCACAAACTCATAGTCATAGATAGTATCTCACAAGGTTTTCATAACCCTAACAGAGAAGTTTAGCTACTCATGATTACAACGGAAATCACAATAGACATAATCATCATACCACAACCTAGAATAAACTTGGCGATGGGGATGGATTGGCGTCAATAAGAGAATGTCGTTCTCTTCCTATCCGCTGCTCACAAGAGCCGTGTTTTCTGTTCTAAAACCTCTTACAAAAAATGAAATTGAATAATGAGTGAATGATAATGCTGCTGAAAAATTCAGCAATAAGGTTTTTATAGTATCCTTCTCTAACTAAGTTGCTACTGCATCCTTAAGTCTTTAAAAATACTGGGTTTGCCCGGGAAAAAGTTCCCATGCATCACTTTCAGTCCAAAAGCTGCCTTCCTTCTAATGTGAAGTTTTCCTTTGCTGCTCATAAGTCCTTAAAGTGCTGAAATCTTCATCATTAATACCTGAAAAACATGCTAATCACGTAGGTCAGCTCATTTAAAGGAAAATAGACTAAAAATGCAGGAATTATATATTTTTTCCTCAAAACTTAGCTAAAATATGGTTAAATTATGGTTCTTAAGCGTGTAAATACGCCCAACATCAATTATATAGCATTTTAGTGGTTCTGTTGGTGGTTCTTGATCTGTTGGTAGTTCTTGTTGTGAGTATTTTGGTGGTCCTGTTTGTAGTTTTTGTTTTGTTGGTGGTTCTTGATGTATTGTTGGTTCTTGATTTGAGAGGAGTTCTTGTGGACAGAATTACAATGGGAGTATTTTGTAGTATTTTGGTGGTTCTATTGGTGGTTCTTGTTGTGAGTATTTTGGTGGTTCTATTGGTGATTCTTATTCTGTTGGTGGTTCTTGATCTATTGTTGGTTCTTGTTGTGAGTATTCCAGTGTTACATGGGATTCTAGAACTACAGTGAGGTATGTTGTTGTGAGGTATTTTGTAGGATTCAGAGTTACATAGGATTCCAAAATTATAATGTTGTATGTTGTTGTGCGTTCTTGTGCACAATTTGCATCTTATTTCCACTTTAACAAGTATAGTTTTTTAATAGATATGACTCGAGGTAGAGGTATAGGTTGAGGAAGCATAGGGTATGTAGGCAAGTCAGCAACTAGGAGTAATATTCCTGTTCTTACTGCAAACATGCCTACTATTCCCACTCCTACTATTACGCCTCACGCAACTGGTGGCATAGGTGGTCCAACTTCTAATCATGGTAGTAACCCTACAACACCTGAATCATCTCTCACTACTCTAAATCAGAGCAACCTAACAGTTGTAGGTACGCCTTTACAAACCAACCAAGTAGGTGAGGACGTATCTTGTAGCAACACAAATGGAGAAGGTAATTCCAGTAGGAGCCATGTGCGGACCCTTGTTACTATACTTCTGCAGGTTTAGTCCATTTTTTCTATTATTATTATATATTATTTTTTATTTATAATAGACCTCTAAATAATGTCGTCACATTGATATAGATTGTAACTTTCTAAAGCATGCTCCAATAGCATACACGAATCTTTCAAAAGTGAACTTGATCACAATGGAATCAATTGAAAAGATGTCTCATGTGATATAAAATATGGCTATTTTGGGGAATTCAAGGTATACATCTTCATCATAATTATGTTTTTAAAGTGTATTCACTTTTATAAATACAATATTAATATGTTATTTTAGAGATTTATTTCAGAAACACTTCTATTGGGATTCTTCCATTAGTGATGCTACAGTAAAGAAACAGTGGCAGATTAAGGCAACAATTGTTTATAGAAATTTCATTGCTAAAATCAAAGAGAAAGGGATTAGGCAAGATTTTATACATGAAGATGTATGGGAAAGCTGGCAGCGACTTTGGGCAGATCCTAAGTGTGTTGAAAAGTCAAAAATAAATGCGCAGAATCATCGTGGCGGAAAAGAAGTCGCTGCTGGAACTCACACGGGAGAATCTATCTCAATTGGAGAGTACCGAAAGAGACTTGTAAGTATATATTTCAAGTACTACCCCCTAATTTCTTTCAATAGGAATCTGTTAGCTAGTTTCATAGTCCCTAATAACTCTACAGTGGTAGGAAATATGATCAACATTACAGCAAGTGCTACTATTAAATTGACATTGTGTTTGAAGTATATTTATCCTTGTGTGGTGGATGTTTCTTCTGGCATGTGTTGCGTGTTAATCTTGTAGCTGCTTCTCTCATGTATTGACATTGAGTTTGAAGTAGATTTATCCAAATTGACATTATGGCTACTGATATTGTGACAACTTTTTTAAAAAAATTTCCTTGTAGTAATTTTTTATATAAAAATAGTATGCAGGTGTTAGGATGAAATTTTTCTACTGTTTTTATGAAAATAGTATGTATGCATTTCCAACATTTTGCTGCCCATAAAAACAGCAGTGATGCATTTCCTACATTGTGCTGTCCATGCATATGGATTTCCCACATTGTCCCTTGTATACAACCATGTTGATTCCTTCCCCTTCTATTAGCTGTTAATGTTGTTGTATTGAAAGTTTAAAATAGTGAGTTACACTTTAATATGTGAAATGAATGGTCCAGAAGTTTCGTTGTAGTACAATGCTCAACACTTCTTTTTTACAGGCTGCTGAAATGGGCCGAGATTCGACAGCAAGTGAGTTACATTTGCATGTTCACACACATGGTCATGATGGAAAATCTTTCATTGATGAACATTCCTGAATTGTCCATGTAAGACTAAATCTTAATGTAGTAGTTTACTTAATTCTTATTTTTTTAGTTTAAAGTAGTTTATGGTATCTAATCATTTTTAAGTACAATTCATTATAATTTCACTTCCTCTATTATAGGAAAGATATGAAGAAATTATGAGAAAAACATTTTCAGAATCTGATATTGATCAAATTGAAGTATATTACCAAGCTTCCGGAGGAGAAAAGAAGCGAAGAGTATTTGGTCTTGGATCTAAAGAAAAAGGCTACTACGGGTAAACTCTTTGTGTTTCTTGTGGAAAGACTTCATCTTCAACTTCTTATGAATCAGAATCAGCTGCAGATTTGGATTTGGATGAGTTTGTAAAGCGATTGATTCCCGCACTTAAAAATCAATTTATTCCTATTGTCATTGAAGAGGTACATAAGTCGATTTCTTCACGATCAGTTGTGACACCTCGGGCTACTACTTTGGACTATCTTGATTCCTTAGATGGTGATTGGAATCTTGATCAGTTGTGACACTTTTGACGATTAGTGCATTGGTTTTTTATGGTTTATTTTTTTGAAATGTTTAAAATTGTGCAACAATAATATAACTTGATGGATGTGGGTTCTTTTAAGAATAGTTCGTAGTTGTTTGGTACTATGAATGTTTTGTACATAATTGTGTTTAGATTTTGCTATCTTTGGTATTGTAGATAATGTGGGTTCTTTTAAGGATAGTTGGTAGATGTTTGGTACTATGGATGTTTCGGACATAATTATGTGTTTAGATGTTGCTATGTTTGGTATTGTGGATGTTTAGATTTTGCTATCTATATATGTGGGTTCTTGTATATGAATGTTGGATATTTTAAAAAGACTTTGCTATCTATATATGTGGGTTCTTTTACATGAATGTTGGATATTTTAAGAATTGTATAATATGCTTTTAATTTGATTCAACAGGGTGTATTTAAAATACAAATTAAAAAGGTTTTGGAAGAAAACTAATGATGACAGATTTAGCGACAAATTTCCATCATTGCCAAAGAAAAAATATTTACAACAGATTGAGGAAACTTATCTTTTGCACACAAATTTGGTGACTAAATAACAAAATTTATAGCGATGGACTAGCAATGAAATATTTGGTCATGAAATAATCAAAATGACGAAATACATTATGAAATTAGTAACGACATTTATAAATATAACAACGAAAATATTCGTTACTACAAATGGCAATGGATATAGGTCGTCTCTATGACGTTGCAAAATTGGCAATGGATTTCATTTTTTCCATCACTAAAAGGTTAACAACGAGCAAAATAGCAACGACATATATTCCGTCATTGGTCCGTCTCTAAATCGATATAGCGACGGATATATATTGATTAGCAACGTATTTTGTCTGCTACTAAACGCTGTTTTTTTGTAGTGTATAAAATTAAAAAATTTCAAATCTTAAAACTTATAACATATAAATTGAAAAACTTAGAAAAAATTATCTTAATAAATTAAGTACTTAACTTACAAACTTAAAAAAAATTCAAAACTTAAATACTTATAAGTTATTAACCTACAAATTGAAACCTTAGAAAAAGAAAAACTAAAATCAACTTTATTTACAAACTTATAAACTTCAAATTGTATAAACTTAAAAACATATAACTTCAAATATTATAAACTTAGAAACGTAATTCAAAATATAATATTTGTATTCTTTAACTCTAAGAAATAAGATATAATTTTTTTTAAAAAATTATTCACCTTCTAGTTTGTCCCGTCCCGTCCCGTTTCGGTTCGTCCCTGTTTATTTCGATCTATAGTAGGACGGGATAGGACCGAAATTTCACAACGATTTAGGTCTGGTATAATTCGGTATCAGTCCTCTTCCTGATTTCGAACCGATTTCAATATATTGTGGTTCAGTACCAATATACTTTGATCTGGCCATCTCATTTCGATTTGGTGTGCAGTTTTAAGTAAATTTTTTTTTTTCATTTATTGCTACTTGCATTTTCAGTCAGACATAAACATGGGTGGATGAGGAAAGTAGTTTCTATGGTGATTACGAGTTCAACAAAACCTTATAACGTTGGTTTAAACTTTGGATTTATATTGAAAAATTCACTCAGTACTATAAATAATGAGTGTTGAACCAAAATATGTCATGAATTTTTAAAAATGACAGAAATATGCCATTGATATAAAAGGTAACCAAATAGGTTTAGTGTATTTTTTTTTGTACTATATATTTTTATTTTAATGGAATAGGTTAACGACTTCAAAAGTGGATAATGCACTATTTTTCTGCATTATTCATTTTTTCATATAGTGCACTATTTTTGTGCACTATCCTCTTTTTTTATTAAATTTATTTCATATAGTGCACAAGAATAGTGTACTATTCATTTTTTTTTTCTCATCTATCTAATTTGTTTCATACTAGATACCCATGCCCATGCAAGGTACGGACATTTTGGCAACACTAATATGGAAAAGGGATTCAACTTTGGAGAAGATTATTTTCTACTTGTTTTATGTATAGGAGTAAAAGAAAAGAAATATAGTACAATGAACCGATGTTAACATAATATATACATTCCGTGTGGAATAAAATTGAGCTTGCTAGACTGGTTCAACCAATACAAAAATGATTATAGAAGTGGATAAAAATCTAGCTAGATTGTTGCAACTACAGTTGGCAGCATGTCTTTCGTTTGGACATTCTTGAAAAAGCACATGATGTACGTCTCATTTGAAAGTTTTAAATATATAAGTTGAGAAGACATGCGTTGATTTCAAAATATTTATTGCACCATAAAATTACCAAAATACCCTTGGTAGTGGTTTAATAAGGAATAAAAAGATATTTATAAAAAATTACTACCATGCATAATTCAATTACAAAGGTCTAAATAAAAATATTATTAAAATAATACATGAGGACAAAACTAATAAATATAAATAAAAAATAATATGCATGTGTAACCATTTTGTTGCACCATAAAAATGAGGACAAAACTAATAAATATAAGAAAAAAAGCAATGTGCATGTGTAACCATTTTATTGGACCATACAATTATTGAAATATCCTTGGAAGTCATTTAATAAGGAACAAAAAGATATTAATAAAAAAATAGTATCATATATAATTCAATTACAAATGTTTAAATAAAAATATTATTAAAATAATACATGATGACAAAACTAATAAATATAAGGAAAAAATAATATGCATGTGTAACCATTTTATTGCACCATAAAAATAAGGACAAAACTAATAAATATAAGAAAAAAATCATATGCATGCGTAACCATTTTATTTACTACTATATATAAGTAAAGGTTGGAGTCACTAAAATTACCGAAATACCCTTGATAGTCACCCCAACCTTCACTTATATATAGCAGTAAAGTAAAGCAATAGTAGTAGTAGTAGTAATAATAATAGTAGTAGTAATAGTAGTAGTTAAAAAAAGTAATAATAGTAATAATAATAATATTATGGGTCACTAAAATTATCGAAATACCCTTGGTAGTCACCCCAACCTTCACTTATATATAGTAGTAAAGTAAAGTAATAATAGTAATAATAATAATAATATAATAGTAATAATAATAGTAGTAGTAATAGTAAATAATAATAATAATAATAATAAAATAATAAGAGAAAATAGTTAAAAGGCCCCCAACCTTTACCCTAAATCCCAACTACATACTTATATTTTGTGGGGGGTCCTATGACCCCTCTGAACATTTTAAAAATCAAATTATAATGAAAAACAACCGAATTAACTTTGATTATGCTCAAATTTGTGTAATTGACCCATGAAACATGATTTTTCAGTTCAGATTTTAGGGTTTTGGGGATGAAATTGATGTTTAAAGAGTTAGATTTTTGTGCAGATGATAATAAAAACTATAAGGGCATTGAAGGAGCGAACTGGTTCAAGTCAAGTAGCCATAGCCAAATATCAAAGAAAAGCAAAAGGATTTGCCTCCAAACTTCAGAAAACTCTTGCTTGTTCAATGAAAAAGCTCATCGCTTCAAGAGTAATGGACGCAGTGTTATTAGCACTCATTGATTTGAATTTGTATTGCAATTTGAATTTTGTGAAAGACCAAAAATCTGCATAAGTAATTTGAAACTTTGGATCCACTTTGTTGCTATTGAATTCAATAAATGATAGGTGAATTTGATCAAGAATTTGATCGGGAAATTTGTTAGCGAATTGGATGGACCTTTGAATTGGGGTAACAGTACCATTGCAAATTTTTTAGCCGAGGAATCTGATATCGACCTGAAAAAGACTATACTTAGTTTTGGACAAAACAAATCCATTATCTTTGATGATATTAAAGAAGACACGTAAATGTTTAAAATGTTGATCAATGCTGGTGGAAAACACTAAAACATCATCAATATACACGAGAATGAATTTTGAAAAATGATTAAAAATGTCATTCATTATTTTTGGAAATTCGAAAGGAGCATTTTTTTAGGCCAAAGGGCATTACGTTCCATTCATATTGCCCAAATGGTACTGTAAAACAGTTTTATAACGATCTCTTGGATCAATTTGGATTTGCCAAAATCCTGTTTTTAGATCAAACTTGAAAACAATTGTAGAAGCATAAAGCCGTTGGAGAAGAGCTTTTTTATTAGGAAAAGGATATCAAATCCAAGGTTTGTAGTTGATAACCAAATGAGGGGCTCCTCATTTAATTTTGGAACTTTTATTGACATAGAAGGCGGCACAACTCCAAGGAGATTTACTTGGTGAGATGATCTATTTTTGGAGAAGATCATTGATTTCCGTCTGACAATGGATTGTCAGTTCATGATTCATTTGAATTGGACGAGCTTTGGTAGGAATGTTTTTTTCATCAAAGTCAGGATCGTAAGGAATCCTGACCATATATTTTTTGCGATTCCAAAATGCTGTGGGCAGGTCAACGCAAATCTCTTTTCCAATCTTTGTTTTTAAGGCCCTGACCTTAGATTGAAGAGAAGGTTCGTGAAGCTGTTGCTCTAGTCTTCGGAATGAAATTTCTTCTTTGAGAAAATTTATTTGAGCCTCTTTGTTTTTTTAGAGAGGATAAATTTTTTTGAATGGGCGGTTTGTCAAATGGGAGAAACTTATTGTTGGCCTCAATAGTTATTCTCATATGAGTAACTTTGAAAGGAATTAAAGTTTCTTTAAAGGGGGTTCCTAGTATTACAAGACTGGTTATATCCTTTACTAGAACAAATGAAGTAGAGGATAATAGAAGTGAATTTCCTAAGGAATTTCGTATTTCGACATCGGAAAGTTTGTCACTTATTCTTAATTTACTACCATTTGCAGCCCTAAGGGCTTCCGTAGATTTTTTGAAGTAATTAGTAGGGATAAGTCCTTCTTGGATACAATTGAGGTCTGCACCTGTATCAAACAAGGCAATGATATCTAGGACAAATGATTGTTGATAACCAAGGTTATCTGAGTGTGCCATCTTCTGATAGTAATCCTTGAAATGTATTGAAAAAGGAAATCTCCCTCTTCAATATTCCAATCCAATGGGTCAGTGACGTCTACCGGCTGAGACTGTTCAGCCTTTGTAGAGAATTGTTGGAGGACAAAGCGATCTAAGTCTTGTCTTGCTTTGATTTATCTAATTTCCTCTTTAAGGAGTACTATCTCAGATTGGAGGTCTTGAATAGTCATTGCCCTAGGTTTACTAGAAGGAAAACTCTTTAGGACGTCAGTGATATTGTAAGTATTTGTAATCTGGGGATTAGAAAATACACTAGACGAAGATGTAGAAGGCTTGTCTTGGGTCTTTTTGAATTGGTCTAAATAATACTTCTTTTGATTGAAATCCTGTAAATTACTAGTCATGTATAATAGAAGATCTTGTTCTTTTGTTAGAACATTGATCTTTGGTTGGTCTTCTTGATCAGACTGGGAAGATTCCAGATCATCATTTTGGATTTGGTTGAATTCCTGATCAAATTCATCATTAGCACTATCTGAATCTCTGTTTTTTTCTAATACGAGGTGTTGGATTTGGCTAAGGACAGAATCATCAAGGTTGAGGTTTATAATTTTTTTAGACAATTTACAATATTTGGAAATATGTCCAGGCTACCCACACCTATAACATTTGCCACTATTGGGGGCAGGAAGATTCAGTGTTACTGTCTGGTTCTGTTTAGGATGGGACGGTTTTTTATTTTTGTGGTAAATTAGACTTGGTAGTAGAAACTTCCCTTTTTGAGGTTGGTTTTCTATAAGCCTTCTTCCTACAAGAGGGGAGGCTAAATTTTTCACAGAAACTTCCTAAATCTTGACTGGTTTGAGCCTTGTCTTTAGCGAGTTGCGTTAATATCTTATCTTGCCAACAGATTTTTAAGGCAACTTGCTGAACTAAGCTTGTGAGATGACCATAAGTGATTTGCTCCTATGGAATGATCTCGTTGGAGTATTGGTTTTGAAGGTCTTCTTTGACTAAGTCTCTAAGGGACTTAGGCAATCCATCTAGGAATTTTTCTTTCCAACATGGGAGGTTCCCATCAGGTCTTCCATAGATCCTCATAAGAAAAACATCTTTGTACCACCTGAAATCAAAAAGAGTTTTACACTTAAGATTGTTAAGCACTTTAGATGATCTTTTTCTAAAGATACCTGGACTACCGATAAAGGTTTTGATAATAATATAAATCAACGTATTTATGGAATCAGGAATGGTTTCTCCATCCTTAAGAATTGGTTGTCCTAAGGAGTCTACACAGACACTTTGGAAGATACTTTGTTTATCTTCCTCACAAAGATGAGTATCCCACCATCCTTTAAGCTGGCCCATGAACCCATCTACTAGGACATGGATAGTGAGTTGATCGAAGCAGTTATGGGCAGTTCTATAAAAAGTGGCAACCATTGTCATCTGCTAAAGTTTGGATAGGATGTTATACTCAGAAAAACTATCTATTTTCCATTCATAGATATTATTGGCATTGTAGTTATTCTACATAACATTGGGTCTTTCTTCTAAAGCTACGTCTGGAGGAGTAGCTCTAGGGTAATAATGTTTTTCTGGCTTTTGCCAATTGGAAGATTCAGTTTTGGCAGGAGCTATTTCAAGAGGAGGTTTTTCCTCTGGCTGGATGTCATCTGAACTATCCTGTTGGAGAACCCGAATTGTAGCAGATGAGACAATACCTGGGGTCTCAGGAACTTCTGGGTGGAGGGATTTATCAGTTTGGATGAAACTCCACTGAAGGTCAGATAGCAGTGGGAAAGACTTTAAATTATGCATTTAGAGTTCCCTAGTGAAAGTCGTAGGAATCTCGTAAGGCTTAAATAAAGGAGATGACGAGGTAGCCGCCTCTGACTTAAGAGTTAGAGATGGTTTTGAAGTAAAGTATTCACCAAATGTATGAAGATACTTATTAGTATAGTTATTTTGTTCGAAAAGACTTTAATGTCTTTGCCAGTAACTGGTTTATTTTCAGCCTTTCTTTTGAAAGGAGAAGCAACGATTGAGCTATTGGCATGAGAAATTGTAAAACCTTGTGATGGAGGAAGTTCAGCGGTGACGTCCACACCATTTATGTTTTTCCATACTTTTGAAACATTGATTGATTTAGAAAAAGGAAAATCTAATTGATGATATTCAACATAAGCCTCAAACCATTCAAAGAAATTAATTTGTTTTTGGACAGGATTTAGAAATTCGTAATAAATTTCTTGAATATCTTTTTTCTCATCCTTCATGAAATTAGTAAAAAACCAAGTCCGTTTTAAAATATTTCCAGATGAATAAAATTTTGTTCCAAGAGTTTTCTTATCAATGTGAAAATCTTGACTTAAAACCCCTAGCTTTGCGCCTAAGGCTGAGTAAGTTGGAGATTAGGGTTGATCATCATGGATCTTGGTGGGAGGTGTTTCTACAAAATATTTAGCTTGTGGAATTCTAGATTCGAAGTTAACATTATCGATTCTAGAAGGAAATGAGGAAACTGAATTCCTATCCATTTGTATCTCGGGGAGAACTGATGAGGAGCCCGAGATCTATTGGCTTTGAGATCTCTGTAGAGAATTAGAAACAGTTCCTGTGGAGAACTGTCGGATGTAAGAAACTGTAGAATTCTCAGGTTTATCTGCTGGGGCTACATTTTGCAACATCCAACTATGGGGCAAGGATACTTTATTCCAGGAGATCATCTTGGGAACTGATAAGTGAGACCGTTAAAGGTCAGTTTTGAAGAGTACCGTTTCTCCTTTGTAGCTGTTTTTCATAGCTCCGGAGCCAAAGGTAGTATTCATGGCCTTATACTAAACTCTATAAAGATTGCTACTGGGAGTGATCCAGATTTGGTTTTGTAAATGGATATCTTAACATTGAGTGTAAAAGAATCTAATATATTTAGATCCTTTAAGGAAACGGTAAAATTTGGAAAATAGTCAACATAAATTAGACCATAACAAAGACTAATTTCGACCATTCCTAATAAGGAATCATTAAAGTCTAGGAACCTAGAGCCCCTAAGACAAAGGAGTAGAGATGTATCTAAAACTTCTCGTGAAAGAGGTTTAGCTGCTAATCTGACTAGGCCGAAATGGAGGTAATATTACTTATGCTTACATCTTTCGATAGTCCTGGAGTTAAGAAGCTTGATATCTTTATGATCTGATTCAAGAGGGATAGTTTGTTCAACAGTGAAAATATGGTAGTCACTTGTTAGAGATCGCCATCTGGAGGGAGCTTTGTAAATTTTGTCTTAAGAATGCCTGGGAATTTGCCAGTCATTAATTGATTGCTGCAAATTAGAGAAACTAATCTCTTCCTTGACTTTTGAACTTGGAGAATTGTAGGAAGTTGAAGCGGATGAAGAGTTCCTAGAAGTAGAAGAGAAGGGACGACGGAAAGCCATAGAAGAATTTAAACAATAAACAATTTATAACAACAATAATAACTTAAAAGCTTTCTATCCTTGGATCAAGAGATCATTGGGTTCCATAAAGAAAAATATTCAAGTACTTAACTGAATATTATATGGAAGATTCAGATCTGGCAATTAAAAAAGTAAAATCTTGCCTCAATACTATATGTTTTACCTAGATCCATTTTCTCTAAAAGGTTCATTAGTCGGATAGTCCAAAGGTTATAAATAACCATCTATAAGTCCTTAAGTCACCACCATCAATCCATCCATAAATGCTTAGGTTAAACAACCAACAGTGTAGATCTGAAAGATCACAACACTATCTTCAAAATAATCCTTTTATATAATAGATTTCTCTAAGTCTAATTTATTAAGTCAAGTTTTAGCATTCATATTAAGGATCTGGCAATACCATATAATAGCAAGTTAAAAACAAGAATAACAATCTTTACTTCCCCAATGGTTATGATACCAATAAATGGAAGTAAAACCCCTAAATATAGAGGGAGATATGGGGAAAGAGGGTAAGGAAAGGAAGCCAGTTATTATATGCAATAAATAAATTAGGCGGTAGGGCCGACCATATATTAATGAAACAATAAATTAGGCGGCAGGGCCGACCATATGTTAATGATGTAGCTAATTAAATAAAATAAAGAAAGAACACAAAATATTAAAATTGAATTTTGATATTAATATTAAAAATAAATTTAAAGATTACAAATAAAGAGAGAGAGAGCAAACTCTAACCAAGTATTCTAGAGAGAGCCTCTTCCAAAGAAAATCTGGTATAGAGTTGGAGCTCCCTTTGATATATTCAATATCAAAATAAAAAATAGATAAAATTGCCTGCCATCTAGCAAATATATGTTTAGAGACAAGGTTTTGTACATCTTTTTGTAAAACAAATTTTGCCGCTTTACAATCAATCCTTAGTAAAAAAATTTGATTTAACAAATCAGCTTGAAATTTGGAAATGCATAGCACAGTTGCTAAAATTTCTTTTTTGATAGTAGGAAAATTTTGTTGATCTTTATTCCAATGTTTGGATGCAAATGTAACTATATATTCTTTGTCATGTTTCTTTTTTTTTAAAATGCCACCATAACCTATGTCTGATGCATCTGATTCAACTATTTTGAATGTAGAGAGATCGAGGAGGGATAGGCAAGGGAGGACTTTTTCCTTTAATTTGATTTCCTTGACTACATTGGTATGAATTTGAGTTCATGGAGGGGGAGGCTTTTTCAACCTATCGTAGAGAGGTTTCAACAGATTGTTGAGCCTGGGAATAAAATCTGCTTATAATTAACGCATCCTAAAAATTGTTGAAGTTGAGTTTTATCAAGAATTTGATCGAGAAATTTGTCAGAAAATTGGATGGACCTTTGAATTGGGGTAATAGTACCATTGCAAATTATTTAGTCGGGGAATCTGATAACGACATGAAAAAGACTATACATAGTTTTGGACAAAACTAAGCCATTATCTTTGATGATATTAAAGAAGACACGTAAATGTTTAAAATATTGATCAATGCTGGTGGAAAACACTAAAACATCATCAATATACACGTGAATGAATTTTAAAAAATGATTAAAAATGTCATTCATTATTTTTTGAAATTTGGAAGGAGCATTTTTTAGGCCAAAGGGCATTACGTTTCATTCATATTGCCCGAATGGTACTGTAAAAGCAGTTTTATAACGATCTCATGGATCAATTTGAATTTACCAAAATCCTGATTTTAGATCAAACTTGGAAAGAATTGTAGCAGCATAAAGACGTTGGGGAAGATCCTTTTTATTAGGAATAAGATATCTAATCCATCGGAGGGCGGAATTGAGAGGTTTGTAGTTGATAACCAAACTAGGGATTCCTCATTCGATTTCAGAACTTTTATTGACATAGAAGGCGGTACAACTCCAAGGATATTTACTTGGCGAGATGATCTATTTTGGAGAAGATCATTGATTTCCGTATGACAATGGATTGTCAGCTCATGATTTATTTGAATTGGACAAGCTTTGGTAGGAATGGTTTTTTCATCAAAGTCAGGCTCATAAGGAAGACTGACCATATAATTTTTGCGATTCCAAAATGCTGTGGACAGGTCAGCGCAAAGCTCTTTTTTAATCTTTGTTTCTACCTTATATTGAAAAGAAGGTTCCTGACGTTGTTGCTCTAGTCTTCGAAATAAAATTTCTTCTTTGAGAAAATCGATTTGAGACTCCTTGTTTTTTAGAGAGGATAAAATTTTTTGAATGGGCGATTTGTCAAATAGGAGAAACATATTGTTGGCCTCAATAGTTATTCCTGTATGAGTAACTTTGATAGGAATTAAAGTTTCAATAAAGGGGGTGCCTAGTATTATAGGACTGGTTTTATCCTTTACTAGAGCAATAGAAGTAGAGGATGACAGATGCGAATTTCCTAGGGAATTTCGTATTTCGACATTGGAAAGTTTGTAACTTATTCTTAGTTTACTACTATTTGCAGCTCTAAGGGCTTCTGCAGATTTTTTAAAGTACTTAGTAGGGATAAGTCCTTCTTGGACATAATTAAGGTCTACACCTGTATCAAACAAGGCAATGATATCTAGGACAAATGATTTGTTGATAACAAGGTTATCCAAGTGTGCCATCTTCTGATGGTAATCATTGAAATGTATTGAAATAGAAAATCTCCCTCTTCCATATTACAATCCAATGGGTCAGTGACGTCTATCAGCTTAGACTGTTTAGCCTTCGTAGAGAATTGTTGAAGGACATTGCGATCTAAGTCTTGTCTTGCTTTGATTTATCTAATTTTCTCTTTAAAGAGTACTATCTCAGATTGGAGATCTTTAATAGTCACTTCCCTAGGTTTACTAGATGGAAATCGCTTCAGGACATCAGTGATATTGTAAGTATTTATAATCTGGGGATGAGAAAATAAACTTGATAAAGATATAAACAACTTTTCAAGGGTCTTTTTGAATTGGTCTAAATAATAATTCTTTTGATTGAAATCTTATAAATTGCTAATCATGTCTAAGAGGAGATCTTGTTCTTTTGTTAGAAGATTGATCTTTGGTTGGTCTTCTTGATCATACTGGGAAGATTCCAAGTCATCATTTTGGATTTGGTTGAATTCCTGATCAAATTCTTCATTAGCACTATCCGAATCTCCATTTTTTTTTCTAATAAGAGGTATTGGATTTAGCTAAGGATAGAATCATCAAGGTTGAGGTTTTTAACCTTTTTAGACAATCTACAATATTTGACAATATGACCAGGTTTCCCACTCCTATAATATTTAGCACTATTGGGGGCAGGAAGAGTCGGTGTTACCGTCTGGTTCCTTTTAGGATGGGACGATTTTGATTTTTAGGGAAAATTAGTCGTGGTAGTAGAAACTTCCCTTTTTGAGGTTTTTTTTCTATAAGCCTTGTTCCTACAAGAGGGGAGGCTAAATTGTTCACAGAAACTTTAAAAATCTCGGTGGGTTTGAACCCTGTCTTTAGCGAGCTGCCTTAATATCCTATCTTGCCGACAGATTTTAAGGCAACTTGCTGAACTAGGCTTGTGAGCTGATCATAAGTGATTTTCTCATATGGAATGAACTCATTGGAGCATTGATTTTGAAGGTCTTCTTTCACTAAGTCTCTAAGTGACTTAGGCAATCCATCCAGGAATTTTTCTTTCCAACATGGGAGGTTCCCATTAGGTCTTTCATAGATCCTCATAAGAAAAGCATCTTTGTACGACCTGAAATCAAAAAGAGTTTTACACTTAAGATTGTTAATTACTTTAGATGATTTTACTCTAAAGATACCCGGACTACCGATGAAGGTTGTGATAATTATATAGATTAACGTATTTGTGGAATCAGGAATGGTTTCTCAATCCCTAAGAATTGGTTCTCCTAAGAAGTCTACACGGACACTTTGAAAGATACTTTGTTTATCTTTCTCTCTAAGATAGGTATCCCACCATCTTTTAAGCTGACCGATGAACCCAGCTACTTGGATATGGGTAGCGAGTTGATCGGAGCAGTTGTGGACAGTTCTATAAGCAGTGGTAACCATTGTCATCTGCTGAAGTTTAGACAGGATGTTACACTCAGAACATCTTTCTATATTCCATTCATAGATATTATTGGCATTGTAGTTCTTCTGCATAACATTGGGTCTTTCTTCTAAAGTTACATTTGGAGGAGTAGCTCTAGGGTAATAAATTTTTGTGGCTTTCGCCAATTGGAAGATTTAGTTTTGACAGGAGCTATTTCAAGTGGAGGTTCTTCCTCTGGCTGGCTGTCATCTGAACTATCCTGTTGGAGAACCCTAACTGTAGTAGATAAGCCAATACATAGGGTCTCCAGAACGTCTGGGTGGAAGGATTTATCAATTTGGATGATCCTCCACTAAAGGTCATATAGAGGTGGGAAAGACTTTGAATTATTCTTTTGGAGCTCCCTAGTGAAAGTCATAGGAATATTGTAAGGCTTAAATAAAGGAGAGGACGAGGTAGTTGCCTCTGACTTCAGAGTTAGAGATGGTTTTGAAGTAAAGTATTCACCAAGTGTATGAAGATACTTATTGGTATAGTAATTTTGTTTGAAAAGACTTTTAATGTCTTTGCCAATAACTAGTTCGTTTTCAACCTTCTTTTTAAAAGGTGAAGCAACGATTCAACTATTGGCATGATAAATTGTAAAACCTTGTGATGAAGGAAGTTCAGTAGTGACGTCCACACCATTGATGGTTTTCCATCCTTTAGAAACATTGATTGATTTACAAAAAGGAAAATCTAATTGATGATATTCAGCATAAGCCTTAAACCATTCAAAGAAATTAATTTGTTTTTGGACAAAATTTAGATATTCGTAATAAATTTCTTGAATATTTTTTCTCTCATCTTTCATAAAATTAGTAAAAACCCAATTCTATTTTAAAATATTTGCAGATGAATTAAATTCTGTTCCAAGAGTTTTCTTATCAATGTGAAAATCTTGACTTAAAACCCCATAGTAAGTTGGAGATTGGGGTAGATCACATGGATCTTGGTGGGAGGTGTTTCCACTTAATATTTAGCTTGTGGAATTCTAGATTCAAAGTTAACATTCTTGATTCTTCAAGGAAATGAGAAAACTGAATTTCTAGCCATCTGTATCTTAAGGAGAACAGATGAGGAGCCAGAGATCCGTTGGCTATGAGATCTTTGGAAAGAATTAGAAATATCTCCTGTGGAGAACTGTCGGATCTGAGAAACTATTGTATTCTTAAGTTTATGTCTTGCAACATCCAACTTTGGGGCAAGGATACTTGATTCCATGAGATCGGCTTGGGAACTAACAAGTAGGACCGTTGAAGGTCAGTTTGGAAGAGTACAGTTTCCCCTTTGTAGCTATTTTTCATAGCTCCGGAGCCAAAGGCGGTATTCAAGGCCTTATACTGAACTCTATAAATGATTACTACTGGGAGAGATCCAGATTTGGTTTTGTAATTGGATATCTTAACATTGAGTGTTAAAGAATCTAATATATTTAGATCCTTTAAGGAAACGGTAAAATTTAGAAAATAGTCAAAATAAATTAGACCATTACAAAGTCTGGTTTCGACCATTCCTAGTAAGGAATCATTGAAGTATAGGAACCTAGAGTCCTTAAGACAAAGGAGTAGAGATGTATCTAAACCTTCTCGTGAAAGAGGTTTAGCTACTATTTGGACTAGGCCGAAATGGAGGTAATAGTACTTATGCTTACATCTTTCGTTAATCCTGGGGTTGAGAAGCTTAATATCCTCATGATATGATTCAAGAGGGATAGTTTGTTCGACAATGGAAATATCATAGTCACTTGTTAGAGACCGCCATCTGGAGGGAGCTTTGTAAATTTGGTATTAAGGATGCCTGGGAATTTGCCAGTCATCAATTGATTGCTGCAAATTAGAGAAACTAATCTCTTCTTTGAGTTTTGAACTTGGAGAATTGTAGGAATTTAAAGTGGATGAATATGATGAAGAGTTCTTAGAAGTAGAAGAGAAGGGACGATGGAAAGCCATAGAAGAATTTAAACAATAAACAATTAATAACAACAATAATAACTTAAAAGCTTCCTATCCTTGGATCAAGAGACCATTGGGTTCCATAAAGAAAAATATTCAAGTACTTAACTCAATATTATATAGAAGAGTCAAATCTGGTAATTAAATTAGTGAAATCTTGCCTCAATACTGTATGTTTTAGCTAGATCCATTTTATCTAAAAGGTTCATTAGTAGGATAGTCCAAAGGTTATAAATAAACATCTGTAAGTCCCTTAGGCTCCACCGAAAATCCATCCATAAATGCTTAGGTTACACAACCTACAGTATAGATCTGAAAGCTCACAATACTATCTTCAAAATAATTCTTTTATAAAATAGATCTCTCTAAGTCTAATTGATTAAGTCAAGTTTTATCATTCATATTAAAGATTTGACAGTACCATATAATAGCAAGTTAAAAACAAGAATAAAAATCGTTACTTCCCCCCAAGGCTCTAATACCAAGTACACGGAAGCGAACCCCCTTGAATATAGAGGGAGATACGGGGAAAGAGGGTAAGGAAAGGAAGCAAGTTATTAGATGCAATAAATAAATTAGGCGGCAGGGCCGACCATATGTTAATGATACATTAAATTAGGCGGCAGGTCCAAACATATGTTAATGATGTATCTAATTAAATAAAATAAAGGAAGAACACAAAAGATGAAAATTAAATTTTGATATTAATATCAAAAATAAATTTGAAGATTACAAATAGAGAAAGAGAGAGCAAACTCTAACCAAGTATTCTAGAGAGAGCTTCTTCTAAAGAAAATCTGGTATAGAGTTGGAGCTCTCTTTGATATATTCAATATCAAAATATAAAACAAAAAAATTGCCTACCATCTAACAAATATATGTTTAGAGGCAAGGTTTTGTACGGCTTTTCGTAAAACAAATTTTGCCTCTTTACAATCAACCCTTAGTAAAATTTTTGATTTAACAAATTAGCTTGAAATTTGGAAATGCATAGTACAGTTGCTAAAATTTCTATTGTAATAGTAGGTTAATTTTGCTGAGCTTTATTCTAATGTTTGGATGCAAATGCAACTATATATATTTTTTCATGTTTCTTTTGTTTTAAAATGCCACCATAGACAATGTATGATTCATCTGTTTCAATTATTTTTAATGTGGAGGGATCGTGGAGGGATAGACAAGGGAGGTTTTTTTCCTTTAATTTGATTTCTTTGACTACGTTGGTTTGAATTTGAGTCCATGGAGGAGGAGGCATTTTCAACCTGTCCTGGAGAGGTTTCAATAGATTGTTGAGCCCAGGAATAAAATCTGCTATATAATTAACATATCCTAACAATAGTTGAAGTTGAGTTTTATCAAGAATTTGATCGTGAAATTTGTCAGCGAATTGGATGGACCTTTGAATTAGGGTAATAGTACCATTACAAATTTTATGGCCGAGGAATCTGATATCGACCTGAAAAAGACTATACTTAGTTTTGGACAAAACTAAGCCATTATCTTTGATGATATTAATGAGGACATGTAAATGTTTAAAATGTTGATTAATGCTGGTGGAAAACACTAAAACGTCATCAATATACACGAGAATGAATTTTGAAAAATGATTAAAAATGTTATTCATTATTGTTTGAAATTCGGAAGGAGAATTTTTTAGGCCAAAGGGCATTACGTTCCATTCATATTGCCCAAATGGTACTGTAAAAGTAGTTTTATAACGATCTCTTGGATCAATTTGGATTTTCCAAAATCCTGATTTTAGATCAAACTTGGAAAGAATTGTAGCAGCATAAAGCCGTTGGAGAAGACCTTTTTATTAGGAATAGGATATCTAATCCATCGGAGGGCGGAATTGAGAGGTTTGTAGTTGATAACCAAACTAGGGGCTCCTTGTTCGATTTCAGAACTTTTATTGACATAGAAGGCGGAAAAATTCCAAGGATATTTACTTGGCGAGATGATCTATTTTTGGAGAAGATCATTGATTTCTGTATGATAATGGATAGTTAGCTCATAATTCATTTGAATTGGACGAGCTTTTGTAGGAATGGTTTTTTCATCAAAGTCAGGCTCGTAAGGAAGCCTGGCCATATGTTTTTTATGATTCCAAAATGCTGTGGGCAGGTCAGCGCAAAGCTCTTTTTTAATATTTGTTTATAAGGCCCTGACCTTAGATTGAAGAGAGGGTTCCTGAAGCTGTTGCTCCAGTCTTTGGAATGCAATTTCTTCTTTGAGAATATTAATTTGATCCTCTTTGTTTTTTAGAGAGGATAAAATTTTCTTAATGAGCGGTTTTTCAAATGGGAGAACTATATTGTTGGCCTCAATAGTTATTCCCGTATGAGTAACTTTGAAAGGAATTAAAGTTTCAACAAAGGGGGTACCTAGTATTACCGGACTGGTTATATCCTTTACAAGAACAAAGGAAGTAGAGGATGACAGAAGCAAATTTCCTAGGGAATTTCGTATTTCAACATCGGAAAGTTTGTAACTTATTCTTAGTTTACTACCATTTGCAATCCTAAGGGCTTCCACGGATTTTTTCAAAGAACTTAGTAGGGATAAGTCTTTCTTGGAGACAATTGAGGTCTACACCTGTATCAAACAAGGCAATGATATCTAGGACAAATGATTTGTTGATAACCAAGGTTATCCAAGTGTGCCATCTTCTAATGGCAATCCATGAAATGTATTGAACAAGGAAATCTCCCTTTTCAGTATTACATTCAAATGGGTCATTGATGTCTACCGGATGAGACTGTTAAGCCTTCATAGAGAATTGTTAGAGGACAAGGTGATCTAAGTCTTGTCTTACTTTGATTTGTCTAACTTCCTCTTTAAGGAGTACTATCTCATATTGGAGGTCTTGAATAGTCACTGCCCTACGTTTACTAGAAGGAAACTGCTTCAAGATGTCAGTACTATTGTAAGTAATTTTAATCTGGGATGAGAAAATACACTTGGCGAATATGTAGAAGGCTTGTCTAGGATATTTTTGAATTGGTCCAAATAATACTTCTTTTGATTGAAGTCTTGTAAATTGCTAATCATGTATAAGAGGAGATCTTGTTATTTTGTCACAAAATTGATCTTTGGTTGGTCTTTTTGATCAGACCGGGAAGATTTCAAGTCATCATTTTGGATTTGGTTGAATTCAAGGTCAAATTTGTCATTAGTACTATCTGAATCTCCGCTTTCTTCTAATAAGAGGTGTTGGATTTAGCTAAAGACAGAATCATCAAGGTTGAGGTTTCTAACCTTTTTAGATAATTTACAATATTTGTCAATATAACCAGGCTGCCCACACCTATAATATTTTCCACTTTTGGGGGCACGAAGAGTCGGTGTTACCATCTGGTTCCGTTTAGGATGGGACGATTTTGATTTTTTGGGAAAATTAGGCTTACTAGTAGAAACTTCCCTTTTTGAGGTTGATTTTCTATAGGCCTTCTTCCTAAAATAGGGGAGGCTAAATAGTTCACATAAACTTCTTAAATTTCAACGGGTTTGAGCCTATCTTTAGCTAGTTGCCTTAATATCTTATCTTGCCTACTGATTTTTAAGGCAACTTGCTGAACTAGGCTTGTGAGGTGACCATAAGTGATTTGCTCATGTGGAATGATCTCGTTGGAGTATTGGTTTTGAAGGTTTTCTTTGACTAAGTTCTAGGAGAATTAGGTAATCCATCTAGAATTTTTTCCTTCAAACATGGGAGGTTCCCATCAGGTCTTTCATAGATCCTCATAAGAAAAACATCTTTGTACCACCTGAAATCAGAAAGAGTTTTAAACTTAATATTGTTAAGTACTTCAGATGATCTTTCTCAAAAGATACCTGGATTACCGATGAAGGTTTTGATAATAGTATAAATCAACGTATTTATAGAATCAGGAATGGTTTCTCCATCCCTAAGAATTAGTTCTCCTAAGGAGTTTAAACGGACACTTTGGAAGATACTTGGTTTATCTTCCTCACTAAGATAGGTATCTCACCATCC
Source organism: Capsicum pubescens (assembly GCA_030864215.1). Taxonomy (NCBI): domain Eukaryota; kingdom Viridiplantae; phylum Streptophyta; class Magnoliopsida; order Solanales; family Solanaceae; genus Capsicum; species Capsicum pubescens. Next base: position 245,658,896 of record CM061544.1, on the reverse strand, counting down.
TTTAACCTGGCTTGTGAACCCAGCTACTAGGACATGGGTAGTGAGTTGATTGGAGCACTTGTGGGCAGTTCTATAAACGGTGGCAACCATTGTCATTTGCTAAAGTTTGAACAGGATGTTATACTCAGAACAACCATCTATTTTCCATTTATAGATATTATTGGAGTTGTAGTTATTCTGCATAATATTGGGTCTTTCTTCTAAAGCTACATCTGGAGGAGTATCTCTAGGGTAATAAAGTTTTTGTGGTTTACGCCAATTGGAAGATTCAATTTTGACGGGAGCTATTTCAAGAGGAGGTTCTTTCTCTGGTTATCTTTCATCTGACCTATCCTGTTGAAGAACCCTAACTATAGCAGTTGCGCCAATATCTGGGGTCTCAAGAACGTCTGAGTGGAGGGATTTCTCAATTTGGATGATCCTCCACTGAAGGTTAGATAGCGGTTGGAAAGACTTCAAATTATGCATTTGGAGTTCCCTAGTGAAAGTCAAAGGAATCCCATAAGGCTTAAATAAAGGTGAGGATGAGGTAGTCGCCTCTGACTTAAGAGTTAAAGATGGTTTTGAATTCAAGTATTCACCAAGTGTATGATGATACTTATTGGTATAGTTATTTTTTTTGAAAAGACTTTTAATGTCTTTTACTGTAACTGGTTTGTTTTCAACCTTTCTTTTTAAAGGTGAAGTAACGATTGAGCTATTTGCATGAGAAATTGTAAAACCTTGTGATGGAGGAAGTTCAGCGGTGAGATCCACACCATTTATGGTTTTCCATACTTTTGAAACATGGATTGATTTAGTAAAAAGATAATCTAATTGATGATGTTCAGCATAAGCCTCCAACCATTCAAAGAAATTAATTTGTTTTTGGACAGAATTTAGAAATTCGTAATAAATTTCTTGAACATTTTTCTCTTATTTTTCATGAAATTAGTAAAAAACCAAGTCTGTTTTTAAATATTTCATAATGAATAAAATTATGTTCCAAGAGTTTTCTTATCAATGTGAAAATCTTGACTTAAAACCCCTAGCTCTGCGCCTAAGGCTGAATAAGTTGGAGATTGGGGTGGATCATTATGGATCTTTGTGGGAGGTGTTTCCATTAAATATTTAGCTTGTGAAATTCTAGATTCGAAATTAATATTCTTGATTCTAGAAGGAAATGAGGAAACTGAATTCCTAGCCGTCTGTATCTCGGGGAGAACAGGTGAGGATCCATAGATCCGTCGTCTATGAGATCTCTGGAAAGAAATAGAAACAGTTCCTGTAGAGAAATGTCGGATCTGAGAAACTGTAGTATTCTCAGGTTTATCTGCTGGGGCTGCATCTTTTAACGTTCAACTCTGGGGCAAGGATACTTGATTCCAGGAGATCGACTTGGGAACTGACAAGTGAGACCATTGAAGTTCAGTTTGGAAGAGTACAATTTCTCCTTTGGTCGAAATAGTCGAAACCAGTCTTTGTAATGGTCCAATTTATTTTGACTGTTTTCCAAATTTTACCATTTCCTTAAATGGTCTAAATATATTAGATTCCTTAACACTTAATTCTAAGACATCAATTACAAAACCAAATCTGGATCTCTCCTTGTAGCAATCTTTTATAGAGTTCAGTATAAGGCCATAAATTAGAGTTCAGTAGCAATTCGTACTCTTCCAAACTGACCTTCAACGGTATCACTTGTCAGTTCCCAAGCCGATCTAATGGAATCAAGTATCCTTGCCCTAGATTTGGATTTTGTAAGATGTATCCCCAGTAGACAAACCTGAGAATACTACAGTTTCTCAGATCCGACAGTTCTCCACAGGAACTGTTTCTATTTCTTTCTAGAGATCTCATAGCCAACGGATCTTTGGATCCTCATCTGTTCTTCTCAAGATAGAGACGGCTAGGAATTAAGTTTACTCATTTCCTTCTAGAATCTAGAATGTTAACTTTGAATCTAGAATTCCACAAGCTAAATATTCTGTGGAAACACCTCCCACCAAGATCCATGATGATCCACCCCAATCTTCAACTTACTCAGCCTTAGGCGCAGAGCTAGGGGTTTTAAGTCAAGATTTTCACATTGAGAAGAAAAATCTTGGAACAGAATTTTATTCATATGGAAATATTTTAAAACGGACTTGGTTTTTTACTAATTTCACGAAAGATGAGAGAAAAAATATTCAAGAAATTTATTACAAATTTCTAAATTCAGTCCAAAAACAAATTAATTTCTTTGAATGGTATATTCTGAATATCATCAATTAGATTTTTCTTTTTCTAAATCAATCAATGTTTCACAAGTATTGAAAACCATAAATGGTGCGTACGTCACCACTGAACTTCCTCCATCACAAGGTTTTATAATTTCTCATGCCAATAGCTCAATCATTGTTTGACCTTTAAAAAGAAAGGCAGAAAATGAGTCAGTTACCGGAAAGACGTTAAAAGTCTTTTTGAACAAAATAACTATAACAATAAGTATTTTCATACACTTGGTGAATACTTGACTTCAAAACCATCTCTAACTCATAAGTCAGAGGCGACTACCTCGTTCTCTCCTTAATTTAAGCCTTACGAGATTCCTACGACTTTCATTAGGGAACTCCAAATGCATAATTCAAAGTCTTTCCCACCCTCATTTGACCTTCAGTGAAGGATCATCCAAATTGTGAAATCCCTCCACCCATACGTTCCCGAGAACCCAGGTGTTGGCTCATCCACTACAGTTGGGGTTCTCCAATAGGATAGTTCAGATGATTGCCAGCCAGAGAAAGAACCTCCTCTTGAAATAGCTCCTGTCAAAATAGAATCTCCCAATTGGCGAAAGCCACAAAAACTTTATTATCCTAGAGCTACTCCTCCAAACATAGCTTTAGAAGAAAGACCCAATGTTATGAAGAATAACTAGTACACCAATAATATCTATTAATGAAACATAGATAGTTGTTTTGAGTAAAACATCCTGTCCAAACTTCAGCAGATGAAAATGGTTGCCAATGATTATAGAACTGCCCATAACTACTCCAATCTACTCACTACCCATGTCCTAGTAGATGGGTTTACAGGCCAGCTTAAAGGATGGTAGGATACCCATCTTAGTGAGGAAGATAAACAAAGTATCTTCCAAAGTGTCCGTGTAGACTCCTTAGGAGAACCAATTCTTAGGGATGGAGAAACCATTCCCGATTCCACAAATACGTTTATTTATACTATTATCAAAACCTTCATCGGTAGTCCAAGTATCATTAGAGAAAGATCTTCTGAAGTACTTAACAATCTTAAGTGTAAAACTCTTTCTGATTTTAGGTAGTGCAAAGATGTTTTTCTTATGAGGATCTATGAAAGATATGATGGGAACCTCCCATGTTGGAAAAACAATTCCTGAATGGATTGCCTAAGTACCTTAGGGACTTAGTCAAAGAAGTCCTTCAAAACCAATACTCCAACGAGATCATTCCATATGAGCAAATCACTTATGGTCCGTTCGCATGCCTAGTTCAGCAAGTTTTCTTAAAAATCTGTCGGCAAGATAAGATATTAAGGCAACTCACTAAAGACAAGGCTCAAAACCGTCGAGATTTAGAAAGTTTCTATGAAAAATTTGGCCTCCCCCCTTGTAGGAAGAAGGCTTATAGAAAACCAACCTCAAAAAGGGAAGTTTCTACTACCAAGCCTAATTTTCCCTATAAATCAAAATCGTCCCATCCTAAACGAAACCATATGGTAACACCGACTCTTTCTGTCCTCAATAGTGGCAAATATTATAGGTGTGGGAATCTTAGTCATATTACCAAATATTGTAAATTGTCTAAAAAGGTTAGAAATATCGACCTTAATGATTCTGTCCAAAGACAAATCCAACACCTCTTATTAGAAGAAAGCGGAGATTCAGATAGTGCTAATGATGAATGTGATCAGGAACTCAACCAAATCCAAAATGATGACTTGAAATGTTCCTTGTCTGATCAAGAAGACCAACCAAAGTTCAATGATATAACAAAAGAACACGATATCCTCTTAGACATGATTAGCAATTTACAAGATTTCGATCAAAAGAAGTATTATTTAGACCAATTCAAAAAGACCCTAGACAAGCCTTCTACATTTCGTCTAGTGTATTTTCTCATCCCCAAATTACAAATACCTACAATATCACTGACGTCCTAAAGCGGTTTCTTTATAGTAAACCTAGGGCAGTGACTATTCTAGACCTCCAATCTAAGATAGTACTCCTTAAAGAGGAAATTAGACAAATCAAAGTAAGACAAGACTTAGATCGCCTAGTCCTCCAACAATTCTCTATGAAGGATGAACAGTCTCAGCCAGTAGACGTCACTGACCCATTGGATCAGAATATTAAAGAGGGGGATTCTCTTATTCAATATATTTCAAGGATTACCATCAGCAGATGGCACACTCAGATAACCTTGGTTATCAACAAATCATTTGTCCTAGATATCATTGTCTTATTTGATATAGGTGCAGAACTCAATTGTGTCCAAGAAGGACTTATCCCTACTAAGTACTTCAAAAAATCTGTGGAAGCCCTTAGGGATGCAAATGGTAGTAAACTAAGAATAAGTTACAGACTATTCGATGTTGAAAAATACGAAATTCCCTAGGAAATTCACTTCTATCATCCTCTACTTCCTTTGTTCTAGTAAAGGATATAACCAGTCCTGTAATACTAGGCACCCCCTTCTTGAAACTTTAATTCCTTTCAATGTTACTCATATAGGAATAACTATTGAGGCCAACAATATATTTCTCCTATTTGACAAAACGCCCAAAAAAATTTATCCTCTAAAAAAACAAAGAAACTCAAATCAATTTTCTCAATGAATAAATTGCATTCTGAAGACTGGAGCAACAACTTTAGGAACTTTCTCTTCAATCTAAGGTCAGGGCATTAGAAACAAAGATTGAAAAAGAGCTTTGCACTGACCTACCCACAATATTTTGGAATCACAAAAAACATATGGTCAGGCTTCTTTACAAACCCGACTTTGATGAAAAAACCATTCCTACCAAAGCTTGTCCAATTCAAATGAATCTTGAGCTAACAATCCTTTGTCAGACGAAAATCAATGATCTTCTGCAAAAATAGATCATCTCTCCAAGTAAATCTCCTAGGAGTTGTACCGCCTTCTATGTCAATAAAAGTTTTGAAATCGAACTAGAAGCCCCTCTTTTGGATATCAACTATAAACCTATCAATTCCGCCCTTCGATGGATTAGATATCCTATTCCTAATAAAAAGGATCTTCTCCAATGGTTTTATGCTGCTACAATTTTTTCCAAGTTTGTTCTAAATTCAGAATTTTGGTAAATCCAAATTGATCCAAGAGATCGTTATAAAACTGTTTTTACAATACCATTTGGGAAATATGAATGGAACGTAATGCCCTTTGGCCTAAAAAATGCTCTTCCAAATTTTAAAAAATAATGAATGACATTTTTAATCCTTTTTCAAAATTCATTCTCGTGTATATTGATAATATTTTAGTGTTTTCCACCAGCATTGATCAACATTTTAAACATTTACGTGTCTTCTTTGATATCATCAAAGATAATGGCTTAGTTTTGTCCAAAACTAAGTATAGTCTTTTTCAGGTCGATATCAGATTCCTCGGCCAAAAAATTTGCAATGGTACTGTTACCGCAATTCAAAGGTTCATCCAATTCGCTGACAAATTTCCCAATCAAATTCTTGATAAAACTCAACTTCAATGATTTTTAGGATGCGTTAATTATATAGCAGATTTTATTCCCGGGCTCAACAATCTGTTGAAACCTCTCCATGATAGGTTGAAAAAGCCTCCTCCTCCATGAACTCAAATTCATACCAATGTAGTCAAAGAAATCAAATTAAAGGAAAAAGTCCTCCCTTGCCTATCCCTCCCCGATCCGTCTGCATTCAAAATAGTTGAATCAGATGCATCAGGCATAGGTTATGGTGGAATTTTAAAACAAACAAAAATATGAAAAAGGATATATAGTTGCATTAGCTTACAAACATTGGAATAAAGCTCAGCAAAATTATCCTACTATCAAAAATGAAATTTTAGCAACGGTGTTATGCATTTTCAAATTTCAAGCTGATTTGTTAAATCAAATTTTTTCACTAAGGATTGATTGTAAAGCGGCGAAATCTGTTTTACAAAAAGATGTACAAAACCTTGCCTCTAAACATATATTTGCTAGATGGCAGTATATTTTATCTGCTTGTGATTTTGATATTGAATGTATAAAAGGGACCTCCAACTCTATACCAGATTTTCTTACCAGAGAATTCTTGCAGGGAATATAAGATGCCCAGAAAAAAGAAAGAATAACCTCCACCTCCCCAAATTTTGGCCCTTCCATCTCAAAAAGAGACCACCAAAAAATCTGTTACACCATAACAAAAAACTTTAGTTGCACCAAAGCAACTTCCAAATGTAGTAGCTGACACAAATCAAACAAGATATCAAACCCCAGCTAATTATGCCATGCTCGGATTACCATAATCTTTCATAATGCAATCAGGTACAAATTTAATTTCAATTTCCAACACCAAGAAATGGGCTGATTTTGTTGACGAAGAAGACGGAGAGACTCAATTAGCTCAAACAGTGTCTGTCACCTGGACAGAAGAAAATTTTAAACAATGGCGTCTACTTATGGGTCTTAAAGATCCACCCAGCATGTCAGGTACCAACAAAAGGGATTATCTGAGAGATTTTCAGATCTTCCAAAACATATGTTCGCAAGCAGAGCCCTCAAGCCACGTATCATCTCATTTTGTGGTTTCTAAGGGCACCATAAAAAATCCAGTGAAAGTAGAAAACCCCATTAATTTTTCCTTTAACTGTCCACAAAATGATTCTAATATTTGTCCTGTACAAACTAAAACAATTTTCTCACTTACCCCACAACCAATTTCTTCAATTAAAGGATCCTCCTCAGATGATCCGACATATTTAAAAAATGATAGTGTTTTACCAATAATCCAAATTGAAGTTGAGTATTGGCACTCCAACCCCCAAGAGGTAGCTAAGCAAATACTTAGCCCAGCAGCAAATTTTTTCCAAAAAACTCCTGCCCATACCCAGAAGTTTTATAAATTCATATTAACAGACACCAAATCCTATTTGTTCAAACCCCATAAAGACAAACAAACCCAGTCTTATGTTACCCATACCATGGTGTGGATTAACAAAATCATCTCACCAAAAAAGTAGGGTACGCATCCTGTAAAATATCGAAAGCTTACTGAGGCTTTTGATCCCTAATATTATAATTATTCTTATTATCAAATAGCATGGATGAATGCATATATATATATATATAATGTGTGTACTATGCACATAGTCATATATACCCCCACGCCGACAAACGTGATTTCTAGTGTTAGTCCTTCGGGACCTTCCACCTTCACGGTGAGCTACACAACCTCTTTTAAGCCCAAATTAAAACCGTTTGCATAATCCCATCTGTTAACCCAGGAGTCATTTATTAAGGTATTTACTATTAGTATCGCCATACCAAATATGCTTGCAAGCTAAATTAATCATGCCAAACCAATCCACATAACGAAATTGACTCTGAAGTTCTATTTAAAATCCAATCCATGGCCACCAAGGCCTTTTCAAAACCATTTTATCCATTTATCCATTAATGCAATGCAATAGTTACAAAAGAAAAGTTACATTATGCAATTATCCATGTTCATAAAGCCAAATTTACAAGTGGGTTGAGGTTAATGCCATTACCAGGCCAAAAATCATCAATTTGGGGAAATCTATGTTCCTCATTCCAATTTCCATAACAATGCACCCATTTAGTCCTAAATACTATAAATTAAAGCATGAATCATCAATTGAAAACAAGGGAAAAGTAATTCAAGTAATTCCAATCAAAACCATTCAACCCAATTTCAAACCCAATAATTTAAAACAAAATAATAATAATTAAATATATGCTATAACATAAAATTCAAGTTAGGGATGAGAGATATGCCAGAAATACCAAGGAATTGAAAGGAAATCCAAAGTTGGGAGCTTGGATATTGAATTCCTTATGATCCCTAGTTTTCTCTCTTGCTTTGGGAGTTTGAGATGGGGAGAATAGGTTTTGATTTGAATAATTAAGAATAATGGCCCTCCTTAGGTTTTAGGTAGTGGGAGAATCTACAAAAGAAGGAAAAGACCAAAATGGCCTTAATTAAAATGTACAGGAAATTTTGAGTCCAGTCGTCATGACTCAGGTGACGATTCGACTAACCTCGAGTTGTCACATAAACTCACTACCTAAGGACAAAAAGTCTTATCCCTCATTGTTATGATAACGAGTCCCCCATAACGACTCGTTACCTCACATGACGAGTCATCACGGGGAGTTGTGATTAGAGTAGACACTTGGGCAAGTGTTGTTGTGACAATGACTCACACCCAATGACTCATTACGCCTTATGATGAGTTGTAACTTAGAGTCATTGTCACAGGAACAAACCTATATAAATTCACTGGTGAGACAATGAGTCCCATCCTACTACTCATAACGAGTGATAAAAACTTGTCACTTGCGTCGTTATCAGGGCAGTGTTAACTCTAATTTCAGAATTGGCCAATTCAAGGGCCTATCACCTAAAGGACCTAGAGTTTAAGTACTTGGAGAGTCACATTACCCAACCCCCTACCCCTCACCCATTCTTAGGATCATTCATTCCCGAATGAGAAGCTAAGGCACCCTTGGAACGATAAAAAGAAAAGAATGCCCACATAATCCAAGGAGAAATCCAAGCGGCAATAAGAAAGAAGGAAATACATTTCATACCTTCAGCACTTTTATCCAACATCGGAAACAAGAATGGGTACTTATCTTTCATATCTTCTTCAGATTTCCATGTAGTCTCTTACCTTTTAGCTCCTCCAAAGAACCTTTACCGAAGATATATCCTTAGTCCTTAATCTATGAACCTACCTATCAAATATCTCAACTGGGACTTCTTCATAAACAATGAATACATCACACCAACATCCTCAATAGGCACTATCAAAGAAGGATCACCCACACACTTTTTAGCATATGCACATGGAAAATGGGGTGAATTGAAGACAAACTCACGGGCAACTCCAACTTATAAGCAATATTCCCAATTCTCTTTAAAATTTAATTCAGAACAATGTAGCGGGGAATGATCTTCCCCTTCTTCCCAAAACTTATGATTCCTTTCATAGGACAAACCTTCAAGAAAATCCAATCACTAACCTTACACTCCAACTCCATCTGCCTCACATCCGCATAAGACTTTTGGCGACTCTGAGCAGCCTTAAGTCTTTCTCTAATCACTTTTAACTTCTTCATGACTTGGTGAACCAAGTCAGAACCAAACAACCTAGTCTCCCAACCCCAAACCATCCAATAGGAGATCTGCATCTCCTACTATAAAGAGCCTCAAAAGGAGTCATCTAAATACTAGAATGGTAACTATTATTGTAAACAAACTCAATGAGAGTCAAATGATCAACCTAACTTTCCTTAAAATTAATTGAACAGGCCCTTAGCATATCCTCAAAAGTCTGAATTATATATTTCACTTATCTATCCATTTGAGGGTGCTAAAGTTTACCTGCGTACCCAAACCTTTCTAAAACTAATGCTAGAAGTGAGAAGAAAACTGCATACCTCGGTCTGAAATGATGGACACCAGTGCCCTATGCAATTTAACAATCTCCTGAATAAATAACTTAGCATAATCGTCTCCTGAGTAGTTAGTCCTCACTGGGAAGAAATGAGTAGACTTAGTCATCCTATCCACAATAACCCAAATAGAATCATACTGATTGCAAGACAATGGAAGATCCGTAATGAAATCCATATTGATCATCTCCCACTTCTACACGGGCAACCATATTTCTTAAGATATGCAACAAGTCCTTAAGTGTTCAACCTTGACTAACTGACAGACCATACACTTGGAAACAAAGTTTGCCACATGTCTTTATATTGTTCCACCAGTAGATTTCCTTCAAATCATGATACATCTTTGTTAAACCCAAAGGAACTGTATATCGGGACTCTTGAGCCTCAATCAAAATCCTTTCTCGCAGTCCGTCAACATTAGAAACACACAATCTTCCTTTATACCATAAGATGCGATCTTACCAATCTCGAAAGCCATAACCTTGTCCTGACCCACATCATTCTTAATCTACATAAGTATAGGATCCATAACCTATTTCTCTTTCACCTCAACACCAAGAGATGATTTAACCACCTCTTAAATAATCAACCCTCCACCCTCAGAGTCCAAGAGATGGAATCCCAGGTTACCCAACCTATGAATATACTTTACCAACTCTCTCTTCTTCTAATCTATGTAGGATAAGCTCCTTATAGACAACCTACTAAGAGTATCAACAATAATATTAGCTTTACCTGGTGGTAGTGTAAACTCATGTCATAATCTTTTGATAATTCGAGCCACCGTCTCTGCCTAAGATTTAACCTTTTCTTCCTAAACACATACTGCAAGCTCTTATGATCTGAATAAATATCCACATGCACTTTATATAGATAATTGAGCTAAATTTTCAATGCAAAGACTATGACTGCCAACTTCAAATGGTGAGTTGGATAATTTCTCTTATGTACCTTAAGATGCCTGGAAGTATAGGACATAACTCTTCATACTGTATCAACACAGAACCCAATACCACATGGGACACATCACAATATACCACAAAACCATTATTTGCCTCAGGTAGGGTCAAAATTGGCAAAGAAGTCAACTTATCCTTCAACTTCTCAAAACTATCCTCACAAGCACCAGACTATAAAAACTTAACCTTTTTCTGAGTTAGCTTTGTCAATGGAGCAACAATAGATGAGAAACTCTCTACAAACCTCTTATAGTACCCAACCAAGCCCAAGAAGCTCTGAATTTTGATTGGAGTCATGAGTCTAGTCCACCTTTTAACTGCCTCAACTTTCGGTAGATCTACCTTGATCTCCTTACTAGAAACATCATACTCAAGAAAAGTCATAACATTCGGCTAAAACTCACACTTTAAAAATTTTGCATACAACTTTTGGTCCTTAAGAGTGTGCAATATAATTCGGAGGTGATTGGCGTGATCCTCCTTACTTTTGGAGTACACCAAGATGTCATTAATAAATACTACAATAAATAGATCCAAAAACTATATGAAAACCCAATTCATAAGATCTATGAAAGCAGTCAAAGCATTAGTCAATTGAAATGACAACCAAAAACTCGTAATGGCCATACCGAGTTTGAAAAGCAATCTTGGGAATATCAACCTCCTTAAGCTTCAACTGATGATAGCCCGAACGAAGATCAATCATAGAAAAACACCTAGCAACCTAAAGATGATCGAAGAGATCATCAATCTTGGAAAGAAGATAATTATTCTTCACTGTAACCTTATTCAGCAGACGATAGTATATACATATCCAAAGAGACCCGTCTTTCTTTTGCAAGAAAAGTAAAGGAGCACTCCACAGAGAAATACTAGGATGGATGAAACCCTTATCAAGAATATCTTTCAACTACTTCTTTAGTTCCTTTAGTTCTACCAAATCTATCCTAAAAGAGTAATGAAAATGGGACGGGTATCCAACAGAAGATCAATTCCAAAATATATGTCCCTATCGGGAGGAATTGTAAGGAGATCTTTGGGAAAAACTTCATTACATTCATTAACCACAAAGACAGATTTCAAAGAGGGACCCTCAGAGTTAGAATCCTTAATTTGAACTAAATTACATAAACATTCTTTGGAAATCAACCCATCCCCATAATAAAAATCCTTATTAGGAAAATAGAAATTTACCTTTTGGGTCCTATAGTCCAGAGAAGCATAGCACGAGTAAATCCAACCCATCCCCATGATTACATCAAAATCCACCATGTAAAGTTCTATCAATTCAACCAATGTCTTTCTATTAAATATGGACACCACATAACCCTTATAGATCTTTCTAGCCATAGTAAAATCACCCACCAGAGTAGAAACAGATAAGGGGTCGAAAGAATTTTCGGGACCGAAACTAAAATTCACAGCCATATAAGGGGTCATATAAGATTGGATAGAATCCGGATCAAGCATATAGTTAACATCATGAAAAAGAGCTGTAACATACTAGTGATAGCATCAGGGGATACCTCAGACTCCTAATAGGTAGCAAGCACACAGAGATAATTTTAGCCATCATCGATACTTGAGGTGGCACCCGTAGGTGCAGGAGATAGAGAAGTGGAAATCATGATCTTATTAGCTCTAGTGACAACTTTAGCTGTTAGGAAATTTCACTGTATATGACCAGGCTGACCATAATCAAAACACAAATTCCTTTCCTGTTCATAGTACCCACGATGAAGCTGCCCGTAAAATTGGAAAGTAGGATAAGGTGGGGCTGACTGAGCTTCATTGGCCTAAGACTGGGCACCATGTGCCTTAGAACCGCTGCTAGCCTGAAATCGACAATCAACCAAAAACTTAGGATAAGGAGCATTAGCCGATGAATTAGAACTTTACTAATTTTTCTTCTTCGTCCACTATCTACCATCTCTCCCACCTTATGATTTGCACCTTGCTCTTCATACCTGAACTTCTTGTTCTGCCTCTCTCCTAGCTCCATCTTTTTCTTTTTCTCATTCTCAACTTGCTACATATAAACCACCAACCGAGAGATATCCATATCATTGTTTAACATTGCAGACTTATACTCTAATTCTACGTCACGAGACAAACTAGAAGGAAACTTCCTCATTCTAGACCTCATACTAGATACCAACTCCGGAGCATAACAAGACAATTGATGGAACTTTAGAGCATACTCCTTAATGCTTATCTTTCCCTGCTTCAAGTTCATAAACTCTTTTACCTTAGCCTCCCTCAATTTGTGAGGAAATAAATAATCAAGAAAGGCACCTAATACCACTGATAGGACACATCTTTCAACTGATATGTAGTAAACTCAACAACTTCAGAATTAGTGGCATGCATCACCCTAAAGATTTTCTCCATCTCATCAATGAAACCTTCAGGATCCTCCTCAACCTTAGAGCCCATAAAAGTTGAGGGATTCAACCTGATAAACTAGCCAACCCAAGCGTCCTCAGATGAACCAATAACATAACCAACAGGACCAGACTGATGAGACTAAGACACCACTAATTGGAAATCTTATAAATAGACTGTGGAACTCCATATTAGAGATATCTCCCTATGGAAATTGAGCATAAGTGTCACAACCATGAAATCTCGAGGAGGACCAGTAAGGATCGACGAAACCCCACGTACATATAGGAGCAAAGACCCTAGAATGGGTCTACACTCTATATGTAAGGTGAGTTTACTCCATATTGTATTGAGGTGGAACAAAGGTTCCAACAGAGCTTCTACAATGCAGATCTTTGGAGAGGCATGATCTAAAATATGAGGAAGACAGGAGTTAGAGAAGTTTCATGATACACAAATTTATAGCCTAAAACAAGCACCACAAAGAGAAATATTACTAGATTCCTTGTAGTCTCCCTCTTATAAGTGTGGTGCGCTACACACCCATAAAAGGGACTCTACTCGAATCTGCTTTGTAGACACTTAAGGACCCTGAACCTAGGATCTGATACCAAGCTTGTCATGACCTAAACCAGTCCTGACTGTGACGGGTATCTTAAGCCCACCGTGGGTCAAAGACTACCCACAGCCTAAACTCGAGCACAATAAATTAAAGAGAAGAAACCAACCAACCAATGATGGATGAATAATACAAAAAAATGTCAAGAGTCAACAATACCATCCCATAATTGTCCACAAAAGCCTTTAAAACAAAATACCAACTATATGGGGACATGCCCCCAACTATGGCAAAACAAATCCAAAATAAAGGTACCAAAACATAATCAAAAGTAATGAAATAACTGGCCTTTCGGAATATGGAGGTTTACCTTTTTAGAACAGACCAACCAATGAATCAAACCACCTAATGCTACACAAAGGTAGTAGAAAAGCCCTCGAACTCTACATCATGATATGGTGTAGTGTCCTAGGATGGTAGTTATGTGAAAACTGGTATGAAACTCAAGGTAAGGGATAAAATAACATTATGCCAAAGATCCAATAATAAACTAATGCACAACAATTATTCATATATATATATATATAAGATGTCGGGATGGGGACAGAGGTCATGAGAATGATATTTTTAAACTATTAACCTAGAATGTGTAGCTCGCTCCATCCTAAAAGAAACCATGGGACATATGGGCTGAGCTTCCTTTGCTGAAATGATCTTATTGCATATAGCCACGCAAATAGAGAAAATTTGAGAAAGGTCTAAAGCTACCAAGGCGTTAACTATTCCAAAAATATATATAATTTGAGTATCATTCACACAGTCATATAGACCCCAGTCCGGCAAACATGGTTTCCAATGTTAGTCCCCCAGGACCTTCCACCTTTACGATGAGCTACACAATCCTCTTTAATTCCAAATTAAAACTATTCGCATATTATCCTATCTGTTAACCCAAGAATCATTTATTAAGGTATTTACCATTGGAATCATCATACCAAATATGCTTTCAATCTAAATTAATCATGCCAAACCAATCCACATAACTAAATTGACTCCTAAGTTCCATTTAAAATCCAAACCATGGCTACCAAGGCCTTTTCAAATCTTTATATCCATTTATCCATTAATGTAATGCAATAGTTCCAAAAAAAGTTACATTATGCAATTATCAATGTTCATAAAGCCAAATTTACAAGTGAGTTGAGGTTAATGCCATTACCAAGCAAAAAAATCATCAATTTAGGGAAAATCATGTTTCCCATTCCAATTCCCATGATAATGTACCCATTCAGTCTCAAATACCATAAATTAATTCATGAATCATCAATTGAAAACATGAGAAAAGTAATCCAAGTAATTCCAATCAAAACTTATAACACCTCAGATTTTTGTTCCCTAAAAATTTCTTAATCCTTGAGCTTATTGTCCTTACTACGACTTATCCTATGAGTCCTAGGGTGTCATTGCGGGTCTTAGGGATTCAATCGTAGACTGTCCAGTATGTTGGCCTGGAGTTTCTGTCTTAACTACTATTTGTACCCTACTAATCGTACGGTCTCGTACTGATTCATATGATGTGAATCTTACGAAAACCAATGTACTATCCTAAGTTCATATTATGCCTGTGACTAGTTTGTTATGAGTTTTAAGGATTGGATATGAGTTATATGATGTGACTCATAACCATACCAATGTGGGGTGACCCTAGACACTATCCAGACTATGGCTAGACTAAACAAGTCATAGGGTGACCCTATGAGTTGTAAAGTCACCCGTAGCGACTGGGCATTAGTTTTTAGTCTTTTAATTAAGGGTATCTTGGTAATTTACCTCCTACCCCACTTATCCCCCATGACTTAAAACCCTCTTTAGGACTTTATTTTCATATTATTACAACCAAAACACTGTCTCAAACTCTTTAAATTCTCTCAAGCAAGATACTTAGGATTTTCAAAAAGTTGATCAATTAGAGATCCCATGGGCTCCCTAACTCTTGATATTTCAGGTATGTTACTCTTCCCTAACTATTACTTTATAAAAACATGTGTTTTAAATAGTTATCCATATGGTTTTGATGGTGCTTTTGGAACATAGGTTAAGGGTTTTGAACGATTGTTATTTCTATGATGTTTTATGTTTACATATGAATTGTTTATGCTTAAATGGTGGTTTTGAAAACAATTTGGTGCATGGTTACGGTGAATAAACTAGGGCATTATGATTTCCCTAAATTTTGTGAATATTAAAAATTGAATTGGTAACAACCCCAACCCAACTTTGTGAAAGCGGTTTTGACTGTGAATAAAAATTGCATTGAACTATTTTTGAAAAAATTTCATGATATAAAGAAGTTATTGAAACATGATGGTTGATTTAATGAACAAAGGAAGTCAGTATTTCCCTCACCTTGTATTAATGAACAAAGGTCATTGTTCTCCCAAGTTAGTGGAATTAATTTGGCATGTTGATGATACCTTGTAAGTGTAGTTGGTATGACGATACTGATAGTGTATGCTAAATATGTATTATGGTTCAATGAATGGGAGTGTGTGTTAAATGTTTTAATTGGGCTTAAAAGAGGATTGTGTAGCCAGGTCATAAAAGTAAAGGTCTCGAGAAACCAATATTAGAAACCACGTTTGCCGATATGGGGGTTGAAATAGCCTGGGGTTTGAGTCCCCTTGCTTATGACCAGGTGGTTCGAGTCCACCTTATTACTATGATTGGGAGGTTCGAGTCCCCTATATTATATTACATAATAGGGTTCTTAAGTCACCATAATATATAATTAAGAGGTTCAAGTACCACATGCATATATATGAGATTATTTTCTAGTTTGTGTGGCTACACGCACTGGGGCTCGACCAGGGGGTGAGAGTTGGGGCCCATATAGACTATGGATACTATTATATGAATGTTAATCTACACAATCCAAGCTAAAGTTTTAATGTGTATTTTAAGCCTTGTTCTCTATCCCAACAGTTTATATAAGTGTATATATATTTGTATGCACCCATGTATGTGAACATGTACATTGAGTTGAACTAAATTTTGAATTGTCATTACTTTCCCCTTATCCCTGAGTTACATGCCAGTGCTCAACCCACTAATCATCTTTGAATGTTGTATCCCCACGTGATGTAAGAACCAGAGATACTTCTACTTTTTATACGTAGTGTTCGGTGGATCAGCTTGGTTCGTCGATCGTATGTACTGAAGTGGTAAGCTTCCATTCTCTGGAAGAATTAATTATTCCATTGATTTCCTTTCATAAACTATAGTTAAATAGTTCACATTAACATTATCATTGTCATTGTTAAAGTCGAGGGCATATCCCAACGCTTTATTAATTTTAGTTTTGTTAGAAGGATTTGTGGATTACTGTGGACTTGGCTTGTGGTGTTGGTTTTTCTAGTTAGTTAACCATTATCTATTATAGTTATCTTATGCTATTTTGTTATATGTTCAGAATTCAGTCACTATTCGAGCTATTGTGTCCTATTTAGTTAGGAGTAGGGGGTGGTCTCCAGCCCTTGTTGGACTTGAGATGTCCGTTATGGACCTAGTTTGGGTCATAACAAAGATGGTATTAGAGCCTAGGTTTGGTTTCATTGTGTGTCCATAAAGTCGTGTCAAGTGCAGTCTCTTTTATGAGTGTGTAGAGCACCACACTTATAAGGGAGAGGCTACGAGACATTTCAGAAAGTTATACTTTTTTGTTGTTCTATTTCAGACTATAGTCTAAGATCCTAAAATCTCCTCTAATTCTCATATGTTTGCTTTTCAGATCATGCCTCCCAGAAGATCTAATCCTCATGGAAACTTTTTTGTCCCATCTGAAGATAATGTCGACGAAGCTCATACTACTTATAGAGTTTAGAATCAGTATAAAGCTCCAACTCATGGTTCTAATACCCCATGTGAAGTTCCACCAGTTCCCCTTAGCCCTCATCAAATACCTTAAGCTAATGTGTCTAATGCTGAGTTTCGCCAGTCAATCCATTTGCTTACCCAGTTGGTGGCCTATCAGATTGAGCGTGTTGCTTCTATTGCTCCATCTTTTGAGGTCACTAGAGTTGTCTAATTTTTGAGGTTGAGTCCTTTGACTTTCACTGGTTCAATGTTTGAGGAGGATCCTTAAAATTTCAATGATGAGATAGAGAAGATTTTTTGTGTGATACAGGATACTAATGTGGAGGGTGTGGAGTTCTCTGCTTATTAGTTGAAGGATGTGAAATATCAGTGTTATGAGGAGTAGGACTATTCTAGGGGTGATGATGTTGATCCTGCTTTGTGGGATGACTTCTCTAATGCTTTTCTTGATTACTTCTTTCCTTAGGAGTTGAGGGAGGCAAAGACTATGGAATTCATGAATTTAAAGCAACGCAGGATAGTAAAGGAGTATGCCTTGAAGTTTCATCAGCTGTCGTATTATTCTTATGAGTTTGTATCTAGCATGAGGGCTAGAATGAGGAAGTTTGCTTATGGGTTATCTCATGATTTGATATTGGAGAACAAGGCCACCCTGTTGAACAAGGATATGGACATCTCTAGACTTATGGTGTATATGCAACAAGTGGAAGAGAAAAATAAAAATCAAGCAAAGATGAGTAAAATATAGAACAAGAAGTTTTGGTATTCAAACTAGGGTGAAGCCCAGCAACAGAGTGGTACAGATGGTAGAAAATAGTTTAAGAAGGGGGGGCAATTTTGGTTTTTATTCTATGGATGGTGCTTCGTATCCTAAGTTATTTAGTGATCATTATCTTTAGAGCAACAGTGGGTTTAGGGCACATGGTTCCCAGTCCCAGGCTAATAAAGCTCAGTCAACCCCATCTTATCCCCTTTGCCATTTATATGGGCAAATGCATCTCAGATTTTGTGAGGAAGAGAAGAATAAGTGCTTTAAGTGTGGTCAGTTGGGCCACCTGCGAAGGGATTTTCCATTAGTCAGGGTTGCTACTGGGGATAATAAGGTTTCAATTGCCACGTCTTCAGCTTCTGAACTAAAGGATGCTACTTTTGGCTCCGACACTAGTCGGAACCTCCTTTATTCTCTTATCACTCATCGAGAATCTGAAGCTTCTCATGATGTTGCCAATGGTATGTTACAACTCTTTTCCCGTGATGTGTATTGTTTGCTTGATCCAGGTTCTATCTTTTTTATGTGACCCCATATGTGGCTATTCCTTTTTTATATTGGTCGTGATTGTATTCCTGATCCTTTTTTAATGTCTACCCCGGTGGGTGATCTCATGGGAGGAAAAAGGATTTATAATGGTTGTGTGGTGTCTATTTGTTATAGGGAGCCCATGGTAGATTTAATAGAATTAGATATGTTAGATTTTGATGTTATCCTAGGGATAGGTTAGTTGTATTCGTGCTATGCATCTCTTGATTGTTGGACCCGTAAGGTTATTTTCAAATTCCTAAATTAGTCAATTATAGAATGAGAAGGGAGTTCCTTAGTGCCCAAGGAAAGGTTTATATCTTATCTTAGAGCCTGAAAATTAATTTCCAAGGGGTGTTTATACCATTTAGTGCATGTTAAAGATTCTAGATCTGAGGGTTTTTCAATGCAATTTGTTCCCGCGATTTGTGATTTCCTAAAGTGTTTTCTAATAACCTTTTTGGTGTCCCTCCCGATAGGGAAATAGATTTTGGGATTGATCTTCTTCTAGATACCCATGTATCTTTATCCCTTCTTATAAAATGGCTCCGGCTAAGTTGAAGAAACTCAAGGAGTAGTTGAAAGACCTTCTTGATAAGGGTTTTATTCATTCTAGTATGTCTACTTGGTGTGCTCTTGTATTATTTGTGTGCAAAAAGGATGAGTCTCTTCGGATGTGTATAAATTACCACCAGTTGAACAAGGTAACGATAAAGAATAAGTACCCTCTTCTGATGATTGATGATCTGTTTGCTTAGCTTCAGAGAGCTAAGTACTTTTCTAATATTGTTCTTTGGTTGGGTTATAATCAACTTTAAATTAGAGAGGTAGATATCCCTAAGACTGCTTCCCAAATCTGGTATGGTCATTTTGAGTTTTTTGGTGATGTCTTTCAATTTGACTAATCCACCAACAATATTTATAGATCTTATGAATTTTGGTATTTCATTAGTTTTTGGACTTATTCATCATTATGTTTATTGATGATATTTTGGTGTATTCTAAGAGTGAGGGGATTATGCCAACCACCTCTGCATAGTATTACAGACCCTTAAGGATCAGCGGTTGTATTCTAAATTCTTCAAGTTCGAATTCTGACGGTTAAAAAGTGGCCTAGATGCATGACTCCAACTGATATTTGAAGCTTTTTGGGTTTAGCCAGGTACTATAAGAGGTTCATGGAAAGTTTTTCTTTGATTTCATCTCCATTGAAAAAGTTGACTCAAAAGAAGGTGAAGTTTCTATGGTCTAATGCTTGTGAGGGTAGCATTGACAAGTAGAAGGATAAGTTGACTTCGACTCTGGTTTTGACCCTACCTGAGGGTACTGAGGGTTTTATAGTTTATTGTGATGTATCTTGTGTGGGACTAGGCTGTGTGTTGATGCATCATGGTAAGTTTGTGGCTTATACTTCTAGACAGTTGAAAGATTATGAGAAGAATTATCTGACGCACGACTTAGAATTTTTGTTTGTGGTCTTTGTTTGAAGATTTGGCATCATTATTTGTATGGGGTTTATGTTGATATCTATTCAGACTATAAGAGTTTGTAGTATGTGTTCACCCAGAAGGAGTTAAATCTCAGGAAGATAAGGTGGCTTGAGTTGCTCAAGGACTATTATATGAGTCTTCACTATCATCCAGGTAAAGCTAACGTGGTTGTTGATGCTCTTAGATGGTTATCTATGGGGAGCTTATCTCATGTGGAGGAGAAAAAATGAGAATTAGTGAAGGATATTCACAAATTGGCTGATCTTGGAGTTTGTCTCTTGGACTCTGAGGATGGTGGTGTGATGGTGTGAGAGGTGGTAAAGTCATCTCTTTGTGCAGGGGTGAAAAAGAAGTAGATTTTAGATCCTATCTTGATGCGGATTAAGGGTGACATGGGCCAACAGAAAGTGATGGTTTTAGATATTGGTAGTGATGGTATCTTGAGGTACCAGGGTAGGTTATGTGTTTCGTATATTAATGGACTACGAGAGAGAATCTTGCCTAAGGCTCATGAGTTGAGATATTCCATTCATCTCAGATCGACAAAGATATACCATAATTTGAAAGAGATCTATTAGTGGAATAACATGAAGCGGGTTGTGGCAAATTTTGTGGCCAAGTGTATGGTTTGTCAATAAATGAAAGTGGAGCACTTGAGACCTGGTGGATTATTTCAAGAGATTGAGTTTCCCGAATGAAAGTGGGAAGTGATTAATATGGATTTTGTTACTAGTATTTCACGGTCCCGCCATCAGTTATGGATAGGATGTCTAGGTTTTCCCATTTCCTACCAGTGAGATCTAATTTCTCTACTGAGGATTATGAAAAGTTGTTCATTCCAGAAATCATCAAGTTGCATGGTGTGCCTATTTCTATTATATCTAATCGCGGTACTCAATTATCCTCGCACTTTTGGCATTCTTTTCAGAGAGGTTGGGGAACTAAAGTGAACCTTAGCACCACTTTCCAGCCTCAGATGGATTGACAAGCGGAGAAAAACATTCAAACATTAAAGGATATGCTCAGATCCCGTGTGGTCGATTTTGGTGGTAGTTGGGTTGATCATTTTTCCCTCTTTGAGTTTGCATATATTAATAAATACCACTCTAGAATTGAGAAGGTTATCTTTGAGGCTTTGTATGGTAGATGTCATTCTCCTATTGGATGGTTTGAGGTTGGTGAGGTTGTGTTGTTTGGTCCTGATTTGGTTTATCAGACTATGGAGAAGGTGAAGGTGATTCGGTATAGGCTTAAGACATCCCAAAGTTTCCAAAAGTCCTATGCGTATGCGAGGTGAAGGGAGTTGGAATTTGAAGTTGGTGATTGGGTATTCTTGAAGGTGTCTCCCATGAAGAGAGTGATGCAGTTTGAAAAGAAGGGAAAGCTTAATCCCCGTTATGTGGGCCCTTATTTGATTTTGAAGAGAGTGGGCAATGTGGCTTATGAATTGGAATTACCTTTGAGTTTGGGTTCTATTCACCCAGTCTTTCATGTTTTAATGTTGAGGAAGTGCATGGGTGATCATTCCTTAGTGGTTCCATTGGAAAGTGTGGGTGTTTCAGATTCCTTGTCCTATGAGAAAATCTTGGTGGGGATCTTGGATCCGCAAGTTCGCTGGTTGTGAATGAAGGACGTGGATTTGGTAAAGGTTCTATGGAGGAACCAAAAGTTTGAAGAAGCTACTTGGGAAGCCGAAGAGGACATGAAGTCCAAATACCTATTCTTGTTCTCCGTTCTGGATAATTGATGTGCTTTGGAAACACGACGCTTTCGATGCTTAAAACAAAGAATATATGCTTGTACTTAGTTGTTTTGGTAGATATGAGGTGGTATTGTGGTTATTACAGGTAAAATAGGTTAATAATAGTATTGGAAGGAAATTGGAAGAAAAAGACTTAAAAAAGATGAAGTCTGCAGATGGTACGAGTCACCCTACTAGTCGTCGACACATCATATGGCTTATAGGTTAACTCGTAAGGACAGCAGTAACAAAAGCCAAGCAGAAAAGCTAAGTGAAGGGAAGATACGATTGGGGTAGATGAGTCGTAATCTGATTATACGGATTGTGACAAGGAATAGTAAGGAGAACAGAAACTCAAGCAACCAATCAGAGTTGAAGTCACAGAAGAAGATGAGTCGAAAGTCTAAGTACGACTCGTATGAACCACCCGTAAGCATACCAGTGTCCAAAGCTTGGAAAGATCAAGTCCCAGGTGGTAATGAGTGAAGACCAAAAGTGGTATGGTGAAGGTATGACTCACGAGGATGAGCGGTAAGGATAACAGAACCTGGAGCCCTGGAGGATCAGACACTTGAAAACATACGAGAAGCAAAGTATGACTCGTTAGAATACCTTACTAGTGGACGAGACGAGTCGTACCTTGTGCCGGCATTACTTTTTCTATTCTGTTTTAATGAGGATTTCTGCGTTGTTTTGAGATACTATAAATACCCTAAGGTTATTCCTTTATTAGTTCACATTCTTGAACGTACATTTACAAAACTTTTAGAACTTTTTACGTACTTTGATCATTACGATTGTGTTCTTGAGATATTTGGGTTTTTATTCAATTGAAGACTTTGAATTTTATTCATCTTATTCTTGAGCAATTAATTACATGCTTTCTTTATTGATTATCAAGGATTGTTGCATGAACATAAGTGGCTAACTTTCCTGACTAGGGTTATGGGAACCCTAGTGGATTAACTACGTAAAAGAAGTAGGAGAATCATCTATTTTAAAGGAATTGCATGTATCTTAATCGTGTTCATATTAATTGACCTCAGAGCTACTGCAGAAGCTTAAGGATTTCCTGTATTCAATAACGTCCTCACAAAGGAGTTTGAGATTAGGAAAAGAGAATTAAGATAATAATTTGAGATTTATATCCATCCTACTATTCCTCCATCTCATGTAATCAACTCGATACTCAAAAGGTGAGAGTTGAACTGAAGTCATAGACAAAGAGAAATAAGGCGACGCTCGGAGACTCACAAGCTAAAGGGTGAGATTTATCAATGCGTTCACAAGACAGTTGATAATACATAGCTTGTTGACCTTACACACAGAGCAACAGAATAGGTAGGTTGAACACGAGAAATTTATGGAGTTGAGAGGCCAGGGGAAACATAGTCCTAGTATTCATCTTCTATTGCTTACAAACTCAAAGCATTCAAGTTTGGTTACTACTTACTGATAACTTCCAAATTCCCCCATTTACTTTTCCGCACTGCTCATGAGTTTCATCAAGTTAAGCAACTATTCAATGTTTTCCCTATGGGTTCGACCCTAACCTGGTTTGGGTTACTATATTTGGCATCGACCGCATCATACTTCTTTGGAGGTTAGTTTTGGGCGACATTAATTTTTTGCACCATTGTCGGGGAAGACATTGTGATTTGTTGATTGAATTTGGTAAATTTCACGAGTTTTATTTCTATTTTTGATTTGGCATACGCCGGTGTATGTAAAACACTAGGAGAAGAGGAAATCCCTTATTCCCTTTTGATCCAGAGCCTGAAAGAATTCTTCAAACGCCGCAAAGAATGGAAAAACAAGTTCATGATGGTGTTCTTGCTGGGGTTTCAGACCCTCGTATTGTTTTTCTACCCCCACCTAATGATACATAAAATATTACTGACGTATAGACTGAACAATTATTAGCATTAGCAGATGAAAAATCTAGAGTGGCTGAGGAAGAACGGTTAGTTGAAGAGTCTAGGCTAGCCTAGGAAGAAGCTAATCAGGCCAAGACAAGTACTCGAACGTCGAGATAGAGTTCAAAGAGGCAGATCTCCGATGATTCCTTCATATGAACATCTTCAACCGTATGACAAAGACGAGGACATGGGATATGTTGAACCTGTTGAGACAGGAGCCATTATTCCTCCTGCTCTACCACCCAATGTTAAATTTGACATTACTAGTGCAATGATCCAATTACTAAACTTGAAAGGTGCATTTTTTAGATCAACAACTGATAATGTGAACATACATCTTGCTAATTTTACTAGGATCTGTATGACATATGTTATTCTGGGGGTGGACCAAGAAGCTTTGAGATTAAGGTTGTTCCTATTTTTGCTAACTTGAGAAGCATCACTATGGTTGGGGAAACTTCTGAGAGGTTCAATCACTCCTTGGCATGAGTTGCGTAGACAGTTTCTAAATAGATTCTATCCTCTTGCAAGGATTCTTCAGTTGAAATATAAAATTTACAACTTCAGATAGTTACCTGTAGAATCCATATATGAGGCACGATTTAGATTCAAGAAGAAGCTGAGCATGGTACCTAATCGCGGAATCATAGGATTCAATCTATTGGAAATCTTCTATAGATCATTGAATATCAGTTCAAGAGCAATGGCAGTTAGTATTTTGGGAGGTGCATTTATACGTCTTCGGGGAGACACTGCACAAGAGATGCTATATGATATTTTGGTGACAAATCGAGGTTGGTATACTAGAGATACTGAGCGTGGTACAGTTACATACGCTATTGGAGAAGCTATTGATTATATGACTGGTCATGATTTTGTAGCACAAGAGGTTACACAACTTCAAACATATATTTGGTTGATCACAAAATAATTCACAACAATGAGTGCTGAGAAAGTGAATGTAGTTAGGGCACAGGGATCAACTTCTAGGACTTTTGACATTGAATCTAAAGAGAAAGCGAAGTATCTTGATCATCAGTTGGCATATTTTTGAGCTCATGGGCACTGGAATCAAGGTCAAAACTATTATAATGATAGATACAAAGACAGGTGCAGAGACTGAGAGGGCAATTGGACAATCAAAGATAATTACAAAGAGAAGAGTGACAGATATGTACCACCAGGTAGCCGGGATACTAAGTCTAGAATGGAAGCAATATTGTCGAAACTAGTCAAAGGCCAAGAAAGTAAAGAGAGTTTTCTTAAGGAGATTAAGGGAGACATGTCAGGGATAAATCATAAAGTTGAGTCACATACTACCACAATCAAGCAACTAAAGCAGCAGTATGGCCAGATTTTAGCCACTTTGAATCAAAGGCAACCTAGCACTCTTTCTAGTAATATAGTGGTAAATCCAAACAATGATGGTCACTGCCATGCCATTACCACTCGAAGAGGTAAAACCACCATAGATTTTCCTGTTCCCACTGTAAATGAACAAAAGAATAATGATGATTCGATTGATATGAAGAGTATTACCAAGAAAGATAGAGGAAAAAATGAGGCCGAGGAGCCTGTTTTGAAGCCCATCCCGAGACCTCTCCCTTCTTTTCCTCAAAGGCTGAAAAAGAAGCAAGAAGAGGGTAAGTATCAAAAATTTTTATCTATGTTAAAGGAGCTGTCAGTCAATATTTCACTTGTAGAGGCATTAGAGCAGAGTCCCAGATATGCAAAATTCATAAAGGATTTAATTACCAAGAAGAGGTCAATCAGTTATAATCCAGTCAATAATATTCATCACTACAGTGGTGTAGCTACTAGATCATTGGTAGAAAAGAAGGAGGATCCTGGTGCTTTCATCATTCTCTGCATTATTGGATCTTTCAACTTCACTCGGGAATTGTGTTATTTGGGTGCTAGTATCAACTTTATGCCCTTAGCAGTATTTAAATAGTTAGGGTTGGGAGCCCCCAAACCAACTACCATATGACTAGTGATGGCAAATCGTACGGTGAAAAAGCCTGTTGGTATTCTATATGATGTATTGGTAAAGGTGGCACTTTTATCTTTCCTACAAATTTTGTTATCTTAGACTGTGAAGTGGACTTTCAAGCCCCAATCATTTTGGTAAAACCTTTCCTGGCTACATAAAGGACGTTGATTGATTTGGAGCTAGAACATCTGATGCTGAGAGTCAATAATAAGCAGGTGACATTCAACGTGTGCAAATCTATAAAGCATCCTAATAAGTTAAGAGTGATATCTGTGATTGATGTGTTTGATGAAGAGATAGACTCATTCCATGATATTAATGAAGTAACTACTTAGGAAGATACTTCTGATGTTATTTCTATTGAAGAGAGGCTGGGTGTTGAAGCCTTAGAAGTTGTGAGTATGAACTGCAACAGTGATGGTATTGATGACTATGATGATATGGTATGTGTACTCTATGGGAGTGGTTCTTATACTTTTTTACCAAAGAAGCTTAATTTGGATCTAAAAAATTGAACCAATCTACCTGCTCACTCATTTATTGAGGAGCCACCCATCTTAGAGTTGAAGGCCCTCCCGTCTCATTTGTGATATGTATTTTTGGAGGACAAAAATACTTTGTCGGTAATTATTGCAGCTAACTTGATGCAGACAGAAGTGGAAGCTTTGTTATCAGTGCTACAGAAATTCAAAAAGGCCATAGGTTGGTCCATTGCACATATTATGGGTATCCCGCCTGGTCTTTGTAATCACAAAATAC
Source organism: Capsicum pubescens (assembly GCA_030864215.1). Classification (NCBI taxonomy): domain Eukaryota; kingdom Viridiplantae; phylum Streptophyta; class Magnoliopsida; order Solanales; family Solanaceae; genus Capsicum; species Capsicum pubescens. Next base: position 245,632,246 of record CM061544.1, on the reverse strand, counting down.
AGCTTGAGTTGGATTATATACCAAGTATAGATCATCAATGTAAACTTAATTCTCTTATGCAGTAGGTGGTGAAGAAAGAGATAATCAAGTGGCTAGATATTGTTGTAGTATATCCCATTATTGATAGCAAGTGGGTCAGTCCAATATAATGTGTTGTAAAGAAAAATGGTATTATTGTTGTACCTAATAAGAAGAATGATCAGGTGCCAATAAGGCCAGTCACAAGATGGAGAGTGTGCATGGATTACCGAAAACTGAATGCATAGACTCAGAAAGATCACTTTCCCACGCCCTTCATGGACCAGATACTGGATAGACTTTCGGGCAGAGGATGGTACTATTTTCTGGATGGGTATTCAGGTTACAATCAAATTACTATTGCACTTAAAGACCAAGAGAAGGCAACCTTCACTTGTCCTTATGGGACCTTTGCATTCAGACGTATGCCATTCGAGTTATGTAACGCTCCAGCCATATTTTCAGATATGTCTAATGTCAATTTTCTATGACATGGTAGAAGATACCATCAAAGAATTTATGGATGATTTCTCAACAGTTGGTGATTCTTTTGATGACTGCTTGGTTCACTTAGAAAATGCTCTACGAAGATGTGGAGAATGCAACTTAGTACTTAACTGGGAAAAGTGTTATTTCATGGTTAAAGAAGGTATTGTACTTGGGCACAATATTTTGAAAAGGGGTATAAAGGTATATAGAGCTAAGATTGAAGTGATCGATAAATTACCTCCACCAATTTCAATAAAGGGTATTCGAAGCTTTTTAGGACATGCTAGATTTTATAGGAGATTCATCAAGGCTTTCTCAAAGATTTCCAATCCTCTCTGTAGGCTTCTTGATAAAGAGGTGAAGTTTGATTTTGATGAAGCATGCTTGAAGTCTTTTAAAAGTTTGAAAGAGAAGTTGATGATAGCTCTTATCATTGTGTCCCCTGATTGGTCCTTTCCATTTGAGATTATGTGTGATACAAGTGGAGTGGACTTAGGTGTTGTACTAGACCAATGAAGAAAACATCCTGCATCCCATTTATTATGCCAGCAAGACATTAAACTCTGCTCAAATGTACTATACAGTTACTGAACAGGAATTGTTAGCAGTGGTTTTTGCCTTTGAGAAATTTTGGTCTTATTTGACTGGGACAAAGGTGGTTTATCACACTGATCATGCAACATTTAGGTACTTAATAGAGAAAAAAGATGCAAAGCCTAGATTGATTAACTGGGTCCTCTTGTTGCAAGAGTTTGATTTCGAGGTCAAGGACATAAAAGGCACTAAAAATCAAGTTGTAAATCATTTGTCTAGACTTGAGGAGGAATCTATGCAGAAAGTTGAAGACGGGATCGAGATTGATGAGATTTTTCTAGATGAGTAGATATTGGCATCTTCCCAAGATCTAATTCCATGGTTTATAGACTATGCAAATTATCTAGCGAGTGATCTAGTCCCAAAAAATCTTTCCTTCAATCAAAGAAAGAAGTTTATGCATAAAGTAAGGAAATTTTTTTGGGATGAGCCTTATTTATTCAGAATTTGTACGGATTATGTTATTTGTACATGTATATCTGAGGTGGAGATGATGAGCATACTTGAGGCTTGTCATGCTTCACCAGTTAGGGGTCATCATGGAGGAACCTGTACAAGCCACAAAATCTTGCATTGTGGCTACTATTGGCCAACAATCTACAAAGATGCACATGATTTTCCTTTAACTTGTGATCAATGTCAACACCAAGGTAACATCTTAAGGTTCCATGAACTTCCTATGACTCCTATTTTAAAATTAAAAATGTTTGATGTATGGGGTATGGATTTTATGGGACCTTTGGTGAGTTCTTTTGGTATGAAGTATATCCTTATGGTGATGGAATATGTCTCTAAATAGGTGGAAGCGGTTGTAATCCCCAACAATAAAGGACGTAATGTCACTGTATTCTTAAAAAAGCATATCTTTCCTAGATTGGGCACGTAATGTGCAATCATTAGTAATGGTGGGTCACATTTCTATAATTGACTATTCAAGAGTCTGCTTGAGAAGTATGAAGTGAAACACAAGGTGGAAAAATCTTATCATCCGCAGACTAATGGACAAGTTGAACTAAACAATAGAGAAATCAAGTCCATTTTTGCAAAGACAGTTAATGCCAATAGGACTGATTGGTCTCAAAAGTTATATGATGCATTATGGGCTTACCGAACACTTTTCAAGACACCCATTGGTGCTTCTCCATATTAGTTAGTGTATGGAAAGGCATATCACTTGCCTGTTGAACTTGAACATAAAACACTGTGGGCTTTGAAAAAGATGAATTTTGAATGGCAAAATGCAGCAAAGCCAAGGATGAATAACATGAATGAGTTGGATGAATTTCGACTTTGGGATTATAAACGTTCTGTACTTTACAAAATAAAGATGAAACTGTATCATGATCGCAAAATTGAGAAGAGTATATTCGAAAAAAAAGTGACCAGGTATTGCTCTACAACTCAAGACATCACTTGTTTCCAGGTAAGTTAAAATCTAGATGGTATGGTTCATTTACTATAACAAAAGTGTTTCCATATAGTGCTTTGGAATTGAAACATAATAGTGAATACCCATTCAAGATGAATGGGAAAAGATTAAATCATTATATGGGTAACACTAACGAAATTAATTTGATTTTTTAGATGGACCTTGATAAAGTCGGAGTAACCAAGGCAATTACATCGTGATGCTACATTAAATTAAGCAATGCATGGGAGGCAACCCATAAGGCTAGATGGAGGAATTTAGTATCCAACTTAGCATGTCGTGCCATGACGTTAAATCAAGCGCTATATGGGAAGAAACCCATGTTTTTGTACTTATCTATTTATAGGGTTATATGTTTATTTACTGTGAAGGATTAAAGATTATAGAAAAGAGCAATAAATTCCAGAAAACAAGGTCATACGGACTCTTCAAGAGTCGTACCTTAACATAATGACTCATGATTAAGAGTCGTAAGGACCTGGGAGTTGATTCAAATTTAGGTAAAAGTTTCTAGAGTCCTTACAACTCTCAGAATGAGTCATACCCTTTGGATACGACTCGCCACACTGAGTCATATCAACTACAGAACCCAGGTAAATATCCAGGTTATTATGAATGGAGGAAAAGACCCGTAAGCTTTGGGTATGGGTCATAAACATCACTCATAACCAAACTTACCAGGTCGAGGGTCGTGGGTCAACCCAGCCCAAACCACTAGTTTTAAATAAAAGAGGATACCCAATTCGGGTACCCTACACTCAAAAACACAAAATACCTCCATTGATTCTGATTCTGAAGCTCTATACATACTATTTCACTTTAAAAAGCACACAAATTAGTTTGGTTCTCTCATATTGCACGAATTTCACAAGAAATTGAGGAATAAAACTGATAACATTGAAGAAACATAGAATCAAACCAACTCAAGTAAGTATTTGAATTTAAATTCTACATATTTCAAGATGAAATTGAAAAATGGGTGAGATTTTGGACTTTCTTTGAGTTGAATATACTTGTGTATGAATATGTGAGCCCTAATTTTTAGAAAAGGAGTTAGAAATAGGATTTGAGAATGAACTTGAAATCTCTATATTGAATATGTGTTTTTGGACTGATATGGGGTGGAAATGTCGTATATTAAAGGGTAGATTGGGATTGTGTGTTGGAATTAACTCACAAGCTAAATCTTTATGTTGTAGTGGATATGAAGCTCTTTATGACTCGTACCCATAAGTAACGAGTCGTGACGTGACTCATAACTACTGGCAACATAAAGGTCTAGTTGGGTGTAGGTTCTACTCTAGGTATGACTTGCCTAGGTAAGTCGTATCCAACCCCTACGACTCATGACCAGAAGTCATAATGACCTGGGGAGTAACATATATTAGAGTTTTATTTTTGGTTTGCTTATAAGTATTGGTAAGGAGTCATAATTTATCCTTATGATTGGTTAGGAGGACTCATAATCTGACTAGTGAACATTCATATATACACTATTTATCATATGACTCAGTCATACGAGTCTTACCTAGCTTATACGACTCTTACCCCCAATTATATCATGAACAAAACATGCACACTGATACTTAATTTTTATATTTTTGCTTTCCTTTCTGTAGTAATTACTAATGAATGTATACATACAGGTACCATGCCTCCCAAAGGTGCTTCATCTTCAAAATAAGTAGTAAAGAAGGAAAATAAGAAGACACCTGCCCCAAATTCTGATTATGAGCTAGTGAACGAGTCCATAGAGTCATCCAACAATAGCGGTAAACTAGTCAAATACCCAATGAAGGGGAAGGTTGGGGAAAGATACCAAAGACCAGTAAGAGAAAACAAGGTCACCACACCAAAAGACACTCCTCCCAAGGGGCCCAGAAAAAAGAACCCCCACACTTTACTACCCCAAACACTATCCTAGTCTGAAGAAGACAATAGTGAAATAATGAGAATTATGAAAATATAGCATCTGAGGGTGAAGCAGAGGAAAATGTTGAATCAAGCTCAGAGAATGAAAATGAAAGCGAGGAAAAAGTAGATGTGACTCCCATTGATAGACAGGACCCACCTTTAGCCATTACACCTGCTCTGGTGCCCACTATTGAATGGTAGGGGTACCCAAGTATGTAGGAGTTATACAATGATGGTTTAAGCAGACTCCCTAATGAAAAAATTAAAAGGAGTCTATATCTGGAAAAGAGGTTAACAAATATAGGCATGTCTGAGTTTCCTAGGTTCGAAGCTAGATTCCAACAATATGGTTTTCAATGGATAACTACAGCGCCAGGTATGTACAGTCCTGCATGAGTGCAGGAGTTTTATACGATGCATAAGGGTAAGTTGAAGAGGCAGTATCCGCAGGGTAACTTATTCATAGGTGGTGATCCTATTACATCATTAACCATTCAGGGAGTGCGGGTGAGTATCTCCTCGCTTACTATTTCACGATTCTTAAATGGACTAAGCTTCTAGCCACCAGTAAACACTGGCAAGATGGAGTATCATATGGATAAAATGTGAAAGATTACACAAAAGCAAATGCAGTTGGAAGACATGACAGAGATTTTTGGTGCATTGCGGGGTTAATTGCTTTAAATAGAGAAGATGCAGTCTGGGTGGTAGTGGCCCAGGAGTGGCCTCAGTGAAAATTGAAAATCACATGCTAAATTAAGATAGTAATTTTAGATTTATATCCATCTTACTATTCTGCTTTCTCAACTAATCAACTCGAGACTCACAAGGTAAGAGTTGAATTAAATTTATAGACAAGGAGAAATAAGGAAACGTCCGAAGAGTCACAAGGTAAAGGGTGATATTTATCAACGCGTTCATAAGACAATTAATAATACATAGCTTGTCGACTTTACATACAAAGCAGTAGAATAGGTGGGTTGAACACGAGAAATTTATGGAGTTAAGAATCCAGGAGGAACACTTGTCCTAGTTTTCATCTTCTATTATTTATAAACTCAAAGAATTCAAGTTCGGTTACTACTTACTGATTACTTCCAAATTCCCCCATTTACTTTTCCACATTGCTCGTGAGTTTTGTCAAGTTAAGCAACTATTCAACATTTTTCCTGTGGGTTCGACCCCAACCTGGTTTGAGTTACTGTATTTGGAATCGACCGCAACATACTTCTTTGGAAGTTATTTTTGGGAGACATCAATAATCATGCTTAAGGTATGTGTTATTCTTAACATCTTTGTTTTCCAACTTTGTTAAAGAAAATTATAATTTCCTTGATATCTTTATTTTTTGTCTTTGTTAAAGGTAAGATTGGGTGTGTTTTTGTGTTAAATCATACTAAGGGATACCTTGTCTCATCATTCGGGGATGAATGATCCTAAGGGGAGAGAATGTAACTCCCTAGATTTTTAGTCCCTAAAAATTTCTTAATCTTTGAGCTTATTGTCCTCACTGTAACTCACCTTACGAGTCGTAGGGTGTCATTGCGGGTCTTAGGGACCCAATCGTAACCTAGCCAGTATGAAGGCCAGGAGTTTCTATCTTAACTATGACTTATACCCTACTAGTCGTAGGATCTCATAACGAGTCATAGGGTGTGAATCATAGGGAAACTAGTGTACTATCCTAAGTTCCTGTTCTAACTGTGACTACCATTTTATGAGTCGTAAGGATTGAATACAATTTGTATGGTTCTACTCGTAACTAGACCACTATGGAGTGACCCTAGACACTGTCTATACCACGACTAGACTAAACGAGTCATAGGGTGACCCTATGAGCCATAAGGTCAACCGTAGTGACAAAGCATCGATTTTTTGTTTTTTAATTAAGGGAATCCTGGTAATTTTCCTCCTACCCCACTTAGCCCCCACGTCTTAAAACCCTCTTTGGGACTTTATTATTATACTATTCACAACCACAACACTCTTTTAAGCTCTTTAAATACTCTCAACCAAGATACTTATGGTTTTCAAGAAGTTGATCAATTAGAGCTCCCAAGGGAAATTCTCTCCATAACTCTTGATATTTCAGGCATGTTACTCTTCCCAAACTATTACTTTGTAAAAACATGTGTTTTAAATAGTTATCCATGTGGTTTTTATGGTGGTTTTTGAACATGAGTTGAGGTTTTTGAATGATTGTTGTTAATATGATGTTGTATGTTTACATATGCATTATTTATTTTTAAATAGTGGTTTTAAAAATAATTTGTTGCATGGTTATGGTGAATAAACTAGGTGATTGTGATTTCCCTAAATTTTGTGAATATTGACAATTGAATTGGTAAAAACCCTAACCCAACTTTGTGAAAGTGGTTTTGAGTACGAATAAAAATTGTATTGAACTATTTTTGGAACAATTTCATGATATAAAGAGGTTATTGAAACATTATGGATGATTTAATGAACAAAGGGAGTCAGTGTTTTCCCCATATTGTATTAATGAACAAAGAAAGTTGTTCTCCCGAGTTAATGGAATTAATTTGGCATATTGATGATACCTTGCAAGTGTAGTTAGTATGACAATACCGGCAGTGTATGCCTAAATGTCTATTATGGTTCAATGAATGGGAATGTGTGATAAGTGTTTTAATGGGACTTAAAAGAGGGTTGTGTATCCAGGCCATGATAGTGGAGGTCCCAAGGGACCAATACTGGAAACTGCATTTGCCGGTGCGAGGGTTGAAATAGCCTGGGGTTTGATTCTCCTCTCTTATGACCAGGTGGTTCAAGTCCACCTTATTATTACAATTAGAAGGTTCAAATCCCTCATATTTTATTACATGATCGGGAGATTAAGTTACCTTAGCATATGATTGGGAGGTTTGAGTGCCTCGTGTATATATCTGAGATTATTCTCTGTTTTGTGTGGCTACACACACTGGATCCCAACTAGGGGGTGAGATATGAGGCCTACATAGCCCGTGGGTACAATTATATGATGGTTAATCTACGTAATCCAAGCTAAATTTGTAAAATGCATGTTAAGCCTTGTTCCCTATCCCAGCATGTTATATAAGTATGTATATATATATATAGATATGCACACATGTATGTGAACATGTACATTGAGTTGAACTAAATTTTTAATTTTCTTTACTTCCCCTTATCCCTGAGTTACATGCTAGTGCTCAACCCACTAACCGTTTCTGAATGCTATATCCTCACGCGATGCATGCAGATACCAGAGATACTTCTATTTTTCTTGTGCAGTTTTAAGTGGATCGGCTCGATTCATCGGTCATGTGCAGTGAAGTGGTGAACTTTTATTCTCTAGAAGACTTGATCATTCCATTAGTTTTCTTTCATAAACTAGAGTTGAAGAGTTCACATTAACATTATCATTGTCATTGTCAGAGTCGGAGGCATGTCCCAATACCTTATTGATTTTAGTTTTGTTAGAAGGCTTTGTGGATTACTGTGGACTTGGGTGGTAGTAGTGGTTGTTTTGGTAGGTGAACAGTTATCAGTTATAGACATATCTTAAATTCTTTGAGCTTATCTTATCCTGTCTTATCATATGTTCAGAATTTAGTCAATGTTGGGGGTATTGTGTCCTGTATGGTTAGGAATAAGGGGTGGTGTCTGGTCCTTATTGGACTTGAGATGCTCGTCACAGCCAGGCCCTAGTTGGGAGCTTGGATTTTGAATTCCTTATGAACCCTAGTTTTCTCTCTTACTTTGGGAGTTTGAGATGGAGAGAATAGGTTTTGATTTGAGTAATTGAGAATAATAGAGCCTCTTAGTGTTTTTAGGTTGTGGGAAAATGTACAAATGAAAAAAATGACCAAATTGGCCTTAATTAAAATGCACGAGAAATTTTGAGTCCATTTATCATGACTCAGGTGACGACTCGTGATGACTGACCACGAGTCGTTACTTAGTCTCGTTACCTGAGGACAAAAAATTTGATCCCACACTATTATGATTACGAGTCCCCCGTAACTACTCGTTACCTGACATAATGAGTCGCCATAAGGAGTTGTGATCAGGATAGACTCCTGGACAAGAACACTATTGTGACAATGAGTAACTCCCAACGACTCGTTATGCCTCGTGATGAGTCGTGCCTTGGACTCGTTGTCACAGGACCAAACCTGGACAAATTCACTGGTGAGACAACGAGTCCCACCCTATGACTCATGACTAGTGATAATGACTCCACCTGAGTCATTGTCAGGACAATGTTAACTCTAATTTCTAAATTGGCAAACTCAAGGGCCTAGCACCTGGGGTGTCACATATAAGCACAACCCAAATGGAGCAAATAAAAAGAAATGAATGGAGTCTATACCTTATTTTTAAGATTGCAAATCTCAATTTTTTTGAAAGATTACATATAAATATATTTATATAATATAGTAAAAGATAACCATTTAATGTACTTCAATTTATTTTTAAGAAAATTATCTTTTAAATAACTGTGTTGCAAGTTGACATGTACATCAATTGTGATTATACCAACTATTCATAAGTAAATACAAAAATTGTGCTTTTGAAGCTTTATATGAATATTACTTATGTAATTCTTTTTCATTTCTAGTAAAACATTTATAGACGGATTTAATGATATTTTTTGTAAAATTAATTGATAATGAACAAAAAATATCTTTAAATAGGTTAACAACTTTAAATTTTAACCCACCAAGTTCATGCGTGGCAGTATCTTTTGAGCAAAAAACTAAAATATTAAAAGCTTGGAGTATTGAAAAATTTTGGCAGAGTCAGAATTTTCACTTCGTAAGTTTAAAATATAAGAAATAAATAAATGAAGAAAAAAATTCAACATTTACCACATAAAAATAAAAAATAATTTAGTTCAATATAAACAATCTAATATGTCGTGAACGAAGATTCAGATTATAAATTTATTTAAAATATTACTTCGTAAATAATGTGGTTGAATAAGTTGGGACTTGAAAATAAAAATATTTTTAGCCACATAATGGGTCCACCTAGAAAATGTAGACACATAAGCTAGAAAAAGAAAAAGTAATGGCTAATGAAGTTCCTTGTTGATATTACTATTAACTAATGATTGTATTTAGATGTGAAATAACAAATTTACCCTTGGTCGTCCTCCAACTCACTCTTCTATGTATCTATTTATATAAAATAAATATATAATTTGGGGTTGTTTGGTTGGAAAACAAGTTATGATGGAATTAGTTATGTTGGGATTAGATGTCCTAGGATTAGTTATCCTTGTATTATTTTTTAGTGGTTGTTTGGTTTGTCCAAACAATTGTTCAAATGTACCAAAATTGATGAAAAATTGTAGAGTAATTAAAATTTAAATAAGGGATAAAATTGATTAAAAAAATTAATGTGGGGACTACCAAAAGTCACATTCTCTCTTGTATATAGTAACTAGATGATGTATGCACGGGCCCAATATTTTTTTTGTTGAATAATATTTCATGATTTACTGTCAATTAAACATCTTATAAACCTTTTAAAATGAGAAAAAAATATTATTTTATTGTTATGACAAAAAAGAGACAGATTTTCATATATTATTTTTTTTCATTATGTTTTTTTGTTTTTATTTTTTTGAGATCTTAGTGATATCTTAGAATTCTCAATCACTTTGTAATAATACTTATCAAATTTGACACTTTATATGATAATTTATAGTATATTAATTTTTTAACTCAATTTATAGTATTATTATATAGGTTTTAAACATTTTATTTTATTTTTAAAAAGGTTGTACACCACTAAATTTAAAAATTGATCAAATTGTCCTAAAAATATTATTTGTAACATAATTTCTTATTAAATTTAAAATATGTAGATATACTTCTTTAGTATTTTCAATTGTCTAGAAACTTTTAGTTCCTTTGTAATAGAAATTATTTATCTTTCATACTTTTCTCTCGTGTCGTTTCTTTATTTATTGAAAGAATTCTTAATTATATATTCATATATTTTGAATTTATGTAACATTGAATTTTTAGTGAATCAAAAAAACCATCAAACTAAGTTTGATCATGGATAAAATAGTATACTCCTACATATGATACTTCTCATGCTACATATATGAAAATGACTATATGTTTTTCAAAATTTTCTTTCAAATTATTTCAAGTGATGTATTAAAAAGGGAGGTCTTTTCATATACAATTTGAGAGTATTTCAACATTTTATTATCAAAAAAATTTGGAACAAAATTTTATAATCTTTTTGATTGAATAATTGCTAACTAAATGCAATAACTGAAATTCAAAACCTGTTTAAATGATATTGATTTAAAATTGTATAATAAACTTTAAATTGTAGTTTATTTTGAGAATTTTCTTTTGGGTTGTATTGCTAAGGTGAGAAGTGATAAGCAGTGCATTTTAAAAAAGAGAGAAAAGATTGAATGAAAAATGGGGCCCACTAAAAGAGATAGATTTTGGATTATGAATTTGTATTGTGAAATGACTATAATACCCTTGGTCGTCCCATCAATATTACAACCTTAAAATATTGCATGTGTTCATTTTTTTTTACAAAAGATAAATTAATTTGGTAGAACTTATTATAATTCTAACAATGGTATTAATATTGCTGGACAATAATATTGTGATTAGTTGTAATGATTGTATTAAAATAACATCGAATATGGTGTACTAAAAGAGTATGGAGTGGTTTGATAGGGCTTATAAGAATAGTATCAAATATGGTGTATTAAAATAGAATCATGCCAAATATGGTAATTAAAATAATGCAGCAAATAATATTAATGTATTATACTCAACAAAATCAAGATACAATTTAGTTCAATAAGATGACATGTCGAGATATGAGGAATCGTCGTGTAGAAGAACATGTCGTGTATGAAAAGAAATGATGTACAACTACCTCAAAAGAAGATATTCAAAGAACATTACCAAATAAATGACATGATATAATCAATTATAGTAATTCAAATTGTGTTTTAGGTAACTTGTTTAAAATGACATTAATTGGGACAAAATAATAAATATTTGGAGTCATACCACATAGGTTGTACGTATGTCGGGCGTATATCGAAAATAACCTCTCTACTTCACCTCTGAGATAGTGAGGGCTTCAAACTAAAAGTGACAAAAGAGTTTGAAAATGAAGTGTTGGTGACTCAAGTCTTAATAATTGAGTGTAGGTGACAATTACTTTATTATGGATTAAGAAAGTTGGGTAAGTTAAAGAATAGCCCACAAGTTTTTAAATTTACACTTTGATCCAAATGTTTACCTAATATAACAGAAAACGAAGAGAAAAAAGATGTGTTTCACTTTCTTCTCATCCATTGTTGTTTTCTCTCTCTTAGCAATTTCTGTTGTTCATTATTGCTTCTACTTTATTCATCATTTTCTACTTTATTATCATTATCTTCTACTTCATTGTCATCTCCATCTTCTTCTTGTTTACCATTGTTGTTGTTGTTGTTACCACTACTGTTGCTTCAATTTCTTAGGTCAAATTTTATTTCGTACATCATTTTTCACTTTGGCATTACTTCACAGGAGACTTTGGTAAGTCAAATTATAATTTTTAGTTGAATTTGTCATCTGGGTAACTGCTGTTGTGCTGTTTTTTCAACAATAGATAGCACGCAAACATAAATACAACATAAGAGTCATCTATTTAAACAAATTAATTATCTGTTACGACAGATGAGCCATATTTTCTATTATGCCATACCATGAATCAAACAGATGGTCATTTATTGCAATATATGATCCATCTGTTGCAACAGACTAGTTATCTATTACAACAGGGTAAATATCTATTACAACAGATTAGTAACTTGTTGCAATAGAACCTGAACTCGATTTCTGTCTGTTGTAACAGATTAGTAACCTGTTATAATAGAACTTGAACTCGATTCCAATAGACATGTCATCCATTGCAATAGGTAAGTCATCTGTTACAACAAGTTAATTATCTATTGCAATATGTCACTTATCTGTTAGAATCAGCTTTAAAGGTTTCTTAATACTGTAACATCTATCCCAATAGGCACTTCATTTGTTGGAACAAATGTATAGTCTGTTGCAACATATGATTCACCTGTTACAACAGATAACTCATCTATTGAAATCAGCTTCAGGAGTGTAACATGAATCCCAACAGGTAAGTAATCTGTTGCGACTGATCACTTACCTGTTGCAACTTATTTTTCTCTTGTTGTAACAGATTACACATATGTAGGGATTCATGTTATGGCACTATGAAATCACTATTAACTTTTTCTTAACAAATGACTTTATTTAGGTACTACTAATGGAGAGATCAATAATAATAGGGGTGTATTGTTATGTTCAATGGATCGAGAAGAGAAATCGATATGTATGGCATTAGAAGGGGGTAAAATGCTAGAGACGATAGCTATGATAGTCCAAAGTGATATTTCATATGATGATTTTGTGAACTTAATCATCAGCTATTGTGGACTGAATTTTCAACCGGAAAAACTCATCATTAGCTACATGCACAACTCCTTTGAAAATCAGAGGGTACTACCTTTTAAGATAACCGATTAGGTTCGGTTGTAAGCTTATCTTAGTGATTCATCCAGGCCAGTGTTAAGGGTGTCCGTGGTTGACAAGATGAGAGAGAATGAGAACTAAAATATAGAAGAAGAACAACAAAACCAAGACATTTTTTATGATAGGTTGGATAATCTAGACATGAATATTCCAGATGATGATCAAACACCTACACCTGTTGATGCGACTAATACGGTGGGCAGTTATTCTCGATCGACACAGTCTGGAAATCATCAAGACGACAAGACCTATTTTTACAAGAGAATGTCAATCAAAGACAAGAAAGAACTATCTACTGCTTTGATTATTTCTTGCTTGAAAAATATTTCAGAATAATGAAGGTGATTAATTCAAGCAAAGTCTTTTGCTACAAATGTGCTAATCCGAACTGCAAGTGGTGGTTGAGAGTGGTGAAGTATTTATGTTCTAACATATTCGTCATTCATAAATATAAAAAGTATCACACATGTGGTTCGAAGCATTTTTTGGGCCAAAATCCTTACGCCACGACAAAGGTTCTCGGTGAATATATCAAGAATAGATTTTCCAATGGCAAAGTTCCTTCTACAAGGGTTATGGACAATCAACTCCTTATAGAATTGGGTGTCCTGGTTAGTTATTGGAAGATATATACGGCCATGAGGATATCCAAGGACTTGGTTAGGGGTACACATGAGCATGGGTATGCAGTCCTCGATGTCTACCATTACATGCTTGCGTCCACAAATCCTGGAAGTAAGACGACGTTGCATGTTGATGAAAATGGAAGGTTCAAGTACTTTTTTGTATCCTATGGTGCTTGTATTCAAGTCTTTTGATATTTGAGAAAAGGCATAGCCGTCGACGGTACCTTCTTGAGGAGCAGGTATAATGTAGTTCTGCTAGCGATGGTGCCACAGGATGCGGAGAATCACATCTTTTCTATTGCTTTTTGGTAGAGAATAAGGAATGTGATGCCTCTTATGGGTAATTTTTTGAACAAATGCAAAGCTGCATCAAAGATACCGAAGAGCTGTGTTTTGTTTCGGATAGGCATCCAAGTATTCCAAAGATGGTTTCAATTTTCTTCACTTCAGCTCACTTTGGTTGTTGCATCAGGCATCTTGGAGAGAACATTCGGACCAACTTTCACAATGAAAGGGTCGTGGCCCTTTTTTATAGAGTAGCTAAAGCATATATTAGAGAGGAATTTTTAGACCATTTTAATCAAATAGTAGATATGCATCCCAAGGTAGCAGAACATCTCGTATGTGTTGATTTTGAGAGTTGGAGCCGGGCATTCTGTCTGGTAAATAGGTATATTCTTATGAATTTAATGTCTTTTTTGAGTTACAAGATTTGTATGATGTCGTACTAAGTGATTCTTTTATATAGGTACAATATTATGACATCAAACATGGCTAAATCGGTGAATTTATTGTTTGGTGATGAAAGAGAATTTCCCATCATGGCTTTGTTTGAAATAATAAACAAGAAGTATGGCCAATTTTTTCACGAAAAGCATGTGGAGTTCGAGGATGCAGGAACCCCATTTGTTCTGGGGAATAGGTTATTATCTCATCAAATAGAAGATTACAAGTTCATTATCAACGGTCATGGTGATGTTGCCACGATCGATCTTCAAATAAGATCTTGTATGTGCAAAGTTTTTGACTTGGACAAAATACCCTGTCCACATGCTATGGCAGTGCTTCGATCCCAATACGGTGCAAAATATGAAACTAAAATTTATAAGTACTCCTCTCCATATTATTCGGTGAAAAATGTATAGTGGCATATAGTAGGCATATTACTTCGGTGCCTCCTGAAGAATCTTGGATTGTTCCGCAGAGCTTTTGGGGAGATTAATACCTCCTCCATATATTGACCTAAGCACTATGAAACTGGGAAGAAGATTATATAAGAGGAGGCGTGGAGTCGGAGAATCATTTCCATCAAGACGAAACAAGTGCTCCGATGTAAGAGCACTGGCCACAAAAGAACTATATGTCCGGATCGTAATACACCATGATCATTGTAATTGCAAAAACTTGTGTTATTGTTTGTTGTGCACTTTTATATATTTAACTCATTATTATGAACGTAAATGTTATCATTTATTATATAATTTTTTTAATAACTTGTGCATCAATAAAAAGAGGCAAAACATGAATTAAATACAGCAAACCACAAAATTATTTTCAACAGATTAACCATTTGTTGCAACAGATGGACATTAGCTGGAAAAACACAATACAGTTCATCAAACTAGAATGTTTTGATCGAAAAGATGACAAATATGTCGCAACAGATAGATAATTTATTGACATAAATCCAATCGATGACCAATCTGTTCCAACACATGGTCCAACTATTGAAAGAACTCAAAACCAAAATTGTTATTGCTACTGGATTCAAAATTGTTCCTTACCTCTATCCATTTACATGTTAGCATGTTTAGAATAAGAAATAGATAGACAGAATGAAAATTAAATAAGAATTAAAAACCAAAGTCGACCAAAAATAAATTTTTTATTAAACAAAAAATAAAATACATTAGGTATCGATCTGATATAGAAAAATTAAAATACATAAGCTAAAAGAAAAAACACATTCTAATTATTACCATCATCATCATCATTATTGCCAGTCGGCCAATCATCAACCGGTAGCAGCAGAGCCCTCATCAGCCTCTGCATCTCTCTGAACATCCTTGCTCTCATGGTGACCAACTCCCTCTGCACGTCTTTAACTTGCCTCTGAATTTCCCGCATAGTGCCTCACAGAATAGAAATGTGCCAAACAGGATTAGTCATATATAGAACACACATGAATTGACAAAAATTGTAAACACAAAAGTAAAGAAAAGAGTCCGAATGTAATACAACGTATACTACCAACTGGTAGATTTACACAGAAAAAAACTTACCTCAACGAGAAAGGAATATGATCTTTGAATAGAAGTGGTTGAAGATATAATACGAAAAGAAAAAATGCAAGAAATAAATTAAAGTAGAGTAGAATGAAGATTAAGGAGGGACCAATTTATAAAGGATTAAAATTGAATGTTTTAGGCAAAAAAGCATGATTGTTCAGCTCCATTGTATTAATTACATTCAAACTACTGCCTTTTTATTTTCTGTGAAAAGTCACGACTTTTTCTTTTCAATTCAAACTTCTCAGCTTTTCAAAATAGTTTATGACTTAATAACAATCATTATTATTGTGTTGTTGCAACAGATCGTCCATCTATCATAACAGATAACCCACTATCGCAACCGATTTACCATCTGTTGCAACAGATGGTGTATGTCCAATAGATAAGACATTTTTTACAACATATGGATTATCTATTGTGACATATAGACCATCTATTGGAGGAGATGTTTTGATTTCTTCTAAAATCTAATTCATCAGTTGCAACAGATGAGGAATTTGATTTATCAGTTGTTTTAAATGTGTTAGACAAAAAGTCACGACTGTTCACCTCTTTTTTAATAGTCATCACATATATTAATTAATCCAAATTGGTGACTGTTTTACTATATAAATAGATTTAAAAATAAAAAGGGTGAAAAGTCATGACTTGTAGAACTTGTTTTTTCTTAACGGGCAAGTAGTCCTCTGACATTGAAGATGGTTACCCTTTGAGCCTCTATAGTCTTGTACACTACTTAACAATAGAAAGTGATGAATTAACACTGTCTGACATTAATGGGGTAGGAAAAATAAGGTGCATGCAGATGAATGGATCCACTTTCATGCGTGGGAGTTATGTATTATTGATCAGGCTATTGTAACAGACACCCATAAAGTACAATGATTTTGTGAATACAGTTTTTTACTGATTAGACATTGATCCATCAAACAAGATCTTGCATTTTATAGTTTAGTTTGATAGGTTCAAACTGATAAGGCCGAAGGGTTCCAAGACGGTGGTGTTGATACCCTGTTACAATTAAATAATAGTTTTGCTCATGTTTATGTGTCAACTTTAGAGAAGGGTACAAGTTTTTGGCAGTGGTGTAAATATCCAATAGTGATTGGACTGATTTTAATGGTGCAATAGACTTTTGAAAGGCCTCCAAATCCTTGTACTGCGGGAAATAAGAATGGAAAACCAATAGAAATTCTCCTGGTCCAAATTTATATAGACGGGTTGTTCAAGGAGACTATTTACAGTAGAAGGTGCTTGGGAGAATACCTGTGTGAGAAAGGGGAGGTGGAGAAGACCATATATCATCTCAGACCTTGTTTAATAGGAAACACAGAGAAGCAAGTAAGGAACTTCTAGCGAATCTGGCCAATGAAATTGATTTGAGAGATGAAAAAATTGAATGAGCTTCAAATGTGGAAGTGTATCCAAATATTAAAATCCGCCAGTCGTTCTTGAAAAAGAAAAATTCTCAAGAGGACTGGAGTTGGACACTTTGATAGGGACTACGATTAGAGAGTGTGGCCTCAATGAAGACCCACAAAGTACAGGACCAAAACTTTAAAGAGGCAGCTTGGCAAGCACAGAGGATTAGTAAGATTTTCATTCAATAATGAAACCTGAACCAACAACTTCAGAAGTAAAAATAATGGAATCCAAGGCGTCAATTTCTGAATTCTAACTTGCATCCTATTCCTTTTGTTTGTGGTTCTAATTAGAATGGCAGTAGAAACAAAAAGGTCTAAAGTTGGGCAAAAATCTCATGCCTAGTTGTTTCCACTGCCTTTGACCAAACCATAGCCATAAATAAGAGGCATGGGATACAAGTTTAGCTTGAGAAATTGCCACCTTGGGTTGATCCCTTATTTTTACTTCAGGAGTTGTTTGTTCAAGTTTCATTCCTGACCGACAATCTTACCACCATCAGTGCTCGCAAAGTTGAAACCATAGAATTCTGGTCCTGCATTTTGTGGGTCTTCATTTAGGCCACGCTAGCTAGTTTTAGTCCCCTAACAAAGTGCATAGCTCCAATCCACTTCAATATTTTTCTTTACAAAATAAAATGATGGATTTTCATTTTTGGATACACTTTCATATTTGCAGTTCATTCAATTTTTTTTATTTTTCATGTCAATTTCACCAGCCAGTTTCGCTACACTTTTCTCCTACCCTGTGTTTCTTTTTTAATAAGGTCTGAGTTGATATATGGTCTTCTCTACCTCTCCCTTCCCACATAGGTATTCTTCCAATCACCCTCTACTGTATAATAGTCTCCTCGAGTAATCCATCTATATAAATTTAGACCAGAGCAATAACTATATTCATTTTCATTCTTTTTTGCAGTAGTGCGAGGCTTCGGAGGCCTTTCAAAAGTCCATTGAACCCTTAAAATCAGTCCAATCACTATTCAAATATTTACACTACCACTGAAAACTTGAACCCTTCTCCAAACTTGACACATAAATATTAGCAAAATCTTTATTAAACCGTAACAGGGTATCGACACCACCTACTTGGTCCCCCAGCCTAACTAGTTTGAACCTAACAATCTTAATTGTAAAATGCCATATCTTGTTTAAAAGATTAATTCCTAATAGGTAAAGAACCAACATTCACAAAATCAGTGTACTGGATGTGTGTTTTCATGATAGGTTGATCAATAATACATACCTCCCATATATGAAGTGGTTCCATCTACAAATAGCTTATTTCTCCGAACCCATCTTTACTCTAGCCTTTAATGTTGGTCGGACAAAAGTTGATCAGCTTCACTTCTTTTTATCTGCAAATAAAAGAAAAACATTTTATGTCAAACAAGAGAAGAACAAAAAAGAATATTACAAAAGGGTAACACAAAATTGAATGAATCAATAAATGACCTATCTGATGTAACAGATTCCCTATCTGTTTAACAGATGAGTTATATAATATAACAGGCGATGCATCTGTGGCAACATATAGATAACATATTGCAACAGATGAGTCATCTATTGGAATAAATCAAACTAGACTTGCTATTGGTTTGATTTCTTCCAACAGTTGCTTTGTCTGTTCCAACAGCTGATTCATCAGTTACAATAGTTGAGAAAACTATTTCAACACCACCAATAATATCAACAATAACATTAATAACAAAAGAACAACACCATATGTTCCAACAACACAAATACCATATGTTTCAACACCACCAATACCCCCAACAACACCAACACCAAAGTAACAAACATAAGACATAAGAAATGACACTGACAACAAGGCTTTTTAAGTTCTCTCAACAGATGATTTTTTTTTGCATATTTTAATAAAAACAATTATTCGTTCATTCAAGACTTAAAATTCACCTTTCCTTTAATTTTCTCAATAAATAGAAAACTGGTAATGGGTAAATCAATAATAACAATAGATGTAAATATCTAATTTTAATAACATACAAAGAAGAAGACGAGAAGAAAAGAGCAATAGTGAACCATACCTGCAATGTCAAAAAAGCAAAGAGATCAGAACACCCATTTCAGTTGAAAAAAGATATTGATCAGTTGACATCCGAAAGGATCCTCATGCGAAAGAAGAGAGAAAAAAGAGGAAAAAGGGAGACGATTGTGATTACCCCAAATAACAAAGAAAGAAAATTCTAAATAAAAAAGAGAGACGAGTTGAGTTAATTTATGGCTGAATGAGAGAGAATTCTAGAAACGGGTTTTAAATGTTCATTAATAACTTTAAGGGGCATGAGGAGATGGTGACATTGAAAAGACAAGATAAGACTACTCAATGAGTAGATTTTTGAGTTATCCGAGTAATATTTTTTATCTCCTTAGTATTTTATCTTTTTTATCTCAGACAAAAAATTAGGAAATTTCTTTAAAATAAAAAAAAGATCTTAAATCATATAAGTCACCTATTTCAATAGATGACAATTTCTATTTGAAACTTTCCAATGGCTTAGTCATCTGTCGCAACAGATGGCAACGCCTATTTGATAATTTAATTCAGATAGTTAATCTGTTGCAAAGATGACTTAATCTGTTTGATAAATTCCAAAAAATAATTCATCTGTTGCAACAGGTTGAACATTTATTTTTATACAATTTCAATTGAGTTCATATGTTTAAATACAACTTCAATATATTTAGTTACAACTAGGGATGAGTTGATAGGGTCAACTACAACTTCAATTGAGTCTTTATAATTGCATGATGTTGCTATTGCGTTCCTCCTGACCTGAGTCGCCGATCGATAACTCTGAGTCAAACGAATTCTTATTAACTTATTATCAAGCTAATACTTAAATTGATTTAGCTAGAACTAGGGGTGAGTTCATAGGGTCAACTACAACTTCAATTAAGTCTTTAAAAATTACATCATATTGGTATTGCGTTCATCCCAACCTGAGTCGTCGATTGATCACTCTGAGTTAAAATAATTCTTATTACCTCATTATCAAGATAATATCAAAATTGATTTAGCTAGAACTAGTGGTGAGTTCAAAGGGTCAACTACAACTTTAATTGAGTCTTTGTAATTGCATCATGTTGGTATTGCGTTTCTCCCGACCTGAGTCGTCGATCGATCACTCTGAGTTGAAATGATTCTTATTACCTCATTATCAATCTAATACCTAAATTGATTTAGCTAGAACTAAGGGTGAGTTCATAGGGTCAACTACAACTTCATTTGAGTCTTTGGCAATTACATTATGTTGGTATTGCATTCCTCCCGACCTGAGTCATCGATCGATCATTCTGAGTTGAAATGATTCTTATTACCTCATTTTCAAAATAATACATAAATTGATTTAGCTAGAACTAGGTGTGAGTTCATAGGGTCAACAACAAATTCAATTGAGTTTTTGGCAATTGCATCATATTGGTATTGCGTTCCTCCTAACCTGAGTCGTCGATCGATCACTCTAAGTTGAAACGATTCTCATTACATCACTGTCAAGATAATAACTAAAATGATTTAGATAGAACTAGGGGTGAGTTCATAGGGTCAACTACAACTATAATTGAGTCTTTGGCAATTGCATAATGTTGGTATTACGTTCCTCCCGACCTGAGTCATTGATTGATCACTCTGAGTTGAAATGATTTTTATTACCTCGTTGTCAAGCTAATACGTAAATTGATTTATCTAGAACTAGGGGTGAATTCATAGGGTCAACTACAACTTCAATTGAGTCTTTGCCAATTGCATGATATTGGTATTGCGTTCCTCTCGACCTGAGTCGTTGATCGATCACTCTGAGTTAAAATTATTCTTATTACCTCATTATCAAGTTAATTCCTAAATTGATTTAGCTAGAACTAGGGATGATTTCATAGGGTCAACTGCAACTTCAATTGAGTTTTTCCAATTAGATCATGTTGGTATTGTGTTCCTCCTGACCTGAGTCATCAATCAATCACTCTAAGTTGAAATATTTCTTATTAACTTATTACCAAGAAAATCCCTAAATTGATTTATCTATAACTAGGGGTGAGTTTATAGGGTCAACTACAACTTTAATTGAGTCTTTGGCAATTGTATGATGTTGGTATTGTGTTCCTCCTGACCTGAGTCATCAATCGATCACTCTGAGTTGAAACAATTCTTATTACCTCATTATCAATCTAATACCTAAAATTCATCAGTGTTCCAGTTGAACTTACTACACTTTATTACGATGAGACAGTTAAAAATTTCAAATATCTTTTAAAATTTTAAAAAATAATTAAGATCAATTCAAACCAAATTAATATTTTTAAAACTTGTAATTCTTTTCCAAAATACAAATCAACCCATACAAATCATCCAGTTGAGAGAAAAGCATTACATTATTTCAAATCTTGAGGTCTCTGTCTTTTCACCCTCTTAACAATACAGACAACAACTACTCAACAAAATGCTCAACCCTTCACAATAGATTAATTGTCTTCCCATTTCATCCACATACGTGTTATTTTTGACTTCATTCTTTCTTATATTTGTCGTTTCTCTATCTTCATAGATAATAGAGTTCGAGAAGAGTTCTAATTTGTTCATTTTTCTAAAAATTAGAGTTTTTAAGATAATGATGAAAAAGAATTCTTTTAGTTGAATTATCTTTGAGAATGAGTTTATAATTTTTAGTTTTGATGGTAAAATCATAGAAAGAACTCGAGAAAATCCTAGTTTTTGTCCCAGTATTTCATTGACTATCGTGGTATTATTGGATGGTGTTTGTAGTGTTGGTGGTCGTGGTGGTGGTCGTGGTGGTCGTCGTGGTGGAACTAGTGGTGTTTGTGGTGGCTATTGGTGGTGGCATTGGTTGGTGGTGTTTGTGGTGGCTATTGGTGGTGTCGGTATTGGTGGTGTTTCTAATGTATTTTTTAAAATTCATGTATACATCAATTGTAATGTAATTTTTGTTTTTCTGTTGTTTGTAGGTAAAATATGTCTCCCAAAAGAAAATAAAGTAAAAGTGGATCAACTTATGGCCACCTAACAAAAAAGGTTGCAGTATAAAGGGATTCAGATGAGCTTCTTGGACAATCTCAGTTAGGGAAAAGTAAAGCTGAGGAAAGTAATGAAAATGACATTGAGGGAGGTGGACAAGGGTCTATAGATAGTGATGAGGAAAATGAAAATGAGGAGGAGAAAAAAGAAGATAAACAAGAAGGAGAGGGAGAAGAAAGTAAGAAAGAGAATGATAATGCATCGCCAATGGGGCGTGAATTAATATCAAAATCCCAACATGAGGTTGTCAAAACTATTAGTATTGACAGGTTTCAAGTTGTTATGCCGATAGATGACCCTGCAGAACTAACTGCTGATCTTGTACTTAAATGTCAGTTGGGGAAACCTTTTGACGAATTTAGGAATATTATGAAGTATGAAAACATAGACGAACTTTTTAAGAAGAGTTGCTTTGGAAAATTTCTTAAGCTGCCTGAGGACCACACTGCCCTTTTCTAAATAAGCATGGTATATGGTCTTCTCAAGCGCGGGATCAAGTATGTAGTGGATGATAAAGATACGAAGGAGGGGGGAAAATATGGATGAAATATGGATCAACTATTGTAGCATGTCGGTTTGTTTTGGCTTGAAATAGTTTTCCATAGTAACGGGCTTGAGATGCGCTCGTCCAAAAGAACCTCTCACCAAGGAAACACCACACAAAAGGTCCAAGGCAAGCAGGACGGCCAAACTACCACCATCAAATAGTGGGAAGGCATTGTCCAAGCGACCACCAACCAAAACCAATAAATGCAAGAAAAAATAGATGGGTTGTTGGACATTACTAGACGTAGGTACAAATACAATAAGTTGATATAACATCTCAAGGATAAAACCATATCAAATAAGTCCAAGGAGCAACTGTGCTTAGTTTGGTTTGCCCATTCTGTTATATTGGGAAGACACATCAACAAAGTCATAGAAGATGATTTATTGAAGCTTGCTGACAATTTTGAGAAATTCAACAATTATCCATGGGGGGAATATGATAGCTACTACTTGACTGTCAAATATTTACTGACAAAGCTATCTCCAAAGACGATCACATTATATGGCTTTTCTTGGGTTTTCTTTGTAAATTTAATCACTATTTGTTTACTCATCTATTAATTTATATTGAATAATTATTATGACTTTTTTTGGCTTGCCTCCTATTTATGTTTTTTAGGCTTGGGCATTTGAAGCCATTCCTCACCTACGAAAGTAGGTCAAGGATTACCCGAATGAGTTTTCTCATCCAAGGATCCTTAGGTGGTTGGTTGCAAAGAGCAACATAAGAATTAAGGAGGATAATGTTTTCAACCCTCCGGATGATGTAGTACATCTTCTTTTAAGTAAAATAGTTTGACTCAAAGAAAGATATTGAAATAGATGTGCCATCTATTGCGACAGATAGGTTATCTGTTGTGACAGAAAGATCAGCTATTGCGATAGAAAGATCATTTGTTGTATAAGTTGGTTGTGTTAACATGTAACCCAACTGACTGCAAATTATTATATGATTAAAACGTATTTGTCTTTTTTTATAGGTTGTGCATCCATGAATCGTGTCTACTGAGCAGGAGTTAGAGATGACCTTTTTTATTACTCTAGGTTTTATTGATACAATAGCAGACCCAACGGTGGAGTTAATAAAAAAGAAATTGGCTGGAGCAACAGCCATAAGAAGAGTAGTTAGGCAAGGTCAACCTAATGTTGAGGCTTTTCATGACCAACCTACTGGAATAGATCTGGGTGCTTCTTTTGGGGGGTGTTGCTGGTGAAGTTATTGATATTAGTGGCAGGCATGCCGATGTTGCTTCTAGTCATGATGATTGGCATGTTGATGCTCAAGAGAAAATAAATATGTTTGAAAACACCCCTTTCACAGGTCTCTCTCACCTTTACACAGGTCCTTATCACCCTTACACCGGTCCCTCTCACCCCTCTTCACCCTCATATTCTCGTTGCAAATACGAAGAGTGCAAGGACAATCAGGATAAACTCTTTAAAAAAAAAGAGGCTATCGCTAAAGTTGTTGAGGAATTAAAATCCAAGAGGGGTGTCATACAATCAGGTAAATTTTTGGAAGAGGATGAATATATAAGACAATAGGGGGGAAATAACCCCTAGGGGCCAAATCAGATCCCAAGTCAGCAAAAATAGGGGTTCAATGAATGAATTACACGCGAGTTGTCAACTATGCAAAAAGTGTCAAACTGACACATTTGACACCTATTTTAGGTGTTTAAAATGAACACTGTCTACTTGAGGTACCAAAGTGAAAGATCGCTGGAACTTTAGGTTCCTGTCGATGGGTTCCGCCTTTTTTATTTCAAGCTACTTCACTTTACATGTAGTGGCAATTTTTTATGTCTAAAGAAAGTTGAACTTTTTATAATGCAACAGATTGTCCATCTATTGTAACATATATTCTACCTGTTTTGACAGATAGTTTATCTATTGCAATAGGTTGGTCATCTGTTGCATTATGTCGATATTTCTATCTAAGTCTATCTGTTGCAATAGTGGTAAGACTTGTTTGATAATTTCTAACAGATTACCTACATGGTTCAACGTACGTCTAAATTTTTTTGATATTTTCCAATAGATATGTTGTCTATTTCAACAGATACCTTATCTGTTTCAATATTTGAATCAGTATTCCATCTCAATTAATAAGTTCAAATCTAAGGATAAAATAAAATTCATAGACAAATAATATAAATCGAAGCCTTCAAAAATTACATGAAATAAATCAACAAATAGATGAAATGTATAAAAATTATTATGGGTACATATCTCAACAAATAAATCTACAATTTAAGTTTTGATGCCAATAATTCCTAAGGAGGGTGACGTTATTACTTTGATAGACTCAATCTATAAAGATCTACTCAATATGGACAAGTTGTTCTTCATTCGGTGCTATGAAATTCATCTTTGGTTATCGTGGATCTTTAATAACGCTTGCGTACGGTTTTTGCATTTTCGCTTCTCCGTAATTCCATAAAAAGAGTAGTATATTATCAATGTTGTTCAGCAGTAGATTCTACAGTGACATCTACCTTGAAATACAGAATTGGTCAATGCTAATCACAAGATACAAAAAAAATGGAAAAGGATAACTCATCTATTTTAGTAAATCAAACAAGTCTTCCTCTTATTCATTATCCCAAACGGATTATAATTCTGTTGCAACAGATGAATCAACTATTGGAACAAATTATTACATGAGGAAGACCTGTATGATAATTTCCAATGGATAAACCATTTGTTGCAACATATGACTCATCTGTTTGGAAAAACTAAAATGGTAGGAAGTCTTGATTTAATTTATCCCAACAGATGACCCATCTGTTGCAGTAGATAGGTCATTTGTTGGTATAAATAAAAATGGTACATAGAGATATTTGATTTGCTAAAATAGACGAGAAATATGTTCCAACAGATACTATATCTGATGCAACAGGTTAGTCAATTATTGCAATAGATGTATATATCTGTTTGATAATTTTCAGTAGATGTGTCATCTATAGACATTTGTTGAAACAGATATATGTCTGTTTGTTAGTTGGAATAGATAATATATATTCACCTTCTTCAGCTTATGATGCTCTTCTATGGCCCTTATACATTGCTCAATAGTGCAACACATAGATAAAGGATTTGCAGTTTTGCTTTTTTGGATGCGTGATAATTCCTTAAAAATTACTTTCTTTCTCCTCTTAGCCTTAATATCTAATAGAGTGGATGGATATAAAATCCTATTTGATGGAATGACACCCCTCTTAGATGTCAATTCCTTTACAAAAGTAGCTAATATATTAATAGCATTAATCACTACATCATGTTTGGCCTTGCAGTCTTGACATTTGCATGCAAAAAATTCGCTAGGAGAGGCAAAATCTATATAACCAGTATGATCATACTCATAATAGTTTTTTAAAAAAATTATAATAGGAGCATCATTAGCACTAACAACAACACCACTACCACCACCAACAACTCTATCACCACTAAGACCATCAACAACAACAAGCGCACCCTCCAAATTTGTTTTTCTTGTGATGGTTGTTGCTCCAAAAAATTCCATTTTTATTCTGTCAATGACCTTAGGGTTCGATAAAGTTTGCACTGACCATAAAGTAAGAAAAAATGGCATCTTTAACTCTCAATTGGTTGAAACAAGTGACGGATGCACAATCTAACATAAATCATTACATATATTAGAATGATGATTAGATCATTCAAAAAATTATTAATTAAAACAAAAGCTTAATTATAATTATACTTACTGCATCCTTCGGGGGATTGAAGAGATCAAGAAATTTTGCATTTTTATCAGTTTTGGCCGATAACCATCTCAAGATTCTTGGACAGGAAACTTCTTCCTGGTAATTCACTTGTTGTCTCAAATAAGGAATGGATTCAAACGCCCAAGCCTATAAAATAATGCCAATAAATCAAAACTATTATTGAATAAAAAAAATGAATCATATAATAATAAAATAAACATTTACCATGAAAGCCCATGAAAAGACATATAAGTTGACTGTCTTTGGCATTAACGGAGTCAACAAATATTTGACAATTATTTTGAAGCTTTCATAACCTCAAGGATAGTTGTTAAATGCCTCGAGATCCTCGGAGAGCTTTATTAAACGAACGCTTATGTTGTGGTTAACGTCTCTCGCCCAAAGAATATTATGTACAAACCAAACCAAGAATAATGATTGTTTGTTCTTCTTTGAAATTCTTTTACCTTTCAACGGTTCCATCAAATTTTTATTTTTGAAGCTTAGACCAATAATGGACACCAGGTCATCACGATCACTCGAATTGCCTCTGCCTTTTTGGGGTGTGCGGGGTGTTTTTTAGGGTTAGAATAGGTATAACTTGAGAAGGAGAAGGAGGATAACATTTTAGTCCAGTAACTATGGCAAACTCCATCCAACCAAAACAAACAGGCATGTCACGTTAATTTATCCACACCTCATCCATCTTCTTTGTTTTTATATATAAACCTTTGCTTGAGAAGATCATATACCATTTTTATTTGGAAACGAGAACTATTGTCCTCCAGTAAATCAAGATATTTTCCAAAGAAGCTTTTTCTGAAATAAGCATCCAATTTTTGTTCTCGAAGTATTTTTCTAAAGGCGGCGAAAGATTTTCCCATGGCTGACTTAACCATGAAATCACCTGTAAAATCTGTGGCACCATCGCCTGACAGGATAACAATCAATGCTGAAGGTTTTGACCAACTCTTTGGTGGAAGGGCTATTAGCATTTGGATCATCTCTTTTGAAATATTCCTCCTCCTCATGTTCATCATATTCTACACCTGATTGAGATAATGCTTGTAAATCAAGCTCATGGAGTGGTGGATGTAGCCTAGCTACTCTTGTTCCTTTACTTGACTTTTGGGAGCCATATAATCTAAAAATAACAAAAAACATAGAATAGAATATAATTGAATAATGCATCATTAAAAAAGGATAACAGTATATCTAACATGTACAATAATAAAATAACAGTTCTAGTAGATCACATATTTGTTACACCAGGTAGGTAATTTGTTGGAACATTTAACTAACCTATTGAAACGGATGAGTAATTTATTGCAATAATAAAAATAGATCACTCATCTGTTGAAATAGATGACTGGTATGTGCAATAGATCACACATTTGTTGCAACATATGAGAGATATGTTGGAACTGTTATCAACGGTCAATATTGTTTAGATTTCTTTCAATAGAAGGGTCGTCTATCGCAACAGATTAATAATCAGTTGGAAAAATCAAGTCTTGGACATATCCTATTGGAATAGTTGATAGGATTTTAACCACCAGAAAGTTCATCTGTTACATTAGATGATTGATCTGTTGAATTAGATTTTTAATCCAATGGTCCCTCCATTCATCAGATGGTTGATTTGTTACATCAAAAGGTTAATCTGTTGCATTAAATTATAAATTGTTGGTTCCTCTGTTGCATCCAATGATAAATTTATTGCAACAAATGTTTAATCTGTTTCATCAGATTGTAAAACTATTGCATCAAATGTTTAATCAGTTGCGTCGGATGGTTAATTTGTTGCGTCAGATGGTTAATCTATTGCATCAGATGGTTAATCTGTTGCATCAGAAGTTTAATCTGTTGCATCATATGGTTAATCTGTTGCATCATATGGTTAATCTGTTGCAAAAAAATAATTGCATGATTTTGTTCAATAGAACAACAACAATATCACCATTTTTACCAAGAATAAGAACAAATCAATCCAGCAACGGGCGCAACATCAAAAACACCAACATCATTATTTTGTTTGTACAAACACAAAAAAACAAAAATCAAACTTCAAAAAATGCAACAAATAATAAAAAATCATATTTCACTCTGAAAAGAGAAGAGAAGAAAAAACAGAAATTAGGATTTTATTCAGACAGTATTTTAAATTAAAGCAACAAATATTGAAATTGTTCACCAATACTAGAAGAGAAGTTGACTCGAGTTCCTCTTTTTCTTCAAAACTAAAAATGCCATAATTTTTTACTTGTGAAAGAAGAAAAGGGACGATGAAGAACTCGAAGCCGTTGTGGACGAAGAGCAAGTTTGTCACGTCGATTGGCGGTTGAAAGTCAAAAAGAAACTGTCGAGAGAAAGAGGAGAGAGATAATTGATGATTTGGAGAAGAGAGGGGTGTGGGTTGATTTGTATTTTTAAAAAGATTAGAAAGTTTTGAAAATATTAATCAAGTCCACAATTAACTTAATCAAGTTTTCTAATTATGTTTGACCCTTTAAGTTGGTCAATGTTACAAATCCTTCATTCAAAACTTAAATCACACATTTCCTTCAATTTTTTTGAGATAGTGATACGAACTGCGTACACTTATCCTTCAGATCCCACTTTATGGGAATATACCTGGTATATAGTTGTTTTTGTTGTACTTCTTCACCTAATATTATTTACGAGTAAAATTACATGAAGTAATTATATATATATATATATATATATTAATAATAATAATAATAATAATAATAATAATAATTTTCATAATGTACAATCTGAAATTTTAAAAAGAAAATATATTAATATCTAGAAATTACTCATGAATATCGTGTAAAAAAATTACATATTAAATGAGTTTATGCTATATATATTATTAGTGTAAAAAAAGTTACATTGTTACGTATAGTTGTTACACTCTTTAAGTTTTATTTATTTGTTATAGTGTATAATTTATTTTATTTTAGAACTACAAATCTCATTTTCCATGAATAGTTAGTTGACAAGTTATACTTTTATAATTACCTTTAACAATATGAAAATTTTCAATTTGAATTAACTAAGTATTTCCTTTGATTTAATTTGTTTGTTTGATTTTGATTTAATATTGAATTTAAGAAAGTAAGAAAAACTTTAAATTTTATGTATTAAATTAAATTCATGTGGAATATACTAAAATATATTTTAATTTGTGAACTTACACATAACATGAAAAAGATTAAAATTAAAGAGTTACTAAAAAGAAAGGAAAATAGTTTTTTGAAAGAACTTAAAAGGAAAGTAAATAATAAAAATACCTTTTAAGTATTTATAATATCTTGTTATTATTTTATTACAATACTTATTTTCTAGAGTAATCAAATATGCAAAGTAACAGTAATTAATATGTTAAATTCGAACAAACAAAAGAACTAACAATATTATTTCATAAAAAGGGAGTAGAAATAAGTATATGCATGCCTGCAATTCTAAAAGAAAAGAAAAGAATGGTGGTACTGACTACTGACACAAAAAAGTATTTAAGAAATAGTATTTAAGGATATGAGATGTCATATTATTTAGGACGAAATTAATATTTTAAAAAAGATGCTTTGCTTTTTTGTTATTAGGAATTAGTGGCCAAGTATTGAAGCTTAAAGAATAAGTATGTGATGCACAATCATTTTTTAAATGCCCTTAATTGTTCCACTTGCTCACCTTTATATATATATATATATATATATATTGGCCATATTCTGATGATAATGATTATTGGCCCTATGAATATGATGATGGCTATCATACTGATTAATAGTTGTCAAATTATTCCGCACATTTATCCTGTTTGCGAACAACACCATTTTAATGAAAGGAAACTATCAACAAGATAGTTTAGATGAAAAAATTATATCTATATTTTTAGAAATAAAACAAAAAGAAGATTTAGAAAAATTAGAAAAAATTTCTAATAATAATGATAAAGAAGAAGCATCTACTTCTAAAACAAAAGTAGAAGACCTAGTTGAAAGGGAAGAAAATGAATGAACTAGACGAACTAGTCTATGCTTTAGAAGAGCTTGATCTAAATGATTAAAATTACCGAGTAAATATGAATAAAGGGGACACAGGAGGACCTCAGGGAACCTTTAAGGCCCCTAAGGAAGAAGAAAGTAATGATCATATTCCAAGAAGTAGTTTCTTACCAAAATCTTAGAAATGGAAAGACTATAATAGCCAATACCATATAAATTCCAAGGCTAAATTTATGCCTAATAGGCTACCAGTGGGAGATGCTGGAGCAGCCCAGTTCCTTGATTTGGACTGTAAAAGAGAGCCTGGAGAATTTTTAGATTTATGGGCAAAAAATCTAGAATTGTTTTTTATTCTAGGAAAAGGAAGTAATTACACTAGTGAAGAAAAATATTTAATCGCCACAAATACCTTTACAGGAAAGGTAGATGATTGGTTTAGAAGAGTATCTAAAGAAACTGAAGTCGTATTTAGACTAGCAGTTATAGCAGATTTTGAAAAATTAACTAGAGAAGGTATAAATCATCTAGTAAGATATGTAGGAGCTGAATTCTTAGGAAGTCAGTCAGACATTTCCAAAGGAAAAGAAAAACAAGGATTACTAGCAACAGAATGGCTAGAAAAACTTCAAATTTGTAAAATGAAGTATATTCAAGAATATACTTGTGAATTTGAAACATACTACTACAAGCTATTCGATAGTAGTAAAAATTTAACTCCATTTATGGATAAATATTTTCAAAAACTTCCAGGATATTGGGCTAGTTATTTTAGAACAGAATATGCTAAGGAAGATCAAACTGATGACTCTTTAGGAAAAAGGATTACTTTTCTTAATTAACGACTTAGTCAACTATGTATGTTGCATAATATGCAGATAAAAGCCAATAGGATTGGTACTCAGGTCTACTGTGAAGATACAGAAGTAGCATCTCAATAGGGATGTCATGAGAAAAATTCGTTAAAAAGAAAAAGAAAAATCAGGAAAACTAAAGGATTAGTTAAAAGAAAAAACATTTCTAAAAAGAATTCCATACCAAGGAAAAAGTATTACAAAAAGCGTAAAAATTTTAAAAGGAATTCTACAGATAAATGTAAATGTTATAATTGTGGAGAAGAAGGCCACAAAAGTTATGAGTGTAATAAGAAGAGAGTAAAAATCTCTAAAATAGATAGAGAAGAAATAGAATCAGACCTAGAGTCAGTATCGTCTATTGAAAGTAAAGACTTTTATACAGAACTTTATGAAGAATTCTCAGAATCAAGTACTGATTCAGAAGAATGAATCAAGAAATTGAGAATTTAGAAGAAACAACTCAGGTTATAGAATCTGAAGAAGATCAGCGAGGATACGCATTAAAAGCAACATTTGATGGAGAATTGTTAAGAAAAATCCAAGGATTAAAATTTAATCTCCGAACAAAAGATAGTATATTTAGTAGACTCCAAAGAACCTTTTTGAGAAATAAAATCTCTTACCACGAATATCAGGTGGTTGAAAAGGTCATAGAAGTCACTCAAACGACTGGGAGACATAAGCTTAACCTTTTAACTAAGCCTATGATAGACCAAATCTTAAGAAAAATTCTAGAAAGAAATAGAAAAAAGATGAACTATGTTTATCTTGGAGGAATCCAGATCATGGTTAAATCTACCTTTAAAGAAGAAATAGATTGTCCCATAGTAATAAATCTCTCAGACAAAAGATTCTCAAATACAAGAGAAGGAAATCTAGGAATAGTTGAAGGAAATTTGGCATACACCAATTGTTATTCACCTATTACCCCAGGTATTGCATATCCTTAAAAGATGCAAATTTTAATGAAACATTAAGTTTACATTTTCAGGTAAAAAGAAATGATCTTTTTAAATCAGGTAATCATATCATGAGCATCTATTATCAGGCTCTATATACGGTTACTAACTCTAACTATGGATATGTTTATAAAAACAAAAGTCTTGTCGAAATTGATCAAGAATGTGCAGGAATAGCAAGGATAGTTGAAGCAAAAATTCAACAACCAAACATTCCTACTGAGTATGAATTCTAGGTAGGAAAAGCAATAGAAATAGGAAGTTCCTCTACTTCGAATCCGAGTCTCTCAATAGAATATGGGAAAAACTCAATAAGAAAAAGTAACTCTACAAGATTTACCATTAATAATACTTACAGTATTACTGAAGTTTCAGGAAGATTCTTTAATGGAAGTGACTGGAACAAACAAACAATTTTGATACAATCAGGATCATCAGCAAATCACGTCAAGGAAAGTATCTTAGACGGGTTAATTAGCTATAAAGGTAAACCTTATATTTATAAAACATTAGAAGGAAATAGTTATGAATGTTCAAAAATGGTAGAATTACCCATTCAATTAGGACCAATAAGAACAAGAGTTCCTTGTTATATCAGCGAGCATGAAAATGATTATAATATAATCTTGGGAGGATTATTCCTCAATAGTTTAGATCAATATAGTATCCAAAAGGAAGGAATTCAAATAACCTTAGGCGATAAAACTTGTTTTGTACCTAAAATTAATGCATAAAGAAACCTCATTCAGAGTAGCAGTATTCGTAGAATTTACATCCTACGAAACAAAAATAACTTCATGTTGTCAAATAGATAATGGCTCAGAAACTGGTCTAACCAAATCGTTTTTAATAAAAGATTGGGATATATCTAATTCAAACACCTATCTTGTAGGTATAACAGGTGATAAAGAAAAATTCACACATGAAAAGAAAAATGTAGAAATAATTTTAGGATCTAAGATAGTTCCTATAAAACATGTTTATTCTTATGACAAGCTTGAAACCGACTTATTATTAGGAAATGATTTTATTCAACAGTTTCAAGACTATCATCAAACTATATACATGGTTAGTTTTAAAACACCATGTAATCATTTTATAAAAATCCCAAGAAAACATAATCCTTATGTTTTAATAAAGGAGCAAGAAAATTTTAAACAGAGATTTTTGGAAAATCCAAAAAATTACTCTTGTGAATGCCTTAATTTAGAAAAGATAAAATAAGATTTACAAGTTTCTTACGAAGAAACTCCATTAGAAAAATGGAATAATAGTCATGAAAAGGCATTTTTAACTTTAAAAGATCCTAGTATCATAATAAGAGTTAAACTAATGTTGTACAATGAAGAAGATAAAACTGAATTTAAAATTCAGATACAAGAATTACTTAATCTTAAATTAATAAGACGAAGTAAGAGTCCACACAGCAGTCCCGCCTTTATGGTAAGGAATCATGCGGAACTCAAAAGAGGAAAACCTAGAATGGTAATTAACTACAAAGAGTTAAATAAAAATTGTATTTTTGATGGATATTTTATTCCAAATAAAAATAATTTAATTAACCTTGCTAAAGGAAAAAACTACTTTTCAAAATTTGACTGTAAAAGCGGTTTTTGGCAAATTAAGCTTTCAGAAGAATCAATTCCCCTAACAGCATTTAGCACTCCTAACGGACATTATGAATGGATAGTAATGCCCTTTGGATTAAAGAACGCACCCCAAATTTTTAAAAGAAAGATGGATAAAAAAATTTCTAAATTTTTTTTTTTAATAGTCTATATAGACGATATTTTGGTATGTTCCGAAAACTACCAGGAACACTTAACACATTTGAAAGAATTTTCAAAACTCTGTGTTAAAAATGGGATTATTTTAAGCCAAAAGAGGCTGAAATAAGTAAAAATGAAATAGAATTCTTAGGAATGATAATTTCAAAAAATGGAATAGAGTTACAAACTCATATTTCAAAGAAAATAATTGAATTTCCTGACAAGCTTACAACAAAACAAGAAATACAAAGGTTTCTTGGTTGTCTCAACTATGCAGGAGAATTTATTTCTGACCTTGCAAGAAAGAGAAATCCTTTGCAAAAACTCATTAGAAAATCAAATCGACTAGGATGGACCAACGAGCATACTCTTTGCGTCCAAAAATTAAAAGAAGAATGTGCTAAGCTACCAAAGCTCAGGCTACCAGAACCACATGATAATTTAGTTTTACAAACAGATGCTTTAGATTATCATTGGGGAGCATTACTACAAACAGATCTAAATGAAATCTGTAGATATACAAGTGGAACACTTAATGAAGCTGAAATTAATTACTCCACCAACGAGAAAGAATTACTAGCGGTGGTAAAAGGAATACGAAAGTTTTCCGCATTTTTATTACCCAAGTCATTTGTTGTAAGGACAGATAATACCCAGATATCAGGATTAATATTCAACAAATTACCTTCAGAACCACAGTACAGAAGGTTACATCAGTGGCAGGTAATATTATCATTTTATACTTTGAGATTAAAAATATTAAAGGATCTGATAATGTTTTTGCAGATTTCCTTTCAAGAAACGTTCAATATGGACGATAGAACTAAAGCATTGACCAACAGGATTTGGCAAAAGATGAATGACATCGATGAAGCCATAAATGAGAAGAGCAACATGCTATTCCAATTAAGAGATGAATTAGTAACAGTGTCTGAAAAGGCAAAAAAGTTACAGTTCGAATTAAGTCGGCTTAACACAGAACAAGCGGACAACATGGCAGAATTTCAACTTCTATGTGAACATTTAGAAACAAAACCTAAGGGTAACAAAGTGGCAGGAGATGTCCCACTAGCACATAGTGCCAAAAACATCTCGATGGTAAAGAAGGATATGCCGATAGCAGAGTCTTTAGACGAAGCTAAACGTCATGCAAGGGAAAAAATCCCTAACAAAGTGGCAGGAGATATCCCACTAGCACCTAGTGCCAAAAACATTTC
Organism: Capsicum pubescens; assembly: GCA_030864215.1. Lineage (NCBI taxonomy): Eukaryota > Viridiplantae > Streptophyta > Magnoliopsida > Solanales > Solanaceae > Capsicum > Capsicum pubescens. The sequence continues at coordinate 245,596,746 of CM061544.1, read as the reverse complement.
AAAGGTAAACTCGGATATGCCTAAGGCTGAATCCTCGGAAGAAGCGAAACGCCGAGAACCAACTCAGAGGACTTTCTCTGAAATTATACAATCAGTAACCACTGTAAAAACTTTTGAGAAATAAAAAAAAGGACTAACTTTTTATCTGAAAAAAATATTTCTACTTTTCAGGTTGGCAAGATTCATCCAAAAGAGGAAGAATATTTGACATTCAGCAGAAAGATTTATGACCTCCTTGAATCATGTGGAACAACATTTGGAGTTCTTGATAACAAAAGAATATACCCAAGAATCTCCATATTCCCAGGAGGAGCGGCTGATTTCATAGCCAAATTATTTGAGTTCGGTTATCTTGATAGAGTTTATTCTAAACCTGATCTATCTGAGATAGAAGGACTACCTATGAATCTGACAAATTCAATTAAGAGTTTTGTCAGAAATAAAGCCGTTTATTACAGATTCTACAGCATAGCAATGGAATCTCAAGATGATCAAGTATATTTTCTCACAGTCAATTATGTTGAAGTGGAAAAACTAAGAGATTTTAATATTAGCGCTACCGGTGTTAATATGAAAATTCCATATTTCAACAAGAAATGAATTCAAACCAGACGAGCATTAGGGATGAAGGTTGTTTATCACATCCTTAAAAACAAGTTTGCAGCAAATTATAAAGTCCTGAACAGGAATACAAATTGGGTTCTCATGACCAAAGGGAAATCAAAATCATCTGTCTTAAGAGACAAAAGAATTGAAATTGAAACTCATCAATTTCTAGCCACTCCAAACACATGGGCTATGGCCTATAAGTTCTTAGAACACCCATAGCTCAAAAGAAATGAAGAAGAAGGTGACTCTTCAATGTCCGAAGAGATGTAATCTACAGATGTAAAGCCTATTCAATAAAAGCAGAAAAGATGTAAAGAAAAAAAGCATTTAAGTCAACATTGTCGGCATCAGATGACAAAAAAATAAAGAAGATTGGACAAGTTGGACCCCACAATCCAAAATCAGCCAATCACAAGATAAAAGAATCCTATCTTATCTTATCTTAGCTTTTAATCTTATCTCGATAAGGACTAAAAGAGAAATATTAAATTATATAGGGACGACCCTACAAGAAATAAATATTGTAACCTACCCCTCCTTACTTCTATAAAAGGAGAGATAGAAAAACTTAGAAGATAGACTACATTTTCTCGGATAATCTTTTTCTTAGAAAAATGATAAGTATCTTCAATGAGTGATTGAGCACTTTCTCCCACCAGGGAAAAGTGATAATAGTGTGTATGTAAGTATAAAGAGAGATCTGATTAAAGATTTTTCTTATGTTGTAATAAGTTCATGGAATAAAAGTTTGTTTTATATACCTTGTCAATCTTTTATGCTGGTAAAAATGATGGTTGCGATCATCGGCCTAAACTGAGGAAGAACGGAATAGTAGCCAAAACGGTAGGACAAAAAAGGCTAAAGGGGTTCTTCATAGCCGGAAGGAGAAACACTGCGGTGTTGATACGACCAACGTAAAGGAAAGACGAAAGGTACATGAATATACTCAATAGTCTCATGAACTTATTAGCATAGGAAAAATTAGTTTTCATATCTACCTTATACATTCATACATACTATATTACTTAGTACCTATAGGGAATTTTAAAAACATGAACAGTGTATACTTTTCAATATGAGGGTTGTACAACCAGTATTAAAGGAATATCGAAATTGGTTTTGGGAAACCAAAATAAAAATCAAGTTTTACAATCATAATGTAAAAAGTTTAAAAAACTATCTTAACAGGTTACATAGATTAAAAAATTATTTAAATAATTCTGAAATCAACAGGATTAGAGTACTCATAAATGCCTCTCTAAATGAAAATCATAATCTAAAATTAAAATAAATATCTAGACTACAAAAGTATAAAAATAAATTAAAACAAACGACTCTCTATACAGCATAATGAGTTACTATACTTGTTTTCTAGATGAAAAAACTTTAATCATTATTTTAAAAGTGATAAATTTAAAAAAAGATTAACAGGAGAAAATCCTTGATAAGATTATAGAACCGCTTGTTCAAGAACAATGGTCTATCCATAATTATTCTCAAATAGATTCAGATGAAGATGATTATTGGCCATATTCTGATGATAATGATTATTAGCCCTATGAATATGATGATGGCTATCATACTGATTAATAGTTGTCAAATTATTCTGCACATTTACCCTGTTTGCGAACAGCACCATTTTAATGGTATCAGAGCCAAGTATTATATACCCAAGTATTAGAAATTTCTAATATCATAATGATCATTTTTAAATTTAAACCTTTTAGTGATAATGAGCACAACATTAGAGATATAAAAAGAGCTTTGAATAGTAATTATTTAGAATATAAAAGGAATAATGAAACAAAAAATGACTCATACAGGTTAAATTATTTAATTGATATTATCTCTAGTTTAGAAGCAAGGTTAATAGTTTTATTAAAATCCAGAGCACTGAAACATAGATCGAGTCAGCCATGGATAAAAAACAAGCTTTAAGAATATTACCAGAGTTAAAACAAGAACTTAACATCCGAAAAGAAAGATATGTATACAATCAATTTGCAGGAGTATGCAAACAATCATTATTTCATCAAAAGAAAACTATCTTCCTTTTAGAACAAGAAATTTGACATCTAGAATTCAAATTAGATAATAATCTGTTTAAAAAATGAATAGCAAAGAATTTATAGAAAAGGTCTTAAATAATTTAGATGACCATTTAGCTATGCAAAGGCATATAACTCTTAAGGTAAATTTAATAGAAGAAGAGATAAGAACCCTTAAGAATAATTCACCAGCTAATATGGGTAAAATTATTGAAAAAACAGATATTTTCAATATATATATATATATATATATATATATATATATATATATAATGATTGTGGCACTAAAAGAAAGTTGAAGATTTTTTTTGTTTTGAAAAATGGTGGATGTTTCTAGAAATATTTTAGAGAAGAGAGGATATTTTTGGAGTGAGTTTAATGAATGCTGAAAAGACATTTTTTCCCTTGGTCGTCCTTGAACTCATATAATATATAATAAATAATAAATAATAAAATAATTTATAGAGTAATTAAAACTTAAATTAGAGATAAAATTGACCAAAAAAATTGATGTGAGGACTACCAAAATATTAAATTCTCTCTTGTATATAGTAAACTAATGATTATGACACTAAAATAAAGTTGAAGATTTTTTTATTTTGGAAAATGGTGGATGTTTCTACAAATATTTGGATAAGAGAGGATATTTTTGGAGTGAGTTTAATGAATGTTGAAAAGACGATTTTACCCTTGATCGTCTTTGAACTCATCTTTCTATATAAAACTAGATAATTTTAAGGTCCATAAATGGGCCCCAATATAATTGATTACAAACGTTAGATTTATTTTGTATATACAAAAAAGTTTTAAGCCTTCTCTACTATTTTGCCTATTAAATCAAATTTAAAAATTATTGACAAAAATATGATATTGCATTTTGACCAACATTCTAATGGAATCAACCAGTATTTTAAAAAATGGAGGTGTGTGTTGCGGTCTATTGCACATGTAAGTGCATGTGATCATACAAGTAATATAGTGACTCGAGGAATCGGATATCGTACCAACGAGGACTACTTGATTAGTAATTTAATCAACTTAAGTTTCAAGATTAATGTATTCAAGTGTTTCAAAGTATCAAGATGATTGTAATAAATTAATGAATAATCTATTAAATAAATAATTAAATAACAAAGTGTGTCAATAGCAACGTAAGAAAGGTTGTAAACAATACGAGTGAGAGTTCCAGAGTTGAGACACTATTAAAAATCATATAAATCTCTATCCTTATTGTGGTCGTGTTGATTATTGGGTTATTAATTCGCAGGGTTTGGGTTATGATCATGGTCTTCCGAACCTCTAATCTTCTACCTAAATAGACATTGTAACTACATTGTTGAGCAGGTATGCAATAAGTCATTTAAATGCTTTATGTTATCTTCGTGCAATTGAATCAAACAAGGATCCTAGGTATATTCCTATCCTAGTTGCTACCTCACCTTTTTTGTTATGTAGAAGAATACGTCCTTAAACTCTTTGATCTACCCCTACGATTCTACTTCCGGGTATACAAGGGAATTATAGATTTATTCTAATGGTGGTCATTTATTAAAATAGTAGAAACAAAAGAATAAGAATAACCCATATGATAAATCAACGTTAACCACTCTAAGAATATCAAAATATAATCATATTCTTGGCCTCAACCTCAGAACAAGGGTGTTTAGCTACTCATGTTTGAAATCAACATCAAAGAAATATAATTAATCATACCAAAAGTAATGTTGAGAGGTGAAAGTTCAAAGAACCCTAAGAGAAGTATTGTAATTGTTTTTGCCTCTGCAGTACGTATGCCAAAATCCATAATTGATTTGAAGTGGTCCTTTTATAGTAGAAGATGTTTAACAATAATTTCCTCCACACTGCGTCGTGGGGCCTATCGCGGAGGTAAAGGTTTGCAACATGGGATTATCATGGAAGGATACTGGAATTTGACATATGGGAATCATCAGCCTCCACAACGTGAAGATAGCTCTCTGCAATAAGCTCTATGATGCGGAGCTATCGCGGACCCTCACTGTATTTTGTCATTCGATGCTCACGCTCCACTACTTCAATTCGTGATTTTTGAATCTCTTTTCTAGCTTCTTCATGTCCAGTATGTCACTACAAATGCTTTCATGGTCCACAATCTCCTTATTATTGCATAAAAGCATGTCCAATTTCACAAATAATCAAGCCCTGCAACACTAATCATGTCCATTAGCTCAATAATACATTTTCGCCTCAAACATAATACAATTTACAATTTTTAGCTTATAGAACAAGTATAAATATGGGTAATTATTGGCACTTGGGCATATAAATATACCCAAGATTACCACCCCACACTTAGAATCTTGTTCGTCCTCGAACAATACCGAGAAATCACTATAACACAATTAATCTTTAGACCACACTCTAAATAAGACATTTTTGTCGGGCACACATAGGCTACACATGACTTATCAATTTTTACCTCAAACATGTCATATAGCATATGAAAAACTCAGGACTGCAATTTTTAAACTTCCTAACCTCAAAAGTGGACTCTAGCATGTCGGCAAACTTATGCACATTATTCAATCAAGAATTCCTATAGGTCACCCAACTATCCTCTACATGCATCCTCACAACAAGATGATGAACCAACTCACTCATAATTTTGAAATCTATAACAATCATGGGTATCCAAAGAACAAATTTCCTTTACTCTCACAAAGAATTCACACATGATGCATGATAAACCATAGGTTTACCTTTAGTGTACTACTCCACTAATAATCGAATGTTAAGATTAAGGATAAAATAGGTCTTTAAAGGGTGTAATGTAAGCTAAGGGATGGGTAGAAACTCAGATTGGTAAAAATAGGTACTAATCTCCCTAAGCTCTTTAATACATTACAATACTCAATTAACAACCAATTCTTCACCTCATCTATCTTCCCTGTCTCTTTTGTTTTGGCCCCATCTCATATAGCTCAGTTGGATACGCTATAGAAGGGAATCTACTTTTTCAACAAATTATTCAATTTTTTTTTGTACATGTTTTATTGTTTTTATCACCTGACTCCCTACCTTATTGTACCTCAATTCTTACACCAATAGCTAGATTTTAAGGCTCCACTATCACCTTTTTCCTTCTTGTTTTTCAAATCCTCACTTGAAAAATTCACTAAAGCGCCTAGGATCTTTGGATCAAATTAAGGTCAAACAATAAAGGGGTATAAGCTACACATGAGGCTACCAAATAAAATAGGCTATAGGTTCAACAAGGCTAACTAAGGATAATTGCATGGGTAGGTAAAAAGAGGTCTCAAAACAAGGCTATCAACAAAATGCCTACATCATTTCCCAAATCCAACACCCTTTATTTCGCTTCATAAACACATCGGGCAAGTTTTAGACATCACTATGCATATGGAATAAAAAAAATTAAAATCTCACTCACACTTGGTGCATGCTAGATTCAAGTAAGATCCCTATGGATTCTTGATCTACTGATTGCACAAATTCATAATTAAGTCGACAAATTAAAATTCATACCATTGAGAATAGGTGTCTAAAACCTACACCCCTCTATTAATTTTGACATGCTTTTCTCTTAAGATAATTATTTTCTATGTCATGTAACCACATGGCCCAACACAAAGTATCTCTCCCTAGAGTCATGGTTGGGTTCTTTTCACTGCTTTATTTCCTAATACTAACTCTCCTTAAGACAATCATCATCCATCCATCATAGGGAAAGGCACCTAACTATGATGAGTTATTAAAAATTACCTTAAGGGCGAACGAATAACTTACTCCTAAAATTGAATTAAACTTAGATAAGGAAATACTCACTAAAAAAAATTACAAACTAAGAGTAATGAACTAATCAAAGTAAAGAAATCCCTTAAAATTACCAAATAATAATGTCAAATGATCATCACATCATCAGCAAAACATCCATGAATAAATAAAAATAGTAAAATGAGAGGTACAAATAATGAGGAAAACCACCCCACACTTAAAATATAGCATAGTCCTCAGTGCTTGCAGATATTACAAAGTAATAAGGTGGTGCAACACTCCCTGATCAGCCATCGTCCATGTCATCATCATCATCTTGACCATATGCCTCATCTCTCATATCTAGGTTCACTACCTCCTCCTCTTCTGAATTAATATCTGAATCTCTCAGCTATCTCTCCTCATCAGTGGGCACATCTTCCATCAACCATATCAACAAAATTTTGGACTATCCACACCAAGGTCCTATCATAGTGACCAAGAGGATAATCCAGCTATACAACTCAAATCTCCTTACCCGTAGCGGGTCTACCCCTACTATTAGCTGGAGCATCTACAGCCCATACATCTGGTTTGTAATCTCATCATTCCAAGCCTGGCTCTCGGGCATAGTGATCATCAACCCATAAGCCACAGCTAGACCTTTAGTCCTAGTCACATCAATAGGGTGCATGCCTACTACTGGCCTGTAATTAAGATCTTCTTCTTCAACTCTGTGTCTCTTCAATAACCTGGTCAGCAATCGACCAAACCCATATTAGGCCCTTCATGATAGCGTGACTTCTTCATTGAAGAAAAGATAATAGTACCTACATTAATTTCAATATCGTCTCGCATTAGAGCATAAATGAGGCATACCCTATCACGTGTCGCATCTGTCATATGTTTGCCCTGAATAAGGCAATGGTAGATAATCTTCCCCCATATACATGTCTCCTTGTTCATTTAAGAATAAGGGAATGTCAGATAAAGGTCGCTGTCTTTATGCTGAGTCTACCTAGTGGCAGACCTTTTTCCACACAACAAGTGTCTGATGTCTGCGTATGGTGGGGTATATTCAGCTGCCTTAAAGGATCTGCATCTTTCTCGGGAATACCTAAAAATTTGTTCAAGTGATGGGCTGTGAAGGTTACTATCTTTTCGAATCTTCAACTCTGAATTTGGGTCCCTGGGATCCCAGTTAGCATAGATCCCCCTGATGAGGTGCAAGTTACACTCTGTGGGATGCTCAAACAAAAATTTCATATTCAGTTTCTCTAACCTACATACCATACTCGGGTACTCTTGTAATAAGCTTGCCCAGTTGATAAACTCTTTTGGGGTGTACTTGATCTCATTGTATTTTGAGTACCATTTCTTTCCAGCTTCGCCGACCCATCTCAGTTCATATCTCTGTACCTGGCCACTAGGGACTGCCGGAGCTCTTGCTACCCAGTCAGTCTGCTTGTTTTTTTTCTTTGAGGGCTTATATGGCCCAGCAGTATCTTTTCCTTTTTATTGGCGACGATCCATAGTACTTGTCAGTTAGAACAATGTAGTAAATAAGTTAGACAGGGCATCTTTTTAAGCTAACAAACACTAAGTGTGGAGGGCTTTCGAAGATACCCCATACTTGGTTGCTAGCATGGGTGCTTAGATGTGAAGTTAGGGTACTTAGACTTCCCCTTATTTCTCAATATCATCTCATGTACCAACACCTTAACCACCACATTAAACCATATGAATGTTGCTCTACTCAGACTTCAAGCATATATCAAAAACTTATTGCCCCAAAATTCCACAGGCAAGCACATATCAATTTAACCAAGCATACATGTCATTCGACTTAATGGTTGCTTCAAATTCCCCACAAACATAACTCGGTGCTATAATATCTTTCACATACCAACTACACAAGGATAGTATAATGTACTACTCAAGACTTTATTACTTAACCCTCACTTGTTGCTTGTACATTTGTATTTGCACATACAAGTCATAAAGTATTAAAGCACAACAAAGTTGAAATCACATCTTAATTGACAAGCCTATGTATTTGCACCTACTCTCAAAACTAACATGTTAAAACAAGCTCACTTATAAATACAAGCATTATTATAGACCCATATGTGCAAGTATAAGGAAAAGTCAGCGACCACTAAGTGTAAGTGGATTTAGGAACTACCTCATACTTAGTTTCTAACGAAAGTATGTATAATATTCAACTAAGGTCCCAACTTTCCCTTCTTTTCGAAGCACATCCCATACTCTATTTCAGTTCTAACATTCTAACGAGATATTTACCATAATTTGATTCAACATACTCATCAAGCAAAAGTGCAACTTACAATTCAAAGCACAAGTCATTGGTCTTGCTGACGTTACATGCAATTAGTAAAGCACAGAATATGGTACAATGTTAATCAATGCACCAATCATGCAATGTATTCAACTCTTCACACCAAATATCAATCATATCAAGCATTCCCTTAATTTATGCACAATAATACTATCACTACTTCATCATAATAAATAAAAAGTCTATCAATTTGATAAGTTACCTACGTTGGAATGGAGGAAAGAGTAGAAAGAACTTCTCTTGGCATGACTAGATTCGAATTTGAGGGAAATAAAAAGAATTTGGAAGAGGGAAGCGGTGCACTAAGGTTAGAAATGGGGAAAATAATTAGGAAATTAAAGGGGGTTTAAAAGGGGGATTCAGGTTAAGAGAATTGGGTCGGGTTAAAACCCAACCTTTTAATGAAATTTCCCAAAAAGAATAACTCTCTGCGATGTGGAGGTAGCTCTCCACAATAAGCTTCGCGATGTGGGGATATCACGAAGGCTTACTGGAATGTGGCTTCTGCATTTTCTTTTTTGGTGCGACGTGGAGGTAGCTCTCTGTGACATGATGCTATCACGGAGGCTCACTGGAAAGTGAACTTTGGGAGAATTTTGTCCCCCTTTTCTCGCCTTTTTGTTCCCCAATTTAATGCATCCTTTAAATACCTGATAACTTCCTAAAATGCACAATTTACTCACTTTTTGGTCTTCCTCATGCCATGAATTTTCTCATTCTTGCACTCTCAACAAAAATATGTAAGAAAAAGTGGGTTGCCTCCCATGCAGCGCCTTAGTTTTGGTCGTGGCTCGACACATCTTTTTGTATTTTAAATTTCTTTTTTTTTCTTTTATTTTTCAAACAACAAAGAAGTAAACTAAGCTATTACATTACATTCATGGATTTCCTCCCACGCAGTGCCTTATTTACTATTGTGGCACGACCAAACTCAGTTTCATTCATCTTCAAAGGTGATGGACGTTTTGTGCCTGTCCACATGATCCTCCCAGTAATGGTTGACTCTCTGCCCATTTACCTAGAATGTATCACTTTTATCCTCACTCCAAAGTTCAACAGCCCCGTGAGGGGTCATTTTCACAACCTCAAAGGGTCCAGAACACTTTGACCTCAATTAACCTAGAAACAGCTTCAATCTCAAATTGGATAACAACACTAGCTAGCCAAGCTCAAAGACTCGAGTCATAATTTGTTTATCATGCCATCTTTTGGTCTTCTCTTTATACAATTTTATATTTCCATAGGCATGTAAGCAAAACTCGCCGAGTTCACTCAATTGTAATGGTTTTTTTCTCTAGCAGCCTTCAAATCAAGATTTAATTTCTTCACTACTTAGTAAGCCTGATGCTCAAGATCCACAGGAAGTTACAAGATTTTCCATACACCAAGCGATAAGGAGAGGTCCCAATGGGTATTTTATAGGCTGTCCTATACGCCTATAATGCATCATCATCTTAGCCAACCAATCCTGATGCTATCCATTGACTATTTTCTGTAATATCTATTGAATTTCATGACTAAACACCTCCATTTGTCCACTTGTTTATGGATGATAAGTTGTGGCCAACTTATGTGTAACCTATGTTCACAAAGTGCATCCCTCCATCACTGATGATTTCCCTAGGTATGCCAAAGCATGATAAAATATGCTTCTTAATGAACTTCATTACTACTCTTGCATCATTTGTAGGGAAAGCTACAGCTATTACCCACTTGGACACGTAATAAATAGCCACCATAATATACAAATTGCTATAAAATGGTGGAAATATCCCCATAAAATCTATACCCCATACATCAAATATCTCCGCCTCAAGAATATTATTTAAGGCATATCATGGCGCCTTGATATTATGCCCATTCTCTGGAATTCGTGACATTCTCTCACAAAAGAAAAAACATCTCTGAACAATGTCGGCCAAAAGAAACCAGACTATAATACCTTTCTTGTTGTTAGTTCACCTCCATGATTGCCCCCATAAGGTGAACGAACTAGCAAATTCACTACATCAACATACCAAGGAACCTCTACTATATCCAATGCCAATAATTGCTCATCTAGAAACTCCTCCCGAATACACAGTGTAGTATCATCAATATGATCATGACTCTCAAGCCTTGATAAATAATCTACCACTTAATTTTCAGCTCTCTTTTTGTCACGAACTTCTAAATCAAATTCTTGGAGTGGAAGAATTCACCTTATCAACCTTGGATTTGCATCTTTATTATTGAACAAATATCGGATGGCAGCATAATTAATATGAACAATTAGCTTCTGCACACCAAGTATGCTCTAAATTTATCAAATGCATGTACTAGTGCCAGCATCTCCTTCTCTGTAACTATATAATTTACCTGGGCTATATCTAAGATTTTACTTGCATAGTAGATAGAGTGAAATACCTTATATTTGCACTACCTCAATACTGCTCCAACAGCCACATCACTAGCATCACACATCAGCTCAAATAGTAATTCCCAATCAGGAAAAATTTGGATGGGTGCTTCTGTCAATCTTTTTTTTAGACTCAAAAATGCTTTCTACACTTAGCCCCAAAGTTGAACTTAACCTCTTTCGTCAACAATTTGCACATTGGACTTAATTTCTTTGAGAAATCTTTGATAAAGCATCTGTAAAACCCCACATGCCCAAGAACATTTCTGGTATCTTTCACTGACACCGGATATGGGAGCTTTTCAATGACCTCCACCTTAGCTATGTCTACCTCAAGTCCTCTGTGTGACACCTTATGACTAAGGAAAATACCATACTTTACCAAAATGTGTCACTTCTTCTAGTTTAATACAAAATGGTATTTTCAAAGCGAGCCAAGACCCTGTCTAAGTTCTGCAAACACATATTAAACGCATTACAAAAATGGAAAAATTATCCATAAATACCTCGAAAAATTCTTCCACCATATCGTACAATATAGCCATCATACATCTCTGGAAAGTCACTGGTGCATTGCAAAGACCAAAGGGCATGCGTCTGAAAGCATAAGTGCCATAAGGATAGGTAAAGGTAGTCTTCTCCTGATCTTTTGGCACTATTGTTATTTGATTTTAGCCTGAATACCCATCCAGAAAGTAGTAATATTCCTGCCCCACCAACCTGTCCACTATTTGATCAATAAAAGGAATAGAATAGTGATCCTTCCTAGTGGCATCATTCAACTTCCTATAATCTATGCATATCCTCCATCTAGTCACTGTACATGTTGGAATCAACTCATTATCTTCATTAGTCACAATAGTCATACCTAATTTCTTTGGAATAGAATGCACAGGTCTGGCCCATTTACTATCGGATATAGGATAAACTATCCCAGCATCAAGCCACGTAATGACTTCTTTTCTGACTACTTCTTTCATCACAGGATTTAGTCTTCATTAGTGTTGCACACTTGCTGCATATCCTTCTTCCATATATATTTTATGCATATAAAGGCAGGATTTATTTTTGTGATATCCGATATTTTCATCCAATTGCTTTCTTCCTTCTCTTTAATACTGCTAATGCCTCTTTTACCTACATATCAGACAAACCTGTAGACAAAATCACAGGTAAAGTATCATCCTTACCACGAAAAGCATACTTCAAATTAGAGGGTAAAGCTTTAAGATTTAGCTTCGGTGCTTCATCTATAGATGCCTTGGGAGAGAGACCAATTGGCCTATTCAACGGCTCAAATTTGGTATTCTAGGTAATTATGCTTGCCAAATCCATAATTTGTACCATTTAAAGTACTTCAACATCACCAAAAAGAACATTACCCATCAATGCTTTCTCAAATGGTTCATTAGACAAAAGAAGGTGGAGCTCAGACTCAAGGTTTATGACTATGATAGAAAATAATTCTTCATATATTACAGATAGCTTCATTTCCTTATACACGTTGAAAACATCGACCATGTCATGAGCTCTCATAGTCATCTGTCCTACAGCTATATCAATCAGTGAGCACCCAGTTTCTAAAAATGAACGTCCCAAAATAAATGGGACTTTTGAATCAACATCAAAATTAAAAATAATGAAGTCTATTAGGAAAATAAGCGATCCCACTTGCAACAATACATCTTCAATAATTCCATCTGGCCAAGTGACCGGTCAGCCAACTACAGAATGACTGTAGTGGGTGTAGGACTACCTAAACCTATCTTTCTGCACCAGGAAGTGGGCATAAATTTATGCTTTCCCCAAGATCACATAAGCCCCGAGCACTAATGGATTGCTCGATTGTGATATGTAGAGTAAAAATTCCTGGATATTTTAGCTCTGTCAAAAATTTATTTTGAATCCTAGATGTGCATTCCTCAGTAAGTGCTACTGTAGCATATTTAGTCAAACGATTCTTGTTCGCCACAATGTCCTTCACATACTTTTCATACTTTGGAATACTCTGAAAAATATCACTGAGAGGAAGATTAATATGAACCTATTTCAAAATATCACTAAACTTCTTGTAACAAGCCTCCTCTTGATGTTTTTGATGCCTTTGTGGGAACGATGGATCATATTTTTCGTCTTAGTTTCCTTGATTTCAGATTTGTCTTCTACAACTTTCTCTTTATCCCTTATTATTTCACCATCAATAGCCTTGTGACTCACCTGCTTAGTTTCTAACTAAGTCAGCTGTAGTTCACTCCGAGTAGTGACTGCATTCATCTATTTTGGATTTAGCTAAGTATCACTAGGTAGACCTCCTTGAGGTCTAGTGTTCTGTGCTCTTTCAATCTGGCCCATTTGAACCTCCAAGTTCTTTGTAATCATCTACTGACTTTTCACATCTGCTACCAACTGTGCTTGCGTAGCCATAATCTGTGTTAGCATCACTTTAATGTTACTAGACTAAGTAGTGGCTTGATTACCCTGAATAAGTTAATATTAATTCTATTGTACTAGCCCCCTATATTGATTGGTATTTTGTGTTTGATTTCCACCCTATGAGAAATTGGGATGATTTCGCCAGTTAAGGTTGTAATTATTACCAAAGTTCTATTATCCTTGACGATTAGCATTCCCAACATAATTAACAGACTTAGGATTAGCCGCACAAGCATGTGCTACATGATCACTAGTTTTGCAAACCTCACACCAAGTATGAGCCTAATAAATTATATTTGTTGGTTTTGGTGTGGGTTGTGTAATTCCTAGATTCATATTGCTAAGCTGTGTAGTTAGTTAATTGGTAGTACAGCAATCTGGGTTGATATAGGTATGAACTAATCAACCTCCAACACACCTGCAACCTTCTTTGGATAACTTCTCGCATCAGCATGCCACTCAAGATTCCCCTGTGAAATCCAATTCAGCAGTGTATATAATACATCATACATCTTTTCTAGAGCTTACACACTTCTTTTGAATCCAAGAGAATCTTGGTGTTTAGATTAAGACCCTCAATGAAAGTATGTACTAACACATCATTAGTATAATGATGATGAAGGAAATTCGTAAGCAAAGCCTTGAATCTTTCTTAAGCTTAGTAAAGATTCTCTTCATCTTTCTGCCTGAAACTCAGAATCTCACTTCTAAAATGTATTGTCTTCTCAGATGGAAAGAATCGAATAAGGAATTTTCAAGCCAGATCTTCCCAAGAACTGATGGAGTTTGGTGGTTCAGCATATAACCACCTCTTTGCTTCCTCCAATAGAGAAAAGGGGAAAAGAGTCAGTCTGACATAATATTAGATACCCCAGCAAGAATATAGGTATCATTGATCTCAAGAAATTTTTGTATGTGTTGGTGTGGGTCCTCGTAAGATAACCAGTGAACTTCCCACTAGTGTGCAAGAGTTGCACAATAGTCTGCTTCAGTTCAAACTGACCACACGTATCTAGCTTATGGATGCAATTAGTAGCATTGTTCATAAGTGGGATTGCCACTTTACGAACAGGTTTTGCTTATGCTCGAGCAGGAGAAGCTGGAAACACCAGAGATAGAGCATCGGAGCATTAGGATCAACATGATCCACTAGATCTACCATTTGAATCTGCTGAATTAGGGAATAAAGTGTTGTTGTTCTTCGCATTTGATGAAATATCTGTTCAGGTTTTGAATACGGCTCAACTAATTCTTTCGCTCTTGCCAGTCCGATACTTCGCTTTTCCTACAAAAGTCAGCAGCTAAGATCAAGTAGTTACACTTAAATTTATTATCAAAAGCCAAAAATTAAAAAAATTACTAATTATTTGAGTCCCCGCTGACGGCACCAAAAACTTATTGCGGTCTATCGCACACATAAATGGACGTGATCGTACAAGTAATATAGAGACTCAAGGAATCTGATATCGTACCCACGAGGACTACTTGATTAGTAATTGACTACTTGATTAGTAATTGACTACTTGATTATTAATTTAATTAACTTCAATTTCGATAATAATGTATTCAAGTGTTTCGGAGTATCAAGATGGTTGTAATAATTTAATGAATAATCTAATAAATAAATGAATAACAAAGTGTGTCAATAGCAACATAAGCAAGGTTGTAAACAATATGAGTGAGTGTTCCATGGTTAAGACACTATTAACAATCTTATAAATCTCTATCCTTATTGTGTTCGTGTTGATTATCGGGTTATTGATTCGCAAAGTTTAGGTTATGATCATGGTATTTCGAACCTCTAATCTTCAACCAAAATAGACAACTGCGACTACATAGTTGAGTGATGACATAATAAGCCATTTAGATGCTTTAAGTTATCTTCCTACAATTGAACCAAACAAGACTCCTAGATATATTCCTATGCTAGTCACTACTTTACCTTCTTTTTTATGTAGAAGAATATGAACTTGTTCCTTAAACTCTTTGATCTATCTCTTAGATTCTCCTTTCGGGTTCACAAAGAAATTATAGATTTATTCTAATGGTGGTTATTCATTAAAACAGTAGAAACAAGAGAATAAGAATAACCCATATGATAAATGTACGTTAACCATTCTAAGAATATCAAAATATAATCATGTTCTTGGCCTCAATCCCAGAACAAGGGTGTTTAGCCACTCGTGTTCAAAATCAACATCAAAAAAATATAATCAATGATACTAAAATTAATGTTGAGCGATGAAAGTTCAAAGAACCCTAAGAGAAGTATTGTATTTGTTTTGGCCTCTGTTGTACGTAAGCCAAAATCCACAATTGATTTGAAGTGTTTCTTTTTATAGTAGGAGATCTTTAGCCGTAATTTTCTTCTCACCATGTTGCGAGTCCTATCGCGGAGGTAAAGGTCCACGATGCGGGATTATCATGGAAGGCTATTAGAATTTGACATCTGGGAATCATCAGCCTCCGCGATGCGAAGGTAGCTCTCCGTGATAAGCTCCGCGACGCGAAGCTATCGCGAACCCTCACTAGATTTTGTCATTTGATGCTTATGCTCCGCTACTTCATTCCATGATTTTCAAATCTTTTTTCCAACTTCTTCATGTCCAGTATGTCACTCCAAATGCTTTCATGATCCACAATCTCCTTATTATTGCATAAAAGCATGTCCAATTTCACCAAAATCAAGCCCTGCAACACTAATCATGCCCATTATCTCAAGAATACATTTTCGCCTCAAACACAATACAATTTACAATTTTTAGCTCGTAGAACAAGTATAAATATGGGTAATTATTGGCACTTGGGCATATAAATACGCCCAAGGTCAGCGTGAGCGGGGTGTTTTAGTTAGCACAAGGAGAGACGTAAGCCTCAAGGGGATGAGGCGTAAGCCTCATATATCTTTCAATTTTTAATTTATAATATAGTAAAATAGTGTCATAAAGAAAAAGTTTTAAACAACTAAAAACATGATTAAACAAGCTTATAGAAAATAAAACTTCTAATCTAATTTTATACATATAAATAAAGAAATGCTATAAGCTATTATGATATGCAATTCAACACTAACACTTGCACTTTCAAATAATAAAAGCATTACATTTTTGTAAAACATATTATTACCGTACTATGCAATTTACATCCCTAAAAGAAATTAAACAATAAACTTTACTAGTCCCCTGATGGTAATTTTGAGGGATAACTATCTAGATTAGAATGAGGATTCAATATTTAATGATAGTTATGATTTCAAATAGTGATTATTTTGAGACGTATGGCAACTAATAAAATATGATAATTTTGAGACGTATGGCAATAATATGAAGATCAATTATAAGTGAGGATGTAAAATTCTACTAATTAAATATTTTTTTAGATAATGTTAAATGATATTCATCCTTATTGTACTTTCAAATAGTAAATATGTAATGCAATGACTTGTTATTTAAGTTATTCTCAAAATTATTATTCATATAGTCAAAAAAAAACTATGAAACATCATTTATTTAATATAGAATTATAAGAGTCAACAATATTAATTAAGGAATTCGACTCATACTTTGCCTAAGATCTGTTAGGTGAGCCCTGAGCGTATGGCGCTAGGCGTGCTTAGGGCGTACAGTCGGCCACTTAAGGCATAAGCCTCACAGGACTAAAGCCTTACTCCTATTCCTCGAGGAATTTTGCCAGTGCCTCACCCTGGGGCGAGCCCCGATGCGATCCTCAAAACTTCCTTTAAAATATTGGTACCAACTAAAATTTTAGCATAAATAAAATAATGTACGCAAAGTTACCTAACTCACAAATATTTTCAAGTAATGTTGGTATTTATTATGAAAATATTCGTTTCTTACTGTTCTAAAGCACTAAGGATCTAAAATTTAATTTGTTTTTCAATATCGCATAATGACATAAATTTATTACAATTTAAAATATAATTTTATTTGTTAGATTGAATTAAATTATACGTGAAATATACTTTATTCAAGAAAGTCAAAACCGACAACGTAGATTTAATAAATTTCCTATATTATTCCTAACTTCTTTATTTTCTTTGGAAGATTTATTAAGAACATGGTTCTTGTACTTCTTTCCTCATTATTCTTGGCACCTGAATTGTTACTTGTGCAATATTATCAATTATTAAAATAATATTAAGTGTCAATTGATACAACAACATATCTAATATATAATTTCACAAAATAGGTTTGAGAATAGTAGAATGTACACAAACTTTACCTCCACTCTCAGAGGTAGAAAGATTATTTCTGACAGAATTTTAAGTATTAATTGATATCTTAAAATTTAAAAATAAAGAAAATAAAAAAAAAATTACTATGGTTAATTAAATTTTGATTTGATCAATTTTAAAATATAAAGAATTTATTTTTATTTTTCACTCAGTGACTGGTACTCGCATTGAAGCCCCGACTAATTCGGATCGCGCACTGCAGGGGGTGGCGCTCCCAACAGAATCTTCTTCATTTTCAAGGCTTAAATTTACGACTTCTTATTAGGGGTGGAACAATCCCAACACTGCACCACTATCCACGTTGATAATCTAAAGACATTCTATTATCAATAATTCAATATACATTAATTGGACTCAAGAATACTTTATTCTTTTTATCAAATTTAATTCAGCAACTCAAAGTTAAATCAAACTTATTTTAATTTAACTATTTAAACTATTTTCTAATGTTTAAATGAAACAAAATACAAACTTGATTCTCTATTTAGATGAAGAGCTGCGATTTTTAAATTTAGGGAATACTCTTAGGACCCGTTTGACCATAGTATTTTGAAAATAAATATTCTGGAGTTAAAAAATATAAAAACTGAAATTAATTTTTTTTTTAAATCAGATTTTTATGAAAATTGATTTATTTACAAAAATAAAAAATTAATTTTTAAAAAAATTAAATTAAAAAATACAAAAAGTGAATTAAAACAATAGTGGAACACCTCTTGAGGTGTTTAGAGGTGTCTTTTCAAAAAACCAAAATAGTGAAAAAGCATTTTAAAATATTTATGGAAAAGAAAATAATCCAAAATAAAGTGAAAATGTATTATGAAATACTGTGAATAATATTTATGACCAAACGCCTACTTAGTTTACTTTAAATTTCAAGCATTCCTAATTCATTTATTTGTCTTTATATTTTTATGCTCTATAAATATTAAAAATAATAATTCAATAAATTATTTTAACTTATTATTTTTGTTTCAATTTAACATATACAAATTTTTTTCTATCATACTAATTTCATTCAATTTTTATTATGTTAAAAAAATAAAATTGGAAAATAATTACTTTATTTAATTTCTAAAATAATAAATAGTTTATATTCACATTAGTTATGTTATGTGTTAAAGTGAAGCAAAAAGTAATTAGATTAAATCTCAAATTAATTTAAAAGAAGAAAAAAAATATAATATTGAACATTACCTTTTGAAAAAAACGCTTCTGTGATAAGGGTGATAATTGATGACCATTTGAATACAAAAGTTGAGTCCACATTTTTACACGTACACATGATGTTTTTGTTATTCTAGTTTGTGATTTTCACGTGTCCATTAGATTTTAGTACAACTTGAATGACTTTTCAGAAATTTAATATAATCTTTGCATTTTGTACAACTGTTTGAAGTTGGATTATGTTGTTAAACTACAAAATCACGGTAATGATATTTTTACCCATGCTCGTCATCCATCCAACAGAATGAAGAAAAGTGTCTTGAAACGATGAAGAAAAAAGTTAATGAAAACTAATGAATATTGTTGGAGATGTGGAAATAAAAACTAATGAATATTGTTGGAGATGTAAAAGAGCTTTTTTGGAATGAGAGTGATGGTAAGATGCTTCTAGAGTTGTCCTCAAAGATTTTTTATATGTCAATTTACCACTTTATCCTTATTGATCAAGCCTAATTTTAGTTTTGCCATTGGTCGCTCCATTGTTCATCTTTCTATATAGTAGTTAAAAAAATAGATAATGCATCTCATGCTATGCACGGGCCCAATATTTTTTTATTTAATAATATTTTATGATATATTGTCAATTAAACATCTTATAAATCTTTTAAAATAAAAAATATAAATATACTTTTTGTATTATGACAAAAAAGAGACAGATTTTTCATATATTATTTTTCTTTTCATTATTTTTATTTATTTATTTATTATTTTTTATTTTCTTGAGATCTTAGTAATATCTCAAAATTCTCAATCACTTTGTAATAATACTTATCAAATTTGACACTTTACATGATAGTTTACAGTATATTAATTTTTTTAATTATATTTATAGTATTATTATATAGGTTTTAAATTTTTTTATTTTATTTTTAAGAAGGTTGTACACCACTAAATTTAAAAAAAATTCAAATAGTCCTAAAAATATTATTTGTAACATAATTTCTTATTAAATTTAAAATATATAGCTATACTTCTTTAGTATTTTCAATTGTTTTAAATGTTTTAGTTCTTTTGTAATAGAAATTATTTATCTTTCATACTTTTTCTCATTTACTTTCTTCATTTATTGAAAGAATTCTTAATTATATATTTATGTATTTTGAATTTATGTAACGTTAAATTTTTAGTGAATCAGAAAAAACATCAAACTAAGTTTGGTCATAGATGAAGCAGTATACTCCTACATAATGATACTTCTCATGCTACATATAAAAAATGATTATATATTTTTCAAAATTTTCTTTCAAATTATTTTCAAGTAGTGTATTAAAGAGGGGTCTTTTCATATACAATTTGAGAGTATTTTAATATTTTATTATCAAAAAATATTTGGAATAAAATTTTATAATCTTTTTGATTGGATAATTGCCAATTAAATGCAACAATTGAAATTCAAAACTTGTTAAAATGATATTAATTTGAAATAGTATAATAAATATTAAATTGTAGATTATTTTATGAATTTCTTTTGGGTTATAGTTAAGGTGAGAAGTGAGAAGTAGTGCATTTTAAAGAAGAGAGAAAAAGATTGAATCAGAAATAGGATCCACAAAAAGATATGGGTTTTAGAGGATGGATTTATATTGTGAAATAACTATAATGCCCTTAATCGTCCCACAACTCACTCTTCTATATAAAATATAAATATAATTATAAATATAAATATAAATATAATTATAAATATAAATATAAATATAAATATAAATATAAATATAAATATAAATATAAATATAAATATAAATATAAATATAAATATAAATATAAATATAAATATAAATATAAATATAAATATAAATATAAATATAAATATAAATATAAATATAAATATAAATATAAATATAAATATAAATATAAATATAAATATAAATATAAATATAAATATAAATATAAATATAAATATAAATATAAATATAAATATAAATATAAATATAAATATAAATATAAATATAAATATAAATATAATATATAAAAAAGATCCTAATTTGATATTATACAGGTGGAACAAACAAAAATCATACTTTGTTTTATGTTACGTGTAAGACGTATTAGCTATTGCTTAGCTCATGAAAGGTAGACGTTGGTCTCGATTTTGAGCCCTGGGTATGGAAAAATTCTTGGTATGGAGCACTTCCCCCCGAATGGGGCCCTACGCGGCGCGAATTCGGATTAGTTGGACTCCAATGCGGGTATCGAACACCGGATGAAAAATAAAAATAAAAAGATAGGTAGGCGTTATTCTTTTTAAAATATGAGTCGACCACCTTCTCTTAATTAGGGTGTGTTTGGTATGAAAAATATTTTATTATTTTTTCATATTTCATTAGATAAATTGAAAAACAAAAAAAAAAGGCAGTCCGGTGCACTAAAGCTACCGCTATGTGCGATGTTCGGGGAAGGGCCCCACCACAAAGGTGTATCGTACGCAGTCTTACCTTGCATTTCTTCTAGAGGCTGTTTCCAAGGCTTGAACCCGTGACCTCCAGGTCACATGGCAACAACTTTATCAGTTACTCCAAGGCTCCCCTTCATAAATTGAAAAACAAGTTGCTGAAAAATAATTTCTTTATTAAAAGTAGAAATAAATGACGTTACATATTTATTGCATTCTCTTACCCATTTAGGGTTCGTTTGATAGGTCGTATTAGGAGAAATAGTCCATGTATTAAGTGTGGTATTAATTAATACTATGTTTGGTAGGATTTTTCACCAATGTATTACTAATATCATGTATTAGTTATACACCCTACATGGTAATATAGGTTGTATTACTAATACATAACATATGGTGGTATTAGTAATATATGGGTTTTAATACCATGGGATTAGTATGTATAAAGACAAGAATATCCCTCAAATTCTTTTAAACATTTTTTGATTTTATTAATTTTATTTTTTATATTTGTACTAATAAATTTATTGAAATAAATTAGTTTACAAATTTTATTATTATTTACAAAAATGTCCTCAAATTTCTTTAATTTTTTTCTAAATCTTTTTCAATTTATTCAATATGAGTTACTTCTTTTCAATTTATCAAAATAAAAATATCCCTCCAAATAATTTAGTTATAAAAAAAACTACTCTATTAACTCAAAAAAATATTTATTGGTCAAAATCCGAAAACAAAGTGCATACACGCTTTAATTTTGTAAATAGGATATACATAAATAAAAATAATTTTTCTACTTAGTTTTAACACTCTATAGAATACAATTTTATTTTAATAATGATTTTAGTGTCTCATCCAAAAGTTATACGTACCTCCCTCCAACTTAAAAACAACACAAAGTGGGAACAACAAGCAAATGATGAACAAACAAAGAAAAGATAGTAAAAATATAATTTTGTAAGTGAATGATTAGATCTTAAAATTCTAAAGTAAAGAATTAGTTATATTGTTAAATTTTTTTATTTAAAAAAGAAGAAGAATAAACTTTTGCAAAAAAAATACACAAAGTTATAATATGTCGAGGGTATTTTTGTAAACAAACAATATTCTTTTTAAATTATAACAATGTTGTTTTCAATATTTTCGGGTATAAGAATCTGTATATAGGCAACAACAACTTCAACACAAGTTCAAGCCTAAGACAAGAACTCTTATAAAGTTCCTTAACACCTTCAACACAAGACTAAAAGTAATCTATCCAAGAAGTGGGTTATTTTTCCGAAATGAGATGAAACAGAAATGTAAAGTCAAGTCCCCCGACTTCACGGAATGTCCTTAAGGAATAATTTCCCTCACTATACCCGAGGTTGTGGAATTTTCCTCCCAGGATAAAATGGCTTTCAATCCGAACAATAGCGGTACCTCAAATTGTTGGATTCCTCGAACTCACTCAACAGCTTAATGATCACACAGAGTTTTGGTATATAAGAAGAGTGTTTTTGCTGTCAAAAATCATGTCTACACCTGAGGAATATATCAAGTATTTATAGCCTTTAATGTGTCCTTTAGGAAAGGATACATTGGTTCAGCAGAAAGGCACATTTTACGTGCAGTCACGTCACCTGCGCCCAGTTTGTGCTGGACCTGCGCCTGATCTACGGCTGTAGGTGACGTTTTACAAATTTCAGTAGCTTCTGCGCTACATCTGCACCCACAGGTCATGTACCTGCACCCGCAGGTCGCCCTACAGCGCGAAACAATGTGCCTTTTACCTCGAAGGGTCGCATCCCTTCGAAATACATTGCGTATGCATTTGCATGGCATCCAAAATGTGCCCGCACTTGGAGTAAAATAAATATATTAGATTTTTGGATTAAAATTTCACTTGTAAAACAAGTTTCAAATAAAATTCATCTAAACAGATAGATCTCGTCGATCGATCAATTGACAAATCTGAAGCCGAGCGAGCGACGATGATGATGGCGCGAGGCACCACCTTGTTCTTGCCTCACTATCCATGTTGAGTTAGTGTTCCTCATTATAAACACTTACAAGTTCCCTTATCCCACCAATGTGGGAGAATTAGTGAACTTTCCAATATAAGAGTACACTTTCCATTTTGGTTACTTTATTTCCCTCCACTATTTTTTTCTTTCATTTTCCATTTACACATACACACATTGAACCCAACAATCCTCCACGTGAATGGGGAATGACTGTCTTTTAAAGAATTTATGGACAAGCATGTGATCATTTAGCAAAGACTAATTGCATCTGGATAAGTAGGTTTCCCTTTGAACTTTCCATAGTGAACATGCATCGGATGCACTCGGTCAATCGGTAGATTTTACATCTTTGAACCGCCAAGATTTAATGTACACCTAGACAACACATGTCACACAACCAGCCTTTTACTGTTTATGGTTCTCACGGTTTTTTTCTTTTCAGCCATGAACACGTCCCGGTTTTATGAGAGCTTAGAGAATAGGCCTTTACTAACATTCTCCTTAAAGCGGCTTTCACTTCGCCCTCACATAGGTGATTTCTAAACGTTCAATACTGTAGATTAAACTATTTGGTTAAATCTGCCAAATTTAGATAATCATTAAAAGACTTTTCACCTTAAGTCTTATCCTTGTTTACTAAGCATTGCCTACATTATGAGAATGGGTTGGGTATTTGATAATGTTGAACCTGCCAGACACAACTTTGTTTTATCTCTTTGAACTTAGATCTTGGGATCTCCATTCTGCTAGGTAGAGTTACCACCATTTTGACTTGTCCTAGGCTTTATAACCATTCTCTTGGATGTTCTTTCCACTCCTTCTCTAGATAGGCCTTCTGTAAGTACATCTGACATATTATTGTAATACCCCATACTTTTTCCTAGCTAATTTCATCCCAAGAATACCTAGTATTATCTTATAAATTGAATAATGACTATTCCATGAGGATTTTTTAAGATTTTCACTTTTTGTCATGTGAGAAACTCAATAAGTTTTCCATCGATATAAGATTCGTCCAAATCCGATAAACAGGTCAGAAGTTACGACTATTTTAAGTTCCCGTCTTAAAACAATGCCATATTAGTCAGTGGCGCACCATGCTACAAGAGAGAATGGCATTTGGTAAATTTTAGTAGGGGTCCTCGATTATGGCGCATCGCACCAGGGCCCAAATTCAGAATTGTCCATTTCCAGTGTCTTAGCGCGATTTTCTCTGCGTCGCGCCAAAGTTCCAGGTTGTAAAAGAAGGGGCAACGCGATGGCTCTGCATCGTGCCATCCTTCAATTTCTCAATTGTCAAAATCCAGTGACACGGCGCGATAGCGCTGCGTCATGCCAAGGGTCCAATTTGGGAAATTTTACTAAAATTAAATGACGCGTCTACGGTTAAAAGGGTCAACTTCCCACCCCTATTTAAGCCCTTTAACACGTTATTCAGCCACTTTTCACCCAAAATACACTCTATTTTCTCAAAAACCTCTCAAGAACAAGCTAGGGTTTTCATAGAAGGTGATTCCAAGAAAGTTTCTCCGTCAATCTTAATAAAATCACGAACTAAGGTATGCGTTGTGTTCATTCATGGACTCCTTTCATCCATGACGCCCAAGAATCTCTTTTCTAAGTTTAAGTTTATGGATTTCTTTATGAATTTCATGTTTGTTTTTTTGTTTATATTGAGAATGATCAATTGAATTCAAATCCATGTTGGGTGATCAATTTTATGTGGAATTGATTATATAGATATATACTCTAGTGAGCCTATGAATAAACCCTAGGATGATGAAATTAGAGATGAATCATGATGATTAATTGTTGTATAATGTTGTCTACATGTGTTGTGCCTACCATGTGTTTGATTAAATGCCTAGATGAAGGAACAATGCCCAACTAGTACGATATCATGAAATCCCCATGTATGTACAAGTTATGCCTATCCCATGTTTTGATGGAATGCTTCTATAAATATATTATGGATTATGATGTTAGTTATATGTTCAAGTAAGTTATGCTTGGTTAGTTTTCCTTCCATCGAGTCCTGGGGGTACTTGTACCCAAAATATTAGCTGTCTGCCTAGAGCCATGTCATGTTTTCATGATACTCTCAGTCAAGCTATGAATCCTTAGAATTCAGACAGTCTTATAACTCAGGAAATCTCCATGATCTCATGAACTCAGTTAGTTGACAGATATCAGTAATATTCCGTCAGTCAACGAAATTCAGTAACTCAGTCCATGTTCAGTTCAGTAAATCATGTTCAGTGTCTATTCAGATGGGAGTAGAAATTAGTACCGAGTGAACCCAAGGATGGGAAATCACCTGTTATATGAGGGTATGGTTCTTAGAAGAAATCCTTGTGTTCCAGAACTATATAGCCAGCATAGGTTGAGACATCATATCCTGTTATATGAGGGTAAATGAGGTGGCTTAGCCTGCTATATGAGGGCTCCCACCATTCTCACCAGAGTTACCTGTTATATTAGGGTCACTCACATGTTGTCCTTACCAGTGACGCGGTATTGACACCCTTCCAATCAGGTCATAGATTGGACCCCAATTCAGCTATAATGCATCATTTGGGGCATGTCCGTTAGATGACTACCTCCCACAGTCTCAGTATCAGTCTTAATAAAAGAACTCAGGTAATTCTTCAGAATTCAGGACTTCCAGATTTAGTCAACTCAGATACAGTACGGAACTCAGCTAGTTCCATCAGATTCAGGATTGTCAGATACAGTCACTCATGTTAACAGTTATATTCAAATTCAGTAATTATGTTATCACAGTATTAGTATCAGTTGTTATGTCTCATGCATGTATTCTCACGCTCATGATAGTTAGTCAGTTATTATTATTGTTCATGCATATGAACCCCATGCATTCATCCTACCTCACATGCATACCAGTACATTCAAAGTACTGACGCATTTGCGCTATGGTGTCTTATACCATAGGTTCAGAGACACGAACTCCAGAGCATCAGTAGATTCCAGATATTAGCAGTCAGAGTTAGCAGTGAGACCTCATTCTTCGAGGACATGATTACTTCCCTATTATCTCATTAATTAGTTTATTAGTTAGAGTGAGTTGGGGACATGTCCCATCAACTCCTTACTCAGACATTTCAGTCAGTTAGAGGCTTTCTAGACTATCATGTTTCAGACTTCAGTATATTCAATTTTGTTTTGGGTATTCTATTACCCCACACAGATATTATATTATTCAGATCATGTTCATTATTGAACCTTATGGCCCTTTAGTGCATGTTTCCGCATTATTATGTCATATTATGCAGTGTACAGGTACAGATATCAGTCATGGGTTAGCTTGTGGTCCATCGGGGTCATGAGCATCGTGTAGCATTTTGGGTACCAGATTTGGGGCATTACAAACTTGGTATCAGATCTTAAGGTTCAATAGAGTCCTAGGAAGTTTGAAAGTCGCATCTAGTAGAGTCTTGTACATGGGTGTGTTGCGTGCCACATTTATGTACCAGAGGCTATAAGATGTTTTAGGAATAGTTTCCCCACTTTCAGTATTCATGTCATGCCAGTGAGCATAATCTCAAGTCAATCTCTCCGTCTAATCTGTTCTCCCTTTCTTCTACAGAACATGCCTCCTAAAAGAAAAAATGAAAATCAGTCAGCCCCTTAGCTCGAAAATCCTTTGGGTAAACATGTTTCTCATGCAGAGTTCCGAGCTGTATTCACTACTCTTGCTAACTCAGTTCCGGCTCAGAATATATTACCAGCTATCATTTCGGCCAATCCAGTGGCCAATTCAGCTACATCCAGGATTCGATATTTCACCCGAATGAATCCTTCATCCTTTCTCGGGTCTAAGACAGATGAGGACCCTTAGGAATTCCTAGATCAGATGTAGAAGGTTACATACATAATGGGGGTTACTTCTAGTGAGAGTACTGAGCTAGCTGCATAGCAGTTGCAGGATGTAGCTCATACTTGGTTCAAATAGTGGAAGTCAAAGAGGTCAGATGATGTAGGTCCTATAGAGTGGGAGGAGTTTGTTACTGCATTCTTAGACAGATTCTTTCCCCAAGAGCTTAGAGAGGCTAAGGTGCTAGAATTCATCAACCTCAGGAAGGGAAATATGATGGTGAAAGAGTATTCTCCTAATTTTACTCAATTAGCCAAATATGCCCCTCGTGTGGTTACAGACAGCAGGGCCATGATGAGTAAGTTCGCTTTAGGGGTGAATAATAGTGTGGTTAATGAGTGTAGATCCACCATGCTGAATAGTGACATGACTTTAGCCAGGCTCATGACTCATGCTCAGCAGATAGAGGAGCAGAAGATTAAGATGAGAGAGAAGCAAAATAAGAGAGCGAAGACAGGTAGTTTCAACTTTGCTTAGCCTAAGTCAGAAGGAGGAAACCATTGTCAATTTTGTCCTAAGTCATTAGTTCAAGCTTCTTCTTCATCTAGTGCTCTAGTTCCTAAGTTCAGAGAGGGTAACAAAGATAGAGCGCCAGGCTCTAAGTCCCAGGGCAGTGTTAGCAGTGCCCACACCTATCCTCTTTGCCATACTTTTGGCAAGCACCATCAGGGTATTTACAAAGTTGGCAGTGGTATTTGCTTCAAATGTGGCAAGCCGGGACATAAAGTCAGAGACTATCCTCGGCCAGGTCCTCAGGGTCAACAGAATAGCTCCTCAGCTCAGTCCAATCGCCCAAATCAGCAGGGTGCAACCTCCAGTGTTATTAGTGGGCAACGCCCAAATCATCTCTATGATCTTCAGTTCCGACAAGATCAGGAAAATTCTCCTGATGTGGTTACCTGTACGTTACAATTCTTTCATGTGCATGTTTACGCTTTGCTAGATCCAGGACCTTCTTTGTCTTTTGTCAATCCTTATATAGCAGTCGATTTTGGAGTCAGTCCTGAAATTCTAACAGAGCCCTTTTCAGTCTCTACCCCAGTGGGTAAAACCATTATTGCCCGATGGGTATACAGGAACTGCCCGGTTATGATATTTTAGAAAGTCACTTCAGCAGACTTAGTCGAATTAGAGATAACTGATTTTGATATTATTCTCGGCATGGATTAGCTTTATTCTTTCTATGCCAAAGTCGACTGCAGAAACAGAATAGTCCAGTTTCAGTTTCCGAATGAACCCGTCCTTGAGTGGAAGGGTAGTACTTCAGCGTTCAGAGGTCAACTTGTTTCCTACCTTCGGGCACAGAAAATGATATCTAAATTATGTGTCTATCATTTTGTTCAAGTTAAGGACACTAGTTCAGAAACTCCCAGCCTTGAATCAGTTCCAGTTGTAGGTGAATATTCAGATGTCTTTCCCGAAGATCTTCTAGGAATTCCTTCTAAAAGGAAAATAGACTTCGGCATTGATCATCTTCCAGATACTCAGCCTATATCTATTCCTCCATATAGAATGGCACCAGCAGAACTCAGAGAACTGAAAGACTAATTGAAGGATCTCTTAGATAAGGGATTCATCAGGACCAGCGTTTCCCCGTGGAGCGCTCCAGTATTATTTGTGCGCAAGAAAGACGGTCTTATTAGGATTTTTGTAGACTATCGTCAACTTAATAAGGTAACGGTCAAGAACAAGTATCCTCTTCCCAGAATTGATGACTTGTTTGACTAACTTCAGGGTGCCAGTTATTTCTCTAAGATAGACCTCAGATCCGGCTATCATGAGCTCAGAGTTAGAGAATGTGACATTCTGAAAACAGCTTTTCGTACTCAGTATGGTCATTTTGAATTCTGAGTTATGTCATTTGGTCTTACCAATGCCCCAGCAGCTTTTATGGACTTGATGAACCATGTGTTCAAGCAGTACTTGGATATGTTCGTCATAGTCTTCATAGATGATATTCTAGTCTATTCCCGCAGTGAGCGTGATCATGCAGACCATCTCAGAACAGAACTTCAGACTCTCAGAGATCATCAGTTATTCGCCAAATTCAGTAAGCGCGAATTTTGGCTAAGGTCAGTAGCATTCCTTAGTCATATCATTTCTGGTGATGGCATTAGAGTGGATCCTCAAAAGACCAAAGCAGTAAGAAACTGGCCTCGCCCTGTCTCTCCGTCAGATATCAGGAATTTCTTGGGTTTGGTTGGCTGTTACAGATGGTTTGTTGAGGGATTTTCTTTTATTGCATCCCCTATGTCCAGATTAACTCAGAAGAAAGTCAAGTTTCAGTGGTCAGATCCTTAAGAGAAGAGTTTTCAGGAGTTGAAGACTCGACTCACCTCAGCTCCAGTATTAACTCTTCTAGATGGTCCAGATGGTTTCGTAGTGTATTATGATGCATCCAGAGTAGGTTTGGGTTGTGTCCTCATGCAGTATGGTAAGGTCATAGCCTACGCCTCCATACAACTCAAACTCCATTATCCTACTCATGATCTTAAGTTAGCAACCGTAGTCTTTACCTTAAAAATTTAAAGGAATTATCTATACGGTGTTTATGTAGATGTGTTCACTGATCCTAAAATTCTTCAGTATGTCCTTACTCAGAAAGATCTCAATCTTCATTAGAGAAGGTGGTTAGAGCTCTTGAAAGATTATGACATGAGTGTTCTTTATCATCCAGGTGATGATAGGCGTATTTACACGCCTAAAGTACTATAATTTACCCATATTTTAGCTAAGTTTTGAGGACAAAATATATAATTCATGTACTTTTAGTCCTTTTTCCTGTAAGTGAGCTAACAAACGTGATTAGCAAGTTTTCAGGTATAAATGATGAAGATTTCAGCATTTATGGATAACTTGACGCCCAAGGAAGATTCACGAAAGAAGGAAAGGAGAGCTTGGACGCCTAGGGACTAAAAGTGACGCATGGAAAACCTGTCCCGGGCAAAAACAGCAATTCTAAAGACTTTGGGGATCAGCAGTAACTTATTAGGATTAGGATAAGTACGCAGTATCCTAGTAGGATTAGGATAAGCACACAGTAGCCTAGTAGGAATAGGATATGGGTGTTATAAATACCCTATTGTGCTGAACTTTTTATTCATTCACTCATTAATTCATTCAACCCTTACAATTCAACTCATTCACCCTATTTTCTATTCAATTCTATTTTCTTCGACATTTAGTACTATTCACGTTACTTTCTGACAGAGAAAGCACGGCCCTTGTGACCAACGTGAGATCATGATGATGTTTATTGTGATCTCCGTTGCAATCATGAGTAGCTAAACTTCTTTGTTGGGGTAATGGAAGCCTTATGAGATACTATCTATTGCTATGAGTTTGTGAATTCGTGACACGTATGTTGCTTATATCATTATTCTCTTCATCTTAATGCAAATTCTTGTGGTTGCAAACGCATAGAATACGCCAGTATAGCATTAACTTGTTCGAAAGAAAAGTTATATGTCTGGAAAAGAGATAATGTCAAGGTAATAGGGCACCAACCCCTGTTAAAAAGTTAGTGCCGCAACTGGATTAACCTCTTGGAGAGTTAGTACCGTTAGACACGTTTTAAGCTCGAAAGAGTTAAAGTGAAATAATCCTTGATGGTCGAAAGACGCCTAGATTTACCATAGAATACAACTCTCTATAAGCACATGCATGTCTGAATTTCGCATAACTCATAGCCAATAGAGAAGTATAACTCATAAGGTGAACATAACCCTAACTCTCAATTCTCATTGGTTAAACATCTTACTAAACATTCTTTCTTTTTACTTTGCTATTTTCTGTTTTTACTCTATTATTTTGTTTACTTTATTGCACGCTACAAAATCCCCCCTTTTTCGAGACTTGCACCAAAAGTCTAATAATCTTTGCTTACTTAGTGACCAAGTATTCTCTGTGGGATCGATACCCAACCCAGTTGGGTTATATATTTGACGACGACCGCTTACACTTTTACGAGAGCTGTAGTTTGAGCGTTATCAAAAATTGGCGCCGTTGCCGGGGAATACGGTTGTTAACTAAGTCCGTGATAATTACTAGACCCTTTGGTCAAAGTTTCTTGTACTTTACTTTTAGTTTTTGTTTTTGTTTTCTGCAGGTTTTTATTCAGTGCATGCCCCATACTCGAAGTTCTGGTCAACCGTTATTACCTATCAATCCTGAACCACAACGTATTGGCAGAATGGAGGCACAACACAAAATCGAAAGGATGGTTGCTCAATAGGAGCAGGCTAAACTAGCTGCACTGGCAGCTGCTCAAGTGCATCAACAGAATATTGATAACCCAGATGAGGTGGCAGCGCCTGTGAACAGGAGAGATCGTCAAGCTAGAATGAGACCTGACCGCCGAGCTGTGCAGGCTCCTTTTGATGATGATGATGACGATCTTGATGGGGCTGGTGCCACAGGGGCTATTACTCATCCGCCCTTGGCTCCCGGAGCCAAGTTCAATATCACTAGCACCATGATTCAGCTATTGCAGCTCAAGGGATTATTTGGTGGACTTGCAGGCGATGATCCGAATATGCATCTGATTAATTTTATCTCAACATGCAAGGCGTTTGACAATCCAGGAGTTGGACAGAATGCAATTCGGTTGCGCTTATTTCCATTGTCTCTATCTGGGGAGGCAACTCTATGGTTGAATGGGCTAACTCCTGATTCTATTACTAATTGAAGGCAACTGAAAGACGCTTTCCTAGAAAAAATCTTTCCGCCATCCAAGAGAGCACAGTTGAGAGATGAGATCAGCAATTTTCGACAGCTTCCAACTGAAGCTCTCCGCGAAACATGGGAGAGGTTCAAGAAGAAGCTTATGCGGTGCCCAAATCATCAGATGACCAACATCTACTTGATGGGGATATTATACAGGGCTTTGAACTCAGTGACTAAGCCAGTGGTTGATAATGCTGCAGGTGGGTCATTCATGGACCTTACTTTTCTTGAGGCAAGTGATATGCTAGATCGTATGACAAAGCAGAGTAGAGCTTGGCATACTAGGGATTCTGAGGTAGCAAGATCTACCGTATCTGTTGGCATGACTGCAGAGCAGAGGCGTAGACAAGAGGAATGTGATCAAGATATGGCGCACATAAAAACGTAGATGGATCTTCTTACCAAGCATTTATTATCAGGGAAGACCAAAAAAGTCAAAGCAGTTGCGTCAAAAGGAAGAGACGAATCCGATTCAGAGGAAGAAGCCAACTACTTGAATAATCAGGGGGGTTTCTGAGGCAATGCCCAAGGAAACCAAGGTTGGATCTATTATGCTAAATCTGGATACAAGGACCGCGATCAAGGTAGTTGGAAAAACAATACCGACAAGAGTGGTTTGTATGTTCCTCCTGGAAGACGTGACGCCGCTGTATCTGGTTCTGGAAATATGTCCATGAAAGATATGATGGCTAAGCTGCTGAAAGGAGTAGAGGAAACCAGCACAGGAGTAACTGAGGTAATAAATAATCTGTCCTTAATGAAGCAATTGGTTGAATCGTATTCCACTTCAATAAAACAGCTGGAGCAACAATTGAGTCAATTATCTGTGGCATTCAACCAAAGAAAGGTTGGAACACTACCCAGCGATACGGTGCAAAACCCAAGGAACGACAGATCATGCATGGCTATTACTACCCGGAGTGGTAAAGTATTGGAAAATCCATCCAAAGGCAAGCAAGTGGTTGATGATATAGCAGAGAATGTTGATGAAGCAGAGTTTGAAGATGTCGTAGAAGATGAAGTGAGTGCCCATGATGTTACACCTAGACGTCACCAGCCTGAAAAAAGTGATAATCAGAAGCAAGATAAAAAGAAAGTGGTGGAGAAAACGATTCCTCTTCCACCACCACCTTTTCCTCAGAGACTGAAGAAAAAGGCTGACTACATTCCTGAAAAGGTTGATAATCGGAAGCAAGATAAAAAGGAAGTGGTGGAGAAAACAATTCCCCTTCCAACACCACCTTTTCCGCAGAGACTGAAGAAGAAAGTTGATGATACCAGGTTCAGTAAATTCATGACTATGTTGAAGAAGATGACTATTAATGTTTCTTTGGTGGAAGCACTAGAGCAGATGCCCGGATACGCTAAATTCATGAAGGACCTTTTAACAAAGAAGCGGGCAGTAAGCTATGAGCCGGCAGATAATATTCATCATTGCAGTGCAATTGCCACAAGGTCCTTAGTACAGAAGAAGGCAGACCCTGGTGCTTTCACTATTCCTTGCACGGTTGGATCTATGAATTTTGCTAAGGCATTGTGCGATTTGGGAGCTAGCATCAATTTGATGCCACTATCCATCTACAGAAAGTTGGGGTTGGGCGACCCTACACCAACCAATATGCGGCTCGTGATGGCAGATAGGTCGGTAAAACGACCTGTGGGTATCTTGAATGATGTGTTGGTGAAGGTTTCCACCTTCATCTTTCCTGCAGACTTTGTGATTTTGGATTTCGAGGTGGATTCTGAAGTTCCCATAATCTTGGGACATCCTTTCCTTGCAACAGGAAGTGTGCTTATTGACATGAGAGCTAATGATCTTTTATTTTGGTTGAATGACGAAGTGATCCACTTTGATATATGCAAAGCAATGAAGCAGCCCAGCGATATGAATGTGTTCTCCGTAGCTGATGTTCATTATGAGGATAAGAAAGCATTATCTGTAGAGAAACAGCTTACTGTTGAGCCATTGTCTACTGCGCTGCTGAATGTTGAGCATGAGGATGATGAAGATTATAAAGAAACTATGTGTGCTCTAACAGAAATAAGGTCCTATTCTCATACTCCTAAGCAGCCGGACCTTGATCTTAAGAATCAACCGTCACTAACAGCGAAGACTTCCATTGAAGAGCCCCCAGTGCTAGAATCAAAAGAGCTCCCCAATTATCTAAGGTATGCGTTCTTGGGAAGTGGTAATACACTTCCGGTGAGTGTGGCAGATGATTTAAGTGAACAACACGTAGAGGCTCTCATCTCTACTCTGAAGAGATACAAGAGAGTTATGGGTTGGACTATTGATGATATAATTGGTATCCCTCCTGGGATATGTATGCACAAGAGTCATATCGAAGAAGATTGCATACCTACAAGTAAGCATCAGCGTCGTCTGAATCCATTCAGAAAATGATGCCCCATCTATCTCGATGAAGTCTAAGTAATCGAGATAGCTATGTCGTGCCGCGACAATAAATCAAGCGCTTGGTGGGAGGCAACCCATCGTTTTTAATTGTTTTGTTTTCTTAAGATTTTGTCGAGCCACGACCAAAACTAAGGTGCTTGGTGGGAGGCAACCCATCGTTCTAATCGTTTTTGTTGTTTTTGAGTAAGTGTAGGTGCAAGAGGTATAAAGGAGGAGATTGGTTTCAAATCTTGATTTGGAAGAATTGCATGTTCAAGGTGGTAAGTTACGATTGAAGAAGCAAAAGGCTATGGGTTAGGCATTGCCTATGAAAATATAGGCAAAGAACAAGGCAAGGCCTATGTAAATCTAGGCCACGAACAAGGCAAGGCCTATACTATGGCCTAAGCTCTCGGAATCTAGTGTGCCATAGCATAGGAGCCGCCCATGCCTAAGTGTGCCATAGCATAGGCGCCGCCTATGCAAAAGTATTTTGTCTCTGAATCTCATGTGCCATGGCATAGGCGCCGCCTATGCCTAACAATGCCATGGCATAGGCGCCGCCTATGCTCAACAATGCTTTGCAAAAGGCGCCGCCTATGCCAAGCATAGGCAAAGCATTAGGCGCCGCCTATGCCAAGCATAGGCAAAGCATTAGGCGCCTCCTATGCCAAGCATAGGCAAAGCATTAGGCGCCTCCTATGGTCACTTTTGGTCTCCAAATCCGATTTTAAATGGGTCAAAACCCGACCCAAGCTTGCCCTATAAATAGAACCTTAGTCTTAGAACAAAAATACATTGCAACATCACCCTAGGCGCCGCCTACCTCTCCAAAATCTCTCAAAAAATTTCCTTTTGCTCTTTTACTTTGCAAGAACATCTTCCGAGGCCATCAACCAAGTAAGTACTTCTTTGTTCTTCTTTTATATTCCGTAAGTACTACACTACTACGCCTATAATGAATTGTTAAATCTTGAATTAGTATTGGTGATTTGAATGTGGTTAATTTGTTGTGATACATCTCGTTGAGTGAAAGAATACGTGTGGGTGTTCTTGATTTTGTTCCGACTTGTATTTGATTGTTATACACTGTCATACTTTTGCGGAGTTGACATGGTGAAGTTAATTGCATAATCTTCAAAATTGAATGCTTGAATGTTTGAATGACTCATTCATCGAGATAAAGATCATGATTGAATACAAGCATGAGACGTTGTGATTATTTCTATGCCATAACTTGATACGATCTCTATGAAGTAGTCTTGTTCAAAAAGTGCATTAGTCCAAACATGAAAGTATGATCAAGATTACATGAAATAGAGTTGGAAAACATAGTTAAGACCACATAAAAGTATGACTGTGCTGAACATATGGTTGGAACATATCGCCCAAATGTATGACGATGAAGTCTGAGTAGTCGACATCACTCACTTAATTAGTCTGTGCCAACAACTTAAGTGTGGGGTGGTGCCATTACTGTTTGTTTATCAATTGAATCTTCTGAGATGAAGCTAACATGACTCTATTAGGATCTCAGGTAGAATGGTCTCAAAAGAACGACAAGAAAAACAAAAAGTATCCACCTCACAGAAAGGTTAGGAAAGCGGAAGAAAAGAGCAAGTTGAATCCTCCTCGCTACAAATACCTCAACGCACTTTTGGATTAAGTGGGGTACAATTTGAAGAATCTCTGAGGATGACGACTCTGATGATGATTCCGACGTAGGGGGTATGACCCCAGACATAGAAGAAGAGTCCGACTAATCAGGTTCTTCTTATTTATTTTCCACTGAGGGTAGTGTATCCCGTCTAAGTGTGGGGTGCTGGTATTTGCATGCTATACTTCTTTATCTATATTTGTATTTATTTATGTTTGGTTGTTTGATTTAGTTAGTAGTTAGTAGAACTTTTTTTTTTCATGAAATTGTTCTGATAGGCGGCATGGTATTATGACAAGAGTTTGTGCTAAAATCATTACTGTTGAGACGTTTAGGCTCTAAGTGTGACTCACTGTGTGATAAGAGTGTGGTTTAATTCCTTCATCTGTTGGGTCAAGAGTCTATACTACTCCCAATAAAGTTGACCATGTGCCTTGTGTGTGTGAGGTTATAGTATATTCTGTGTTTGTGGCTGATGCTAGAACTTGCCTGGTGTGTGTGTGAAGCGAAATAAAGAATGAGAGTTTAGGAGATGATTTAGGCATTTCTTTGGCAACCTGTGATTGTTTACCCTCGTTTTACCTACCCGTGGACATTATCTTAGCTAACCCCTTTTGAGCCTTTAAGCCATTTTCTTGGACAGCCTCATATGTAAGCCTATCCATTTTTTCAAGACCATAATTTGATCCAAATTCCTAAGCGCTTTAAATTGTAAAGTCATGTGACAAAATAAAAGGAAATTGGGAGAGAGTGATGCCTTAAAGTGAATTGGTACTTGAATTTGTTATGAAAAAAAATGGCTATTATAGAGGTGTGTTATAAAAAGAAAAAAAAATGATGAATGAAAAATGAAATGAAAAAAAAAAAAAAATACAAAGTTGATTCTATTGAATAACAAAAGAGGTGAGAAGGGGTGGTAGATAAAAGAAAGGTAGCAGGGTTGATTAAAAGAGAGTGTTAATGGCATAATATGATGTATTAAAGCGCTTAGGAACATAGTCACTATTTCTGGCCAAAATAGTCCTACCCGTCCGTTAGCCTACATTACAACCTGTAAAAGACCTATTTGATCCTAAGCTTAACATTCTGATATTAGTAGAGCATTACACTAAGGGCAAGCCTATGGTCATCAGTTGCAACATATGAATTCTTTGTGAGAGTGAGAGCAAGGATAATCTTATACTCATGTTCTGAAAAATGCAATACTTGTGAGTGATTATGGGTAATATCTTATGTGAGACACACATGGTTGATGAGTTTTGGGTAGTCTTGTATGATTCTTTGCGCCTTAACTTGTGGATACGAATTAACCATCATCACGAGTCTATGTTGGAGGTTGAATTATTTCTAATAGTGATTAGAAAACTACTCTTTGTTTATAATTATCGTGCCTGTCTTGATGAAAATTTTGTGTTGTTACTGTGAAACCCTAAGTAGATGTTTAGATGGACATGATATTTTGTTCGAGGACGAACAAAGCTTTAAGTGTGGGGTGTTGATGATAGGCGTATTTACACGCCTAAAGTACTATAATTTACCCATATTTTAGCTAAGTTTTGAGGACAAAATATATAATTCATGCACTTTTAGTCCTTTTTCCTGTAAGTGAGCTAACAAACATGATTAGCAAGTTTTCAGGTATAAATGATGAAGATTTCAGCATTTTATGGATAACTTGATGCCCAAGGAAGCTTCACGAAAGAAGGAAAGGAGAGCTTGGACGCCTAGGGACTAAAAGTGACGCATGGAAAACCTTTCCCGGGCAAAAACAACAATTCTAAAGACTTTGGGGATCAGCAGTAACTTATTAGGATTAGGATAAGTATGCAGTATCCTAGTAGGATTAGGATAAGTGCACAGTAGCCTAGTAGGAATAGGATATGGGTGTTATAAATACCCTATTGTGCTGAACTTTTTATTCATTCACTCATTAATTCATTCAACCCTTACAATTCAACTCATTCACCCTATTTTCTATTCAATTCTATTTTCTTCGACATTTAGTACTATTCACGTTACTTTCTGACAGAGAAAGCACGGCTCTTGTGACCAACGTGAGATCATGATGATGTTTATTGTGATCTCCGTTGCAATCATGAGTAGCTAAACTTCTCTGTTGGGGTTATGAAAGCCTTATGAGATACTATCTATTGCTATGAGTTTGTGAATTCGTGACACGTATGCTGCTTATATCATTATTCTCTTCATCTTAATGCAAATTCTTGTGGTTGCAAACGCATAGAATACGCCAGTATAGCATTAACTTGTTCGAAAGAAAAGTTATATGTCTGGAAAAGAGATAATGTCAAGGTAATAGGGCACCAACCCCTGTTAAAAAGTTAGTGCGGTAACTGGATTAACCTCTTGGAGAGTTTGTACCTCTAGACACGCTTTAAGCTCGAAAGAGTTAAAGTGAAATAATCCTTGATGGTCGAAAGACGCCTGGATTTACCATAGAATACAACTCTCTATAAGCACATGCATGTCTGAATTCCGCATAACTCATAGCCAATAGAGAAGTATAACTCATAAGGTGGACATAACCCCAACTCTCAATTATCATTGGTTAAACATCTTACTAAACATTCTTTCTTTTTACTTTGCTATTTTCTGTTTTTACTCTATTATTTTGTTTACATTATTACACGCTACAAAATCCCTCCTTTTTCGAGGCTTGCACCAAAAGTCTAATAATCTTTGCTTACTTAGTGACCAAGTATTCTCTGTGGGATCGATACCCAACCCAGTTGGGTTATATATTTGACAACGACCGCTTACACTCTTACGAGAGCTGTAGTTTGAGCGTTATCACCAGGCAAGGCCAATGTAGTGTCCGATGCTCTCAGTGGACTATCCATGGGTAGTGTTTCTCATGTTTGGGATAGTAAGAAGAAGTTAGCTCAGGAAGTACATCAGGTTCCCAGACTAGGCGTTCACTTAGTCGATATAGATGAGGGTGATATATGGGTTCAGAGTAGTTCAGAATCATCTCTAGTTTCTGAGGTGAAAGAAAAGCAAGATAGAGATCCCAGCCTTGTCAAGTTGAAAGAGTCAGTCAAGGATCATAAAGTAGAGGTTTTATCCCAAGGAGGAGATGGTGTTTTACGTTGTCAAGGTCATCTCTGTGTTCCAGGTGTAGATGACTTAAGGCAGAGAATTCTTGCTGAAGCGCATGGTGTGAGATACTCTATTCATCCAGAGGCAGTAAGATGTACCGTGACTTGCGAGAAATCTATTGGTAGAGTGGGATGAAGAGAGACATAGCAGATTTTGTGGATAAGTGTTCTACATGTCAGCAAGTTAAGATAGAGCATCAGAAGCCTAGTGGGTCCATGCAGGAGTTCAGTATTCCTACTTGGAAGTGGAAGTTATGAACATGGACTTCGTGATGGGTTTGCCTTGAACTCGTCATCAGCATGATTCAGTCTGGGTCATTATAGACAGAATGACCAAATCAACTCATTTTCTTCCAGTTCATACCTCTTATTCAATCGACGATTACGCCAAACTCTACGCTAAGGGGTTGGTCAGATTGCACGGTGTTCTATTGTCCATACCCAGTTCACCTCTTATTTCTAAAAAGTATTCCAAAAGGGTCTGGGTACCCAAGTTTATCTCAGTACAACCTTTCATGCTCAGACAGATGGTCAAGCAGAAAGGACCATTCAGAAGTTAGAAGATATGCTAAGGGCGTGTGCAATCGATTTCAAGGGAAGTTGGGATGAGTACTTACCTTTGATTGAGTTTGCATACAACAACAACTATCATTCAGTATTTAGATGGCTCCATTCGAACCTCTAAATGGTAGGAGATGTAGGTCTCCAATTGGTTGGTTCAAAGTTAGTGAGGCCTCAGTCATAGGTCCTGACTTTGAATTCAACGCCTTAGAAAAAGTCCAGTTGATTAGAGAAAGACTTCGGGCTGCTCAGAGCCGACAGAAGTCTTATGCATATGTTCGTAGAAAATATCTCGAGTTCGAGAGTGGTGACTATGTCTATCTAAAGATCTCTCCCATGAAGGGAGTGAAGCGGTTTGAAAAGAAAGGGAAACTTAGTCCCCGATATATCGGTCCCTTCAAGATTCTCAGTCGATTCGGCAAGGTAGCTTATGAGCTCGAATTGCCTTCAGATCTAGCCTCAGTTCATCCAGTCTTTCATGTCTCTTTGCCTAAGAAGTGTATAGGTGACCCATCAGTTGTAGTCCCTATTCAGAGCATTGATGCTCATAACACTCTCTCTTATGAAGAGATTCCAGTCGAAATCTTAGACTATCAGACTCGTAGATTAAGGAACAAAGAAGTCCCTCTAGTTAAGGTTCTTTGGCGAAATCAATCCATCAAGGGAGCTACTTGGGAAGCAGAGGCAGACATGAGTACCAAGTAACCTCACCTCTTCTTCGCCAACTCAGATCAAGATCAAGGTAACAGTTCTCCATAAACTTACTCAATTTTATGTTTGGTGTTCATCACAAACTTGGTATGCAGCTTCATGCTCATGTTCCCATTAGAAACTTGGTATCAAGTACCATTTCATATTCAGTTATGCACTCATGTATCAGTTCAGTTATGTAATTATGCATCAGATATGCATTCTAATTGTGAGAAACTTAGTTCTTCAGAACACTCAGTCATGTATTCATGAATCAGTTACACATGCATCAAATATGCATGTTCAGTATTATATGTTCATCTTGTTAGTCATGTAAGTCATGAGATCATATTCCAGCTATTCATGTTCAGCATATACGTCAGTTGTCTTTTCTTCCCTCTCAGTCGGTCTCATTCGAGGATGAATGTTCTCAAGGGGGTGATATTGTAATAACCCATACTTTTTCAAAGCTAATTTCATCCCAAGAATGTCTAGTATTATCTTCTAAATTTAATGATGACTATTCTATGAGGAATTTTTAAGATTTTCACTTTTTGTCATGTGGGAAACTCAATAAGCTTTCCATCGATATAAGATTCGCCAAAATTTGATAATCGGGTTAGAAGTTACGACTATTTCAAGTTCCCATCATAAAACAGCACCATATTAGTCAGTGGCATGCCACGCCACAAGAGGGAATGGCATTTGGCAAATTCCAGTAGGGGTCCATGATTATGGCACGTCGCGCCAGGGTCCAAATTCATAATTGTCCTTTTCCAGTGTCTTTCAGCGATTTCCTCCACGTCGCGCCAAAGTTCCAGGTCACAAAATAAGGGGAAACATGATGGCTTTGCACCGCGCCATCCCTCAATTTCCCAATTGTAAAAATCCAGTGACATAGTGCGATAGCGCCGCCTCGCGCCAAGGGTCCAATTCAGGAAATTTTACTGAAATTAAATAACGCGTCCAGGGTTTAAAGGTTCAACTTTCCACCCCTATTTAAGCCCTTCAACACGTGATTCAGCCACTTTTCACCTAAAATACACTCTCTTTTCTCAAAAACCTCTTAAGAACAAGCTAGGGTTTTTATAGAAGATCTAATTCCAAGAAAGTTTCTCCGTCAATCTTCATGAAATCACGAACTAAGGTATGCGTAGTGTTCATTCATGGACTCCTTTCATCCATGAAGCCCAAGAATCTCTTTTCTAAGTTTAAGTTTATGGATTTCTTTATGAAATTCATGTTGGGTTTGTTTTCTTTATGTTGAGAATGATCAATTGAATTCAAATCCATGTTGGGTGATCAATTTTATGTGGAATTGATTTGTATAGATGTATATTCATATGAACCTATGAATAAACCCTAGGATGATGAAATTATAGATGAATCATGATGATTAATTGTCGTATAATGTTGTCTACATGTGTTTTGTCTACCATGTGTTTGATTAAATGCCTAGATGAAGGAACAATTTCCAACTAGTACGATATCATGAAATCCTCATGTATGTACAAGTTATGCCTATCCCATTTTTTGATGGAATGCTTCTATAAATGTATTATGGATTATGATGTTATTTATATGTTCAAGTAAGTTATGCTTGGTCAGTTTTCCTTCCATCGATTCCTGGGGGTACTTGTACCCAAAATGTTAGCTGTGTGCCTAGAGCCTTGTCATGTTTTCACGATACTCTCTATCAAGCTATGAATCCTTAGACTTTAGATAGTCTTATGACTCAGGAAATCTACATAATCTCATGAACTCGGTCAGTTGATAGATATCAGTAACATTCAGTCAGTCAACGGAATTCAGTAACTCAGTCCATGTTCAGTTCAGTAAATCATGTTCAGTGTCTATTCAGATAGGAGTAGAAATTAGCACCGAGTGAACCCAAGGATGGGAACTCACCTGTTATATGAGGGTGTGATTCTTAGAAGCAATCCTTGCATTCCAGAACTATGTAGCCAGCATAGGTTGAGACATCATATCCTTCTATATGAGTGTAGATGAGGTGGCTTAGCCTGCTATATGAGGGTTCCCACCATTCTCAGCAGAGTTATCTATTATATTAGGGTCACTCACATGTTGTCCTTACCAGTGACACGGTATTGACACCCTTCCAATCAGGGCATAGATTGGACCCCAATTCATCTATAATGCATTATTTGGGGCATGTCGGTTAGATGACTACCTCCCACAGTCTCAGCATCAGTTTCAGTAAAAGAACTCAGATAGTTCTTCAAAGTTCAGGACTTTCAGATACAGTCAACTCAGATACAGTAGGAACTCAGCTAGTTCCATCAGATTCAGGACTGTCAGATATAGACACTCATGTTATCAGTTATATTTAGATTTAGTAATTATGTTATCATAGTATTAGTGTCAGTTGTTATGTCTCATGCATGTATTCTCATGCTCATGATAGTTAACCAATTATTATTATTGTTCATGCATATGAACCCCATGCATTCAGCCTACCTCACAAGCATACCAGTACATTCAAAGTATTGACGCATTTGTGCTATGGTGTCTTATACCATAGGTTCAGAGACACGATCTCCAGAGCATCAGTAGATTCCAGATATCAGCAGTTAGAGTTAGTAGTGAGTCCTCATTTTTCGAGGACATCATTACTTCCCTATTATCTCATTAATTAGTTTATTAGTTGGAGTTAGTTGGGGACATGTCCCATCAACTCCTTACTCAGACAGTTCAGTCAGTTAGAGGCTTTCTAGACTATCATATTTTATACTTCAGTATGTTCAGTTTTTTTTGGGTATTATATTACTCCACACAGATATTATATCAATCAGATCATGTTCAGTATTGAACCTTATGGTCCTTTAGTGCATGTTTCTGCATTATTATGTCATATTATGCAGTGTACAGGGACAAATATCAGTCATGGGTTAGCTTTGGTCCTTCGGGGTCATGAGCATCGTGTAGCGTTCTGGGTACCAGATTTGGGGCGTTACAGTTATCCTTTGACTTCACAGAGTCAATAGTGATAATTCCACTAGAGAGAAGTTCTCTAATGGTATTATGTCTTTGTCTTATATGATGAGATTTACCATATTACATCATGCTCCCTGCCCTACCTATTGCCGTTTGTCTATCATAGTGTATACATATTGGTGCCACTAGTTTGGGCCAATAAGGAATATCTTCCAAGAAATTTTGGAGCCATTCTGCTTCTTCACAAGCTTTATCCAATGTGATAAATTCAGATTCCATTGTAGAGCAAGAAATACAAGTCTGATTGGATGATTTCCAAGAGACCGCTCCTCCACCAATAGTAAATATGATATGTGAGCTGATGCTAACACATTTGAAGCTTTTAACTCTGAATAATTGCAAGGTCTTAAGCAACTTTTGTTGTTTTTGATTGCTTTTAATGTGTTAATGCAGATACAAGTGATCGGGGAGGAAACCAAAGGAAAGAAGAATAAATCAGCTGAAATCTGGTGTAAATAAGCTGAAGTATAGCTGACGTCAATTTTTAAGCGCTATCATACATGGGACAGGCTGTCAAAGTTGCCGCCAAGCTTAGACAGAACCTGAGAAACTGAGATGAAATGTGACGACATTTAGGACGGGCCGTCAAATATGTGACATGGCATCAAAATTGTCGTCAACCAGA
This sequence comes from Capsicum pubescens, assembly GCA_030864215.1. Classification (NCBI taxonomy): domain Eukaryota; kingdom Viridiplantae; phylum Streptophyta; class Magnoliopsida; order Solanales; family Solanaceae; genus Capsicum; species Capsicum pubescens. Next base: position 245,552,590 of record CM061544.1, on the reverse strand, counting down.
AGCAGAGAATACTGATTTCCAGTGAAGTTGTGACGGTAGTTGTCACGCGCCGTCAAGAATTTTGACACACCGTCAGGTTTGCCGTCTGAAGAGTCAGAAGATAAAAATTCACTCAAACCTTTGACGACATCTCGCATACGTTGTCAGACATCTAACACGCCGTCAAGATCGTCGTCGTCCAATCCGAAGAGAAAACTGAAACTTTAATTTTATTTCCATAATTAGGTTGAAGTATTTAAGGCATAGTTTATGGTTTTCTAATTAATTTCGAATTTGTCTTAAGTTACGGCTATAAATAGCGGCCTTTAGGGTTTCATAAAAAAAGGGACTGGGGGAAGTTTAGGGGCGGCAAAAAAAAAGTGAGAGAAACCTCTCATTTAGGGTTCCTAACATTCTTGTAAATATCTTTCATTTGAAGATTGATTACGGGTATGAATTATTACTTATTCTTGATTATGAATTCAATACATATTGTTCATTTTTGTATCATGAATAGCTAATTTTCTTTACTTGAGTTATGGGAACCTTGATGTGAATACTAATTTGGGTTGTGAATCTAATTTATATCCATGAGAAATTGATGTTGTATAAACCTTTCTTTATTTTAATGATCTTTCTTGGCTGCAACTTAGTAGAGTCATCACTATAACATCACTTTTCCGAGAGAAAAGTGTTTGTTAGGTTACTTCAATGAAATAATTACTTGTCCGAGAGGAAAGTGCTTGTCGAGCAATGTAACAATCTCTTTTAGTTGCAACTTGAAAGGTGAGCCCAAGAACATCACTTTTCCGAGAGAAAAGTGTATGTGGGAAAAGAAAGAGTTTACATGGATTTAAAAGATTTTAATATTTAGTTTAATGGCAAATGCCTTAACCGGATTTGCCTACATGAGAACATAGTTGAATAGCAAACATATCCTTTAAGTTCGAGAGAATTAACGGATGCACTACCTACTGAGGTCGAGAGACGAATGGGTAAATAATAGGATTCAACTCTTCTTGCAATTGAAATATCAATTGGAACTCTAAAATGATTTACAACCCGATCTGTTTGAGCATCTTGGTAACCATAACTCTAGTTTCCCATAACATTGTTAAATTGAAGTGTTTATTAACTTGTGTTCAACCATTAAAACCCCCCATTTTTATCTTTTCATAATATTTGTTTAAATTCAACTTGTAGCTATAGTTTCAAATTAGTTTAATCGCCATTCACATTATTCCTCGTGGATTCGACCCCGACTCCAAAGTTGGGTTTTTATATTGACAACGATCGCCTACACCCATTTAAGAGTATAATTTGAGTGTTATCAAAATACATATCCACTTGTCGATTTTACTTCGTTCGATCCATTGATCCAATTTGCATCACTATATCCTTCAAGTACTGCGGGATATTTATTATAATGCAAGGCATAGTCTTGAGTATGTTTAAGATACCCCGAAACTTTTTTCATTGCCATCCAATGAGTTTTGTTGGGATTACTCGTGTACCGACTCAACTTACTAATAGCGCATGCTATGTCTGGTCATGTAAAATTCATTATATACATTAAACATTCCAATATTCTTGTGTACTCCAATTGTGAGTCACTTTCACCTTTATTTTTTCGAAGTACAAAGCTCACATCCAATGGAGTCTTGGCAATACCAAATTCCATATACTTGAATTTTACAAGTACATTTTTGATATAAAGAGACTGTGACAATGCCAACCCTTGTGGAGTTCTATGGATTCTTATTCCTAAGATCGCATCCGCAACTCCAAGGTCTTTCATATCAAACTTGCTCTCAAGCATTCATTTCATTGCATTTATGTCAAAGATGTCTCTACTGATGATCAACATATTATCCACATATAAACAAACAATGACTTGGTGATTCGGAGTGTCTTTAATGTAAGCACATTTATCACATTCATTTATCTTGAACCCGTTTTCCAAAATAGTTTGGTCAAACTTTGCATGCCATTGTTTAGGTGCTTTCTTTAGTCCATACAGCGACTTAATAAGTTTACACACATTGTTCTCTTTTCCTAGAACCACAAAACCCTTAGGTTATTCCATGTAAATTTCTTTCTCCAATTCTCTATTTAGGAATGTTGTTTTCACATCCATTTGATGGATTTCAAGACCATATACCGCCGCCAAGGTAATTAACATTTGAATTGACATTATCCTTGTTACTGGCGAGTATGTATCAAAGTAATCAAGGCCTTCTTTCTGTTTGAAGCCTTTTACCACAAATCATGCCTTGTATTTGTCAATAGTACCATCCGCTTTCATTTTCCTTTTGAAGATCTATTTAGAACCTAAAGGTTTATTTCATGGAGGAAGATCAACCAATTCCCACTATGGTTGCTTAAGATTGAATCAATCTCACTATTTACTGCCTCTTTCCAAAAGGATAAATCTGAAGATGTCATCGCTTCCTTAAATGTTTGAGGCTCATTTTCTAAGAGAAATGTTACAAAATTCGATCCAAATGAAGTTGAAGTTCTTTGACATGTACTACATCTTGGATTCTCATCATTATGTACATTCTCACTTGGTTCATCTCGAGGTCATTTAGACCCCCCACCAGACTATTCATGTCTAGTTTTATACAGATAAATGTTTTCAAAGAATTCAGTGTTATCTGATTCAATTATCGTATTTTCATTAATATCCAAATGTTTGGATTTATGAACCAAAAACCAACATGCTTTACTACTTTTAGCATATCCTATGAATACACAGTCCACCGCCTTAGGTCCTATCTTAATCCTTTTAGGCATAGAAACTTGGACTTTCGCTAAATACCCCCACACTTTCAAATATTTCAAGTTGGGTTTCTTTCCTTTCCATTTTTCATAAGAAATTGATTGTGTCTTACTATGAGGAAATCTATTGAGTATTCGGTTGGTTGTAAGGATAGACTCCCCCCACAAGCTTTGCGGTAAACCTTAACTTATAAGTAAGGCATTCATTATTTCCTTCAAAGTTTGGTTTTTTCTTTCCGCAATTCTATTAGATTAAGGTGAAAATGGGGTCGTAGTTTGATGGACAATTCTATTCTCTACACATATTTCAGTGAAGGGAGATTCATATTCTCCGCCCCTATCACTTCTTATATTTTTTATCTTTTTTTCTAACTGATTTTCAACTTTTGTTTTGTATTGCCTAAACGCATCTATTGCTTCATCCTTACTATTTAGAAAGTAGACATAACAATATCTAGTACAATCATCAATAAAAGTTATGAAATACTTTTTCCCACCACGTGATGGTGTTGACTTCATATCACAAATGTCAGTGTGGATTAAGTCTAAGGGATTGGAATTTCTTTCAACGGACTTATACGGATGCTTAGCATACTTTGATTCCACACAAGTTTGACACTTTAATTTATTGCACTCAAAGTTTGACAAAACTTCTAAGTTAATAAGTTTTTGTAATGTTTTGTAATTAACATGGCCTAATCGTTCATGCCACAAATCTTAAGACTCAAGAAAGTAAGAAGAAATTAAACTTTTATTGATTTCAACATTCATTACATTCATTTTGAATAGGCCCTCATTGAGGTAGCCTTTTCCTACATACACTTCTCCTTTTCTAAGTATAATTTTTCCGAAAATAAATACATATTTGAATCCATTTTTGTCAAGAAGTGAAACAGAAATTAAGTTCTTCCGTAGCTCCGGAACATACGAGACATTGTTAAGTGTCAACACTTTGCCGGAAGTCATCTTCAAGCACACTTTTCCTATTCCTTCTACTTTTGCAGTAGCGGAGTTTGCCAGGTAGATATTTTCTTCTACTTGAGCCAGAGTGAACGTCGAAAACAACTCCTTATTAGCACAAACATGGCGGGTGGCACCAGAATCTATCCACTATTCGCGACGATTTCGCACTAAGTTGCATTCGAAAAGCATAGCACACAGATCATTCATTTCTTTCTGATAACGCTCAATCTACAGCTCTCGTAGGAGTGTAAAGCGGTCGTTTGTCAAATATAGAACCCAACCTGGGTTGGGTATCGATCCCATAGGGAATAGCTTGGTCAACAAGTAAGCAACGATTACTTGACTTTTAGTGCAAGTCTCGTAAGAAGGGGGAATTGTATTGTGAAAGTAATGTAACCAAAATAAGAGAGTAAAGTAGAAAATAGCAAAGTAAAAGAACGAATGTTTTGTAATACGTAAAAAATGAGAATTGAGGAGTTGAGGTTATGTCCACCTTCTGAGTTATACGTCTCTATTGACTATGAGTGTGTTGAATTCATACATGCATGTACTTATAGAGAATTGTATTCGATGGTAAATCCAGGCGTCTTTCGACCTATTCGAGGATTATTTCACTTTAACTCTTTCGAGCTTAAAGCGTATCTAACGGTACGAATTCTCCAAGAGGTTAATCCAGTTACGGCACTAACTTTTTAATAGGGGATGGGACCCTACTACCTTGACATTATCTATTTTCCAGACAGATAACCTTTCTTTCGAACAAGTTAAATGTTATACTGGCGTATTCTTGCGTTTGCAACCACAAAGAATTTAGATTAAGATGAAGAGAATAATGATATAAGCAACATACGTGTCACGAACTCACAAACTCACAGTAATAGATAGTATCTCATTCGGCTTCCATAACCCCAACAGAGAAGTTTAGTTACCCATGAGTGCGAAGGAAATCACAATTGACATTGTTGTTATACCACAATAAAGATTTCACGTTTTTAATGGTGTGGTAGAGTTAGGCGTGAATTCCTTAGCAAGGTAACATTTCTCTTGTTGCGGAATTTAAGAATAGAAGAAGAAAAATAGAATTAATGGAAAATGATTGTTTAGAACTAGAATGTCTTAGAATTGAATGTAAGAAGATGTAAGAAGATGTAAGAAGATGATGTAAGAAGATGTAAGAAGATGTAAGAAGATGATGTAAGAATATGTAAGAAGATGTAAGAAGATGTAAGGAGATGTTTAGCAAGATAGGGTATTTATAATACCCATATCCTATTCTTACTAAGCTAATGAAATGCTTAACCAAATCCTACTAAGCTAATGAAATACTTAACCCAATTGTACTAGGTTAATGTATCATTATCCTAATCCTAATAAGCTAATGAAATACTTAACCCAATTGTACTAGGTTAATGTATCATTATCCTAATCCTAATAAGTTATTCCTAGTCCCCAAAGTCTTCAGAAATGTTGTTTTAGCCCGGGACAGATTTTCCATGCGCCATCTTTAGTCCTTGACGTCCAAGATTGGCTTTTCTCCTTTCGTGAAGCTTTCTTTGGCATCAAGTTATCCATAAAATTCTGAATTCTGCATCATTTATACCTGAAACTTTGCTAATCATGTTCGTTAGCTCACTTACAGGAAAAAGGACTAAAAGTGCATAAAATATATAATTTGTTCTCAAAACTAGGCTAAAATATGGGCAAAATATAGTTCTATAGGCGTGTAAATTCGCCTATCATCAACACCCCACACTTAAAGCTTTGTTCGTCCTCGAACAAAATATCATGTCCCTCTAAACATCAACTTAGGGTTTCACAGCAACAACATAAAATATTCGTCAAGACAAGCACAACAATTATCAACAAAGAGTAGTTTTCCGATCATTAGTAGAGACCATTTAGCCTCCAACATAGACTCGTGATGGTGGTCAACTCATATTCAAAAGTTAAGGCACAAAGAATCATACACAACTACCCAAAACTCATCAACCATGTGTGTCTCACAATATATTACCCATAATCACTCACAAGTATAGCATATTTTTCTAACATGGGTATCAAAATATCCTTGCTCTCACTCTCACAAAGAATTCATATGCAGCAACTGATGACCATAGGCTTTCCCTTAGTGTAATGCTCCACTAAATGTCAGAATGCTAAGCTTAGAATCAAATAGGTCTTTTGATGGTTGTAATGTAGGCTAAGGGACGGGTAGGACTATTTTGGCCAGAAATAGTGACTATGTTCCTAAGCGCTTTAATACATCACATTGTGTCATTAACACTTTTCTTTCTAACAACCTTTCTTTCATTTATTCTACCACTTTTTTTCTCCTCTTTTGTTTTTCGATTTTAAACATGACTAACTTTTCAGTTTTTTCTTCCTTTTTCTTTTCATAACATACCTCTTATGATAGCACTTCTTTTTCATAAAAATTTCAAGCACCAATGCATTCTAAATCATCATACTCACCCAATTTCCTCTTATTTTGTCACATGACTTTACACTTTAAAGCACTTAGGAATTTGGATCAAATTATGGTTTTGAAAAAAAATGGATTAGGCTTACATATGAGGTTGTTAAAGAAAATAGGCTAAAGGCTCAAAAGGGTTAACTAGGATAATGTCCATGGGTAGGTAAAAATGAAGGTAAACAAATATAGGTTGCCAAAGAAATGCCTAAATCATCTCCTAAACTTACACTCCATATTTTCGCTTTACATACATACCAGGCAAGTTCTAGCATCAGCCACAAGCACAGAATATACTATTAGCTCATACACACAAGGCACATGGTCGACTTTATTGGGAGTAGTATAGACTCTTGACCCAACAGATGAAGGAATTAAACCAAACAATATCACATAGTGAGTCACAATTAGAGCCTAAACGTCTCAATAGTCATGATTTTAGCACAAACTCTTGTCATAATCTCATGCTGCCTATTAGAATAATTTCATGCGAAGCTAAGTTAAAAAAATTTAACTACTAAAAAAACAATTAACTACTAACAAAACAAACAAACATAAATAAATGCAAATATGGATAGAGAAGTATAGCATGCAAATACCAGCACCCCACACTTAGACGGGACACACTGTCCTCAGTGGAAAATAAATAAGAAGAACCTGGTTAGTCGGACTCATCCTCTATGTCTGGGGTCATACCCCTTGCATCGGAATCATCATCATAGTCGTCATCCTCAGAAGTTCCTCATAAGTATCCCACTTAATTCCCAGAGTGAGTCGAGGTATTTGCAGCGAGTAGGGTTCTCCTTGCTCTTTTCGGCCTCTTTTCTTGCCTTTTTGTGAAGTGGTAGCCTTATCTTTGCCTTGTCTTGCTTTGGGTGCCATTGTACCTGAGACTTAAAACAATGTTCATGTTAGCATCATCTCGATGGATACAATCTATAAACAAGCAGTAGTGGCACCACCCCACACTTAGTTTGTTGGTACAGACTAGTGAAGTAAAAGTGATCGATTACTCAGACTTCATCGACATACGTTTTAGGGGCTATATTCCAACAAGAAATTCAGATATGTAACACTTCTTGCAATCTTTGCAATACTTTCATGTTAGGTATATCAAGACTTCTACATAGGGATTACATCATGGTATAGTTTCTATCAATAATCACAATCTCCTATGTCGGTAGGCAACTATAAGTCTTATTCCGATGAGCGAGACATCCCAACATGTAAGTATTCAAGTGACAAGAGTATGCAATGTTCATGACTATAGCAATTCCGCAAGTAGTATGACAATACATCAAAATCGAATTGAAGTCGGAAACAAGTTAAGATCATCCTAACGTATATGTTCACTCACTTGGTTGTGTATCAACAATTCAAACACATTCACATCACCAATATTTCTTCAAGATGTAGCAATTCATAATAGACATAGCAACGTAGCACTTACGAAAAATAGATGAAGAACAAAAGAGTACTTACGTGATTGAAGCCTTTGGAGATGTTCTTGTGAAGTGGGAGAGCAAAAAGAAAAGTTTTGAGATGATTTGGAGAGTATGTGCGGCGCCTAGGTCAAGTTTTCAATGTGTTTTTGTTTCAAGACTAAGTCTCCTTTATATAGGAAAAGAATGGGTCAGGTTTTGACCCATTTAAAATCGGTTTTGGAGACAAAAAGTGACCATAGGCGGTGCCTAATGCTTTGCCTAGTTGAGCAGAATGCCATAGCATAGGTCATGCATTTTGCCAAGCATTTGGTGAGCATAGGCGGCGCCTTTTGCAAAGTATTTGGTGAGCATAGGCGGCGCCTTTTGCAAAGCATTTGGTGAGCATAGGCGGCGCCTTTAGCATGGCATATGAGATTCAGAGACAAAAGGCATTAGCATAGGCGGCGCCTATGCTATGGCATACTTGAGCATGGGCGGCGCCTATGCTATAGCACACTAGATTCCGAGACCTTGGGCTATAGTATAGGCTTTGCCTTGTTCGTGGCCTAGTTTTACCTAGGCCTAGCCTTGCTCGATGCCTATTTTGTCATGAGCAATGCTCAATCCATAGCCTTATGCATCTTAATTCCTAACTTACCACCTTTACCATACCATACGTCCAAATCGCATCTGAAATCGATCTCCTTGTTTTATACCTCTTGCACCTACATTCGCTCAAAACCAATGAAAACAATTAGTACGATGGGTTGCCTCCCATCAAGCGCCTTAGTTTTGGTCGTGGCACGACTCTTATTTTTGGATTTTTATTTATCAAAAACGAAACACGTACTAGAATGAGAGAAAGACAAAAAAATGAAAAATGATAAACGATGGGTTGCCTCCTATCTAGCGCTTGATTTATTGTCGCGTCACGACATAGCTACCTCGAGTACTTAGACTTCGTCGAGATAGATGGTGGATCATTTTCTGAATGGATTCAGACGATAATGAGGCTTACTTGTAGGCATGCAATCTTCTTCGAGATGACCCTTGTACATGCCTATCCCAGGAGGGATACCAATTATATCATCAATAGTCCAACCCATAGCTCTCATGTATCTCTTCAGAGCAGAGATGAGAGCCTCTACGTGCTGTTTACTTAAATCATCCGCACTCACCGGAAGTATATTTATACTTTCCAAGAACACATACCTTAGATAATCGGGGAGCTCTTTCGATTCTAGCATTGGTGGCTCTTCAAGGGAAGTCTTCGCTGTTGGTGACGGTTGATTCTTAAGATCACGGTCCGGTTGCTTAGGAGTATGGGAATAGGACTCTATTTCTGTTAGAACACCCATAAGTTCTTCATAATCTTCATCGTCCTCATGCTCAACATTCAGTGGCGCAGCATACAATGGCTCAACAGTAAGCTGTTTCTCTACAGATAATGCTTTCTTATCCTCATGATGAACATCAGCTACAGAGAACACATTCATATCGCTGGGCTGCCTCATTGCTTTGCATATATCAAAGCGGACCACTTCGTCATTCAACCAAAATAAAAGCTCATTAGCTCTCATGTCAATAAGCACACTTCCTGTTGCAAGGAAAGGACATCCCAAGATTATGGGAACTTCAGAGTCCACCTCTCAATCCAAAATCACAAAGTCTGCAGGAAAAATAAAGGTAGACACCTTCACCAACACATCATTCAAGATACCCACAGGTCGTTTTACTGACCAATCCGTCATCACGAGCCGCATATTGGTTGGTGTAGGGTCGCCCAACCCCAACTTTCTGTAGATGGATAGTGGCATCAAATTGATGCTAGCTCCCAAATCACACAATGCCTTAGCAAAATTCATAGATCCAACCGTGCAAGGAATAGTGAAAGCACCAGGGTCTGCCTTTTTCTATACTAAGGACCTTGTGGCAATTGCACTGCAATGATGAATATTATCTGTCGGCTCATAAGATACTGCCCGCTTCTTTGTTAAAAGGTCCTTCATGAATTTAGCGTATCCGGACATTTGTTCTAGTGCCTCCACCAACGGAACATTAATGGTCAGCTGTTTTAACATTGCCATGAATTTACTGAACCTTGTATCATCCGCCTGCTTCTTCAATCTTTGAGGAAAAGGTGGTGGTGGATAGGGAAGTGTTCTCTCCACAGCTTTCTTCTCCTCTTGCTTCCGTATTTTGGTCTTTTCAAGCTTCAAAGTACTAGGGGTGACGTCATGGACGTCATGGTCAGCTTCTATGGCGTCATCATCTTCCTTATGTTCGGCCACTTGCTTGCGTTGGGATGAATTTGCCAGCACCTTACCACTCCTGGTGGTAATATCCATGCATGATCCATCGTTCCTTGGATTTTGCACAGTATTGCTAGGTAAAGTGTCAGCCTTTCTTTGATTGAGTGCTGCTGAAAGTTGGCTCAATTGCTGCTCTATTTGCTTGAATGAAGTGGAATGTGAATCAACTAATTGCTTCATAGAGGACAAATCATTTATTACCTCCGTTACTCCCGCGCTAGTTGTTTCCACTCCTTTCAGTAGTTTAGCCATCATGTCTTCCATACTTCCAGAACTAGATGTGGTGGCGTCACATCTTCCAGGGGGAACATACAAACCACTTTTGTCATTCTTGTTCTTCCAACTAACTTGGTCCTTGTTTCCATATTTATCATAATAGTTCCGACCTTGGTTTCCTTGGGTATTACCTCGAAAACCCCCCTGATTGTTTAAGTAGTTGGCTTCTTCTTCCGAATCAGATTCGTCTCTTCTTTTTAACGCAATGGCTTTGACTTTTTTTGGTCTTCCCTGATAATAGATGCTTTGTAAGAAGATCCACTTGTGTTTTCATGTGCGTCATATCTTGATCACATTCTTCTTCTCGTCTCCTTTGGTCTGCAGTTATGCCAATAGAAAAAGTGGGGCTTGCTACCACAGAATCCCTGGTATGCCAAGCTCTACTTTGCTTCGTCATACGATCTAGCATATTGCTTGCTTGACCAAAGGTGAGATCCATAAAGGATCCTCCAGCCGCATTATCCACCACTGGTTTAGTTATTGAATTCAGGGCTCTATATAATATCTCCATTAGGTGAACATTAGTCATATGATGGTTTGGGCACCTCGCTAGCTTTGTCTTGAACCTCTCCCATGTTTCATGAAGAGCTTCAGTGGGAAGCTGACGAAAGTTGCTGATTTCATCTCTCAATTGTGCTCTTTTGGATGGCGTAAAGAATCTTTCTAGGAAAGCGTCTCTCAATTGCCTCCAATTTGTAATAGAATCAGGAGTCAGCCCATTCAACCATAGAGTTGCCTCCCCAGACAGAGACAATGGAAATAAGCGTAACCGAATTGCATTCTGACCAACTCCAGGATTGTCAAACGACTTGCATGTAGAAATAAAGTTGATGAGATGCATATTCGGATCATCGCCTGCTATTCCACCAAATAATCCCTTGAGTTGCAATAACTGAATCATGGTGCTTGTGATGTTGAACTTGGCTCCGGGTGCTAATGGTGGGGGAATAATAGCTCCTGTGGCTCCGGCTCCATCAAGATCATCATCATCATCGTCGAAAGCTGGTTGCATGGGTTGGCGATCATACCTAAACCGAGCTTGTCGACCTCTTCTGTTGGCAGGTGTTGTGATTTCAGCATCATGCCTTGGGTTTAGTAACTCGTCATCACCTAAATCCTCATCGTCAGGGTTTGTTGCTCGCCCAGGGTTATCAATATTCTGTTGATGCACTTGAGCGGCGGCTAGCGTAGCTAGTCTCGCCTGTTCCTGTTGAGCAGCCATCCTTTCAATTGCGTGTTGTGCCTCCATTCTGCGAATACATTGTGGTTCAGGATTGATAGGTAATAACGGTTGACCAGAACTTCGGGTATGGGGCATGCACTGAATAAAAACCTGCAGTAAACAAAAACAAAAACTAAAAGTAAAAGTACGAGAATCTTTGACCAAAGGGTCTAGTAATTATTACGAACTTAATTGACACTTGTATTCCCCGGTAGCGGCGCCAATTTTTGATAACGCTCAATCTACAGCTCTCGTAGGAGTGTAAAGCGGTCATTTGTCAAATATAGAACCCAACCTGGGTTGGGTATCGATCCCACAGGGAATAGCTTGGTCAACAAGTAAGCAACGATTACTAGACTTTTAGTGCAAGTCTCGTAAGAAGGGGGGAATTGTATTGTGAAAGTAATGTAACCAAAATAAGAGAGTAAAGCAGAAAATAGCAAAGTAAAAGAACGAATGTTTTGTAATATGTAAACAATGAGAATTGAGGAGTTGGGGTTATGTCCACCTTCTGAGTTATACGTCTCTATTGACTATGAGTGTGTTGAATTCAGACATGCATGTGCTTATAGAGAATTGTATTCGATGGTAAATCCAGGCGTCTTTCGACCTATTCGAGGATTATTTCACTTTAACTCTTTCGAGCTTAAAGCGTATCTAACGGTACGAATTCTCCAAGAGGTTAATCCAGTTACGGCACTAACTTTTTAATAGGGGATGGGACCCTACTACCTTGACATTATCTCTTTTCCAGACAGATAACCTTTCTTTCGAACAAATTAAATGTTATACTGGCGTATTCTTGCGTTTGCAACCACAAAGAATTTAGATTAAGATGAAGAGAATAATGATATAAGCAACATACGTGTCACGAACTCACAAACTCACAGCAATAGATAGTATCTCATTCGGCTTCCATAACCCCAACAGAGAAGTTTAGTTACCCATGAGTGCGAAGGAAATCACAATTGACATTGTTGTTATACCACAATAAAGATTTCACGTTTGTAATGGTGTGGTAGGCGTTAGGCGTGAATTCCTTAGCAAGGTAACGTTTCTCTTGTTGTGGAATTTAAGAATAGAAGAAGAAAAATAGAATTAATGGAAGAATGATTGTTTAGAACTAGAATGTCTTAGAATTAAATGTAAGAAGATGTAAGAAGATGTAAGAAGATGATGTAAGAAGATGTAAGAAGATGATGTAAGAAGATGTAAGAAGATGTAAGAAGATGTAAGAAGATGTTTAGAAAGATAGGGTATTTATAATACCCATATCCTATTCCTACTAAGCTAATGAAATGCTTAACCAAATCCTACTAAGCTAATGAAATACTTAACCCAATTGTACTAGGTTAATGTATCATTATCCTAATCCTAATAAGCTAATGAAATACTTAACCCAATTGTACTAGGTTAATGTATCATTATCCTAATCCTAATAAGTTACTGCTAGTCCCCAAAGTCTTCAGAAATGTTGTTTTAGCCCGGGAAAGATTTTCCATGCGCCATTTTTAGTCCTTGGCATCCAAGATTGGCTTTTCTCCTTTCGTGAAGCTTTCTTTGGCGTCAAGTTATCCATAAAATTCTGAATTCTGCATCATTTATACCTGAAACTTTGCTAATCATGTTCGTTAGCTCACTTACAGGAAAAAGGACTAAAAGTGCATAAAATATATAATTTGTTCTCAAAACTAGGCTAAAATATGGGCAAAATATAGTGCTATAGGCGTGTAAATTCGCCTATCATCACTTTCTTAGACTCAGACAGATTTTCTTGGTCCTTCTTCTTCCCTTTCTTCGGGGTACGACAATCCATAGACTTGTTGCTAGTCTTGCCACAGTTGAAGCACTTTCCCTTGAATTTCTTCTTGGGTTAATTTCTTTTATTTCCAGTTTTTTTCGTTTTTTAGAGTTATTTTGGTCATCTTCTACATTGTTTGCTCCATTCATTGCATAATTGCCTCTTGACCTTCTTTCCACAGCCTTATTATCTTCTTCAATGCGCAGCCTTACAATCAAATCTTCAATGGAAATTTCCTTACGTTTGTGTTTTAAATAGTTCTTGAAGTCCTTCCACATAGGAGGTAGCTTCTCTATTATTTTTGCGTCTTGAAATGTTTCATTCGCGATCAAACCTACAATAAAGGTTATGTGAATACTAAGAACATGTTTAAACTATTCAACAAAGGTATTTGTTAAAATCATACCTTCCGCAGGGAGATCATGGATGATCACTTGCAGTTCCTACACTTGGGAAACAACAGACTTGTTGTTTATTATTTTATACTCCAGGAATCTTTCAATGAAGAACTTTTTAGTTCCGGCATCCTCAGTCTTGTACTTTCATTCTAGCGCTCCCCATAACTCTTTTGTTGTCTTTGTTCCACTATACACATTATAGAGATCATCTTGGAGACCACTCAAGATGTAGTTCCTACAAAGGAAATCTAAGTGTTTCCAAGCCTCTACAATCATAAATCGCTCTTGTTCAAAGGTTCCCTCAGGCATCTCCGGAGCTTCCTCAAATGTGAACCTTTGAAGACAAAGAGTGGTGAGGTAGAAGAACATTTTTGGCTGCCACCTCTTGAAGTCAATACCCCGTTTTCGGGTTTCTCTGCTGGTGTTATTGTCGGCGGAGCATTCGTACGACTTATTGTGGCAATACTAGTTGCCCCCACAGTTATCGCAGCATCTTGCACTTGACTATCGTTAGTCATTTTCCTGTCACAACAAGATAGTACCTTTAGTATATCAAATACTTATTAGAAAGTTGCAGCAACTTTAAACACCTCTTGTTTCTAGTTTAACGATGAAGTTTTTATGACTTTCAATCGTCAACCGAGTGATCTTTAACTTGTGATGAAGATCTTATGTATTCAATCACTAGTTAAGTTCAAACGGAGTAGAAAGCTTAAAGCTTTAATCTCCAAAAATCAAGTAATACAGATTCTGAAAGGTTATTCCTTAAGGTTGTTGTTTTCAATATTTTTGGGAACAAAAATCTGTATATAGGCAACAGCAACTTCAACACAAGTTCAAGTCTAAGACAAGAACACTTATGAAGCTCCTTAACACCTTCAACACAAGATTAAAAGTAATTTATCCAAGAAATGGGTTATTTTTCAGAAATGAGATAAAACAGAAATGTAAAGATACACAGAGTGTCCTTAAGGAATAATTCCCCTCACTGTACCCGAGGTTGTGGAATCTTCCTCCCAGGATAAAATAACTTTCAATCCGAACAATAGTGGTACCTCAAATTATTGGATTCTTCGAACTCACTCAACAACTTAATAATCACACAGAGTTTTTGTATAGAAGAAGAGTGTTTTTGTTGTAAACAATTATGTCTATACCTGAGGAATATATCAGGTATTTATAGTCTTTAATGTGTCCTTTCGAAAAGGATGCATTGGTTCAGCAGAAAGGCACATTTTCAGTACAGTCACGTCACCTGCACCCAGTCTGTGCTAGACCTGTGCCTGATCTGCTGCCGCAGGTGACGTTTTGCAAATTTCAGTAGCTTCTGCGCTACATCTGCGCCCATAGGTCGCGTACCTGCGTTGCATCTGCGCCCGCAGGTCACCCTACAGTGCAAAACAGTGTGCCTTTTACCTCGAAGGGTTGCATCCCTTCGAGTTGCGTTACGTATGTGTTTGCATGGCGTCCGAAATACGCTCGCACTTGGAGGAAAATAATTATATCAGATTTTTGGATTAAAAATTCACTTGTAAAACAAGTTTCAAATAAAATTCATCTAAAATAATAGATCTCATCGATCGATTATTTGCCAAATTCAAATTCGAAGCCGAGCAACGACGATGACGGCGGTACGAGGCACCACCTGTTCTTGCCTCACTATCCATGTGGAGTTAGTGTTCCTCATTATAAACACTTACAAGTTTCTTCTCCTACCAATGTGGGAGAATTAGTGAACTTTTCAATATAAGAGTACACGTTCCATTTTGGTTACTCTATTTCCCTCCATTATTTATCCCCTCCATTTTTCATTCACACACGCACACACATAGAACCCAACAAACAATACATATTGCTTTTAATACATCAAACCAAACACTGTATAAAAAATAATCCCAGTATTACTAATTTCAGTATTACTAATTCCTGCACTACTAATCTTAGTATTACTAATACAACATATTCAGTATTATCTTATACACTCTACCAAACGAGTCCTTAGTGCTCCCAACCCCTACCCCTTGACCATCCCACTGTCACCACCTCAGTTGCCCCCCCAACCCCCCCCCCCACCCACCCACTCAGTAAATTTTTGGTATATTGTATATAAATATTTTAAAAATAACATTTTTTGTACTTGCTTACCAAACACCAAAAAAATAAGTAAGAACTCAACTTGATCTAAACAAAAAAATATTTCACAAAAAAAATATTTTTCATGCAAAATATTTTTTCTTCATGCCAAACATGCTCGTAAATTTGAAAAAACATTATTAATGTATTGATAACATGAAATACGACTTATTTAAAACAAAATGAAAAAGTAAAGACTACTTATTTTAAAGTGAAGGAAGTATATGAATGTGATCGAAAATAAATAAATATGCTCGTAATGTGCAATGATATCTGGTCCTGTTGCATTGTGTGTGTGTCATGAAGTAAGTGTTTTACATAATAAAGATACGTGAAAACTTTTCTCTTCTTCTAATTAGTGAAAAATGTACACAAACGGTTATACTGGAAAGGAAATAGACGTTTCATCTTTTACTTGATTGTTCCCGTGTGACTGCTGGCATAAGCTAGTCAATGCAATTTGTCGTTTGGATTTTGTCTTAGATTCACACAAGGTGATTACAGTAATTCTTATCAAACATCAGGTTCTTGATGTAAAGGTTAAAAAAAACCACTAATCTTTCTCCACCTACTTTGTTGATTCAAAGTCATTTTCACATAAACTATTGTGGATAGTTCTTTTTAATTATATATTTTAAATAAAAATATGTCGTGGAAAGTGATTACTTAGAATTGGTAAACAAACCATGAAAGTGAAAGGTACAAGATCATCACTGCTATTGGATCAAGTATCAAGTAAAAGCATTTTGGTTGGTCATAGGTGTTGGACTTGCAAAAGAACCAGCTTAATTACGGAGCTTGTTAAATCAAGAAGAAGACTTTGGTAAGTACTAGTTATCTATAAGTTATCCATACAAGTTACCCGTACTATTCAGACCGGTCTATAACTGGTATTAGAGTTACCTTATTTAAAAAATGTACAAGTAGATATGTGTTAATTATGAAAAATGTTAGAGATGTTAATTTAATTTTTAATTATAAGTTATTATTAATTACATTATCTTGTTGTTATTTATTTATTAAAGATGAGAAGACCATTTAAAAATATACAAGCTTTTAGAAAAATTAAAGAAATTTTAACTAGGTACTACCCAGAATATAAGAAGTTAAATAAAACAAAAGAAGACCCCCACAGATTAGCTTACTTAATTACCTTAATATCTAGCAATAAGGCAAAATTAATAATTCATTTAAATCTAGAAGAATGAGATACATACCACCTAATTATGAGAAAATCAGATTTCGGTATCCACTGAAATATTATAAATATTGTACAGATGAATAATATAACAAAATCACAAAAATATAAAGAACTAAAATAAATAATATCTGAAAAATAAAAAGAATTACAAATAAGAAAAGAAAGATTACAATATAATATGATTGTTGGAGTATGCCAAAAATCAATAAAAGCACAAAAGGAAGAAATATCATATTTAGAATCACAAATAGATAATCTAGAATACATATATCAACATGATCTATACACTATCAAATAGATAAAATGAACAAAGAAGAATTTATAATAGATGAAAAAACATATGAAAATCACGAAGGATTAAAAATAAGAATAGTATTTTCTAATTTAGGAAGAAGATATAAGAAAATAGGTGAACATTTATATTTAATGTTAGAGAAAGAAGAATTAAAATTAGAAGATAAATTAACAGCTATGGTAAGAATAGCAAGAGAAAATGAAGAAATAGACAGGGAAAAAGAAATAGATAAAATAAAACAACAGACTACAGAAGAAATACGAAAAATAGAAGAAACTAAAAATAATAGGATTGCTGAATTAAAAAAAGAACTGCAAATGCTAAAAGAGCTATATGAAAAAAGACAAAAATTAAAAGAAGAAAAGGATAAAGAACAAAAATTATTAATTGAGATAAATCAATTTAAACAAAAAATAGAAAATAAAGAATTAGAAAATAATGAAATAGAAATAAATACAATAGATATTGAAGAAACAGATAATTATGATTAGGAAGATAGTGAAACATATATAGAAATCTTAACAAATATAGAAAAACTAGAAATAAATGAAAAACAAGAAGTAATTAATAAAGAAAACTTAGAAAATACAAACACAGAAATAAACACTCTTGATAAAAAGGACGATGAAAATATAATACCTAGTACATCATAAATAAGAAAACCTACCTATTATTATAAAAACAAGTTTAAAAAATATAACCTAAAGGATGAATATAACAAATGGACACCAAAATAAATAATTAATAAAAATTATAATGATAAAGAAACAGACGGAACAACAGTAACTAAACTAACACCTATAGACATATTGAAAAAATATGAAATGGCTATAAGAGATGAATTTAGCAGTATGGCAGCAGAAGAAGAAGAACAAAACAAAGAAAAAGATACAAATAGAAATTTAATGTTAAAACTAGCAATATGTAATATGTGTTATATAGATGAATATACGTGTGCATTTAAAGAATACTACTATAAGGGAGCATATAACACAGAAGAAAGTAAAGAAGTGAGAAGATTATATTTTAGTAAATTACCTGAACCATTTAGTTCTAAAATAATAAAGAGTTGGGATGAAGCAAACATAGTAGATACTCTAGGAGCAAGAATAAAATTTCTACAACAATGGTATAGAAATCTATGTGAAAAATACAGAGAAGAAATAAAAATAGAAAAAACATTAATAAGAAATTTAGCATGTTGCAAGGATAAAATAGCACCTCAATTTGGATGTGAAGAAAAATATTATAAGAAAAGAAAAAGACATAAGAAATATAAGAAGTACAAAAAGTCAAAATATAAGTATAAGAAACCAAGAAAAAGATATTATGTAAAAAAATATAAATATAAAAGACCATATACGAGAAAGAAATCTATAAAAGAATGTACTTGTCATAATTGTGGCAAACTAGGACATTTAGCTAGAGATTGTAAAATGCCTAAAGACCCAAAAAAAAAACAAATATCATAAATAAAGATAGAAAATGCAGAATATATGCAAATAGATTATATAGATTACGAATTAGAAAGTGAAGATAGTATATATGAAATTTCGGAAAATGAAACAGATAATGAAATAGATAGTGAACTAGATGAATCAAACGACCGAAGAAGATATAAAAATAATAACAAAGGAAGAATATTTTCAGAAAATAATATTTGATAATAATATATTTGACGAAATAAAAGGAAAAGAATTAGATTTAAGTGTAGAAAAAATATTTAAAATACCAACAATAAAAAACATATTTAGTAGACGAAAGGAAGAATACTACGTAGTAAGCCAAAAAGAACATGTAATAGACTGTAGATATGCAAAAGGTAAAGCTAGTATACCACTAGTAACAAAAAGAATAATTAATAAAGAAGTAAACGATATAAAAAGTAAAGACCCAATAAAATATGTACACTTTGGAGGAACAGAGATATCAATAAAAGCATGTTTTAGAGAAGGAATAGATACACCAATAGAATTATACTTAGCAGATGATAAAATTATAAAACCTATAGAAAAAAGTATAATAACTGCCATAAGAGGAAATTTAATATACCAAAAATTTAAATTTATAATAAGTGTGAATTATTCAGTGGCAATAACAGATAAAAACATAGATAAATCATTTGTATTATATTGAAAAATATCAGAAATAGAACTAACCTCAGGAAGTAAAATATTTACAGCAAGATGTAAAAATCTATATGTATTAACAATAAAACATAAAATAACTAGAAAAAATAAATTTAATAAAATACAAATAGAAAGTCCTTTCGAACAATTTGTAAAAACAATTGATAATAATGATTATAGTTACAAAGATATGGATATAAAAGAAGATTTAGAAATAATAAATGATAGAATAAGTACAACAAAAAGGATAGCTTTTGAAAAAACAGAATCATCAGGATCATTGAAAAGAACAAATTATGAAATAACTTCAACAATTAATTTAACTAAATATTATATAACGGGAACAATAAATGAAAAAGAATACTTAATACTTCTAAATACAGGACAAGAAGAAAATTATATAGCAAAATATCTAGTAAAAATGAAGAAATAAAATTTAATAGTAATATATGCCCAGATCTACCAAGAAGTTTAATAACTACTAAAGATACAGCAGAAAAGGAAATAATAATAGGAGTCAGAAAAATAAAAATAGAATTTAAAATAAAGGAAGATATGCAAAAAGCAGACATAATATTAGGAATAAAATGGTTTGAATAAGTAAAACCCTACAATATAGAACATACACAAATAACCATAACCTATAATAGAGAAAAATTATTAATAAAAAGAGCTTTGACATGATATGAAATTATATGTACTTATGAAAATAATAGTAGAAGGATATTATAATAGATATTATACACCTATGATAGATACAGGAGCAGAAGCCAACTTATGTAGATATAATTGTTTACCAGAATACAAATGAGATAAGCTAAAAACACCAATAGTAGTCAAAGGATTTAATAATGAAGGAAGTTTAATTACCTATAAAGCTAGAAATGTAAAAATACAAGTATGGGATAAGATATTAACAATAGAAGAGATCTATAATTATGAAATAACATCAAAAGATATGCTTTTAGGAATGTCATTTTTAGATAAACTATATCCACATATAATAACTAAAACACACTGGTGGTTTACAACACCATGTAAACAAAAGGTAAGAGCAAAAAGAGTTATTAATAAAATAAGAAAGAAAACTGATTGGATAAAAAAAGTGAAAAAATCACACAAAAATTAGAAAATATAAAAAATACTGAAGACACAATAGAACTAGTTATATTTTCAATAAATAAAGAAGAAATAACTATATTTTCAATAGATAAGGTAGAAATAATAAAGAAAAAATTAAGACAACTATATAGTGAAGATCCATTAAAAGGATGGGAAAAACATAAAACTACTGTAAAAATTGAGCTAATAGATAAAAATAGTATAATAACCCAAAAATCATTAACATATAACTTTGATGATTTAAAAGAATTTAAAATGCATATAGATGAATTATTAGAAAAAAAATACATACAAAAAAGCAATAGCAAACATAATAGTCCAGCATTTATAGTAAATAAACACAGTGAACAAAAAAGAGGAAAAAGTAGAATGGTTATTGATTATAGAAACCTAAATGCAAAAACTATGACATATAATTATCCAATACCAAATAAGATATTAAAAATAAGACAAATACAAGGATATAATTACTTTAGCAAATTTGACTGTAAATCAGGATTTTACCACCTAAAATTAGAAGAAGATTCTAAAATATTAACTGTGTTTACAGTACCACAAGGATTTTATGAATGGAATGTGTTACCATTTGGATATAAAAATGCAACAACACATAGTACAAAAAATAATAAATTCAAGAGAAAAATTAGATACAAAAGAAAAATTACAATCATTTTTAGAATTAGTAAACCAAGTAAGAGAATATATTCCAAAATTAGCAGAAAACCTAAAACCATTACAAAAAAAAATAAAAATGGATGTAGAATATAATTACAATGAAGAAGATAAAAAACAAGTACAGAAAATAAAAATACTTTGTAAAGAGTTACCAAAATTATAATTTCCAGACGAAAATAAAAAATTTACATATATAGTAGAAGCAGATACAAGTGAATATAATTATGGAGGAGTACTTAAATATAGATATGAAAAAGAAAAATTAGAACATCTTTGTAGATACTACTCAGGAACGTTTAATGAAACAAAAATAAAATGGGAAATGAATAAAAAAGAGTTATGTTCATTATATAAATGTTTATTAGCATTTGAGCCATATATTGTATATAACAAGTTTATTGTACGAACAGATAATACACAAGTACGATGGTGGTTAACAAGAAAAATATAAAATTCAGTTACAACGAAGGAAATTCGGAGATTAGTATTGAATATATTAAATTTTACGTTTACAATTGAAGTAATCAGTACTAACAAAAATGTTATTGCAGATTACATATCAAAACAAAGCTACACAGACTGATATAATAGAAGATGATGCTTTAGAAAAGATACTCAAAACCCTAACTACACTTTCACTGAAAGTGGACAGTATGCGTAATGAAATAAAAAAGCTAAAGACTAATGAAGTTAAACTGAAGTCTGAAGCTATGACTCAGATAACTCAGCAATGTGCAGAGCTGTGTCGATCGGAAGACAATAAAATTCCAGAGCTAAAAGGAGACGTTGGGACACTCCATAAAACCCATAACGTTTATCAATCTACAACTGCAGGTACAAGCAAAAGAGTTAGTGGACAAAGATATCAGAACATGAACATGAACAAGATATTTGAAAAAACATTTATACCAAAAACACAAAAAGACCCCTTGTTCATACCCCCATAAACTACCACATATCGAGAAAGTTTAAAACAAGATAGAAAAGCCTATAACCATATAACTCGAGCATACATAGAAAACATCCACAAAATACAGGCATACCTAAACCTTAAACCCAGAGCCACAAATATTTAAGAACCAAACACAAACTATATAACCCAAAAATTACAAGGTTACAACAACTTAATCGCACTACCGAAAACCAACCCAAGCTTAGTTAAAAATTATTTCAGTTATGGATTATTAAATACCATATATACCCAAGAAAGAGATGAACTAACAGCTATACCAGAATTATATAGAGCATTCGCCACCTATAAGAAAATAACCAAAGGAAATCTATTTTTTATAAAGTTTTATACTGCACCAGCAGAAATATTATATGATGAAATTAAACCAGTTATACAAGTTATAAAAATAAGATTAACCAGAGATATGATTATACCGGAAGATATTGTTCAACAGCCAGAGATACCTAAAGTTAAGATACCTGATTTTTATGCAAATAAATGAATTATTGGAATATCTTCAATTGTTCAAGAATTAGCAAATAACTACCTAAATGGGAACCCAATATGGAGTTATTATTCAAGAGATCATCAAATAATTTATTCAAAGTCAAGGGAGCTACGACAGTCAGATATGGAAGAAGTTAGACAATGGATTTTGACACTACTCAATCCAGAAAAACAACCAACTACAAGAGCAATTAAGAAGGAATTTATTTCAGAAGAATTATTAACAAGATATTGTAAAGTGATAGGACACAAATATCCAAACCACCTATGCTCAAAATACAATGGAGGAAAATAACGTGATTCCAGAAGTCCAGCTAAAATAAAAGAAAAATCAGCCAAGCAGATAAGGACGCCAGTTAGAAGATAAAAATCAACGGAGCAATGGAGAAATAAAGACAAAAGACAAAAGAAGACAAGATAGTAAAAGTTATGAAAAGAAGAGTTATGGAAGAAAGTGACATGTGAATAGTTTTATTGACTTTAGATACGTAAGTTATTATAGCATTTACTAGTTTTTGATAACTTTTTGACTTTTTAATGGCAAAGTGTCATTATTGTATAGCTTTAGTCTTTATTAATTTTGTCTTTTTGTAGAATAGTCTTAAGATTTTTTTTGTAAAGTCTTTTGTAAGTAGGAAAACTGTAAAGTTAGGACAATTATTTGTCTTTTACTTTTTTGACAGATGTAAAAGTTAGGAATAGTGTAAATAGTTTACACGTTTTCATTTTTAGGATTATAAATATGTAAGTCATACGGCAATTTAAGGCAAGACTTTCATGTGTTGAAAGCAAGTCTTCTCTTTTGTACACAAAAAACTTTTGACTATTTAATAAAAACAGATATATTTCTAAGGAAAAGCTATGGATGAGCAAAGCACCGATTTATCAAATCTACCAGAACAGGTATTTTCATTTATAATTATGAATAGCTAAATTCATAAATTCCTGATAATCATGATATAATAAAATAAGCTCATGTTACTTATTTTATAGTAGAATTATTCGAAGAATAACATGTTAAGAAGTTTATTAGCAAAGTGGAAAAGGAGAAAAATTTCCAAGAACTATGCCATCCTAAAGGTGAAACCGGTGAGGCAAAGAAGTCGTGATAGGGGAGTAACCAGAGTAGAGGCGCTGTTTAGGGAAAAAATATCCAGATTACCATGCTAATAGTGACCGAAGAACATGTTTTTTAAGAATAATCTAGTATATAGTGATTTAAGATGATCATATTTTGTTATGTATATGGTTGAAAGGAATATTTTGAAAATAGCATCATATAAAATAAAATGACTACCTACTTATCTGATGGAATGATAGATAAATTTAAGATACTTGTTTTGTATGTACTTAAGGATATAGAAATAGTAGATATAAGAAAAATTATATACGAAAAGGTATTTCATTTTAATGAAGAGTTATTAAGTTCTATAGAAAATTTACACTTATATAATGATAACTACTACTCATATTTAGATAGTTATTATTCAGATGGATATTATACAGATTAAAAAATGTTAGAATATATTAGAAGAGTTAGAGAAAAACAAAGTTGTCTATACGAAGAAATTAATTATAGAAACCAGCTTAGAAGAGGAAGAAGACAATTAAAAGAAAGATTAATTTGGATAGATAAAACCTTGGAACAACTAGAATTAAAAGATAGTTTAGATTATGATTTAGACATAGAATTATTCATAGAAGAAAAGGATAGGATAATTAACGAAATAAATAACCTAGAATTTAATATCAGATATAGTACAATTACAATAAATTATTACAAGGAAATTTGCAGTATTACAACTACTTTAGGATAAAATGATAAACTACGAATACTTAGACTATTGGAGAAAAGATATGGAGCAGATAAAATTAATAGAAATACTTATGAAAAAGAATCTACTTAACTACATAAAAACTAGAAATATGGAACATATAGAATACCTTAAAAATAATATAGAAGAATTAATAAGGTTAAAATAAATAACTAAGGAATGCTATGACATAGCATTTCAATTAACATGATAGAACTAGTAAGTACTAGTTATCTACAAGTTATCCACGCAAGTTACCCGCACCCCCCTCAAAGCGCAAGTAATTACCTTCCACCTGAATTTTTAATACATAAGAAGAATTCCACATGTATACAAGGCAAACTGTGTTAAGTTTTTTTTCTTAATTTTCTTATCAAATTTGAGTATATGTAGTCCTTAAAATAGTCCAATTTAGATGGAGATTTTCTCCTAATAGATTATATGCTTTTTGAATTAGCTTTTCATATGTAGGTTGTTTGACCAAATCATATCAATAATATTATTTTTTAATATAGTTTTATGTGTCATCTAAATTATCATCTCTTTGGTTTGCAAAATATTAGCTTCCGCATGACGCCCTCTCTATTTCGAGCCCAACAAAATGATGATGTGACAATGCATATCTATCTATATCTTCTACATATTTTAATTTTTACACTAAACTAGTATATGTACTCATACGATTCACGGATAATATTAAAGTATTATTTTAATTATTTTATATTTTATTATGCCTGTTAGATCATATTACTTTAAAGGCTAGAAAGATGTTATTTGCGGAGTACTATTCCATCTATGTGCATCATATTCAACTATCATATTATTTCTCAATGAAACGTAAAAAAAAATTATTTCTATCCCCACACCCACCTCCACTCCTACCCGCTCTTTTAATTTTGAAAAAAAAAAAAAATCTACCTCCCTTCACCATAAGCCTCCACCCCCGCCCACCCCTCACCATGTCAATAGAACAATCATGTAATTATAAAAAGAATTTTATGTTAAAGATTTTTCTTTATTATATTATTCATAATTTAAAGATATTATGTTGACATTTTCAAACACACACACACCCTCCTCCTCCTTCCCAACACGGTCTGCCACCTCTAATCAAATTTATATGAATAAAAATAATCATATAATTGTAAAATGATTTTATGTTTCGTATTTTCTTCATTAAATTATTTACAATTTAATTACTAAACTAATTTAATTTTTTATTTTACTGTCCACTCATCTCTTTCGTTTAAAAATTATAAATTGTAATATATGTATTATCTAATAACTACATTATATTAGTAAAGTTAGTTCAATCCCTCCCCCTCCCCGCCCCCTTCCCCCCAAAAAAAAAAATCTCAGTGAATAGTTTTTTCTACTGTATTTTAATTACTTTATTTCTCTCTAATTTGAATTTAAATGAATTTTTTTTATGTTACATGCATATAAAGATAAAGCCGAAAAATGTATTTTTATTAAAAGAAAAAAATTTATACCATCCATATGGTTGAAAAGTTAGGGATAACTAGTAAGTGGTGTGCTAGGTTAATTTTACTTAAGATTATTTTTATTCTCTTTTTTTTCATCTTTCTTTTTGTTCTTTTTAGCTTCTTCTTTTCAAAAATGTGTTTAGTTTTCAATATATGTATATATATATATATAAAATGGTACCAAAAATTAACATTTGAATGCTAAATGCTTGACTAAAATTTTTAATAGAAATTGAATGTATTTATTTTCTTCAAAATTCAAAAGAATAAAATTAGAATAAAAAATATTACTTACTTGAATTTGGGTCTGGATATAGTAGCAAAAATAATTAGTTTGTAGTATGATCACCACTCATCATCTGCATATAAAAACAAAAATATTAAAATTTAAAAAGTTTCTAGAAAATAAATAATATGAAGAATGCAGTCAATAAATTCAATAATAATGTTAATGATCAATAACAGAAAAAGAGAAGAAAGCTTAGTATTATATATAATTGTAGAAGAGTGTGTGTGTAATAGAGATTAAAAAGTTACAACTCCATTCCAACTCAAATTTCATTTGAATTCAAATTTAGATAACATATCCATTAGTTAAAAGTAGATAATTTATTACTCTTTTTATTCTTTTTTAAATACAATACATATTTTTTTTATAATTTATATATTTGAATTAAGAGATATATTTGAAAACAATGAGATCAATTCAAAAGAGTTAACAGTTAATAAAAGGGGGAATAAAAGAGGACTTTGTTGCTCTTCGTTATCCTTTCTATTTTTTCCCCACAATCCCTTTTTCTCTTTTTTTCTAGTTTTTCTTCTTTTCTTTATTTCTTTCTTTTGTCTGGTTGTTTAAAAGTCATTCTTTTAAACAAAAATCAATAAAACTAAAATTGATCCACACCA
The DNA here is from genome assembly GCA_030864215.1 of Capsicum pubescens. Taxonomy (NCBI): domain Eukaryota; kingdom Viridiplantae; phylum Streptophyta; class Magnoliopsida; order Solanales; family Solanaceae; genus Capsicum; species Capsicum pubescens. The sequence continues at coordinate 245,525,743 of CM061544.1, read as the reverse complement.
TCCTCGTATTAAATTAACAATACTTTTTGTTATTCGATAAAAAATATATGTCTAATTTGGGATGTCTAGCTTTTGTTATATTTTAATATAAATACAAGTTAATCTCTTAAACTCAAAAGTGCAGGTTAATCTCTTAAAAGAAACCGTGTCCTCATAATTTAGTTAAAATAATTACTATAGAACATATAATATTGCACGTTATTACTGTATATATTACTAATGCTATTAATACTATTTATTATCTTTATTATATTGTTGTTGTGTTTATTATTATTACCATTACTATTGTTATTAATATATTTTTATTTATTTAATATTTAAATAAATTATATTCAAACATGTTTTGTAACACTTAAAAATTTTAAAAGAAATAAGTTTGTGAAAGAGCAAAAGTTCATTTAGAATTACTCAATAATAAGTTTTTATTTTTATGCTAATGATTTTTTAAAAAATAAAGGATAATGTAACTTAATATTCAAATAATTCAAAACTTTTATTACAATAAATTAACATTGTCCTAAGAATTGCCACGCAATTTAGCAATAGTTGTCACTTGGCTAAGTGTGGTGTTTTGTGCCATGTTATTTAAAAAATGTACAAGTAGACATGTGTTAATTATGAGAAATGTTAGAAGTGTTAACTTAATTTTTAATATTATTAATTACGTTATCTCATTAACTATGTTGTTATTTATTTGTTAAATATGATAAGACCATTTAAAAATACATAAGCTTTTAGAGAAATTAAAAGAATTTTAACTAGTTACTACCCAGAATATAAGAAGTTAAATAAAATAAAAGAAAACCTCCACAAATTAGCTTACTTAATTACCTTAATATCTAGCAATGAGGCAAAATTAATAATTCATTTAAAATCTAAAAGAATGAGATATATACCACCTAATTGTGATAAAATCAGATTTCGGTATCCACCAAAATACTATAAATGTTGTACAGATGAATAATATAACAAAATCACAAAAATATAAAGAACTAAAACAAATAATATTTGAAAAATGAAAAGAATTAAAAATAAGAAAAGAAAGACTACAATATAATATGATTGTTGGAGTATGCCAAAAATCAATAAAAGCACAAAAGGAAGAAATATCATATTTAGAATCACAAATAGATAATCTAGAATACATATATCAACATGATCTATACACTATCAAGCAGATAAAATGAACAAAGAAGAATTTATAATAGATGAAAAAACATATGAAAATCACGAAGGATTAAAAATAAGAATAGTATTTTCTAATTTAGGAAGAAGATATAAGAAAATAGGTGAACATTTATATTTAATGTTAGAGAAAGAAGAATTAAAATTAGAAGATAAATTAACAGCTATGGTAAGAATAACAAGAGAAAATGAAGAAATAGACAGGGAAAAAGAAATAGATAAAATAAAACAACAGACTACAGAAGAAATACAAAAAATAGAAGAAACTAAAAATAATAGGATTGCTGAATTAAAAAAAAGAACTGCAAATGCTAAAAGATCTATATGAAAAAAGACAGAAATAAAAAGAAGAAAATGATAAAGAACAAAAATTATTAATTGAGATAAATCAATTTTAAGAAAAAATAGAAAATAAAGAATTAGAAAATAATGAAATAGAAATAAATACAATAGATGTTGAAGAAACAGATAATTATGATTCGGAAGATAGTGAAACATATACAGAAATCTTAACAAATACAGAAAAACTAGAAATTAATGAAAAACAAGAAGTAATTAATAAAGAAAACTTAGAAAGTACAAACATGGAAATAAACAATCTTGATAAAAAAGACGATGAAAATATAATACCTAGTACATCAGAAATTAGAAAATCTACATATTATTATAAAGATAAGTTTAAAAGATATAACCTAAAAGATGAATATAACAGATGGACACCAAAACAAATAATTAATAAAAATTATAACTTCTTAGACTTAGACTGTGTAATAGATGTAGATAAAATAATAAAATTATGGATAGGATATATAATAAAACAATTATTACACAATGGTATAAATGCAATAGATACACCAGAATATATAGAAAGAACACTAATAGGAACAACAAAATTATGGTTTTTAAATTTAACTGAAGAAAGTAGAAAGCTATTAAGGGCTGATAAAAAAACGGAAGGAACAACAGTAACTAAACTAACACCTATAGACATATTGAAAAAATATGAAATAGCTATAAAGGATGAATTTAGCAGTATGACAACAGAAGAAGAAGAAGAAGAAGAAGAAGAAGAAGAAGAAGAAGAAGAAGAAGAAGAAGAAGAAGAAGAAGAAGAAGAAGAAGAAGAAGAAGAAGAAGAAGAAGAAGAAGAAGAAGAAGAAGAAACAAAGAAAAAGATACAAATAGGAATTTAATGTTAAAACTAGCAATATGTAATATGTGCTATATAGATGAATGTACGTGTGCATTTAAAGAATACTACTATAAGGGAACATATAATACAAAAGAAAGTAAAGAAGTAAGAAGATTATATTTTAGTAAATTACCTCAACCATTTAACTCAAAAATAATAAAGAGCTGGGATGAAGCAAAAATAGTAGATACCCTAGGAGCAAGAATAAAATTTCTACAACAAACGTATAGAAATCTATGTGAAAAATACAGAGAAGAAATAAAAATGGAAAAAACATTAATAAGAAATTTAGCATGTTGCAAGGATAAAATAACACCTCAATTTGGGTGTGAAGAAAAATATTATAAGAAAAAAAAAACATAAGAAATATAAGAAGTACAGAAAGTCAAAATATAAGTATAAGAAACCAAGAAAAAGATATTATGTAAAAAATTATAAATATAAAAGACAATATAGAAAAAATAAATCTATAAAAGAATATACTTGTTATAATTGTGAAAAACTAGGACATTTAGATAGAGATTGTAAAATACCTAAAGGCTCCAAAAGGAAACAAATATCAGAAATAAAGATAGAAAATGCAGAATATATGCAAATAGATTATATAGATTACGAGTTAGAAAGTGACGATAGTATATATGAAATTTCAAAAAATGAAACAGATAATGAAATACATAGTAAATCAGAAGAATCAAATAACTGAAGAAGATATAAAAATAAAAACAAAGAAAGAATATTTAAATGAAGAAGGAACAGATTAGAAAATAATATTTGATAATAATATATTTGACGAAATAACAGAAAAAGAATTAGATCTAAGTGTAGAAAAAATATTTAAAATACCAACAATAAAAAACATATTTAGTAGACGAAAAGAAGAATACTACGTAGTAAGCCAAAAAGAATATGTAATAGACTGTAGATATGCAAAAGGTAGAACTAGTATACCATTAGTAAAAAAAAAGAATAATAAATAAAGAAATAAACGATATGAAAAGTAAAGACCCAATAAAATATGTACACCTTGGAGGAACGGAAATAGTAATAAAAGCATGTTTTAGAGAAGGAATAGATACACCAATAGAATTATATTTAGCAGATGATAGAATTATAAAACCAATAGAAAAAAGTATAATAACTGCTATACGAGGAAATTTAATATACCAAAAATTTAAATTTATAATAAGTGTGAATTATTCAGTAGCAATAACAGATAAAAATATAGATAAATCATTAGTATTATATTGGAAAATATCAGGAATAGAACTAACCTCAGGAAGTAAAATATTTACAGCAAGATGTAAAAATCTATATGTATTAACAACAAAACATAAAATAACGAAAAAAAATAAAATTAATAAAATACAAATAGAAAGTCCTTTTGAACAATTTGTAAAAACAATTGATAACAATGATTATAGTTACAAAGACATAGATATAGAAGAAGATTTAGAAATAATAAATGATAGAATAAGTACAACAAAAAGGATAGCTTTTGAAAACCAGAATCATCAGGATCATCGAAAAGAACAAATTATGAAATAACTTCAACAGTTAATTTAACTCAATATTATATAACGGGAACAATAAATGAAAAAGAATATTTAATACTCCTAAACACAGGACAAGAAGAAAACCATATAGAAAAATACCTAGTGAAAAATGAAGAAATAAAATCTAATAGTAATATATGCCCAGATCTACCAAAAAGTTTAATAACTATTAAAGATTCAGCAAAAAAGGAAATAATAATAGGAGTTAGAAAAATAAAAATAGAATTTGAAATAAAGGAAGATATGCAAAAAACAGACATAATATTAGGAATAAAATGATTAGAACAAGTAAAACCCTACAATATAGAACATACAAAATTAACCATAACCTACAATAAGGAAAGATTATTAATAAAAAGAGCTTTAACATGAAAATATATGTACTTATGAAGATAATAGTAGAAGGATATTATAATAGATACTATACACCTATGATAGATACAAGAGCAGAAGCCAACTTATGTAGATATAATTGTTTACCAGAAGACAAATGGAATAAGCTAAAAACACCAATAGTAGTCAAAGAATTTAATAATGAAGGAAGCTTAATTACCTATAAAGCTAGAAATATAAAAATACAAGTATGGGATAAGATATTAACAATAGAAGAGATCTATAATTATGAACTAACATAAAAAGATATGCTTTTAGAAATGTCATTTTTAGATAAACTATACCCACATATAAAAATTAAAATACACTGGTGGTTTACAACACCATGTAAACAAAGGGTAAGAGCAAAAAGAGTTATTAATAAAATAAGAAAGAAAGCTGATTGGATAAAAGAAGATGAAAAAATCACACAAAAATTAGAAAATATAAAAAATACTGAAGACACAATAGAACTAGTTATATTTTCAATAAATAAAGAAGAAATAACTATATTTTTAATAGATAAGGTAAAAATAATAAAGAAAAAATTAAGACAATTATACAGTGAAGATCCATTAAAAGGATGGGAAAAACATAAAATTATTGTAAAAATTAAGCTAATAGATAAAAATAGTATAATAACCCAAAAACCATTAACCTATAACTTTGATGATTTGAAAGAATTCTAAATGCATATAGATGAATTATTAGAAAAACAATACATACAAAAAAGCAATAGTAAACACAATATCCCAGCATTTATAGTAAATAAACATAGTGAACAAAAAAGAGGAAAAAGTAGAATGGTTATTGATTATAGAAATCTAAATGCAAAAACTATGACATATAATTATCCAATACCAAATAAGATATTAAAAATATGACTGATACAAGGATATAACTATTTTAGTAAGTTTGATTGTAAATCAGGATTTTACCATTTAAAGCTAGAAGAAGAATCTAAAAAATTAACTGCATTTACAGTACCACAAGAATTTTACGAATGGAATGTATTACCATTTAGATATAAAAATGCACCAAGTAGATATCAACATTTCATGGATAACTATTTCAAACAGTTGCCTAATTGTATAGTATACATAGACGATATATTATTATATACAAAAACTAAAGAGGAACATTTAAAATTACTAGAACAATTTGCAGGTATAATAGAAAATTCAGGAATAAGTTTAAGTGAAAAGAAAGCCGAAATTATGAAAAATCAAATAAAGTTTTTAGGAATACAAATATATAAAAGTGCAGTAAAAATGCAACAACATATAGTACAAAAAATAATAAATTCAAAAGAAGAATTTGATACAAAAAAAGAAATAACAATTATTTTTAGGATTAGTAAACCAAGTAAGAGAATATATACCAAAATTAGCAGAAAACCTAAAGCCGTTATAGAAAAAATTAAAAAAGGATGTAGAGTATAATTACAACGAAGAAGATAAAAAACAAGTTCAGAAAATAAAAATACTTTGTAAAGAATTACCAAGATTACAACTTCCAGACGAAAATAATTTTTTTTACATATATAGTAGAAGTAGATGGAAATGAATATAGTTATGGAGGAGTACTTAAGTATAGATATGAAGAAGAAAAATTAGAACATCATTGTAGATACTACTAAGGAACGTTTAATGAAACAGAAATAAAGTGGGAAATAAATAGAAAAGAATTATGCTCATTATATAAATGTTTATTAGAATTTGAGACATATATTGTATATAACAAGTTTATTGTACGAACAGATAATACATAGGTCCGATGGTGGTTAACAAGAAAAATACAAAATTCAGTTACAACGAAGGAAATTCGGAGATTAGTATTGAATATATTAAATTTTACATTTACAATTGAAGTAATCAAGACTAACAAGAATGTTATTGCAGATTACATATCAAGACAAAACTACCCAAACTAATATTACAAAAGATGATGCTCTAGAAAAGATACTCAAAACTCTAACTACACTTTCACTGAAAGTGGATAGTATGAGAAATGACATAGAAAAGCTAAAGACTAATGAAGTTAAACTGAAGTCTGAAGCTATGACTCAGATAACTCAGCAGTGTGCAGAGAAATGTCGATCGGAAGACAGTAAAATTCCAGAGATAAAAGGATACGTTGGGACACTCCAAAAAAACCATAAAATTTATCAATCTACTTCTGCAGGTACAAGCAAAGGAGTTAGAAGAAATCCAAATATGAACATGAACAAAATATTTGACAAACCATTTATACCAAAAACACCAAAAGACCCTTTGTTTATACCCCCACAAACTACCACATATCTAGAAAGCCTAAACCAAGAAAAGAAAGCCTATAATCACATAACCAGATCAAATATTGAAAACATCCACAGAATACAAACACTTTTAAACCTTAGACCCAGAGCAATAAATATCCAAGAACCAAATACAGATTACATAACCCAAAAACTACAAGGATATAATAAGATAATTGCATTACCAAAAACTAACCCAAATCTAGTTAGAACATGTTTCAGTTATTGATTACTTAACAATGTATATTCCCAAAATGGAAGTGAGTTAGCATCTATACCAGAGATATATAAAGCAATTACCACTTACAAAAAGATAACCAAAGGCAATTTAGTTTTTATAAATTTTTATACAGCACCCGTAGAGATATTGTATGATGAGATTAAACCAGTTATACAAGTCGTGAAAATAAGAATGACAAAAGATATGATCATACCAGAAGATATTGAACCACAGGCAGAAATACCAAATATAGATATACCAAATTTTTACGCAAATAAACGAATTATTGGAATATCCACAATCATCCAAGAGTTAGCAAATAATTACTTAAATGGGAACCCAATTTGGAGTTACTATTCAAGAGAACAGCTAATGATTTATTCAAATTCAAGAGAGTTAAGACAAACAGATATAGAGGAAATTTAAAGATGGATTATAACAGTACTTAATCCAGAAAGGCAACCAACTACCAAAGCCATTAAAGAAAACTTTATTTCAGAAGAATTATTGACTAGATATTTCAAGATAATTGGACATAAATATCCAGACCATCTATGTTCAAGGTGTAATGGAGAAGACAATATTATACCAGATGCACAGTTAGAATGAAGATAAGGGACAATAAAAGCAAATAACGGATGGAGTCATGACAAAAAAGAAACCAAGTAGATAAGGACACAAAAAGATAGAAATGGACAAGTCAATACGAAGATAAAGAAGATTCAGAAAAGGACAAGTGCATTATTAAAGTTACGTAATTTATTTAGCTTTTAGTCTTTTCTATTTAATGTAAAGTTGCTTTAAGTCTTTTCTTTCATAAAGTTAATTTGAATTTTGTAAAGATATTTTCTACTTTTTGTAAGATCAGTACAAGTGTAAAGTAGGAATAGTATAAAGTAGGAATAGTGTAAAATAATTTACGTGTTTTGTAGATATAAAAGGGCAAGGCATTTGCCAAAACAAGGCAAGACTTTCTACACGGAAAGCAAGCCTTCTTGTACACAAAAAATATTCTCTCATATAATCAATAAAGATATTCAGTTTTACACTAAGCTATGGATGAGCAAAGCACAGATTTATCAAATCTACCAGAACAGGTATTTTCATTTATAATTATGAATAACTAAATTCATAAATTCCTGACAATCATGATATAATAAAATAAGCTCATATTAGTTACTTTATAGTAGAATTATTCAAATAATAGCATGTTAAGAAGTTTATTCGCAAAGTGGAAAAGGATAAAAATTCTCAAGAACTATGCCATCCTAAAGGTGAAACCGGTGAGGCAAAGAAGCCGTAATAGGGGAGTAACCAGAGTAGAGGCGCTGTTTAGGGAAAAAGTATCCAGATTACCATGCTAATAGTGACCAAAGAACATGTTATTTAAGAATAATATAGTATATAGTGATCTAAGATGATCATATTTTGTTATGTATATGATTGGAGGGAATATTTTAAAAAATAGCATCATATGAAAAATGAATAATTATTTACCTGATGAAATGATAGATGAATTTAACATACTTGTTTTATATGTACTTAAGGATATAGAGATAGTAGATATAAAGAAAATTATATGGGAAAAGGTATTTGATATTAAAGATAAAGAATTAGAAAATTGAATAGAAGATGAATTAGAACAAATACACTTAAACGATGATAAATATAATTCATACCTAGATAATTATTATCCAGACGTATATTATACATATTAAAAATGTTAGAATATATTAGAAGAGTTGGAGAAAAACAAAGTTGGCTATATGAAGAAATTAATTATAGGAATCAACTTAAAAGAGAAAAAAAGACAATTAGAAGAAAGATTACTTAGAATAAAATTAACCTTAGAAAAAGATACAATACATAAAAAACAAATGTTAATGGATCACATAGATAACATAGAATTACATATCAAATATAGAACGATTAGAATAAATTATTACACAGAAATTTGTAAAATTACAACTACTATAGGATAAAATGATAAACTACGAATACTTAGAATACTGGAGAAAAGATATGGAGCAAATAAGATTAATAGAATTACTAAGTTATCTGCACTATCCACACCCCCCTACAAGTGCGGATAACTTATGTTTGTTGAAATGCTATGTCATAGCATTCCTTAGTTATATTTTTTAACCTTATTAATTCTTCTATATTATTTTTAAGGTATACTATATTTTCCATATTTCTTGTTTTTATGTAGTAGATTCTTTTTCATAAGTGTTTCTATTAATCTTATTTGCTCATATCTTGTCTCCAATATTCTAAGTATTCGTAGTTTATCATTTTATCCTATAGTAGTTGTAATTTTTAAATTTTCTATGTAATAACTTATTCTAATCGTACTATATTTGATATGTAACTCTATGTTATCTATGTGATCCATTAAAATTTGTTGTTTATGTATAGTATCTTTTTCTAAGTTTAATTTATTCTAAGTAATCTTTCTTCTAATTGTCTTTTTTCTCTTTTAAGCTGATTCCTGTAATTAATTTCTTCATATAGCCAACTTTGTTTTTCTCTAACTCTTCTAATATATTCTAATATTTTTAATCTGTATAATATCCGTCTGAATAATAATTATATAGGTATGAATAGTAGCTATCGTCATTTAAGTGTATTTGTTCTAATTCATCTTCTATCCAATTTTCTAACTCTTCATTTTCAATATTAAATACCTTTTCCCATATAATTTTCTTTATACCTACTATCTCTATATTCTTAAGTACATATAAAACAAGTATCTTAAATTCATCTATCATTCATCAAGTAAATAATTAATCATTTTTCATATGATTCTATTTTTCAAAATATTCCCTTCAATCTATACATAACAAAATATGATCATCTTAGATCACTATATACTATATTATTCTTAAATAACATGTTCTTTGGTCACTATTAGCATGGTAATCTGGATACTTTTATCCTAAACAGCGCCTCTACTCTGGTTACTCCCCTATCACGACTTCTTTGTCTTACCGGTTTCACCTTTAGGATGGCATAGTTTTAGGAATTTTTCTCCTTTTCCACTTTGCTAATAAACTTCTTAACATGTTATTCTTCGAATAATTCTGCTATAAAGTAACTAACATGAGCTTATTTTATTATACTTATGATTGTCAGGAATTTATAAATTTAGCTATTCATAATTATAAATGAAAATAACTGTTCTGGTAGATTTGATAAATCTGTGCTTTGTTCATCCATAGCTTAGTGTAAAACTGAATATCTTTATTGATTATATAAGAGAAGATTTTATTGTGTACAAGAAGGCTTGTTTTCCGTGTAGAAAGTCTTGCCTTAACTTAGCAAATGCTTCTGCTATTTATAACCTAAAAAGAGAAAACGAGTATACTATTCTATACTGTTCCTACTTTACATTTGTCATCTTTACAGAAAGAAAGTCTTAAAGCTATCCTAAAAATCAAAACTAATAATGGTTTTTTGGCCAAAAAAGTCAAAAAGTCTAGCAAAAGCTAATAAATGCTTACATAATAAGTCAAAAAAGCTAGTAAAAGCTAATACTTACATAATAATTTACGTATCTCCTAATATTTCACATGTCACAAAGTTATCTAATGATTCATATGTCACTTTCTTGTCTCCTGCTTTATTTCTTCATTGATCCGTGTTGCTTTATATCTTTTGTCTTCTAGCTGGCATCCTTATCTTCTTTCATTCTAGTTGAACTTCTGGAATTACATTATTTTCTCCATTACATTTTGAACATAAATGGTCTAGATATTTATGCCCTATTATTTTACAGTATCTAGTCAATAATTCGTCTAAAATAAATTTTTCCTTAATTGCTCTGGTAGTTGATCGTTTTTCTGGATTGAGCAACGTCATAATCTATTGTCTAACTTCTTCCATATCTGCTTGTCTTAACTCTCTTGAATTTGAATAAATCATTAGCTGGTCTCTTGAATAATAACTCCATATTGGATTTCCATTTAGGTAGTTATTTGCTAATTCCAGGATAATTGTTGATATTCCAATAATTCTTTTATTCACATAAAAATCTGGCATATCTATTTTGGGTATTTCAACTTGTTGTTCAACATCTTTGAGTATGATCATATCTCGGGTCATTCCTATCTTCACAACTTGTATAACTGGTTTAATTTCATCATACAATATCTCTGCTGTTGTCATATAGAACTTTACAAAAAATAGGTTACCTTTGGTTATCTTTTTATAAGTCGTAATTGCTTTATATATTTTTGGTATAGCAGATAATTCACTTCCATCTTGGGTATATACAGTATTGAGTAATCCATAACTGAAATAGGTTTTAACTAGATTTGGGTTAGTTTTTGGTAATGCAATTAACTTATTGTATCCTTGTAGCTTTTGAGTTATATAATTCGTATTTGGTTCTTGAATGTTTGTAGCTCTGGGTTTATGTCTTAAGTAGTTTTGTATCTGGTGGATGTTTTCAATATATGCTCTGGTTATGTGGTTATAAGCTTTCTTGTCTTGGTTTAGGCTATCTAAATATGTAATAGTTTGTGAGGGTATAAACAAAGGGTCTTTTGGTGTTTTTGGTATAAATGGCTTGTCAAATATTTTGTTCAAGTTCATATTTGGGTTCCTTCTAACTCCTTTGCTTGTACCTGCAGAAGTAGATTGATAAATGTTATGGGTTTTTTGGAGTGTCCCAACGTCTCCTTCTATCTCTGGAATTTTATTGTCTTCCGATCGATATTTCTCTGCACACTGCTGAGTTATCTGAGTCATAGCTTCAGACTTCAGTTTAACTTCATTAGTCTTTAGCTTTTCTATCTCATTTCCCATATTATCCACTTTCAGTGAAAGCGTAGTTAGGGTTTTGAGTATCTTTTCTAGAGTATCGTCTTCTGTAATATCAGTTTGGGTAGATTTGTCTTGATATGTAATCTGCAATAACATTCTTGTTAGTCTTGATTACTTCAATTGTAAATGTAAAATTTAATATATTCAATACTAATCTCCGAATTTCCTTTGTTCTAACTGAATTTTGTATTTTTCTTGTTAACCACCATTGTACCTTTGTGTTATCTGTTCGTTCAATGAACTTGTTATATACAATATATGGCTCAAATGCTAATAAACATTTATATAATGAGCATAATTCTTTTCTATTTATTTTTCATTTTATTTCTGTTTCATTAAATGTTCCTGAGTAGTATCTACAATGATGTTCTAATTTTCTTCTTTATATCTATATTTAAGTACTCCTCCATAACTATATTCACCTGCATCTTCTTCTACTATATATGTAAATTTTTTATTTTCGTCTGAAAATTATAATTTAGGTAATTCTTTACAAAGTATTTTTATTTTTTGTACTTGTTTTTTATCTTTTTCGTTGTAATTATACTCTACATCCTTTCTTAATTTTTTCTGTAATGGCTTTAGGTTTTCTGCTAATTTTGGTATCTATTCTCTTACTTGGTTTACTAATCCTAAAAATGATTGTAATTTTTTTTTTGTACCTAATTCTTCTTTTGAATTTATTATTTTTTGTACTATATGTTGTTGCATTTTTACTCCACTTTTATCTATTTGTATTCCTAAAAATTCTACCTATTTTTTCATTATTTCTGCTTTCTTTTCACTTAGACTTATTCCTGAATTTTCTATTATACCTGCAAAGTGTTCTAATAATTTTAAATGTTCCTCTTTAATTTTTGTATATAGTAGTATATCATCTATGTATACTATGCAATTAGGTAATTGCTTGAAATAACTATCCATAAAATGTTGGTATCTACCTGGTGCATTTTTATATCAAAATGGTAACACATTTCATTCATAAAATACTTGTGGCACTAAAAATGCAGTTAATTTTTTAGATTCTTCTTCTAGCGTTAAATGGTAAAATCCTAATTTACAATCGAACTTACTAAAATAACTATATCCTTGTATATGTCTTATTTTTAATATCTTATTTGGTATTGGATAATTATATGTCATAGTTTTTGCATTTAGGTTTCTATAATCAATAACCATTCTACTTTTTCCTCTTTTTTGTTCACTGTGTTTATTTACTATAAATGTTGGGCTATTGTGTTTACTATTATTTTTTTGTGTGTATTATTTTTCTAATAATTCATCTATATGCATTTCGAATTCTTTCAAATCATCAAAGTTATAGGTTAATGGTTTTTGGGTTATTATACTATTTTTATCTATTAGCTCAATTTTTACAATAGTTTTATGTTTTTTCCATCCTTTTAATGGATCTTCACTGTATAATTGTCTTAATTTTTTCTTTATTATTTCTACCTTATCTATTGAAAATATAGTTATTTCTTCTTTATTTATTGAAAATATAACTAGTTCTATTGTGTCTTCAGTATTTTTTATATTTTCTATTTTTTGTGTGATTTTTTCACTTCCTTTTATCCAATCAGCTTTCTTTCTTATTTTATTAATAACTCTTTTTGCTCTTACCCTTTGGTTACATGGTGTTGTAAACCACCAGTGTGTTTTAGTTATTATATGTGGGTATAGTTTATCTAAAAATGGCATTTCTAAAAGCATATCTTTTGATGTTAGTTCCTAATTATAGATCTCTTCTATTGTTAATATCTTATCCCATACGTGTATTTTTATATTTCTAGCTTTATAGGTAATTAAGCTTCCTTCATTATTAAATTCTTTGACTACTATTGGTGTTTTTAGCTTATCCCATTTGTCTTTTGGTAAACAATTATATCTACATAAGTTGGTTTCTGCTCCTGTATCTATCATAGGTGTATAGTATCTATTATAATAGCCTTCTACTATTATTTTCATAAGTACACATATTTTCATGTTAAAGCTCTCTTTATTAATAAATTTTCCTTATTGTAGGTTATGGTTAATTGTGTATGTTCTATATTGTAAGGTTTTACTTATTCTAACCATTTAATCCCTAATATTATATCTGCTTTTTGCATATCTTCTTTTATTTCAAATTCTATTTTTATTTTTCTAACTCCTATTATTATTATTATTATTTTTTCAGTTGTATCTTTAATAATTATTAAACTTCTTGGTAGGTCAGGGCATATATTACTATTAGATTTTATTTCTTCATTTTTCACTAGGTATTTTATTTCTTCATTTTTCACTAGGTATTTTGCTATATTTTTCACTACGTAGTATTCTTCTTTTCGTCTACTAAATATGTTTTTTATTGTTGGTATTTTAAATATTTTTTCTACACTTAGATCTAATTATTTTCCTTTTATTTCGTCAAATATATTATTATCAAATATTACTTTCTAATTTGTTCCTTCTTCATTTAAATATTCTTCCTTTGTTATTATTTTTATATCTTCTTCAGTCATTTGATTCATCTGATTTACTATCTATTTTATTATCTGTTTCATTTTCCGAAATTTCACATATACTATCTTCACTTTCCAATTCGTAATCGATATAATCTATTTGCATATATTCTGTATTTTCTATCTTTATTTCTGATATTTGTTTCTTTTTGGGGGCTTTAGGTATTTTACAATCTTTAGCTAAATGTCCTAGTTTTCCACAATTATAACAAGTACATTCTTTTATAGATTTCTTTTTCCTATATGGTCTTTTATATTTAAATTTTTTTACATAATATCTTTTTCTTGGCTTCTTATACTTATATTTTGACTTTCTATACTTCTTATATTTCTTATGTCTTTTTCTATTCTTATAACATTTTTCTTCACATCCAAATTGAGGTGCTATTTTATTCTGCAACATGCTAAATTCCTTATTAATGTTTTTTTCCATTTTTATTTCTTCTTTGTATTTTTCACATAGATTTCTGTACCATTGTTGTAGAAATTTTATTCTTGCTCCTAGGGTATCTACGATTTTTGCTTCATCCCAATTCTTTATTATTTTTGAAATAAATGGTTCAGTTAATTTACTAAAATATAATCTTCTTACTTCTTTACTTTATTCGGTATTGTATGCTCCCTTATAGTAGTATTCGTTAAATGCACACGTATATTCATCTATATATCACATATTACATATTGCTAGTTTTAACATTAAATTCTTATTTGTTTCTTTTTCTTTATTTTGTTCGTCTTCTTCTGTTGCCATACTGCTAAATTCATCTCTTATAGATATTTCATATTTTTTCAATATGTCTATATGTGTTAGTTTAATTACTGTTGTTCCTTCTATTTCATAAATCTTCAGTTAAATTCAAAAACCATAATTTTGCTATTCCTATTAATGTTCTTTCTATATATTCTGGTGTATCTGTTGCATTTATACAATTGTCTAATAATTCTTTTGTTATATATCCTATCCATAATTGTATCATTTTATCTACATCTATTACACAGTCTAAGTCTAAGAAATTATAATTTTTATTGATTATTTGTTTTGGTGTCCATTTGTTATATTCATCCTTTAGGTTATATTTTTTAAACTTTTATTTATAATAATATGTAGGTTTTCTTATTTCTGATGTATTAGGTATTATTTTTTCATCGTCCTTCTTATCAAGAGTGTTTATTTCCGTGTTTGTATTTTCTGAGTTTTCTTTATTAATTACTTCTTGTTTTTCATTTATTTCTAGTTTTTCTACATTTGTTAAGATTTTTGTATATGTTTCACTACTTTCTGAATCATAATTATCTGTTTCTTCAGCATCTATTGTATTTATTTTTATTTCATTAGTTTCTAATTCTTTATTTTCGAATTTTTCTTTAAGTTGATTTATCTCAATTAATAATTTTTGTGCTTTATCTTTTTCTTGTTTTTCTTTCTGTCTTTTTTCATACAGATCTTTTAGCATTTGTAGTTCTTTTTCTAATTTAGCAATCTTATTATTTTTTATTTCTTCTATTTTTCGTATTTCATCTGTAGTTTGTTGTTTTATTTTTTCTATTTCCTTTTTTTTGTCTATTTCTTCATTTTCTTTTGTTATTCTTACCATAGCTGTTAATTTATCTTCTAATTTAATTCTTCTTTTTCTAACATTAAATATAAATGTTCACCTATTTTCTTATATTTTCTTCCTAAATTAGAAAATACTATTCTTATTTTTAATCCTTCATGATTTTCATATGTTTTTTCATCTATTATAAATTCTTCTTTGTTCATTTTATCTACTTGATAGTGTATAGATTATGTTGATATATATTCTAGACTATCTATTTGTGATTCTAAATATGATATTTCTTCCTTTTGTACTTTTATTGATTTTTGGCATACTCCAACAATTATGTTATATTGTAGTCTTTCTTTTCTTATTTTTAATTCTCTTCATTTTCCAGATAATATTTGTTTTAGTTCTTTATATTTTTGTGATTTTGTTGTAACATTGCGAATTTCATCAGAAGTTGCATGAATTTGAATTCCCAATTTTGATAATTTCACCGCGACTGAACTGGTACCCGCCAACACTCTTTTGAGTAATTGTGATATTAGATTCCTTTTTAATTTGAAATTGAATAGGATTTTGTGATGTATAATCCACTCCACTGCTTGTAATCACCTCAATTTGGTAGAATCATTTTGGGATATAATTTTTTAAAACTTAACCGTCGGAAGCAATGCTTACAAGCTGTTGCTTAGGTTGGTGGTGATGAAAAAAATTATTTTTTATAGTAGTAAACAATTTATAATCAATTTTATGAATTTATTAAAAATAATAAATTTTTTAATTTCATAAATTTTTCTTCAGTATTTTTAAATTAAAATTATTTTTAAAAATTAAACTTTATAAATTTTATAATATTATAAAAGAGAGATGAATTTTATTTTAAATATTTAAAAAAATGGCGTGGCAGCTGATGTGGAATTTAACACAATATTTAAAAATAATGTGACAACTGATGTGGAGGCGGGTGTGTTACACACACCAAAATAGGGTTTAAAATATTTTTTTTAATGGGTTCAAGGGTCCAGATGACAAACATGTAAGTAGAAGTATCCACATTACAAAACGAGCATAGTACAAGGGTCCATCGAGTCATTTTGACAAATAAAAATAAAAATTCCCCCACCCCCCTCACATGAATCCACCCCACACACCCCTCCCCACCCAATCCCATACCTCAAATCAAATCTATTTTTTAAAAAACTAATTATGTAATTGTAAAAATAAATTTATGTTTTATATTCTTTTTATTATTCACAATTTAAAAAACAAAACAGATTGTTAATATCTCCCTTCCTCCACCTCCCACCCCTACCCCTACCCAACTCTACCTCCACCCCCACATACATCCCCCACCCCCTACACCCCCACCCCCATGCAATCAATCCACCTCTAACCAAATCTATATGGAAAAATAATTATGTAATTATAATAAAAAATTATATTTCATGTTTTTAAAATTATATTATTCACAATATAATGATATTAGATTCTTCCCCACTACATCAATTTTTAACCCCCCCCCCCCACCACCAACTACATACCTCCACCTCCACCCAATCCTCCACCTCTAACCAAATCTATACGAAAAAAATAATTATGTAATTGTAAAAGAAATATGTTTTATATTTTTTTTTAATTATATTATTCATAATCTAAATATAGTAGATTGTTAATATCCTCCATTCTCCTTCTTCGTTTCCTCCTCATCTCTAACCAGATCTATTTGAGTAAAAGCAATCATGTAATTAAAAAAAAACGTTTATGTTCCATACTTTTTTTATTATATCGTTTACAACTTAAATGATTTTAATGAAATAATATATAATGTCAAAATATTGACAAAATTTAGATTTGAAAACATCAATCTGACTAAAATTTTTAGTAGAAAGTTTAATTACTTAAGCAAAATAAAGAACAAAATCAGAATAAAAAATATTACTTACTTGAATTGAGATTTGGATATAATACGAAAAATATCTATTAAACGATCATCGTCTACATATAAAAATAAAAATGTTAAATCAATAAAAGTTTCTAAAACATAAAGAATTCGAAGAATGTAATAACTATATTAATTAACAAATAAAGCTAATGATCAATAGAACCAAGAAGAAGAAGAAAAGTTTAATATGTGTTATTGTAGGAATACATATTGGAGAGATTAAGAAGCTATAGAACTCAACTTTCAACTTTCATTTATGTAAATTAAAATATCATATCCATTTTATAAAATAAAATCAATTTATTATTCTTTCTTATCCATTATTTATAAAACACAGTGCATATTCATCTTATTATATATCTATATTTGATCAGTTTGTTACTCTTCATTATCCTTACTGTTTCACCTTTTCCTATATTATGTTTTGTTATCTTATTTTCTTGATTTGGTTTGTCTAAAAAAATATTTTATTTTATAAAAGTAATAATTATTTAAAATGTACATATTGTTTTTAAAATTTTAAAATAATTACATATAGGATTATGAGGATTTAAGAATTATAAATTATTTAGATATATACAATAATTGTAAGAAAAATAAATATTATTATTATATTATAATAATTATAATAATAATAATAATTATTATTATTATTAATACAACTATACTACTACACTATTACGTACTTGACATGACCCGAACCAGGGCCTAGTCGTGTCGGGCATCTCAAGTCCGACCATGACCAGAGACCACCCCCAACACCCCACCATAACCGTCTTGTACCCTATGTCGTGCGAATTCCAAACATATATCAAGTTATAACAACATTTATTGGAAAACATTTAAAGAAGTTCATAACCATAACCAAGCAAATATTCAACCGATGTCAACCCCAATACCAATACCAATGCCAAGGTTGACACCAATACCGACACCGCCCATGCCCATAGTAGTCACACAAAGCCTCTAATTGAAATCCAAGAACATCCAGTTGGGACATGCCCCCGACCATAGTCAAAACCAAA
Organism: Capsicum pubescens; assembly: GCA_030864215.1. Taxonomy (NCBI): domain Eukaryota; kingdom Viridiplantae; phylum Streptophyta; class Magnoliopsida; order Solanales; family Solanaceae; genus Capsicum; species Capsicum pubescens. Next base: position 245,507,083 of record CM061544.1, on the reverse strand, counting down.
GTCCAAGAAATGACAAAGAGTAGAAAAAGAGTCCATAACATGAAATGGAATCTTTTGGAGTATGGAAGCTCACCATTTAGTCTGACACAAATGTTGTCCCCAATCTAATTCACTGAGCAGGAGAAGTATTATGGTTGGTTCCTGTATCGTGCATCCGAAGACGATTAGCGGGTGAACGCTAGCATGTACTCAGGATAAGGATAAAATAATGTCAATATTTAAAACCAAAGTAAATAACCATATGTAGTCACATATACATATATATACCATGCCGGGAAAGGACTGGGTTTAGCATGTATTTAAAACTTTAACCTGGGTTGTGTATCTTTACCGTCATAATCTACCCACGGGCTATATAGGTCCAGTGTTACCCCCTAACCAAGACCCAGTGCGTGTACCAACACAAAACAGAGATATCATAGGGGCAGGGGATTCCCATGTACCCTCCGCCCTCCCTGATATATATATATATAGGTATAAACTTTGGAGATTCCCATGTACCCCACAAGTATATGGTCACCAAGACCAACCCTCATATCGGTAAACATGAGTTTCCAGTATCTATCTGTCGGACTCACACCTTCACGATTAACTATCATAACCCACCATTATTGCCCAATTGAAACATTCATCACATAACCAAACAGCCAATTCAAGGAGTCCATTATCAAGGCATTATGAAGTGGCATCGTCATACAAACTATAGCTTGCAAGCAATGTCACTAGCCGACACTTAGGGGATTCCCATGTATCCCACAAGATTTCCAATTAAACCAAAACCATGGACATCAAGGTCTTTCCAATCCATTTAAAATCATTTATACCAATTTAGTTTCCATTACCCTTTATGCAAAGCAAAGGTGTCGAGATTAGTCAAACTATGTGACAAAATGACTCTCTTTGGCATTTTAATAAATATGTCGAGGACATATAATTTCCAAAATCAAAACTAAGTATAAATTAACCATCCCCATGCAATCACATATTCAAAACCATAAATATAACATGAAAACCATAAGTAATACATGGAAAAACATTATCAACCATAAACAACCAAAGCCCCCAACATATATTTCAAAACTCAAACAATACCACAATATTACCATGAAAATCATCCATTAAAACATGCTTTTAGTTGAACTAACAAAGAGGGAGGAGTAACAGGCCTTAAACAACAAGGAAGATGGAGAATAACCACCCTTAGGAGCCTTAATTAATTTCCTTGAAGAAACCCTAACCTCTTCTTGAACCTTAAGCTTGAGAGAGATTTTAAGAGTGTTTGATTGAGAATAAGAGGTTAATGAAATTCTAAAAGGTATTTTATGTCGTGAGGTCAAAAGGAGTTAAGAGGGAAAATATCCAAAATACCCCTTACTTAAATTGGAAAAAAATTTGCAGGTGGGTGATTGGAACCCTGAACTCGTAACCATATCATATAAGTGGTACCCTCAAATCGTTACTTGATCAGAAAATTGGACACCACATTCTGTCCAACATATAACTCCCTTGCCCAACTTGTATCATCACCATACGACTAGTATTCTTCAAGCCGTACCCTAAGCAGAACATCTAGGCTAGACACTGGACAACACACGATTGGACACTATACTTCTTGTATCCTGAACATACAACTCATAAGGAGTCTTCTCGTATCTATGTTAGAACTTTTCCAATATCAATCTGACCAACAAACGACTAGGGTCCTAGACTTATAACCATATAATTGGAGTCAAGGTGTGAGTCGTATGGTAATCAGAAGGTTCAAGACTCCGGAAATTTTCAAGGGCCAAAACCCAGGGTGTTTCAACTCTCCCCCACTTGGATCATTCGTCCCTGAATGATGGAACAAGGAAGTATAAGCAAGATTAAGCCCCCAAACATCTCAACTCATACCTTTAAGATAGAAAATAGAACACTAAGGAATTCACCCTTACTTTTAACAAGGACAGAAAATAGAGAGGTTAAGGATCAACACATAGCTTGACCACGAATTTTTGGAACGAGGAATAGGAATGGATATTTGGACTTCATGTCTTCTTCAACTTCCTATGTATCCTCTTCCACCTATTGGTTCATTCATAGAACCTTTATCGAGGCCACGTCCTTAGTCTGCAATCGACGAACCTGAAGATTCAAAATTTCAAAATCTCCTCATAAGATAGGGAATCCGAAATACCAATATCTTTGACAAGCATAATTTGTGATGGGTCACTTATACACTTTCTATACATAGAAACATGGAACACCGGATAAATAGAGCTCAAACAAGAAGACAACGCTAACTCATACGCAACATTGCCAACCCTTCTCAAAATCACATACGGACCAACATACCTGGAATTGAGCTTCCCCTTCTGCCCAAACCGAATCACCCTCTTCATGGGAGACACCTTTAAGAACACCCTATCCCTAACCTCAAACTCCAAATACCTATGCCTCACATCCGCATAGGACTTTTGGTGACTTTGGGCAGCCTTAAGCCTAGATTGAACCACTTTCACCTTTTACATAGCTTGGGGAACCAAATCCAGGCCAAACATATCCGCCTCACCAACCTCAAACTACCAAATATGAGACCTACACCTCCTACTATACAAAGCCTCGAATGAAGCTATTTCAATGCTAAAATGGAAGCTATTATTGTATACAAACTCTATAAGAGGTAAGTTCTCAATCCAACTACCACCATAGTCAATCACGCAAGCACAAAGAATATCCTCCAATGTATGAATAGTCCTTTCTGCTTGACCATCCGATTATGGGTGTAAAGCAGTATTAAGACTCGTTTTGGTCCCCAAACCTTTCTTAAATGACCGCCAAAAGTGAGATAAAAACTGCATACCACGATCAGGGATGAGAGAAATAGGTACCCCATGTAACTTCACAATCTCTTAGAGGTAAAACCTTACTTAATCCTCAACCGAGAAGTTAGTTCTTACTAAAAAAAGTGAACCGAATTTGTCATTCTATCCACGATGACCCAAACCAAATCAAATTAGTTTTGAGACCGAGGAAGACCGATAATGAAATCCATGTTAATTACCTCACATTTTCATTCAGGTAACTTGATTTCTTGATATGATCCTCCGGGCCTCATATGCTCAACTTTCACTTGTTGGCACACCATGCATTTGGCCACAAAATTTGTCATATCTCTTTTCATATTGTTCCACCAATACATCTCCTTAATGTCATGATACACTTTCGTTAAACCAGGATAAATAATATAGCGTGCCTCAGCCAAGTCCTCTCTTGCAAGCTATCAACATCGGGAACACATAATATCCCTTGGTACCGTAAGGTACCATTACCACTAGTCTTGAAGGCCATCACCTTCTGTCCACCTACATCACCATTGATCTTCATCAAGATAGGATCTAACATCTGCTTCTCCTTGATTCAGCACCAAGAGACGATCGTGCCACTTCTTGCACAAACACGCCACCACCCTCAGAGTCCAAGAGATGAACTCTAAGATTAGACAAACATGAATATCTTTCACCAACTTCCGCTTTCCCTCATCCACATGAACCAGACTCCCCATGGATAACGTGCTAAGAGCATTAACAAACATATTAGCTTTACTTGGATGGTAGTGAAGACTCATATCATAATCCTAAAGAAGCTCAAGTCATCTCCTTTGCCCGAGGTTCAACTTTTTCTTAGTAAACACATACTACAGACTCTTATGATCAGAAAAGATATCTACATGCACTCCAAAAAAATAGTGTCACCAGATTTTTAACACAAATACCACAGCTAACAATTCTAATTCATGAGTCGGATAGTTCCTTTCATGCACCTTCAACTGTCTAGAGGCATAAGTTATCACCTTGCTATGCTGTATCAGAACACAACCAAGTCCCACGCGGGACGCATCACAGTAGACCACAAACCCATCAGTGCCTTCAGGAAGAGTCAAGACCGGAGCTGAAGTTAGCTTATCCTTCAACTTCTCAAAACTACCCTCACAAGCATCATACCATAAGAAATTTATCTTTTTCTGAGTCAACTTAGTCAATGGGGCAGCTATAGTTGATAAACTCTCCACAAACCTCCTGTAGTAGCTAGCTAAACCCAAGAAGCTCTGAATATCAGTTGGATTTGTGGGACTAGGCTACTTCTTCCCCACTGTAACTTTCTACGAATCTACCATAATCCATTCACTAGATATGACATGACCCAGAAAAGTGACAGCGTTTAACCAGAATTCATATTTTAAAAATTTGGCATACAACAGTTGCTCTTTCAAGGTGTGCAATACAATGCGAAGGTGATTCATATGATCCACCTCGCTCTTAAAGTACACCAGAATATCATTTATGAAAACAATGGAGAACAAATCCAGAAACTGATGGAAGCCCCTATTCATCAAATCCATGAATGTCGTTGGGGCATTAGTTAACCCAAAGGACATAACTAGAAACTCAAAATACCCATATCGGGTACAAAAGGCAGTCTTAGGAATATCCACCTTCCTAATCTTTAACTAGTGATACCCGAATCAAAGATTAATTTTGGAGAAAAACTTAGCACCCTACAACTGATCAAACAAATCATCTATCCTTGGAAGAGGGTACTTATTCTTTACTATCATCTTATTCAATTGCCGATAATCAATACACATTCGAAGGGAACCATCCTTCTTACACACGAATAACATAGGTGCACCCCACGAGGACACACTAGGACGGATGAAACCCTTGTCTAAAAGATCCTTGAGTTGCTCCTTAAGCTCCTTCAACTCAGTCGGAGCCATTCTATACGGGGGAATAGATATAGGATGAGTGTTCGAAACAAGATAAATCCCAAACTCAATCACCCTATCAGGGGGAACACCAGGAAGGTCATCAGGGAAGACCTCAGGAAATTCATTCACCACCGAGACAGAAAGCAAGTAAGAACCCTCCGAGTTAGAATCTTTAACCTGGATTAAATAATAGAGACACCCTTGGAGATCAATCTCCAAGCTCTACGATACAATATGAACTTCCCCTTAGAAGCTAGGAAACCACCCTCCCACTTAATAACTGGCTTATTAGGAAGTTTGAAAACAACCTTATGGGTCCGACAGTCTAGGGATGCATAGCACGAGTGCAACCAAGACATCTTCAATATGACATCAAAATCAACCATGTCTAATTCAAACAGATCCACCAAAGTCTCTCGACCACCCACCGATACCACACAACCCCTATAAACTGTTCTAGCCACCACAGAGTCATCCACTAGAGTAGAGATATAAAAGCGGTCCAAAACACACTCGAGGCCAAAACTAAAATATACAGCCATAAATGGGGTCACATAAGAGAGAGTGGACCCCAAATCAAGCAAGCAGTACACATCATAGGAAAAGAGTTTCAACATACCATTCACGACATCAAGCGATGCCTCAAACTCCTGTCGAGTAGTGAGAGCATAGAGACAGTTTTGACTAGTGCCAGAACTAGATGATGCACACTTTGGTGTCGGAGCTGAAGATGAAGCAAAAGGAACCTTGTTTTCCCAAGAAGGAACCTTACCAATAGGACAGTTTTAAAGCATGTGCCCTACCTCACCACAGTTAAAGCACCTGTACCTTCTCTCATCATAGAAACCCCAAAGCAAGCTATCTCAAAACCTGCAAGGAGAGGATATGATGGACCTGACTGGGCCCCACTAGCCTGATATTGGGCACCCTATGCCCTGAAGTTGTCGCCACCTTGGAAACATCTGGCACCCAATGACTTTGGGTAGGGAGCACTAGCCGTCGGTAAGACCAGAAATTGCCCCACTTCTTCTTGGGCCACTTTCTGCTATTCCTTCCACTTTGCTGTCGGCCACCACCCTACTCAGAGAACCTAAACTTTTTTCCCTGTCTCTCCCCTATCTCAGCATGCTCCTTCTTTTCTTCCTCCACCTGTTTTATGTACACAACCAACCTGGAGATATCGATGTCCTTGATCAACAAGGTAGCCTTACTTTCCAATATCAAGTCTCAAGATAATTCGAAAGCTAACTTTCTCATTCTAGCCCTTATGCTAGAAACCATCTTTGGAGCATACCGAGACAACTGGTGAAACTTTAAGGCATACTCCTCGACTGACATTTTTCCTTGTTTCAGATTTACAAATTCTTCTGCCTTTGCTTCCCTCAACTCCTAAGGAAAGAAACAGTCTAGGAAAGCATTAGCAAAATTCTCCCATAGATCTGACTCAGCGTCGTTAGCCCTTAACTGATCCCATTTCTTGTAGCACTGGTACGCCATATCTTTCAGCTGGCAGAACAAACTCCATGCCTTCCACATTAGTGGCATGCATAACACGGAAAATCTTCTCCATCTCATCCCTAAAATCTTGAGAATCCTCCTTCACCTTAACACCAGTAAAGGTCGAAAGGTTCAACCTCATGGACTGATCAACCCTTATAGCCTCAGAAGATGGACTAACAGATGTACCACGCTCAGCCTAAGAAGCTACCAACTTTGCCAACATATGAATAGACTGACAAAACTTAGCATTCATCACATTAGTTTGGGAGCTAAAGGAGGACTAGAGGGAACCAGTGAAACTCTAAGAGGGAAATTAGGGACTGGACCCTTAGATCGGGTCTGGACCTCATAAGAAGAATGGGTCCCATCAATATTATCCTCAGGTAGGACAGAGGAATTTCCATGAGCTTTAGATCATCGAGGAGGCATGATCTGAAAAGCGAACAAACAGGAATTAGAAGAAAATTCAGGACCTTAGACTTTACATCTCGAAAGCAGAACACAAGAAAGAGAAACATTCCTAAATGCCTCGTAGCCTCTCCTTTATGAGTGTGGCGTGCTACACACCCTTAAAATAGACTCCACTCAACATGACTTTATGGACTCCAAGTGACCATGAACCTAGGGCTCTAATACCAATCTGACATGATCCGAACCAGGGCCTAGTCATGTCGGGCATCTCAAGTTCGACCGAGATCGAAGACCATCCCCAACACCTTACCATAACTATCTTATACCCTATGTCAGATGAATTTCGAATATAAGACAAGTTATAACAATATTTATTGGAAAATATTTAAAGAAGTTCATAACCATAACCAACCAAATATTCAACCGATGTCAACCTCAATACCATTACCAATGCAAAGGCTGACACCAATACTGACATCGCTTATTCACATAGTAGTCACACAAAACCTAACTGAAATCCAAGAATATCTAGTCGGGACATGCCCCCGACCATAGCCAAAACCAAAGTCTAAGAAATAACAAAGAGTAGAAAATAAGTCTATAGCATGAAATAGCGCCTTACGAAGTATGGAAGCTCACCACTTCAGTTTGACACAAATGTTATCCTTGAATCCAAGTCATTAAGCAGGAGGAGTAGTATGGACAGTTCCTGCATCGCGTGGGGATACAGCTTTCAAAGACGGTTATCCGGTGAATGCTAGCATGTACTCAGGATAAATATAAAATAATGTCATTATTTAAAACCAAAGTAAATAACCATATGCACTCATATACATACATACATATACCATGACGAAAAAGGAACTGAGTTTAGCATGCATTTAAAACTTTAACCTACGTTGTATAGTTTTACCTTCATAATCCACCCATGGGCTATATGGATCTAGTGTTACCCCCTAAATGGCCCTAGTACGTGTAGCCGCACCGGAGATATCATAGGGTTCGGGGATCCCCATATACCCTTCGCCCTCCATGATACATATATACAAGTATAAACTTCGGGGATTATTGTGTACTCCACAATCATATGGTCACCAAGACCAACCCTCATATCGGCAAACATGAGGTTTTAGTGTCCGTTCGTCGGGCTCACACCTTCATGGTTTGCTATCAAAACCCACCATTGTTGCCCAATTAAAACATTCATCACATAACCAAATCACTAATTCAAGGAGTCCATTATCAAGGTATTATTAAGTGGTATCGTCTTACCGACTATGGCTTTGTCACTAGCCAACTCTTAGGGGATTCCTATATACCCCACAAGATTTTCCAATTAAACAAAAATCATGGTCATCAACGTCTTTCCAAGCCATTTAAAATTATTCATACCAATTTAGGTTCCATTACCATTTATGTAATGCAAAGGTATCGAGATTAGTCAAACTATGTGACAAAATGACTCTCTTTGGCATTTTAACAAACATGTTGGGAGCATATAATTTACAAAACCAAAATCAAGTATCAATTAACCATCCCTATTCAATCACATATTCAAAACCATAAATAAAATATGAAAACCATAAGTAAAACATGGAAAAACATTAGCAACCATAAACAATCAAAGCCCCTAACATATATTTCAAAACCCAAACAGTACCATAATATTACCATGAAAACCATCCATTAAAATATGTTTTTAGTTGAACTAACAATAAGGGAGGAGTAACATGCCTTAAACAATAAGGAAGACAGAGAGAAACCACCCTTAGGAGCCTTAATTGACTGCTTTGAAGAAGCCCTAACCTCTTCTTGAACCCTAATCTTGAGAGAGATTTTAAGAGTGTTAGATTGACAATAAGAGGTTAATGAAGTTCTAAAAGGTGTTTTATGTCGTGGGGTCAAAAGGAGTTAAGAGGAAAAATATCCAGAATACCCCCAACTTAAACTGTAAAAATCTTCGCACGTGGGTATGATTGGAACCCTCAACTTGTAACCACATCATACGAGTGTTACCCTCAAATCATAACTTGATCAGAAAATTGGACACCACATTCTGTCCAATATACGACTCTCTTTTCGAACTCTTATCATCACCATATGACTAGTATCCTTCAAGTCGTACCCTAAGAAGAACATCTAGGCTAGACACTGGATAACACACTAGTGGACACTATACTTCTCGTATCTTGAACATACGACTCGTAAGGAGTCTTCTTATATCTAGGTCAGAACTTGGCCAATATCAATCTGACCAATAAACGACTTGGGTCCTAGACCCGTACCCACACCATACGAGTCAAGGTGTGAGTTGTATGATGATCAGAAGGTTCAGGACTCAGGAAATTTTCAAGGGCCAAAACCCAGGGTGTTTCAGTACTGCTATTACTACTATTTTTTAATTATAATAATAATAATAATAATAATAATTATTATTATTATTATTATTGGCACTACTAAACATACATACTACTTTTTTTTTAATTATTATTATTATTATTGTTATTATTATTATTAAGTTTATCTTTAATTTAATATTAAAATAAATTATACTTAGATATATTATATAACATTTAAATTTTAAAAGAGATAAGTTTATAAAAGAGTAGAAGTTTATTTAAAACTCTTCAGCTATGAATTTTAGTTTCATCTTTAATTTAATATTTAAATAAATTATATTTAGATATATTATATACTAACATTTAAAATTTGCCAAGTGGCTTTTCAATAGTTGCCACTTGACCAATCATGAGGCTTCGTCCTCTGCTTTATAATATACTAGTATACATACACGTGCGATGCGCAGAAAAAATATTATTTCTAATCTTTTCGGATTGTGATGTTCGAGCATGTTAAATCATATTACCTTAAACAGAATCTAATTATCATATTTTTCCTTAATGAAATAAACCCCCACCTCCAAATCATTCCCTCCCCCCCCCCCTCCCCCACCATTTCATAGCCAATGCTATACACATAGTGACAATGAATCATAAAATATTGAAAACTTTTATATTTCATATTTTATTTATTATGTTGCTTACTATTTAAATTTATTATTAACTTGTTAATATTAGTTTTTAATAGCTTATCACTTGGCATAATGTAGCTATTAAGTGCTCTTTTGATTAATATGAAATAGATATATTAATTTTGTTTACTTGTGACCTTTTTTCATTTTTAAATTTTTATTCTATTATTCACATCTTTTCAATTTAAAAATTATAGATAGTAATATATGCATTATCTAATTACTAAATTATATTCTCAAAATTAGTTCAAAATAATCCCCCCACCTCACCCCCACCCCCACCCCCCACCCCACTCCCCTATCTTTATATTTTTTCCTACTGCATTTAATTGTTTTCTCTTGTATATTTTGATATTTATGTTCTTTGCTTATTTCAAAATATACAGTGCTAATTTAAAATTTAAGTTGCTTAAATTCTTATATTTTGATATTCCTTTAATTCATTATTTATCAAAATTTTAGTTACTATTTATCAAAATTTTAGTTACATTGTAGTATGTATTATTTAAGATTCGGCTTACTATAGTTAAAAATGCCTTTTTTTTTTTATCTAAAGAGAAAGTCACACCCTTCAAACTTTTTACATTATGATTGTAACTTACATTCTAGTTTTGTCTTGACTTATAGTGATGTGTTATTTATACTTGTAAATAACTTACCAATTTGCTTAATATTCTTACTTATTATTTGTTTTTAATGTACAAATAAATATGTATTTTCTAATCTTGAAATTTAAATTATTTCTTAACTTGTATGATTCATAATTTTCCTACTGTTTGAATTTATATATCATATATGTTACTACAAAATATAAATAGAGATATAATTTGACTATTTTTTTAAAAAAAATTATAATTTTATGTAAATAGAAATAGTGGTTGATTGTTTGTCTAGTTAAATTTCTATAATTAATAATTTTGTATTACGTGAAATTAGAATTGTGAGGTTTTCTTTTTATGCGTAACATAAATAATAAAATAAAATATAGAGTAAATTTTACCAAAATGAAATATATAATAGAAGAAAACTCTAATATAATCTAATTTAATTTTTTAGGAGCACTTATTGTTTAAAAAATACACTAAATTCTTATTTAAACTAAACACTTCACATCTATTGGATATAATTTTATCTCATGTTCACTTTTAATTTATTTTAATTTAGATTTTTAAAAAAATATTACCTTTGTCTCTAGGATTAAAAATAATTCAATATTATATGGAACTACTCAAAAAATGAATGAAAACATACCACTTGTTATATAATATAAATGATGTGCAAAATTAGTAACAAAACTTTATTCATAAATATAATTGCAGGTAAAATTATGGAGAAAATAAATAAATTGAAGTATTTAAATACCTACAAATTTATTTGATAACCCCCTAAAAAAGTAGGTATGTAAATGTAGTATTGTTCCAGAGTTGTCTTTATGCATAAGAGAAATTTATTAAAATAAAAAGTTGTGACATAATAATATTCATGCACATACAAATATATTTACATTCATTCTTTAAGAAACTGATCTGGTAAATCTCCTTTATATATAAACTGTAGAATAACAATATAAAAAGTTGCAATAAATAAATGTTTACATCCAAATGATAATATTTAGTGGCCTACTTTCAAGTTTCAATATGTCTACTCACTTAGGAGGAGAAAAAAAGAAGAGAAAATATGAATAGTAGCAAGAACATATTTGTGTGGAATGATGATCATTGATGACTTTATATAGATAATGTTTTAAATTTGAAATTTCAAAATAGAAATAGTCAACTTATTGATAAACTTAAATTCAAAATCAAAATGAAAGTACAATTATCTTATTAGATGGAACATGGATGACCTATAAATGATAGGTTTCTCTGCATTTATCTTTCATTTTTTTGGGTTCAAAATCGTCCTTTTTCCAATTTAAAAAGTAAAAATCAAATTTAAAATGTGCATTTGCATGATTATAGATTTATTATTCTTATTATTATTATTTATTTTTTTGTGATTGAAAAGATTGCATTAAATAAAAAGGGAGGGCAATATCAAAAGTTAGAGCCCATGCCCTGGAAATCATAATTTCCATTTACAGATCTTACAAAAAAAGTTTCCATCATGTCTGCCCATAAGGCTCTTTGCGCACACATTAGGGGAACTTCAAAAAGGTTGCTTCCAGGTTGGACTTCTATCTGGGATCGTAATTTAGCCATAGTATCTGCGACTCCGTTTTTCTCCCTAAAGAAGTGTACCACCTTGGGTCTTCCTAGTCTTCTTAGTCTTGACCTACAATCAACAATAATGGAGTCAAACAGTAAGTTACTGTGGGCAAGACATTTAATGACTTTTGTGGAATCAAAGTAAATCTCACTAGGCACATAGTTATTCTCCTCAACTAATTTAAGGCCCTCCTGCAGAGCCATAAGTTCCATCTGGTTATTGGTGGCCCAGGGATATGCTTTCGCAAACCCCAGAAGCCAGTTACCATTGGACCTGCTGATAACCCACCCTTACTAGGGTTCCCTTTGCAAGCACCATCGATGTTGAGCATAAAAGAGTCCTGGGCAGGACTGATCTATTTGAGATGGATGTCCAAAGTCTTTCTATCCAGGCTGTTAGGGGAGACAAGGGTGACGAATTCCAGGGTTTCATCATAGGTCTCCTTCCAGGAGAGAAGGTTACCAAGGTTCTTGAAGAGGTTTTAGTTTCTATTTTTCCAGATAAACCAAATGCTGAAGAGGATGATATTATGCCAAAGGAGGTTACTGCCAATTTTTTTGTGGTGCAGTTTAGACCAGTAAGAGGCCCAGTTCTAGGGGTAAAAGCTGGTTCTATTCAGTCCAAAGAGTTGGAGTTAGAATCCAGTAACTGATCCCAGAAGTCCTTGACGATAGTTCATTCAAAAAAGATATACACAAGGTCTTCGACAGGAGAGTGACAAAACTTACAGGCAGGACTGTGAATAATCCCCAGTTCATGAAGATAGTATGAGGTAGGAATCCTGTCATGCTGGGCTAGCCACAGGAAGGTTTTTATTCTAGGGGGGTAGTTGGCTTTCCAAATCCACATGAAGGATTTTCCCTCAAAAATTCCTATGGACTAGGAGGAAAGAAGGTTATACATGGAGCTTATGGTAAAGCACCCATTTTCTGAAATACTCTAAATGATCTTATCATGTTTGAGGTTGGGATTCCAGGTAAAGGAGCTTTGAATGTTGGTAATGAGATCAGTAGGGAGATGGAAAGAAAGGTTAGAGAAGTCCCAGGTTCCATCTTTCCAGACCTCAGCTAAGGTCAAATTGGCCTCAGAATTGGAGAGGGGGCCATGGATAATGGATCTGAGGGAGAGGAGGTTGGGGATCTATCTGTCCATCCAAAAGTTAACATGTCTTTCATCCTTGACTATCCATTGGGCTCCCATCTTACACAGGGCAGTTCCCTGGGAGATAAAGTTCCAAATCCTGGAGAGAGGTCTACACCTAGGGGGATTTATCTTGGAGTATTTATTTCTTAGGATAGAGATCCAAAGGTTGTTGTTGTGGTAGAATCTCCAAGCTAGACTAGCACTGAAAGTATCATTCCTAACACTGGCTCTTTGAATACCCAGACCCCCCTCCTTTTTAGGTCTAGAGATGGTGTCCCAGCCCAAAATATAAAGTTTCCTTCTACCAAGGGAAGTACCCTAGACAAAATTCCTTTGAATCCTATCAATCTGGGAGAGGACAACACAAGAGAGATAGGTGAATTACATGGCATGGGTAGGGATGCTGTTAAGGGAAGACTTAGCAAGGGTTATCCTGCCAGCCATGCTAAGGAGGTTGGTCTTCCATCCAACCAATTTGGAATTAAGATTGTCAATAATGAAGCTGTAGTCACTTTTAGAGGGTTTCCTTTGAAGAATAGAGAAGCCTAGGTATTTTCCAAAGGAATCAGAGTGGTTGATGGAGATGATGGAAGAGAGATGGTCTTTGGTGTGGGGTTGACAGTTCCTGGAAAACAAGACTTTGGATTTAGAGTGGTTGATTCTTTGGCCAGAGTGAGCAGAGAATTGCTGAAGAACTTTGGAGATAGTACCACAGTTCTCAGCAGTGGCTTTTCCAAGGAGAATAAGGTCATCAGCAAGGAAAAGGTGGGAGATATTAGAGCTTTTTCTACTGATGGAAAGAGGGGTCCAGGTAAGAAGGTTAACCTCATGCTCAATTCTCCTAGACAGAAGTTCCATGCCCAAGATGAAGAGGTAGGGAGAAATGGGGTTTCCTTGTTTGATACCCCTGTAAGGGTAAAAGTAAGGGGTCTTCTGGCCATTGATAAGGATGGAGATAAAGGTAGTATAACTATAGGACATGATCAAGGAGGTAAGTTTGGGAAGGATGTTGAAAAAATGGAGGGCCTGTCTAATAAAAGACCACTCAATTCTATCAAAGGCCTTCTCCAAGTCTATCTTCAGGATCATATTGCCCAGTTTCCTTTCATCCTCTGGAAATGGGAGATTACCTCTTGGACAATAATAGCAATATTAGAAGTTCTTTTAGTAGGAAGAAAGCTGGCTTGGCTAGGGCCAATAATGTTGGCCAGGTAAGGCTTGAGCCTTCTAGCAATCAACTTAGTGATCAGCTTGTACTGGGTATTGCAAAGTCCAATAAGTCTAAAATTCTTGAGGCTAGAAGCATTAGAGGATTCGGGGATTAAACAGAGATAGGTAGAGTTGATAGCAGGTTCAATGGACCCCTTGGAGAAGGTCTCAGAACAAACTGGATAACAGAGGGGCCAAGAATATCCCAGTACTTTTGGTAGACAAAGGGGTGAAGACCATCAGGCCCAAACGCCTTGTCTGGTTTAAAGGAGAAGATAGTATTCCTAATCTCCGGGGGGGGGGGGGGGGGGGGGGGGTGTTGTCCAGGAGGAGGTGGTCCTTAGAAGGGATGGACCCCTTAAAGGAGGGGTTTGACTAGCAATATCTATAAGAACAAGTATGGTCAGTCATGAAGAGAGACTGGTAGTAATAAGTGATGCGAAGTTTAATATCCTCAGGGGACATTAACCAATTGCCACAGTCATCCTGGAGAGCAGAGATTCTATTATACTACTACTACTACTACTACTAATATTATTATTATAAGCCTTCTAATTTTTTCCTTTTTTTAAAAGACAAATCACTTTTTTAAAATTATTATTATTATTATTATTATTATTATTATTATGTTACATATGTACAACTAATATTATTTATTTATATTATTATTAGTAGTAGTAGTCGCAGTATTTTAATAAATTTTTCATCTTTTATTAATATGTAAATAAGTTATATTTAAATATATTTTATAGCATTTAAATTTTAAAGATATAAGTTTGAAATAGCACAATATCTATTAGAACTCTTCAATTATGGATTTCTATTTTTAAGACAATGAAAATCTTTTTATTAAAAGGATAATGTATTTCAAATTTAAATATTTCATCTTTCAATTCAAAACTTGATAAGAGTCCAATTAGAACATTCTAATATGATAAATAACTATTTCCAATAAGTAATTTTATTTTATAATTATTTTTAATTTAAAATTAATAATTTATTAGTCTTAAATATCTTCTGATAGTTTATCTTTTTCTTTTGCACGTTTTTTTCTTTTCTTTCTTTCTTTCTTTCTTTGTTAATTTTGTTTTTATAAAAATAAATTGACAACTTAGATATATAAAGGTATTTCAAGTAGATATAATATTGAATTTAATTATAAAATTTTAATTTATATTTAAAATTTTAAAATAATTGCAAGTAAGAATAAGTTGTAGATACACACCACAAATATATATTATTTATATTTATCAATAATAATAATAATAATAATAATAATAATAATAATAATAATAATAATAATAATATATTTATCAATAATTTGATATAGATATGTTTATGGAATATAAGATTATATTTAAATATATTTTATAGCATTTAAATTTTAAAGAGATAATTTTGAAATAGCAAATATATATTAGAACTCTTCAATTGTGAGTTTCTATTTTAAAGATAATGAAAATCTTTTTATTTAAAGGATAATGTATTTCAAATTCAAATACTTAATTTTTCAATTAAAAACTTGATAAGAGTCCAATTAGAACTCTCTAATTTGATAACGAACCATTTCTGATAAGTAATTTTATTTTATACTTATTTTTAATTTAAAATCAACAATTTATTAGTCTTAATTATCTTTTGATAGTTTATCTTTTTTTTTTTTGCACGTTTTTTATATTTTATTTTCTTTTGTTTTCTTTTCTTTCCTTTATTTCTTTCTTTTGTTTGTTTGTTGATTTTTTTTATAAAAATAAATTGGCAACTTAGATATATAAAGGTATTTCAAGTAGATATATATGTTGAATTTAATTATGAAATTTTAATTTATACTTAATATTTTAAAATAATCGCAAGTAAGGATAAATTTTAGATACACACCACAAATGTATATTATTTATATTTATAAATAATAATAATAATAATACATTTATCATTATATTTGATATAGATAAGTTTATGAAATATAAGTGTAGGCAATGAAATTTTATTAAATTAAAATTCGTACGAAATTCAGATTATATTAAGTTCAAAATATATTGGTCCAAAATAAATATTAAGGATTAATATAATTGGACTAATTATTTAAGTCTAAACAAGTATGGATTTAATTAAAGTCCAAGTTTTATTGGGCTAGCCCATTAATTTGGGCTACAAATGACTAAGCCCAATTTAGCAAACCCAAGATGTCATCATATTAGTTTTTGCTACAAATAACTAAGCCCAATTTAGCAAACCCAAGATGTCATCATATTTTAGAGGCCCAATTTGGCGCCACATGTCAAATGACGTGGTATGCCAAGTCATATGAATGAGCCAATGTGATTGTGCCACGTGTCAAAATGATACAGCAGGCCTACTGAATTAAAATCCCATAAAAGGTGTCATGTCACTTAAATCTGATTGGTCAAAGAAAGTTCATATTTATCATGACCATGTTACTTTAATCTGATTGGCCCAAAGAAATTCACCTTCACCATGACTCTTTCCTTTCTACAACTATAAATAGGGGCCTCATAATTCAAAAAAGGCGACCAACATGTCTAGCAAAAAGCAAGAGAGAGCTCATGGATCAAACGTTGCAGATTTCATCAAGATTCAAGATCAAGACTATAAGATTCAAGAACAAGCTCAAAGGCCCTTGAATTTAAGTACAAGTCGAGATCAACTTCATTAAATCCGCAAATCCAGATTCAAGATCAAGACCGCAAGATTCAAGAACAAGATACAAAGCCCTTGGATTCAAGCACAAGTCAAGATTAAATCCACCAAATTTACAACTCAAATTCAATTTCAAGATCAAGACCGCAAAATTCAAGAACAAGCTACAAAGCCCTTGGATTCAAGCATAAGTCAAGATCAAATCCATTAAGTTCAAGTTCAAGTTCAATATCAAGCTCGAAGACCTTGAATTTACATTTGTAAAGGCGAATCAGAGGATTCATAGAGATTGTAACACTCACGTTGAAATCAGTAAATTAATTATTGCAGTACTTTTCTTGTCTCAATTATTATTTTCGGTCTCAAGAATTTTATTGTCCAATAAATAAAATTCTGGCACGCCTAGTGGGACGATCTCTACCTCTCATCTGAACTTTTCCAACTTCAAAGTTCAACAATACTGAAATGACTTCCAAGAAGGGCAATTCTCAATCAAGTGTTTCCAATGTTATTGATTCAAAGTTCTCTGCCGAATTAGAAAGCATCCCTGGTGTTACTTTTGGAAGCTTGGGAGCTGTCACAAGGAGCAAGGCCAACATGTTAGGACAACAAACACATTCAATGTCGTCCGCGCTAATTTCAATTTTTAGATCTTTAACGCCAAAGGGAAGAAAGTCCAATGAAAGTGCTTCAAAAGGAGGACACAGTGTTGCAGAATCACTTAAGCATACTCTAGCTCTACTTGAGCATTCGGGTTTCAAATACTCTGGCACAAAGAGTGATGGTCGTTCAACAAATGTGTCATCTCCATTTACACCATATAAGCTGAGCACTTCAAAGATCAACTTATGCGACAATCTATGTTACTCTCTAACGTCTCAAGTGATTATGCAAGCAATGGTGACTGACGCTCGTCTATGGAAGAGCAGTTGGCGAATTTGACAAAGGCAATTAAGGGCCTGACATAATATATTCAAAATAAAGATGCTCGGATTGATAAGATAGTAGATAGGATAGAAGGACTGATAGACGACGAGTCTAGCCATGTACCTGAAAAAGCTCCAGAAGTTTACGACATAGAACATCCTGTGAAACAAACACCACCGACTAAAGAGGTACAAGTTTTTTCTGAGGGAATGATCCTAATTGAGCAATTAAAGTAATTCATTAAAGGGACCTACAAAGACAAGTATTATGTTGTCACCAAGTCTTCACTTGTATATGCCAAGCACTACACTGCGAGAATAGATAGCCTCAAAATGCTTTCCAGCTATCAACCCCCCAAATTTCAATAATTTGAGGGGAAAAAAAACCCAAAACATCATGTTGCACACTTTTTTGGGACATGTAATAATGCTGGAGCTTACGATGACTATTTTGTCAAATATTTTATTCATTCCCTAAAGGGAAACGCCTTTGATTGGTATACAAACTTTGAGCCTAACTCCATCGATAGTTGGGAGTAATTGGAGCATGAGTTCCTGAATTGCTTTTATAGCACAAGGTGTACAGTAAGCATGGTAGAGTTTATAAATACTTGTCAAGAAAAGGATGAGCCAATCATCGACTTCATTAATCGATGGAGAAATGGGAGCCTAAATTGCAAAGATAGGCTTAGTGAAGCTTTTGTAATAGAGATGTGCGTCCAACGAATGCACTAGGAGCTCCTCTATATCTTGCAAGGCATTAAGACAAAATCATTTGAAGAGTTATCTACGCGTGCTCACGACATAGAGTTGAGCATGTCTTCTAATAGAAAGGGAATAATGCCTATTCATGACCCTCGAAGGGGAAAGCATAAGAAGAAATTCAAAAGATGGGCCAAGTTTGTCCCCAAAAATGATAACAAAGAATCCATGATTGTCGATGTGTCTCCTGTGAAGGTCACTATAAAGGTGAGAAAAAAGTAAAGCGTGAAGATGACTTCTCGAGCACGTCCAAATCAAAAGTTAACTTTAAAGGATATGCAAGATAAAGAATACCCCTTCCTTGATTCAAATGTGGCCGAGATTTTCGATGAGCTTCTTCAGCATAAGCTCATTGATCTACCAGAGATGAAGTGGCCCGATGAAGCTGGAAGGAATAATGATCCGAATTATTGCAAGTATCATAGGCTTGTAAGTCACCCTCTAGAAAAATGTTTTGTCTTTAAAGACAAAGTCATGCAATTAGCAAATGAGAAAAATATCTTCCTCAATGATGAGATGGCCAGTTCTCATCAAATCTCTATCACTTTTGGCTCGCTCGATCCATTCCAAATATGTGTCAAAGAGCATAATGAGAAACTGTTAGAGCATGACAAGTCTTCAATTAACAAAGGTAATGATGAAGGTTGGACTCTGGTTACCAGGCGCAGACGCAAGAAGATGAGTCTATGAAAGGAGTCATCTGAGCAGCCAACTAGAAGGAGAATGGTGAAGAAACTAAGGAATAAAAGCTGGTTGAACTTCCAAAAAGGATGAGGGTAATGGAGCTTCCCCACTAAAAACCACGGTGTCTAGTAACGTTGGATGAATTCTTACCAAGTTGGTTTCGAACGAAGACTACTCAAGTCAACCTAAAGGCAACTTGTTCTAATACTGCCAAAGAGGGGGCAAAGGGTGAAAATCTATCCATGGAAGTTCCTCCATCTTCTGAAAAGATTGCTGAAACTCTTGGCAAAGAGGCACATGTATGTGATACAAAAATCATATTTACAAATAACGATCTTCTCCTTGGAGGAACACTACACAATCGTCCCTTGTACATATTAGGTCAAGTTATAGGAAAAAAGATAAATAGAATCTTGATTAATGAGGGATCCTAAGTCAACATCCTGCCTATCCACATAATAAAGGAACTTGGCATCACTACTAACAAACTAGACGAAAGTTGTATAATGATTCAAGGCTTCAACCAAGGGGGATAGAGAGCCATGGGATCTGTCAAGTTGGGGATTCATATGGATGATTTTTTATCAAATGCATTGATGCATGTGATCGATGCCAAAACTTCATATAATATATATCTTGGTAGGCCTTGGGTACACGAGAAGAAAATTATCTCGTCCTCTTACTATCAATGCTTAAAACACCACGAAGGCAGAGTGGAAAGAAAGATAGTAGTCGATGATAAGCCATTCACTAAAGCTGAATCACACTTTACCGATGAAATTTTTTACTTGAACTATGTCGTGAATGAGAAAAGGGTTGATGATGTCACCAAGACCAAGTGTAATGATCTTGCATCCAATAAGGTTGTGGTAATTATCAAAAAAGAAGCTACCAAGAAGCCTTTCTCCACTTTGAATACAGAAAGAATCCCACCTACGAAAAAAAAGGAAACTCCTGTTCTTCGCTATGTACCAAAGGTAAAGAAAGAGAAAGATCACCCATCTGATGCCCAAGATAATATGCTAAAGGGGCTAACTTTACCTATAAAGAGGATTGACGGAATAAATCCATCCTTAAGGTTATTTGGAGAGTTTGTGGCTCAAAATCCTCCACAAGATATGACACTTCCTACAAAGCGTACAAAAAAGGGCTTCGATCCTAATATATACAAACTATTTGTAAGGGCTGGATATAATCTTAATGAGCCATCAAGGTTGGGTAAACTTTCGTTGGAAGGTACAACCAGTCAGGCACGTGAAGGCCTAGGATATATGTAGCCACCTCCAATTTACATCTCTATATGAAGGGAGGATAGTAACTATATCACTGTAGAAGAAAAGTCTATTGCATCCAACTAAAGGCCTTTTTTCCTTGACCGACTTAGAGAATTAACCGCAAGAACTTCAGTGTTTAAGAGGTTGGGTCCTTTAAATAAGAAGAGAAGTAACAAGCATCGGAGAAGTCATCGAAGTACAATAATACACTCTTCACCTAACATCCAGAAGGATTTCTAAAGTTTCATTCCTTCTAGAATTAGATGACAGAAGAAACTAGTGGTTTCATGTAATAAGGTGTTAAAAGCTAAGTCCCATGCCGTGGTTTATACCAAGAAGCGTGAGAAAGATGAAAAAAGTGTTATCTCCTCATATCATATTACAATCCAAAATATGAACACAGTCTCATCTTAAATGAAGGTTGATGAAGAGATGGAGGATACTTTCTGGTGTTACCACATATTCATCAATGACGATAATCTTCAAGATGAGGAAGACGCTGGAGATGCTCCATCGCAACTTGAAGAAGGAGTGGAGACTACAATAGATCCCTTGAAGAAAGTTAATCTTGGAACCAATAAAAACCCAAGACCAACTTACCTGAGTGCTTTTCTAGAGATGGGAAAAAAATTGCTTATATGGACATACTCAAAGAATATATGGATGTCTTCGCCTGGATTTATAAGGAAATTTTTGGTTTAGATCCAAAAGTAGCAGTCCATCAGTTGGTGATCAGGAATGGGGATCATCCTATTAAGCAAGCCTAAAGGCGCTTTAGGCCAGAGTTTCTTCCATTGATTGAAAATGAAATTAACAAACTCATTGAAGTTGAATTTATTCATGAAGTCAAATATCCCACATGAATTTCAAGTATTGTTCCAGTGCGAAAGAAAAATGGCCAAATTTGAGTTTGTGTCGACTTTCGGGATCTCAACAATGCCCACCCTAAGGATGAATTTTCAATCCCCATACCAAAGTTGATGATTGATGCCACCACTGGATATGAGGTAATGTCTTTCATGGATGGTTTATCCAGCTACAATCAAATCCGCATGGCACTAAAGGATAAGGAACTCACTTCATTTCATATGCCCAAAGGTATTTATTGCTACAAGGTGATGCCTTTTGGTTTGAAGAACACTGGCGCTACTTATCAAAGGGCTATACAAAACATCTTTGATGGCCTACTCCATAAAAATGTTGAATGTTATGTGGATGATCTAGTGGTGAAGTCAAGAAAGAGAAACTACCACTTAAAATACCTAAGAATGGTATTCGAGTTACTTCAAAGATATCAACTTAGGATGAATCCATTGAAGTGTGCCTTTGGAGTTAATTCTGGAAAGTGTCTTGGCTTCATCGTACGACATTGAGGAATTAAAATTGATCAAGCCAAGGTCGATGTGATATTGAAGATGCCCGAGCCTCAAAATATTTACGAGTTAAAAAGCCTACAAGGAAGGCTAGCATATTTAAGGAGGTTTATCTCAAACCTGGCTAGAAAATGTCAACTATTTAGCCATCTCATGAAGAAGGATACTCCTTTCAAATGGGACAATGCTTGTAGCATGGCCTTTGAGAGTATTAAATCATACTTAATGAAACCTCCAGTTCTTGGAGAACCCATACCGGAAAAACCATTGATACTCTATATCCTGGCCTAAGAAAGGTTAGCTGGAGCACTATTGGCTCAAGAAAATAGTGAAGGCAAAGATAACTCTCTTTACCATCTGAGCAGAATGATAACACCAAATAAGCTAAAGTATTCTTCGATCGAAAAGTTATGCTTGGCATTGGATTTCTTAATTGAGGAGATGAAACACTACTTTCAAGCTTATATTATTCGTCTTGTGTCTAGAGCAAATCCCATCAAGTTTGTAAAGTCGAAACTAGTCCTCAGTGACCGACTTGCCAGGTGATAACTCCAATTTTAACAATTTGAGATCATGTACATCCCTCAAAAGGCTGAAAAAGGACAAGCATTGTCGGACTTCTTGGCAGACCACTCAATACCCGATGATTTTGAACTGACCTATGAGCTTTCTGATGAAGATACAATAGTTGTTGAAGTTAGATACCCATGGAAGATGTACTTTGATGGTGTCACACATCAAAATGGAGCTGGTGCTGGCGTAGTGTTTGTCACTCCCCAAGAAGAGGTTATCCCCTACTGTGTTTACCTTGACGAATCATTGCTCCAATAATGTTTCTGAATATCAAACGCTAATAATCGAACTTGAGATGGTTGTCGACCTGAAGCAACTATAATTACAAGTGTTTAGTGACTCCCAATTAGTGATTAAACAGCTTTTGGGAAGCTATGAAGTCAGAAAGCCTGAATTAAAATTATATCATGATTATGCATAGAAGTTGATGGGATGGTGACAGCGCCCAAGCGCACATGCAAGTGTACGTGGTCATATTAAGTAGTAAAGTGGATTCAAGAAAGCTCAAGTATGGATATCATAGGGACTTGAGTTCGCTGACTATCCAATTCTAGTTTAACCAATTAAGGAGAGTAAAAAATAGAGTTTTAGAATTGTATATTAAAAATAAACTAAACTAATGCTGAAAAGTAATGACTTTGGACAATCAGCGGATAGAAGCCCAGGGTTCAGGCCTATGAACAATCATACTATGTTATTGAGCTTCATTCGTTAAATCGCTTATCTTGGGTTTTGATTCGTAGGGTTAATTTCATGATTATGGTCTCCCGAACTCTAACCTTTTACCTAATTTGGATATTACAACTACATTATTGAGCGGGGATGCAATAATCTAATTAAATGTTTTAAAGTTGTTATCCTACACAGGAATCAAGTAAGGCTTCTAAGTACATCCCTGTCCCAGATGCTAATTCAAATTTTTTATTTTATAAAGAAATAAGAACCATAATTTATTTATTTTCATGTTCTATCTCCCTATTCCCTCTCCTGAGTTCAAAAGATAGACAATTGATGTATTCTAAGGGTGATCAATCCTCAAAATAGGTAAATCAAGAATAAACAAACCAAAATGATAAGCAATTAGACAAAATTAATTCAAAACAAAAGTAGTCATGATCTTGGCCTTAACCTTAGAAAAAGAGTTTTAGCCTTAATGAAAATATTAATCATCCAATCCCTTGGATAGATGATACAAACCATAAAGAAACTATATTAATGAATGATAAAACCTAAAAAGAAGTTGTGGTAGCCTCCAATGCTCTAAGATGTCCAAAAGTATGTAAGAATGTGATATAACATGTATTTATAGTATAGGAGCAAGCCCATTTCGTGTTGGACAAGAAAACCTGCAGCTATTAAGCCCGGGACTGGGTAGGGCGTCGCCTCCAAATTTTCCTAAGCCTCTGGAATTTGTTCAGAATTTTTCTAAGGCACGGGAGCACCGAAATGAGCCCGTGTAGCGGGCTAATCGCTGTTAGGACCACCACGCGCCTGTTGGTTACTATTTTGGGACTCTTTTGAATCCATTAGTGTCTTTCATGATTCCATTGGCCACTGCTACAGTCTACACGCGTCCAAGACATTCCAGGGGTCCAAAAGTGCTTTAATCTGCATATTGTGCCTTCGTTGAGCCATTCTAAGCCTTTTTGAGTTGTTTCCACTTGATTTGAAGCTTGTATATCCTTTATATATCATCATAATCCATTAACTAAGCATCCTATAACATTAACCACAACAATTTAAAGCTCAAAACAACACAACATCCAACATGACAAACTAGAAACACGAGTTAAGCATAAGCTAATTTAACTTTGATCTTTAACTCATTCTTTTGACCCTTGGATTGATCCAATTGACCCTTGAGAATTATCAACAAGTTGTTTCACATATAATTACACATAAAAACCGTTTTTAATACTTTAAACACAATAGAATCCACCGGAATCAACTAGACAAGCACCTAGCTCAAGCTAGTAACGCTAGTTTTCCGGGTTGAACTCTAAATGAATCTTTTAAGTACAAACTTGTTTGGAACTCACTTTGAACATTGTAAACACATTATTTAACACTTTGATACATATTTATCTCATTAACTATCCATATAGCACACGAATCACTCTCAAAACAAGGCTAAAAAGGATAGAATAGTGACACTAGAATGCATGAATACACCCAACTTCACCACCCCACACTTAAAGCCTTGTTCGTCCTTGAACAACTCTTTACTATAAACATCTTAATTTGGATATTCTACACTTATACTACATGCAAGACACTCAATCTAGTACTACAATGACTACATGGAATGCAAGTTTCTACACTAAGCATGTTACAATCACAATTGAAAGCTTATGAACACTACTCCAAAACATCCTAGCCTCAAGAATTGACTCACCTTGTTGGAAACTCATTCTTATCATTCAATGAAGGACATCATACAAATCACGCATATTCATCAAACATGTTCCCCTCACAACAAGAGAGTTACCCATAATGACCCATAGTCTTGCCCTTAGTGTAGCGCTCCACTAATATTAGAATGCCAAGTATAGGAACAAATAGATCTTTTTCGAGTTGTAATGTAGGCTAAGGGATGGGTAGGAACTATTTAGGAATAGTGACTAACCTCTATAAGATCTTTAATACACTACATTATACATTTAAAACCAATTTATTTTTGCCCCATCTCTTTTAAGCATTTTCACAAACACTTGGTGGGCGTCTTGTTTATTCCTTCAAGATTCAATTTTTTTCATTTTCTACAACCACGAGAATATTTCTAACACTATTTATATCATTCCCAACCACCATAAATCAAATATAAACACCAATAACTACCTTGGGGCATTAATTTTACCTTTTTCTTCTTTAATATCTTAAACTCCTTACTAAATTATTTTTTTTATTAAAGCACTTAGGAGCTTTTTGGATCAAATTAAGGTCTATCAAAGAAGGGATTAAGATACTTATACGGCTACCAAATAAAAGTCTAAAGGATAAATGGGGGTTAACAAGGATAATGCACAAAGGGTAGGACAAATAGAAGATATAAAACAAGGCTATCAAAGAAATGCCTATATCATCTCCTAAACCCACACTCTTTATTTTGCTTTACACACACACCGAGAAATTTCTAGACATCACATGTAACAAGGAATATAAAAAATTGTCACACGCACATGCCAGATGCTCAACTCATATAGGATCATCATAGACTCCCAACCAAATAATAGCATGAATTTAAATTTATGCCAAAAAGTACAAGAGTCACAAACATGAGCCTAAGAGTCTCAAAAGTAGTAATTCCACAAATCAACACACTTATATAACTAAATCACTTGCACCATGCAATCAAAAATAGAACCAACAAAAATATATCACTTATTTCTCTCCTAAAAAAAAAATTAATTGAGCTAAAAATTGGGAATTTCCTCACCCCCCACTTAAAAATCTACATTGTCCCCAAAGTAAACTTTTAAAGTAAGAGATAGAAATACTCCCTGAGGCCTCTAGGCATAGCTAGTAGCATATTTACAAATAAGGAGGTCCATGGGACCCCACACTCAGTTTTTTCCATGCTTCTTAGCTCAAATTTCCAGTACTCAGACTTCCCATCAACCTGTGACTCAACCAAAAACAAAAACTACGTGAAGTAAAAAAAACTAAAAGAATGAAAATAAAACATACCTTAGCTTGGGTTGCCTCCAAAAAAGTGCCTAATTTAGTGTCGCGACATGACCCAATTAACTTTTTCCTCTACCTAGAGGATATGAATTTCACCCCCAACTCCGTATCTATCTTTTTGCCTCGATCATAGGGAGGTGGTATAAAGATTAATGAAATGAATAATGGATGATGCATGGTAAACCACTAAGCCTTGAAGTGAGATATGTTTTTATGTTGCTTATCCGGTGTAAAATTAAGAATATAGGATTGTTGTTCCTCATCTTCACACTCTTCCACTATTTTAAATGATTCCACAGACAAGATATCATCTAAACATAATGTAGAAAAGTGCTTTGAATGAGGCCCAACCAATCCCACTTCTAGATTTACATTATCAATAACACACTCTCTCATTCACCTATTCAATTTTAGTCTCAAGATAAATATGAAACTGAGTGGCTGTGATTCTTGTGTTTTTCTCTGCCTCTGTAGAGATGGTGGTGATGGTATTTCCTGAACCTCCTTAGTTGTTTGTTGAGCATTGCCCACAAACATGACTGAATTAGGATTAAAAGGACATATATCTGTAGAATGATACAAATTTGCACAAGCCACACACCAACTTGTAGTGTCCTGCACAGGTTAAAAACAAGAAAGTCCCCACCAAACGCTTGGATCAAAATCTGGACAAAAAGCCTCATGGTGGGGTCCTCCACAATAATGACAAGAATCATTATCCCTCAAAAATCATCTATCCAAGAATGACATCTCAAGAAGAGTGAAAAAAATAAAAATAAGGGAAAATAATAAGAAACTAAAAAACAAACAAAAACTATTTACAACTCAATATAGAAAAACTAAAAATAAGATAGTTGTCAATTCAAGTCCCCGGTAACGGCGCCAGAAACTTAACAGTGCCCAAGTGTACACGCAAGTGTACGTGGTCTTATCAAGTAGTAAAGTGGCTTCAAGAAAGCCCAAGTATCGATCTCTTAAGGACTAGCATTCGTTGATTATCCAATTCTAGTTTAACCAATTGAGCAGAGTAAAAAATAGAGTTTTAGAATTGTAAATTAAAAATAAAATAAACTAATGCAAAAAAGTAATGCTTTGGACAATCAGTGGATAGAAGCCTAGGGTTAAGGCTTACAAACAATCATAATACGTTATCGAACTTTATTCGTTAAATTGCTTATATTGGTTGTTGATTCGTAAGGTTAATTGCATGATTATGGTCTCCCAACCTCTAACCTTTTACCTAATTTAGATAGTACAACTACATCGTTGAGAGGGGATGTAATAATCCAAATAAGTGTTTTAAAGCTATCATCCTATGCGTGAATCAAGTAAGGCTTCTAAGTACATACCTGTCCTAGATGCTAATTCGAATTCCTTATTGTATAAAGAAATAAGAACCATACTTTATTTATTCCCATCTTCTATCTCCTTATTCCCTCTCCCGAGATCAAAAAATAGACAATTGATGTATTCTAAGGGTGACCAATCCTCAAAATAGTTAAAGCAAGAATAAACAAACAACCATAATCATAAGCAATTAAATGAAATTAATTCAAAACAAAAGTAGTCATGATCTTGGCCTTAACCCAGGAAAAGGAGTTTTAGCCATTAATGGAAATATTCATCATCCAATCCCTTGGATAGATGATACAAACCATAAAGAAATCAAATTAAAGAATGATAAAACCTAAAAAGAAGTTATGGTAGCCTCCAATGCTCCAAGATGTCCAAAAAAAAGTATGTAAAAACGTGATATAACATGTATTTATAGTATAGGACAAAGCTCATTCCCTGTTGGACAAGAAAACCTTCAGCTATTGAGCCCGGGACTGGGTAGGGTGTCGCCTCCAAATCGCCTAAGCCTCTGGAATTTGTTGTTCAGAATTTTTCTAAGGCAAGGGAGCATCGAAATGAGGACTACCACGAATCAGTTGGTTAATATTTTGGGTCTCTTCTGAATATAGTGATGTTTTGAACTCTTTCATTGGCCACTACTAAAGTCTACACACACCCAAGACATTCCAGGGGTCCAAAAGTACATCAATCTGTGTATTGGGCCTTCGTTGAGCCATTTCTAGCCTTTTTTTATTTGTTCCTACTTGATTTGAAGCTTTTATATCCTTAATATATCATCATAATCCATTCACCAAGAATACTATAGCATTAAACACAACAATTTAAAGCTCAAAACAACACAATATCCAACACGACGAACTAGAAACATGAGCTAAGCATAGGCTAATTTCACTTTGATCTTTAACTCATTGTTTTGACCCTTGGATTGATCCAATTAACCCTTGAGAATTATCAACAAGTTTTTTCACATATAATTACACATAAAAATCATTTGGAACACTTTAAACACAATAGAATCCACCTGAATCAACTAGACAAGCACCTAGCTCAAGCTAGTAACCCTAGTTTTCCGGGTTGAACTCTAAATGAATCATTAAAGTACAAACTTGTTTGGAACTCACTTTGAACATTGTAAACACATGATTTAACACTTTTATACATATTTATCCCATTAACAACCCATATATCACATGAATCATTCTCAAAACAAGGTTAAAAAGACTAGAATAGTGACACTAGAATGCATAAATACACCCAACATCAAATGGCTTTAATGAGTAACCCTCCATCATGTTCCAAGGAAATAATATAAGTAATATGATACCCTAGCTGCTTTGTCCTTATCTATAACTCTTCTAAATCAGACATGAGTAACTATCCGCTAAGAATAGGTGGTACCGCAGCCAAAAGAACATGAAGATGTATAAAATAAGGTTGAGCACCTAGTCGCCATATCTGAAGTTGTAAAGGAAGATTGGAGAAAACCTCTCTTTGACTACTTGTGTTATGAAATACTTCCAGAAGATCCAAAAAGAAGGCTGACATCCGTCGTTGTGTGCCTCGCTTCTTTTACTATAAGGACACGCTATACAGAAGATCATTTGAGGGGATACTATTGAGAAGTTTAGGGAAAGAAGAGACAGTTCAAGCTTTGCAAGAAGAACACTCGGGAGTTTGTAGATCTCATCAGTCAGGACTGGAGCTTTATTTTCACATTAAAAAGATACGATATTATTGGCCAACGATGGAGAAAGATTTCTTGGAATATGCTAGAAGATGCATGATAACGCTCAAACTACACCTCTCTTACTAGAATGTAAAAGATCATTGTCAATATATATCCCAACTAGGTTGAGGTCGAATCCCCCAGGGAATAGTGTGTGAATTTGAGTTATCTGCGGGTTAATCAACTGATAGTTACCAGTTTCCTATGAATGGGGTTTTTTGGAAGTGTAACAAATAGTTACTTCTCAGTTCAGTGTTTGAAATTAATATGATAAGGAAAACCAGAGTTATGTTCACTATGGGTATTGGGATTTGACAGACGCTAGTATCGGTTCAAGATTCTTATGGTAGGTAGTAACAACAGACTATCCTTGTCAAAGTTATGTATAAATATTTCTCAACCTATTTAGACATTTAATTATCTAATTCTCTCAAACTTAGGGAATTTATATTTCATAACAGGATGTTATCCCACGTTAATTAATCTTGTTACAGTATTAATTATTAAATGGAAGTTTAATGCTTCCAAGTCCCTGTTGATAATTCACTTCTTACTAGGGTTGATTTCTTATCTCAAGCAAATCATCCGTAAGAAAATTCTATTGTTTGCAACCAATAGTCAGCATGTAAAATAATGGAATTAATAAGAAGTTCCTACCACCGTTAGAATCTTGAAAACTTAGTTACGTTACAAACCCAAACCCATAGATCCCATAACTCGGGTTAAGGAAATTTAGCTACTCATAATAAAATAAGCAAGACAAAGAGTTGAATTCATACTTAGATAGATGATCTTACAACAAGATAAATAGAAACAAGTGTTTCTCAGATTTAATCCAGTAGAAAATCCCAAAACAATTGTAATAATCTCTCTAAAGAATTAAAGTCAGAAGATAGAGAGAAAAAGTGCTCAAAATGTGTGTTCCAGATGTCCGAGATCATTAATGAATACCCTAAAATATGATTTAAATACTTTAGTCTAATTATGGTAACAAAATCATAGATCACAGTATTTTCTTGGATAGGCGACGACGTGTGTGACGGCTTATCAGGAGTCTGACGGCTTATCAGGAATGTCGTCAGCTCCTCTTCACTTTAATAATATCTACCTTAGGCTAACGAACATGTGACAACTTATCAGAGATGTCATCACTTCTTCACTTCAAAATCCATTCCCTGCCTAAGCCTGACGATGATCCTGAAGGCTTATCAGACATCTGACGGCCTATCACAGATGTCGTCACACATTCTAGCTGAAGACCATTCTCTGTCTAAGCCTAACGGCAACTTTGATAGCTTATCACAAGGTTGACAACTTATTAGACAAGTTGTCAGCTATTTTTCCTTCTCTACCTACTCAGAAATCAACTATTTTACTCCCATAATTGTTAATTCTCTTGTATCTCAACTTTTACTGCAATATCAAAGGAAAAACAATAAAAAATGTCAAAAGTTGCTTAAGACTTTGCAATTATTCTCAGTTAAAAGCCTCAAATGTGTTAGCATCTGCTCACACATCAACACCCTCAACTTAAAACAATTGTTTGTCCTCAAGCAACTAAAACACAACCAAGAGGATACAATGCATATTCAGCAGTTAACCATCCATATTATCTCAAAACATCTTCACCATCTCCAAGGTCAATCAATTTAAAAACAACTGTGTATGTTATTAAAGAACAATAATGTGACACACAGGAATCAAGATATGGAATCAATTCAGCAATAAAAACCATGCATATACCAAGACTACACTATCCAAATTAGTTAGCACTTAGCAATGTAACCAATGTACCCTCACTACAAAGAACTCCCACTTCACTTATATCAGACATCACCTATGTAGCCATGGGGAAAATCAAAAGACTTTCACTCTCAAAATAAGGTTCCAATTAGTGTATGCCGAATACCATAGGCTTGCCCTTTTTTTCGTTACCAAGATTTCCAGACAGATCATCTAGGATCACTATAGGTCTTCTCTTTGTCTTGTAATGTAGGCTAGGGGCTGGTATGATACTCGATGATATTTAAAGTGACTAAGACTCTTTGACACTACACTAGCTTTTAGGTTCTCACTCATTAGCCTTTTTATATTATTCTCTTTTCTTGATCACACATATTCAGGATGGGTGCGGTCCTTTCTACAATCACTTTTTTTTTCACAACTTTACTTTTCTTGTTCTTTTCCACCGCACCCAGTTTTTTATTTTTTTATTTTATTCTACCTTTCTTCATACTCATTTTACATCACGAACCCCTATGATAGCCACTCTCAACTTAGGCTATTTGCCTAAGTCAAGGTGCACAATGTTCAAGGAGGACCAGGGCCATATAAGGTTCATTATGATATAAATGGGACGGTGATACGTGTCATAAAAAGAAATAGGTTATTCAAGTTCAAAATAAGGATCAAGGGATTTATGCATACAGGGAAGGTTATTTAGGCTAAAGTGGGATAACATCAAAGTGGCCTATGATCCTTTTCTAACCCCTATCCTTCAACCTAGGTAAGACTAATCGGGCAAATTCTAGATTCAACATACAAAGGGAACTAAGTAAAATCTCACACACACATGGCACACAAATATATCACAAGTTACTACTCATCCAGTTCATGCAATTGTTTAGCAATGGCTATCAAGTCACTAGAACTAATGCCATACAAAGATGCACAGTGGTCACAATTAGATGCAAATCACACAGTTAAAGAATTAGACCATTTGAGAGGTGTTCACAAAATAACAAAACCATGTTAACTGCCTCAGGTACTTGTATTTCTCCTAGTCAACTACAATATGTTACAACAACAACTCACCCTACACCCTCAACTTAACATCAAAGAAAAACTGAACTAAGAGTTAGGGGATACCTGGAGTAGCTCAATCATGGGGATCATGGGTCTCTGACTCTGCTGCTGCATCCTCAGCTGCCTTATCTCCATCGGGAGTCTCTCTCCATTTTGACGCATCTAGCCCAGCAGTTGTTGGGGGCCTACTAGTTGAGTAACCTACGGCTTTCGCTCGGATGGATGCCTCCCATTTCTCATTATCAACTAAGGACTCAATCATCACCTTCTTCATCTCCTCTTTTTCAGCCTTTTTTCTCGCCCTTTTCTCTATTTTTCTTTCTTCGTCGCTATCAGGCCTCTCTCTCTTACCCTTACCTTTCTTCTCGACCTTCTTCTTCTTTTTCTTTACTGGTTCCCTCGTGAGATCAATCAATAGGATTTAACCTTCAGACTCATCAACAGACGGATTTGCCGACACCATAAGTTGGTACTATTGTATTACCCTAATATCTGCCTTTACCTTGTCTAGGGTTGCTGTAAATTTTGCAAGGTCTGAGCCCGACATTTTTTATACCCATGTATTAAAATGGTTTTCTAACTCATCAATCTGATCGGGCAAGG
This sequence comes from Capsicum pubescens, assembly GCA_030864215.1. Taxonomy (NCBI): domain Eukaryota; kingdom Viridiplantae; phylum Streptophyta; class Magnoliopsida; order Solanales; family Solanaceae; genus Capsicum; species Capsicum pubescens. The sequence goes on along the minus strand of CM061544.1, from coordinate 245,474,407 downwards.
CTCGAAAGGGCTCCAGTACGACCTTAATCCTCTTGTCTACCGAAGAGGCAAATTATTTGGCAAAAAAGTTGCAGTTGAGCCTTGCACTACTTGGATTTTTTTGCCACTCTCCTAAAATTCATCGGGTTGAAGGTAAATTCTGTGGTAGACACAACAGATGATAAATTTGTTTCATTTCTAGGCACTAATTCTGCTATTGCTGAGGATGTCGGTGCTGCAGCTTCAGAATCCTGCACTACTACATTAGGTGTTAAGCTGGTACTTGTAATTGGTGGATCTGTTTTAACCCCTGCTCCTCTGTCAAGTGTCAGCCTCGGCTGATTTTCATCATATCAGATGGGGTTGTGGGTCTTCTTGGTAGGAAGTTCATTATCTATCCTTCCAACTTCAATTACATTAGCTGCCTGACATAACCTCATGATTAGACAAGGGAAAAGATATGTCGTGTCGGGTCTTGAGACCCAAATTTTCATTTCCTCAGCAATGATCTCTCTGAAGTTCAAACTGAGTTTAGCCACAAAACTTGCGACCAGTATTTCTCTATCATCTCCAATGATGTTATCTCCCTCAGTAGGCATCAAATGGGTGTGCACTACACCCCACTAGAACCTTTACTCTTGAGACAAGAAGGCCTTGAAAATCCTTTTATTCAGTTTGGTCAGCCATTCAGGTTTCCCTTCATCTATAAGAGTGGCTAACCAAGACCGTTAATTTACACGATGCTTTAACCGAGCGTAGAATACAGGTGAAGTGGCCTGAGGAGTAAATTCAGAGCCATGAAGAAATCTATTGATTGTTGTTTCTGAGAGATCCACCATCACACCCCGTACTAGAACTTTATCCAACAAAGGTTGATCCGCTAATTTCTCTCTTTCTTTGCATATGTTCTCTAGTCGAACCTGATAGTTTGCATAGAACTCCCGAACTAGTGTAGGTCAAAATGAGCTTCCTCCTTTCGCAGTCCATCCCAAGTCATAGTCTCGGAATTTCTTCTCCACTTCAAGGTATTTGCTCAACCCAGTAGTGATGATCTTATTTTCTTCAAAGATTAGCCTTTTAACGATTCTTCTTTTAGTTCTGAGAAGCCCATCATAGAATATTTTTTGTGCCTTGGGAATTTTCCACCTAGCACTATCTCGAACCCCGGGGTTCTTGCATTTAACCAAAGTTCCCCAAATCAGAGATTCTTCATCATTCTGTTGCTCAGCAGAAGGGAACTCAGATAATGGTCCCTCTGATTCAGGTTGCTCAGAATCATCATGCTCTGATTCAGTCTCTCCAGACTCAGAATGCTCAGACTCAGGCTGCTCAAAAGTTGTACTGTCAGGTGTTGTTGTTGCTTCAGTATCAGTTTTTTCACTCTCCTCCACCTCAAATGATGGAGGTGGCGAAGGCTCTTTTAGGCTTTTCTTTTTCCTTTGCTTCTTGAGAAGTGGCTTCTCCTCCTCGTAATTGGATCCCTTATCGAAGAGTCTCTGAGGTACACTTCCCTTTGTCACTTTCTTTGTAGGTTTGGTACTCTTTCCTTTGGGTGCCATTATAAGACCTGTAGCAAAAAAAAGCAATCATTTAGCACTCATGATCATACAACTCAAGAAGTTCAGTCATTATCATTCCACATCCCTCAAAGGAGGTTCACAATTGTATCACAACAAAGTTGTGATGACATGTTCTGATAAGTCGTCACAAATGTGATAGCTTATCAGGTGTGTCGTCAGCCTTAAATAGAACAGGATTATTTTTCCTAACTTGTGAAGACATAGTCTGATAAGTCGTCATATTTATGATAGTTTATCAGGCATATCGTCAATCTTAAACAGAACAAGCCTATTTTTTCCAGCTTGTGACAACATAGTTTGATAAGCCGTCACATGCGTGATAACTTATCAAACACGTTATCATCTCAGAATACAACCTCCAGCTCAGTTTTAGTCTTGATTATCAAACCATTTTTCTTTTTAGAATCGCATGGAGTTGTGTTCTTAAGCTAAGCCCTGGGTTTTTTCGCACAATGCAGCGCTATAAACCCTAGATGCCATTTTTCACACAATGGCAAGTTATGCTTGCCTCAATCCCTTTGAAACTAAGATTTACATTAGTTGCATCACTTACCAAATGAAGACAAGAGTTAAGTGTTGAGCATACCTGATGAACGACTTTCACTTGGTTACTCGAGTGAAGAAGAGTTTGCAAATGAAAGAGGGTCCTTGATTTTTTTGAATTCAAACCCACTCTCACAGAAAGGATATTTTTCTTATTTTACTTGGAAATATTTTTGAAAAAAACAAGGTAATAAACTAACTATGGAAAGAAATAAAACTTAAAGGAGAGAAAAAAAGAGTATGCGAGAAGGTGAAAAGGTTGACTGGGCCGGGTTGGATCATTTTTTTAATTCTGGGCCCGAATTTCACCTGTCAGCTTATCAAATATATGATAAGTCATCGATGATGTCGTCAGCTCAAGGAAGTATATTGCCTTATTTTGAATTCTCTGATGCCATCTATGATGGCTTATCACAAGTGTGATAGCCTGTGACAAACGTCGTTAGCCTTATCAAAATATGTCTCAACTTTCTTGAGCTGACTACATCAGTTTCACCTTCTTTGTACTAGAACCTAACTACAAAAATAAAAACACTTTGCTTAAAAACATAAAAATTTTGGGTTGCCTCCCAATAGCGCCTGATTTAGTGTCGCAACACGACTCAGTTATCTTGACTACTCAGACTTCGTCAAGACAACCTGTTGATACCTCTTTACCATCTTCATAGAATACATTCACGATTGAGAAAAAACTTATCATCTTTTGTTGTGTCATGGGTGAGTGCATTGCGAATCTTACTTCTTTGTCATTGAGCCTGAACTTCAACTTATTCAGTTCCATGTCCACTATCACTCTCCCAGTCGCGAGGAATGGTCTACCCAAAATAATGGGTACTTCAAAGTCCACATCACAGTCAAGGACTATGAAATCAGCAGGAAGTATAAAGTTAGCCACCTTTACCAATAAATCATGAAGTATTCCTATTGTCCGCTTTACAGACCTATCCGCCATCACTAGCCACATGTTTGTCAGGGTCAGATCTCCCAAACCCAGCTTTCTATACACGGATAGTGGCATTATATTTATGATTGCCCCTAGATCACATAGAGCCTTCGCAATATCGAGAGGCCCGATTCTACGTGGAATAGTGAATGCTCTAGGGTCGGCCTTCTTCTGCACTAAGGATCATGTAGAAATGACACTGCAATGGTGGAGATTGTCCACCGGCTCATAGCTTACTGCCTTTTTCTTTGTCAACAGATCCTTCATAAACTTAGCATATCCTGGCATTTTCTCCAGTGCCTCAACCAATGGCACATTCACTGTCAATTGCTTGAGCATTGCCATGAACCTTCTAAATTTTGCATCATTAATTTTTTTCTTCAATCGTTGAGGAAAGTGAGGTGATAGTTTTGGAATAATGGTAACCACTACCTTCTTCTCCTTCTCTTTTCCTTTTTCTAAAGCATTAGTAGGGTTTTCCAGCTTCTCAGCCTGCACTGGACCACCTTCTTCTGGTTTATCATCAACTATATTTTTGTCCACAAAAGGGCCAGGTAATATCTTACCACTTCTAGTGGTAATAGCCATACATGAGCCATTATTTCACAGATTCTGAACTGTATTACTAGGTAATGTTCCACTCTTCCTCTGGTTTAGCGCTACGGAGAGTTAGCTCATTTATTGTTCCAGCTGTTTGATCATAGTGGAGTGCGAGTTTACTAACTGACTAATAGAGGATAGATCGATCTTCGTGGTAGTCACCCCTGAGTTGGTAGCCTCCACTCTCTTTGACAATTTAACCATCATGTCCTCCATAGACATCTTTTCAAAACTTGTTGTAGAAGCCTCACAATTTCTAAGAGGGACATATAACCCGCTCCTATCATTATTGCTCCTCTAATTTCCTTGCTCCTAATTCTTATATCCAGCCTTGTCATAGTAAGTCCGACCTTAATTTCCTTGGTTATTGCCTCGGAAACCCCCCTGTTTGTTTACATAGTTTGCCTCTTCTTCTGAGTCAGACTCTATTTTGCCCTGCGATCCCACAACCTTCACTTTCTCAGTTTTACTTGATAGTAAATGCTTGGTTAGAAAGTCCATCTGTGTTTTTAGGTGATCCAGGTCTTGATCACGCTCCTCATTTATTCTGCATTGTTTCGCAGTCATACCCACAGAAATAGTAGGGCTTACTACCACAGAGTCTCTGGTATACTATGCCCGACTCTGTTTGGTTATTCTCTCTAGCATTTTTGAAGCCTCTGGGAATGTAAGATCAACAAATGAACCACCATTAGTATTGTCTATAATTGGTTTTTTCACAGAGTTAAGAGCCCTGTACAAAGTCTCCATCAAGTGTATGTCCATCATATTGTGGTTCGGACACTGCGTCAGCTTCTTTTTTAATCTCTCCCAGGTTTTATGCAAGGCTTCAGTTGGGAGCTTGCTAAAGTTACTGATCTCATCCCTCAACTGTACCTTCCTAGAAGGTGGAAAGAACCTTTCTAGGAAAGCTCCTTTCAACTGCCTCCAGTAGGTGATAGAATCAGGTGTCAGCTCATTAAGCCACAATGTTGCCTCCCCAGACAGAGACAACAAAAATAATCTCAAATGGATAGCATTTTGACCCACTCCTGTGTTATCAAAAGATTTACAGATGGTGACAAAGTTCACCAGATGCAAGTTCGGATCATCCCCAGGAAGGCCACCAAACCCCTTCAGATTAAGGAGTTGAATCATAGTAATCGTAATGTTGAATTTTGCCCCAGGTGCTAACGGTAGAGGAATAATTGCACCCGTTGCACCTGTTTCATCCATTCCATCATCATCATCATTGAGGTCATACTGGACCGGCTGGTGATCTTGCCTTCCTTAGAACGGACGGTTTCTGTTAGCATTACGATGTACTGGTGCAGCTATTTGCTCTGCACACCTTGGGTTACCAGGGTTCAGTAACTCCTCGTCTACCAAATCTTCATTCTCAGGGTTTGGATGTCGTACTTGTTGACCGACATTCTGCACATTCACCTGAGCTCTAGCTAAGGCTGCTAACCTGTCAGCCTCCTGCTTGTCTGCCATTTTGCTGATTAGTTGCGGTTTCGGATTAAATGGCAACAATGGTCCTCTAAAACTTTTGGTTCTTGGCATACACCACAAAAGTCCTACAGAAAACAAAAACAACAAATAAACGTAAAAACTAGGAAACTTGACTAACAGTCAATTAGCACACACAAACTTCAATTTACAACCGTATTCCTCGGCAATGGCTCCATTTATGATAATGCTCAAACTACACCTCTCTTACGAGAATGTAAGCGATCATTGTTAATATATAACCCAACTAGGTTGGGGTCGAATCCCACAGAGAATAGGGTGTGAATTTGAGTTATCTGCGGGTTAATCAACTGATAGTTACCAGTTTCCTATGAATGGAGGTTTTTGGAAGTGTAACAAATAGTTATTTCTCAGTTTAGTGTTTGAAATCAATATAAAAAGGAAAATCAAAGTTATGTTCACTATGGGTATTGGTATTTGACAGACGCTAGTAACGATTCAAGATTCTTGTGGTAGGTAGGAACAACAGACTATCCTTATCGAAGTTATGTCTAAATATTTATCAACCTATTTAGACATTTAATTACCTAATTTTCTCGAACTTAGAGAATTTATATTTCATAACAGGATGTTATCCCAAGTTAATTAATCTTGTTACAGCATTAATTATAAATGGAAGTTTAATGCTTCCAAGTCCTTATTGATAATTCACTTCTTACTAGGGTTAATTTCTTATCTCAAGCAAATCACCCATAAGAAAAGTTCAGCATGAAAAATAATGGAATTAACAAGAAGTTCCTACCACTGTTAGAATCTTGAACACTTAGTTACTTTACAAACCCAAAACCATAGGTCCCACAACTCGGGTTAAGGGTATTTAGCTACTCATAATAAAATAAGCAAGACAACAAGTTGAATCCATACTTAGATAGATGATCTTACAGCAAGATGAATAGCAACAAGTGTTTCTCAGATTTGATCCAGTAGAAAATTTGAAAACAATTGTAATAATCTCTCTAAAGAATTAAAGTCAGAAGATAGAGAGAAAAAGTTCTCAAAACGTGAGTTCCAGATATCCGAGATCATCAATGAAAACCCTAACATATGCTTTAAATACTCCAGTCTGATTATGAAAACAAAATCATAGATCACAGTATTTTCTTAGATAGGTGACGACATGTGTGGCGGCTTATCAGGAGTCTAACAGCTTATCAGGAATGTCGTCAGCTCTTCTTCACTTTGATAATCTCTGCCTTGGGCTGACGATAAGGCTTGATGGCTTGTCAGACATGTGACTACTTATCAGAGATGTTGTCACTTCTTCACTTCAAAATCCATTCCCTGCCTAAGCCTGACGACGAGCCTAATGGCTTATCAGATATCTGACGGCCTATCACAGATGTCGTCACATATTCCAGCTGAAGTCCATTCTCTGTCTAAGCCTGACGGTAAATTTGATACTCATCACAAGGCTGATGACTTATCAGATAAGTCATCAGCTATTCTTCCTTCTCTACTTGCTTAAAAATCAACTTTTTTACTCCCATAATTGTTGATTCTCTTGTATCTCGACTTTTACTGCAATATCAAAGGGAAAACAATCAAAAATGACAAAAGTTACTTAAGACTTTGCAATTATTCTCAGTTAAAAGCCTCAAATATGTTAGCATTTTCTCACACATCAATGCAAAGCTTGCCAATTCCACGCAAATTTCATACATCAACCTCCTGAAGTATTACACCCAACTGTAGCATCTTGGTCATTCAATGCTTAGGGAATGGATGTTGTTGGGACACTACTAAAATCTTTTGGTGGACACTTGTATATCTTATTTTCAACTTATTACTTCTCAAAACGGGCTAAAGTTGTCGCTCTCAAAGAAGTAAAGAATGAGAATATTGCAAATTTCATCCGAGTGAATATCATCTACCTCTTTGGAATTCCTCAATACATAATAACTAACAATGGCAAGCCATTTGATAACATACTGATGAATAAGATCTATGATCTCTTTGGTTTCAAGCAACGTAAATCTTCTATGTACCATGATGCCGCCAATGGTCTTGCCGAAGCATTCAGTAAAACTTTATGCAATTTGTTGAATAAGGTCGTCTCCAAGTCCAAAAGAGACTGGCATGACCGAATGGAAGAAGCTTTCTGGGCATATATAACGACTTACCGCACACCAACACAAGCAAACCCATATTTTCTTTCTTTTGGAGTTGAAGTAGCCCTACCACTTGAGTGTCAAATACCTTCTTTGAGACTGGTTATTCAAGAAGATCTCACCAAAGAAAAAAATCCCTAGCTGCGTCTTAAGGAGTTAGAATCTCAACAAAATCTTAAATGTTATTAAGCCCGACTATCTCATTCTTTCAATAAAAAGGTTTGCTTGAGGTGCTTCCAATTTGGAGATCAAGTCCTTACAGTAAGAAGACCCATTATTACTCTCATAAGTCTGGGGAAAATTTTCCCCAAAATGGGATGGAGCATATGTCATATAAGAAGTCTATTCAAATGGTGCTTACAAGCTTGTCGATGCAGATGGCGTGAGGATTGGCCCTATCAACGCCAAGTTCTTGAAAAAGTACTATCCTTGAAGAAAGATGACACTCCTTAAGGAACGAGTATAAAATGCATGTCCACTCCTGGAACGCAAGAGTATAAACTGTGTATGGCTAAAAAAAATGTCTGATAGGTTGAAAACCTCGAAGGAGGCAGCCTAGGCAAAAGTTAGGACAAACAAAAAAAACACTTACCCCATAACTACGTTGTGACTTGGTTCTCTTTACTGAGGTATATAGGTGCTTGGAATTATATTCTAAGTTAAGTTGCATGAGCGTCAAAAAAATACATGTTCCCCTTCATATAAAAAATTCAATCTTCAAGAGACTTTTAATTTCATCAATTTTTAGACTTGCGCCAAGTGTTGATGACTTAATGGGGGCAAACCCCTATGAAGTATGAGCTTCTTTGACATAAATTAAAGTCTTCAAATTTACTAAGTCTTCATGTTGGAGCTTTCAAGTTACCATATTGAAGGTTGTAAGTTCACGAAGTCTAATAACTGAAGTATTAAGATGACCAATGTTTATAAGTTAAAGTCTTCAAATTCACCAAGTCTCCATGTTGGAGCTTTCACCATAATAAAACCTGCAAGTACACGAACTCTATAAGTTGAAGTCTTTATATGCTCTATGTCTATAAGTTAAAGTTTTTAAATTCACTAAATCTTTAAGTTGAAGTCGTTAAATTTGCCATATCAAAGCCTTTAAAGTCTGATAGCTGAAGTCTTCAGATGACCTATAGCTTAAGTTGAAGTCTTTCAATTCACTAAGTTTTCATATTGGAGCTTTCAAATTTACCATACTGAAGCCGACAAGTTCACAAGTTGAAGTCTTTATATGCTCTTTATTTATAAGTTGAAGTTTTCAAATCTGCCACATTGAAGCCTTCAAAGTCTGAAAGTTGGAGTGATCAGGTACTTTGATCTATAAGTTGAAGTCTTTAAATCTTTCAAACCTTCTTTAGTTTACTTTTCTTTAGGTCGGGACGAGTAGTCATCCCTATGTGCCTTAAGATTACCATGAAATGAGAGGGGATGAGTAGACATTCTTATGCGCCTTAAGATTACCTTAAAATTACCTTTTCTTATAGTGAGGCTGGGTAGCCATCTCTATGCGCCGTAAGATTACCATAAAATTACCTTTTCTTATGGCAGGGACTAATTTTCATCCCTATGCGCCATAAGATTACCATAAAATTACCTTTTCTTTTGGCGAGGATGAATAGCCATCCCTATGCGCCGTAAAATTACCATAAAACTACCTTTTCTTATGGTGGGGACGGATATCCATCCCTATGCGTCGTAAGATTACCATAAAATTATCTTTTATTATGGCGGGAATGAATAGCCATCCCTATGCGCTATAAGATTACCATAAAATTACCTTTTTTTATGGAGGGGATGGATATCCATCCCTATGCTACATAAGATTACTATAAAATTACCTTTTCTTATGGCGGGTACGGATAACCATCCCTATGTGATGTAATATTACCATAAAATTACCTTTTATTATGGCAGGGACGGGTAGCCATCCCTATGCATCATAAAATTACCATAAAATTACCTTTTCTCATGAAGGGGACGAATAACCATCCCTATGCGCCATAAGATTACCATAAAATTACCTTTTCTTATGGCGGGAGCGAGTAGTCATCCCCGTGTGCCGTAAGATTACCTTCTAGGATTACCTTACTTATGGTAGGGAAAAGGCATCTAACCCTTTGCATCTTAAGACTATAACCTTGCATAAAAGGCTTTATCTTGAGCAATGGCTTGTAGTTCACCTAAAAAAAGAAGAAGAAAAAAAGGGAAACATGGGCGAAAAAAAAGAATGCTCACCTAAATATGGTGAGTATCTCGATAGGCAAAGATGGATCAAGTTACACCCATGACTCTACTTGCCTACAGAAAGTGTTAGAGTCCTCTTTCCAATAGAAAATGACACTCACAATTCAATGTTCCCATGCCTAGATATGATTTGTCTCGTGTAGCCACGTAAACCTAAAATTTAAACATATCAGCATGCAGAGCCAACTTCAAAAAATTATCTAGGATGATTCTGAAGGTGTTAAATCATGAATTTTGGGTATGTTATATATTTTTGAGTTTATTTTTGGAAAAATCAAGCAATTCATGATTTCATTGGTCCTACTTTGAGATGTAGAAGTTTAAGTAAAGGCGCACAAATTTAGAATTTTCAGCATGACAACATTTAAAGTCAAATTTTGTCAAAAATAATGCTAAAAGTTTTAAATCATAAATTTTGAGATGTGTATATTTTCGAGTATAATTTCGGAAAATTCAAGCGGTTCATGATTTCGTCATTTCTACTATGAGATATTAAAGTTTCAATAAAGGCATGCGTATCTGGAATTTTCAGCATGACAGAATTTAAAGTCAACTAAATTTTCAGCATGCGTATCTAAAATAATGCTGAAGGTATTAAATCATGAATTTTGGATGTTATAGATTTTTTAGTCTATTTTCAAAAAAATTAAACGCCTCATGATTTCTTCGTTCCTACATCGAGATATGAAAATTTTAATAGAGGGGCGCATATCAGAAATTTTCAGCTGAAAATAGCTAAAAATTTAGGGATAACTTCAAAAAATTATAGAGAATTATATTGATGGAATTTAAAGCTGAATTTTGGATATGTTATAGATCTTGAAGTCTAGTTTCTGGAATTTCAAATGGTTCATTATTTCGATTTTCCTACAATGAGATATGGATTTTTTACAAATAGCATGTTGCGCTGAAAAAAAAATTGACGAAAATAAGAGAAAAGTAGGAGGGAAAGAAATTACCTCAATATTATCGATGGCTTGGAAACCCCAAAATCGATACTGAAAAAATGAGAAACCTACATCCTTTTATAGCGTTGTAGGATAGATGTTTCATTCTCCAATACAATTTCAAATTGGAGGTTGTTTCCTCCTTCCATACAAATTCAAATGAGAAGGGTTCCCAGCTCCAACACAAATTCAAATTGGAGGTTGTATCCTTCTTCCATACAAATTCAAATTGGAAGAGTTTCCATCTCCAATACAAATTCAAAATGAAAGTTGTTTTCTTCTCCTATACAAATTCAAAATGAAAGAGTTTTCATCTCCAATACAAATTCAAATTGGAAGTTGTTACCTTTTCTACTACAAATTTAAATTGGAAGAGTTTTCATTTCCAATACAAATTCAAATTGGAGGTTGTTTTCTTCTCCCATGCAAATTCAAATTGGAGGTTGTTTCCTTCTCTAATGTAAATTCAAATTGGAAGAGTTTTATTCCTGGTTAAGTAAGGTGGTAAAGAAAAAAAAATTCCAAAATTTATTTGAAATGGGATATCATGCCTCACCAATGGGTCTTACTTTCAAGAAAAAAAAAATAATAAGAGAGTTTTTTTAAGAGGCGATATCAATATGGTTCAACTTTAATTGTCTCAACTAATGAATGAGGTGTTCATATGTATGAAAAATTTTGAAGCATGAGGGATGTCACGACCTAAAAATAAGGGTCATGATGAAACTTATCGTGGCGTACCTTGACAAGTAAGACTATCACCCAAACTATACAAAAAGAAGAAAAGATAGAAATATCCCACGGCAAGACTTCTAGAACGAAGCCGAACAATATAAGTAATCATAACAATGCGGAAAGAATTTATCCAAAATACCAATCAAGCCCAAAACCAGGTGTCAATAGTGAAAGAACTACTAATACAATCCAAGAGTCAAATGCATCAGAAAAATAACCACAAAGGAATAATAACTGTCTCCGAATACTAATAAAGACATAACAACTATAAAAAGATAGAGGTGAACTTCGGATGCATGAATGTCCAACCGCTATCTTGGATGCTCCAACAATCGCCCGAGTCAATCAAGCTGAGGAGCACTTGAGCTAAGACCTGCACCGAAAGGGCACAGTAGGCATGAGTACGGTCCATTTGTACTCAGTAGGTATCATAGGCCGACCAAGAAAAGTAGTAAATAAAGCATACAAAATATACACTAAGGGCACGTCACCTGCAATCACAAAATGTCCCACAATGGTAGCCCACACCGCTTGAACTAACAGTTATAATATATCTCACATATATTTCAACAACACACCAAGGTATAGAACAGAAGTATACATTATGTCACATATAAATAGAACAAGAGAGAACATGTCGATACAAAATCATCAAATACAAGTAAATGAAGGTAAGACAAATACATAGATGACAAGTCAATAAGGCAATACAACACAAAATAAACACAACAAAGTAAGTGCAATGTATATGATGATGATGATGCACGAGGTCGTCGCATAACCTCCAGGATCATCGCACAATCCCCGTATACACTTACGGAGCAAAAGCTTCTCTACGTAGGACCCATGGAGGGGTTCATCAACCCGTATATAATCCACATATCTCATATCTCCTTTTCAGCATATCCCTCAGAAAGGATTTTATAAGGTGTTACAATATTTTTTTAAAAGGTGTTGCCAGTGTTTCTCAGATGTTGCCACGGTGGTACCATTGTTTCATGAATGAGTATGATATGAAGATGTAATGCTCACAACCAATCACAATGAGTATTTTCACAACCAATCACATGATATATTTCCACAACCAACTACAATGATACATTCCCACAACCACATGAGTCAATATCACTTATTATTTTCGTTTCATCCATAAATTTCCACATGTCTCATATGACAATAAAGTCTGAATATAATCATAATACATCAATGGTACCGTATTAAACAACACAATACAATTGTTCACATATATTCAAGGCTATCAATATCACATAGGACCCCACACGGTCAACATATCACATAATATCTCAATTTCGACAATTACATCACATATACGCCCCCACACGAACACAACCCATAGATAGACATTTATCATGATTAGTTCCCACCCTTAACGTGCATTTTGTATCATCATTTACTACCCAGCCCAGTCTAAAAGAGTTAAGCCATAACCTACCTCGAAAGCCAAAATCGATCTGCTATACTTAAACCCGCAACCTTACTTTGCACGAGCAATCCCAAACTCCACTAAAAACATCAAATATGAAATCTATGCATCAAGACAAAACCAACGACACCCATATTGACTACTTTTGATTCGGGGTCAAAACAGACCCCTTATGGGTTTCCAAAAAAGAAGGGCAAAATCGGAACTTTATGTCAAAAACATATTCCCCATATTTTTAGGAACCTACAGCTGAAAACCCAAGTTAAATCGAGTCAAAAATGGAGTTCAAATCGAAGAAAAATCATTTTTGAGCTTTACCGAGTAAAATCTTTGAAATCCAGGTTAAAATCAAGAATCGGAGTTGTTTTGAAAGTTAAGTTGCTGAAAAACTAGTAATTATAAGATAAAAATATTATTCAAGTGAAATTTGAGTTTAAAATCATGCCCTAAGATTTTTGGGGATTTGAGAAATTTATCAAGAAATTACTAAGAAAAGGGTGAATTTTTACCTTTAATCCGTAATAAAACCAAGAAAAAGGTGTTAATCTAACTTCCAAGATCCCACAAACTTCACTTTTAAGCTCCCAAACTATTTAGGGTTTAACTCTCAAAAGGAAAGATGAAAAATGAGCAAAATAGATCCAAAATTATTTATAAGTGCAGAAAATCTGCACTGAAATAACCAAAAAAGTTGCGTTTTTTTTTTTGTTAAAGTCCACTCCGGACTTCGACGGGGTGCCCGAAATTCGTTCGGAGTCCAATTTATGCAAACGAACTATGAAACTATACTAAATTCGACTCTCCGGACGCGTTGGCGATATCATATTTTCCAAAAAACATTGTTTTCATAAAGTTGACCACAAAAACTCAAAATTACAATTTTCTAAATCGAGGGCCGAAATGAGATTTAAAACCCGTAAAATTATACCAAATATGCTAACACCCTAAAATCAACATTCTGGAGTTGTTGGCGAAGTTGAATTTTCCATCTGATATTGTTTCGATCAAATGTGGGTCCCACTCCCATATTTCCAATTTTTCAACTTTCCGATCAATAGGTCGAATTGAGCTCGAGTGCACCTGGACCTGAACCAAAGGTCTACCTAGACTAAAATCGATATTCCAAATCTCCTAGTGCAGTCTGTTCATCCATCCGTTGCACGGATCAAAAGATATCCACATAAGTCCAAATTAAGGCTCTTTAAGCCATCAAAACCCACAATATTGCATAAATGAAACCAAAATGCATCGAAAATCATGCCAATCACTCCCACACCCAGAAAATATCATAATGCAACTACGGGGAGGGGTAAAACAGTCAAATTAGATAAAATTATAAATTTCACATATTTCATCAATTTTTTAGGTCGTTACATCATCCACCACTAAAAATCTAGTTCGTCCTCGAACTAAGGCAAGGAAATACCTGAACCAATGAAAAGCTGGGGATAGGAACTACGCATATCAGACTCAACCTCTGAAGTAGCCTCATCTACAGGTTGATGTCACCACTGGACCTTAACCACAGGGATCACTCTAGAGCGCAACTTCCTAACATCCCTAGTCAAAAAGGAAATCGGCTTCTCCACAAAGGACAACCGCTCATCTAACTGAACCGACTCCCAACGAATGACATGAGAGTCATCAGGAATATAGAAACGAAGCATAGAAATATGAAAAACTAGATGAACAGTTGATAGATCAAGGGGCAAAACCAACTCATAATCCACATCACCAACAGTTCGAAGAATCTCAAATAGACCAATATACCTGGGGCTAAGCTTGCCCCTCTTCCCAAACCTCATCACACCCTTTATGAGTGAAACTCGAAGGAAAACATGATCAGCTATACCAAATCTCAAGGCACAAAGTCTACGATCAGCATAACACTTCTGCCTACTCTGAACCGTTCTAAGTCTATCCTTAATTACCCGGACTCTATCCAACGACTCATGAAGCAAGTTCGTACCTCGAGGTCTCACCTCTGAAACATCAAACCAACCTACTGAGGAGCGACAAAGCCTACCATACAACATCTCAAAAAGAGCCATATCAATACTGGAGTGGTAGCTATTACTATATGCAAACTCTGCTAAAGCCAAATGTTGCTCCCACTGGCCACCAAAATCCTTCGCGCATGCATGAAACATATCCTTCAAAACTTGGATAGTCTGCTTTGGCTGGCCATCAGTCTGGGGCTGAAACACTGTGCTAAGATCAACCTGAGTACCCAACTCATCCTGAAAAGTCTTCCAAAAGTGAGATGTGAACACAAAACCTCGATCTGAAATAACGGACACTGACACACCATGCAGACGCATAATCTCACGAATGAATATATGGGCTAACCTATCAGCACTGAATGAGACCTAAACCGGAATAAAATAAGTTGACTTGGTCAATCGATCCATGATGACCCAAACACTGTCAAAACCAAGAGAAGTATAAAGAAAGCCAGTCACGAAGTCCATAGTGATCTATTCCCACTTCCACTCGGGAATGGGTAACTCTAAAGCAAACCACTAGGTCATATACTTGGCCTTCACCCGCTGACAACATAGGCAACGAGCCACAAAATCCGCTATATCATGTCTCATACTACCCCACAAGTAGTGTTGTCTCAAATCACTATACATCTTAGACACACCTGGATGGATGGAATATCTGGAACAATGGGCCTCCTCCAAGATCAACCTAAT
Source organism: Capsicum pubescens (assembly GCA_030864215.1). Classification (NCBI taxonomy): domain Eukaryota; kingdom Viridiplantae; phylum Streptophyta; class Magnoliopsida; order Solanales; family Solanaceae; genus Capsicum; species Capsicum pubescens. Next base: position 245,459,067 of record CM061544.1, on the reverse strand, counting down.
CCAATCACCACTCTCGACACACAAACTCAGCCCCCAATCCTCAAAACATTATCTGAATTAAGTGAGGCTTCCCTAACCTTCCCACTCAACACCTTATCTCGAATCAACCTCAATCTAACATCATCCAAGTAATGAGCTCGAATATATTCTATCAAAGATGATCTAGCCTCCATAAATGCCAAAACATGCCCCGATGTCGAAATATCAAGCCTAACCATCGGGTTAGCCAAAGAATGAACCTCTAAGGCCAATGGTCTCTCCTAAGTCAAATGATGCACCAAGATACACATGCTAGTCGACTTTTGGCCCAATCCATCCGCAACCACATTAGCCTTGCCCTGATGGTAGAGAAAAGTCAAGTCATAATCCTTAAGCAACTCAAGCCAACGACGTTGCCTTATATGAAGATCTCTCTAGTAAAGAAGTACTAAAGGCTACGATGATCTAAAAAGATCTCACAACGGACTCCATACAAGTAGTGTCTTCACAACTTCTAGGCAAACAGAACTGCACACAACTCTAAATCATGAGTAGGATAATTCCTCTCATGAGGGTCAAATCTTGACGAGACACATACACAATTACCTTGCCTTCCTGCATCAACACAACACCTAACCCAACACCTGAAGCATCACAAAAGACAATAAAGCCCACGCCCTCCTTGGGAAAAGCCAATATAGGAGTTGAAGTCAACAAATCCTTGAGCTTTTGAAAGCTCACCTCACAATATCATACCACTGGAAGGAATTCTTCTTCTGATTCAACTTGGTCGACGGAGCTGCAATGGAAGAGAAACCCTCAACAAAATACTAATAATACCTGGCCAAGCCAATAAAACTCCAAAATCTCGGTGGGCGAAGTAGGTCTAGCCTAATCACAAACCGCTGCAACCTTAGTTGGATCAACCATAATACCTTCCTTAGTCATCACATGATCCAAGAAAGAAACTGACTCCAACTAAAACTCGCACTTAGAGAACTTCGCATACAACTTCTTATCCCTCAATCTCTAAAGCATAATCCACAAATGATCCTCATGTTCAACCTTATTCTTGGAATAAACCAAGATATCATCTATAAATACCATAACAAAGGAGTCAAGATATGGTCAAAACACCCAGTTCATCAACTCCATGAATGCGGCAGGGGCATAGGTCAACCAAAAAGGCATGACTAAGAACTCATAATGACCATACCGAGCCCAAAAAGCAGTTTTTGGAATATCCAAAGCTCTAATCCTCAACTGGTGATAACCAGACCTCAAATCAATCTTTAAAAACACCGTAACACCCTGAAGATGATCAAACAAGTCATCAATGCGAGAAAGAGGATACTTATTCTTAACCATCACCTTATTCAGCTGCCAATAATCAATACACATCTGCATAGACCCATCCTTTCTCTTCAAAAATAAGACAGGCGCACCCCAAGGTAAAATACTAGGTCAAATAAATCTCTTATCCAAACCCTTCACAAACTTTCTAACCTTCCTAAACTCGATGGAAAAGTTATTATAGGAATATCTGGACAGGGCATGAAAGCATGCCTTATACTCAAAAACTGGCATGAAGTCCTTCTCCAAATGATCAAACTCATCCCACATAAGATCTCACAACTGAAAGGCACAAATCTCTCCAGAAAGGCATTAACAAACTGATCCTATGACAACTCAGGAGCATCAACAAGCCTACAACCAAAAAATTATATCCATTAATTTCTCACAATATCTCTCAACTAATATGTAGTATAAGCCACATCATCCACGTAGAAAGAAAGAAACACAACTCAGAACACAAGATATGAAAGAATTCGCACGATAAGGAATAAAATGAGGAAAGTTTCGTAAAGACATCCTATAGCCTCTCGAAGATAGATACGAACGTCTACGTACCGATCCGCGAGACTCTATTAGAAATCCTGTTCTTACACTGTTGAGACCAATGAAACTTGGCTGCTCTAATACCAATTTTTCATGACCCAAAAATAAAGGTCATAATGGCACTTGTCGTGGTGCACCTTGACAAGAAAGCCTATTACCTAAACTGATACAAAAAGAAGAAAAGACAGAAATATCCCATGGTAAAGCTTCTAGAACGAAGCCGAACAATATAAGTAATCATAACAATGTGGAAAGAACTTATCCAAAATACCAATAATGCCCAAAACAAGGAGTCAATAGTGTAAGAACTACTAATACAATCCAAGAGTCAAATGCATTGGAAAAATAACCACAAAGAAATAATAACTGTCTCTGAAGACTAATAAAGACATAACAACTATAGAAAGATAGAGGTGAACTTCAGACGCATGAATGTTTAACCGTTACCTTGGAAGCTCCAACAATCGCCTGAGTCAATCAAGCTGAGGCGCACTCGAGCTAAGACCTACACTGAAAGGGCACAGTAGGCATGAGTACGGTCCACTTGTACTCAGTAGGTATCATAGGCCGACCAAGCGAAGTAGTAAATAAAGCATACAAAATATACACTAAGGGCACGTCACCTGTAATCAGAAAATATCCCACAACGGTAGCCCACACCGCTTGCACTAACAGTTCTAATATATCTCACATATATTTGAACAACACACCAAGGTATAGAACAAGAGAGAACATGTAGATACAAAATCATCAAATACAAGTAAAGGAAGGCAAGACAAATACATAGATGACAAGTCAATAAGGCAATACAACACAACATAACACAATAAAGTAAGTGCAATAGTAAGTGCAATATATATGATGATGATGATTATGATGATAATGCAAGAGGTCTTCGCACAAACTACGGGATCATCGGACAATCCCCGTATACACCTACAGAGTTAAAAGCTTCCCTACGTAGGATCCATGGGGGTTCATCAACCCGTATAAAATCCACATATCTCATATCTCCTTTTCGGCATATCCCCCGGAAAGGTTTTTATAAGGTGTTACAATATTTTTTTAAAAGGTGTTGCCAGTGATTCTCAGATGTTGCCACGGTGGTACCAATGTTTCATGAATGAGCATGATATGAAGATGTAATGCTCACAACCAATAACAATGAGTATTTTCACAATCAATCACATGATATATTTCCACAACCAACCATAATGATACATTTCCATAACCACATGAGCCAATATCACTTATTATTTTTGTTTCATCCATGAATTTCCATATGTCTCATATGTCAATAAAGCATGAATATAATCACAATACACCAATGGTACCACATTAAACAATACAATACAATTTTTCACATATATTCAAGGGTATCAATATCACATAGGACCCCACACGGTCAAACATATCACATAATATCTCAATTTCGACAATTACATCACATATACGCCCCCACACGGGCACAAAACATAGATAACCATTTTTCATGATTAGTTCCCACCCTTAACGGTGCATTTTGTTTCATCATTTACTACCCCGCCCAGTTTGAAAGAGTTAAGTCATAACCTACCTCGAAAGCTAAAATCGGTTCGCTACACTTGAACCCGCGACCTTACTTTTTACGAACAATCCCGAACTCTACTGAAAATATCAAATATAAAATTTACGTGTCAAGAAAAAACCAACGACACCCATATTGACTACTTTTGGTTCGGGGTCAAAACGGACTCCCAAAATGGGTTTTCAAAAAAGAAGGGCAAAATCAAAACTTTATTTCAAAAACATGTTTACCATATTTTTAGGAATCCTCAGCTGAAAACCCAAGTTAAATCGAGTCAAAAATGGAGTTCAAATCGAAGAAAAACCATTTTTGAGCTTTACCAGGTAAAATCTTTGAAATCCGGGTTAAAATCAAGAATCAGAGTTATTTTGAAAGTTAAATTGATGAAAAACTAGTAATTATAAGATAAAAATATTATTCAAGTGAAAAAGAGTGAAATTTGGATTTAAAATCATGCTCTAATATTTTTGGGGTTTTGAGAAATTTATCAAGAAATTACTAAGAAAATGGTGAATTCTTATCTTTAATCCGTAATAAAACCAAGAAAAAGGTGTTAATCTAGCTTTCCAAGCTCCCACAAGCTTCACTTTTAAGCTCCCAAACTATTTAGGGTTTAACTCTCAAGAGGCAAGATGAAAAATGAGCAAAATGGACCCAAAACTATTTATAAGTGCAGAAAATCTGCACTGAAATAACCAAAAAAGCTGCAGTTTTTTTTTTTTTTTGTTAAAGTCCACTTCGGACTTCCACAAGGTGCCCGGAATTCGTTTGGAGTTCGATTTATACAAACGAACTATACAACCAAACTAAATTCGACGCTCCGGACGCGTTGGCGATATCAGATTTTCCAAAAAATATCATTTTCATAAAGTTGATCCCCAAAACTCGAAATTATAATTTTCCAAATCGAGGGTCGAAATGAGATTTAAAACCCGTAAAATTATACCAAATATGCTAACACCCTAAAATCGTCATTCTGAATCTTCTGGAGAAGTCGAATTTTTCATCCGAGGTCGTTTCGATCAAATGTGGGTTCCACTCTCATATTTCCAATTTTCTAATTTTCCGATCAATAGGTCGAAATGAGCTCGGGTGCACCGGGATCCGAACCAAAGGTCTACCTAGCCTATAATCAATATTTCGGAGCTGTTGGCGCAGTCCGTTTGGCCATCCGTTGCACGGATCAAAAGATATCCACATAAGTCCAAATTAAGGCTCTTTAAGTCATCAAAACCTACAATATTACAAAAATGATACCAAAATGCATCGAAAATCATGTCATTCACTTCCACACCCCAAAAATATTATAATGCAACTACGGGGAGGGATAAAACAGTCAAATCACATAAAATTATAAATTTCACATATTTTATCAAATTTTTAGGTCGTTACGAGGGAAACATGTTTAAATAATCATACTTTAAGTCTAGTTTCTAAGTATACACTCGACCGGCCTTGAAGTAGGGGGCATTTCGTAGGCAATAAAGTTTTATTAAATTAAAATCTGTACGAAATTCAGATTATATTAAATTCAAAATATATTGGTCCCAAATAAATATTGACGATTAATATTATTGGACTAATTATTTAAGTCCAAATATGTATGAATTTAATTAAAATCCAAGTTTTACTAGGCTAGCCCATTGATTTGGGCTACAAATGACTGAGCCTACTTTAGCAAGCCCAAGATAGCATCATATTAGTTTGGGCTACAAATAACTAATCCCACTTTAGCAAACCCAAGATGTCATCATATTCTAGAGGCCCAATTTGGCGCCACATATAAAATGATGTGGTATGCCAAGTCATATGAAGGAGCCAATGTGATTGTTTCACGTGTCAAAATGATGCGGCAGGCCTTGTGAATTAAAAACCCATAAGAGGTGTCAAGTCACTTAAATCTGATTGGTCAAAGAAAGTTCATGTTTATCACGACCATGTCACTTAAATCTGATTGGACCAAAGAAATTCACCTTCACTGTGACTTTTCCCTTTCCACAACTATAAATAGGGGTGTCATAATTTAGAAAAGAGGACCAACATGTCTCGCAAAAAGCAAGAGAGAGCTCGTGGATCAAACGCCACAGATTCCATCAAGATTCAAGATCAAGACTACAAGATTCAAGAACAAGCTCAAAGGCCCTTGAATTCAAGTACAAGTCGAGATCAAGTTCCTCAAATCCGCAAATCAAGATTCAAGATCAAGATCGCAAGATTCAAGAACAAGCTACAAATCTCTTGGATTCAAGCATAAGGCAAGATCAAAAGCACCAAATTTACAAATCAAGTTCAAGTTCAAGATCAAGACCGCAAGATTCAAGAACAAACTACAAAGTCCTTGGATTTAAGCACAAGTCAAGATCAAATCCATCAAGTTCAAGTTCAAGTTTAAGATCAAGCTCGAAGCCCTTGAATTTACATTTGTAAAGGCGAATCAGAGTATTCATAGAGATTGTAACACTCACGTTGAAATCAAAAAATTAATTGTTGCAGTATTTTTCTTGTCTCGATTATTATTTTCGATCTCGAGAATTTTACTGTCCAACAATAAGATCATATTTAAATATATTTTTTAGCATTTAAATTTTAAAGAGATAAGTTTGAAATAGCAAATATCTATTAGAACTCTTCAATTATAGGTTGTTATTTTTAAGATAATGAAAATCTTTTCATTAAAAGGATAGTGTATTTAAAATTCAAATACCCAATCTTTCAATTCAGAACTTGATAAGAGTCCAATTAGAACTTTCTAATGTGATAACTATCTATTTCTAATATGTAATTTTTTTTTATAATTATTTTTAATTTAAAATTAACAATTTGTTGATCTAATTATCTTTTGATAGTTGAACCTTTTTTTTTGCATGTTTTTTTTTTAAAGATTCAATGGTAAAGTTAACATTAACACAACTATAATGGGCGCAATATTTTTGCACGTTTCCTTAAAACTCTAATTTTTTATTATTATTATTATTATTATTATTTCATCTTTAATTTAATATTTAAATAAATTATATTTAAATATCTTATATAAATTAAATTTTAAAAAAGATAAGTTTATAAAAGAGTAGAAGTCTATTTAGAACTCTTCAACCATGAATTTCTATTTTTAAGCTAATGAATTTTTTTTAAAATAAAGCATAATGCATTTTAATATTCAAATAATTCAATTTTTTAATTACATTATTGTTAATTTTGTCCTAAAAACTGCCACATGACTTCTCAATAGCTTGCCACGTAGCTAATTGTGGTGCTTCATCCTCTGGTTTATCAATATATATATTATAAAGCAGGGGACGAAACACCATAAATAGCCAAGTGACAATCTACTAAAAAGCCATGTGGCACTTTTTAAGACAAATCTATTATTATAATAAAAAAATTTGAATTAACATATTGAAAGTATTTGAATTTAAAAATACATCACCCTTTATTAAAAAAAAACCATTAGTAAAAAAATAAAAACTCATGGTTGAAGAGTTCTAAATAGACTTTTATTCTTTTATAAATTTATATTTTTTAACATTTAAATGTTATAAAATAAATCTAATTATTATTTATTTAAAAATTAATTAAAAAATAAAAACATAATATAACAATAATAAATAATAGTACGAAAATAGTTGTAGTAATAGTAGTACGGATTATGTTTAGTAGTAGTATTAATAATAATAATAATAAATTGATAAATATTGAAATAGTAGTAGTGGCAATATACTAACAAACCAAAAAGTACGTAGCAGTAAACATAATAATAATAATAATAATAATAATAATAATAATAATAATAATAATAATAATAATAAAAAATTTAAAAAAAACCGACAACAAAAACTAACCTAGGCGTCCTTTATCCTCAATTACCTGATAAAAATTACTTTGAAATTTGAATTAAAAATGAGTTGTTTACTTGGTGTGAAGGTTTGTTTTTATAGCTTACCCTCCACCTTAATAGGAACTAAAAAAATTTGCTTTTCTTTTTTTACATTTATATTTGTCCAATTAATTTTTTAATCTTCTTATAACAAACTGATATGATATTGAATTTGAATTTAAATAAATTTGAGTTGGAATAAATTTCTAACTTCTTAAACTCTCTTTTATATGTATACACTCACTCTCTCCTGCAATGATATATAATATTAAATTTTCTTCTCCTTCTTTGTTACTGATCATTAAATTTATTCGTAAATTTATTTATTACATTCTTCATATTCTTTAATTTTTTTAGTAATTTTATATTTTTATTTTTTTATACAGATGACTGATGGTGCTATTACGGTCTAATTTATTTTCACTATATCTAAGCTTGAGTACAAGTAATTTTTTCAGTTTGTTTGATTTCTGATAAAAATAAACTTCATTACGTAAATAAAAAATAAGACTACCTTTAATTGAGAAATTAAGTTGACTCTTTTTAAACATAACTTTTGTTATTATTTTTATATAATTATTTCTTATAAAAATAAATGCTCATAGTATTTTGTGTGTTTCTATTTTATGTGACAATTTAATTATTTAATATAATGCGGTGAGATTTTTTACATATTTCAGGATTAACAAAATGTACTAAAACATCAATCAAATTTAATGTTATTCACATATTTAATTTCAATAGGAATAACTTATGGCATCTTATTTGCCGTAAGTTTGAAACTAATAAAAATGATAATCTATATTGCAAAGATGATGCATTATTGCTTGATCTTGATTAATTCACGCAAATTACAAACATATCAAGAGTTATCATTTTTTCCTTAAAAGTCATATTGTTGATTTGACAGCATATATATAATTTAATTAGTGTTATTTATTTTTGAGAAACATAAGATTATCTTAGCATTTATTGTTTTCATGCACTTTTAGTTTAACCTATATATTACATATACACATTGTTATTGTAAAAACTTTTTACATAAATATAACTTTTCTCTATTATAATAGGTTATTTACAACATCCTTTAGAGGTAAATTCATAACTTAAATATTATGAGTTCAAGTTTAAAATTTTACATCAATCATTCAATTTATTAGGTTTAGATTTATCGCTTTTAAATATTTAGTTAATTATTTAACATATGTACATAGTACACAAGTTAAGTCAATATTGTATAATTATATTATTGTCAAATATTTTTTAATTTTTTTGATAATTTTTTTCATCTAAAAATGCAAATCAAATTTAAACAATTTTAAATACTAAATAAAATTTAAGTTGTGATAGCTTATATATTTTTATTTGAACATGAGATGATAATAGCCTGATGCTAAGAAGGGTCATGCTATAGATAACATTACATATATATTCAAATTTCTAATAGATAAAGTTAAGGAAAAAAAAGAAGAAATCATGATGACTAAAACACAAGCAACAACTTAAATTTTTTATAATGATAGTTTCTTATGCCAATAATTTTTATCGCTTAAATTTTTTATTGAAAAAAATAAAATGTTAAATCATAGTCTAAATTTTTTTTTTTAATATTATAGCTTAGAATATAATTAAGTATAATCTACGTAGTTGCACATTAAAATTCTTTTTCATCGAATAAATTATGATTTTACTTTTTCTTTTAAAATTCATATTCAAAATAATATTCAAGAATCTTACATGCATTATGAATTTTTTTTTAATTTTTAGGATAAATTAATAATATTTTTGAATCTTGAGTAAACAAATAAGAATATGAGAAAAAAAATTATATATCTATAGATGTGAAAGTGTTAACTTTAATTTTTAATTATAACCACTTTTAATATATTAGATTATTTTAGAGTATTCTTCTAATCTATCTTTTGTTTATTTTGGCATAAGAAGACTTATCTATTCTAGTTTTTATATTTTGAGATAAGAGAAAAGAAAACTCAATTACTTATGCGTATAACATAAGAAATAATTTCATTCAAAGTAAATTAGAAAAAATTAAGATAATTAAATACAATAAAAAAAAATTATACACCAAGGTTTTTTTTTTTGTGGGGGGGGGGGGGGGGGGGGATTTTTGAGAATATAAATTAGATAATACACATATTATTATTTATAAATTTTAAACGGAAGAGATGGAAAGATGGTTAAATAAAAATATAAGTTGTTTTTGACAATCTGAAATCTTTAAATTATTGTAAACAATATAATAAAGAAAAATACGAAACATTAAAAATTATTTTGCAATTACATTTTTATTTTTTTTCTCACATAGATTTGATTAGATGTGGGGTGTGGTGGTGGTGGTGGATGGGTGGAGGAAAAGTATTAACAATCTAATACCTTTAAAATGTGAATAATATTATTGATAAAAAATACGAAACATATACATATTTTTCTACAGTTAACTAATTTTTTTTCATATGAATTATGGGTGTCAAACGGGCCGGGCCGGCCCAACCCGGAACCGGCCCTTCCTTTTTAACCGGGTTGAGGGACGGTTAAGGGCCGGTTTGGAGGCTATCCGGGCCGGGCCGGGTCAAACAGTAAAAAAATTAAAACCCACCCTAACCCGGCCCACTTAACCCAACCCGGTCAAACCCGGTTAAAAACCAGCCAAACCCGATTAAAAAATAAATAAAAATCCAATATACACTATATACACTCCAATATACACTATATACACTCCAATATACAATATATATTTTAAAAAAAATATATAAACAATTACACATATATACGTACCATTCAATAAATAATTATATATGACTATACATACTACTTTAAATAAAACATATGCTATAATAGTATAATATATATATATACACTACAATATATATATATATATATATATATACTAATTTATAAAACATATACACATGTATACGTTAAATATATACTACTTTAGAAGATATATACACATATATATGCACCATTCAATATATATGTACTACTTTAAATAAAATATATACTACAATATACATATATATATACAACAATATGTATATATATATAGTTACATACTAATTTATAAAACATATACACTTGTATACATTAAAGATATACGTCTATAGAAGATATATACACATATATACGCACCATTCAATATATATGTACTACTTTAAATAAAGTATATACTACAATATATATATACTTACATACTAATTTATAAAACATATACACTTGTATACGTTAAATGTATACTACTTTAGAAGATATATACACATATATACGCACCATTCAATATATATGTACTTCTTTAAATAAAATATATACTACAATATACATATATATATAAAACAATATATATATATATATATATATATATATAGTTACATACTAATTTATAGAACATATACACATGTATACGTTAAAGATATACGTCTATAGAAGATATATACACATATATACACACCATTCAATATATATGTACTATTTTAAATAAAATATATACTACAATATACATATATATATATACTACAATATGTATATATATATAGTTACATACTAATTTATAGAACATATACACATGTATACGTTAAAGATATATGTCTATAGAAAATATATACACATATATACACACCATTCAATATATATGTACTATTTTAAATAAAATATATACTACAATATACATATATATATATACTACAATATGTATATATATATAGTTATATACTTATTTGTAAAACATATACACTTGGATACATTAAATATATTCATCTGTAGAAGATATATACACATATATACACACCATTCAATATATATGTACTACTTTAAATAAAATATATACTACAATATACATATATATATACTACAATATGTATATATATATAGTTATATACTAATTTGTAAAACATATACACTTGTATATGTTAAATATATACATCTGTAGAAGATATATACACATATATACACACCATACAATATATATGTACTATTTTAAATAAAATATATACTAAAATATACATATATATATACTACAATATGTATATATATATATATATATATATATATATATATATATATATATATATAGTTATATACTTATTTGTAAAACATATACACTTGGATACATTAAATATATACATCTGTAGAAGATATATACACATATATACACACCATTCAACATATATGTACTACTTTAAATAAAATATATACTACAATATACATATATATATACTACAATATGTATATATATATATAGTTATATACTAATTTGTAAAACATATACACTTGTATATGTTAAATATATACATCTGTAGAAGATATATACACATATATGCACACCATTCAATATATATGTACTATTTTAAATAAAATATATACTACAATATACATATATATATATACTACAATATGTATATATATATAGTTATATACTAATTTGTAAAACATATACACTTGTATACATTAAATATATACATCTGTAGAAGATATATACACATATATACACTTCTATAGAAGATATCCAATTTATAAAACATATACACATGTATACGTTAAATATACACTTCTATAGAAGATATATACGCGTGTATACGCACCATTCAATGTATATATACTACTACTTATAAAATATACTACATTATATATACATTACAATATATATAGATATACTTATATACTAATTTATAAAACATATACACATGTATACGTTAAATATACACTTCTATAGAAGATATATACACGTGTATACGCACCATTCAATGTATATATACTACTACTTATAAAATATACTACATTATATATACATTACAATATATATAGATATACTTATATACTAATTTATAAAACATATACACATGTATACGTCAAATATACACTTCTATAGAAGATATATACACAAATATACAAAAACATATGCTACTTAATATAATAAATTAATAATATTTGGTAGTAAATTAATAACATATTAGAAGTAAGTTTTTAATTTAAAGTAGAAAACTAGAAATTCAATTTAAAATTTTAAAACGTTAAATGAAAAAATATAAAAAACAAGGACTAAGGAGTGAATGAATTTGGGGAATTTTATTGATTGCAAAATGATCCAAAATTTATAATTTACATGAATGAAAAATCTATAAATTATGCATCATTTTTTCCAACTCATTCATGTAAATATTAATGGGAACTTGCAAAGGATAGTCGAAGTCAACGGGGGCAAAACCATGCATTGGACTTGATTCTGCCTAGTTCTCCCGTGAAGTCATAATTTCTTCAAGCTTCAGCTCGTCGCTCGGCTCCGGTTCCATTCCTTGGTTTCTTATTTCCGCTCTAATCCAATCTCTGAGGCAAACTAGAAGCTTCATTGCATTGCTTCCCAATGAGTGTCAGTTGTCTCCAAGCTGTTGTCATCCCTGACTAAAGGCGCTCTCTGATGCAACGGTTGACATTGGAACATTCAAGATATCTCTAGATAATCTTGAAAGCACAGGATATTGTGTTTCATTACTCCTCCACCAATCCAACGTGTTGATCCGTCGTCTGCGATCCTCTGATGCCGTCCGAAGATAATATTTCAGCTCTTCCCGATAAGTTGATGTGTAAGTTCTCTCATCAACACTGTTCCAACAATTTAAATCATAAAACGAATCAGAAAAACCACTATGTGTCGGTCTTTTAGAAGATGATGGCTCCTCGGGAGGATGAGGAGCGACAGTTGGAGTGATATTTGTAGGTACGGCTAAATCAAATAAATCTGCATAGTGATTATATAATTTTTCTATGTAATCCTTTGCATCAGCCGTAACCGTTCACAAATCAGGTTGTACTTGTTCAAAATCATGGTTAGTATTTATTTCTAAGTTAGTATAAATAAGAGTACTAAAGTGACACATATTATTATATTTCATGCACGGATTTAGCATAGCACCAACCAAGTAAATAGGGGGAATCGGAAAAAAATATTTTTTAAATTTCGTAAACATGGCGCCAACAGCTTCTTTATAACCTTCTTTATTTTTATATTCTTTGAGCAAACCAGAAATATCGGCTATATATGCCAAAATATTACAAACAGTAGGATAATAAGCACCGGAAAATTCAACCGTAGCTACATAAAATTTTTCTAAAAACTTAACAAGATCATTAATTACAACCCAATCAGAATTATGCAGCATGCAATCAGCAGAATCAGCAAATGAACCGCAATGTTGGTTAAAAGCTAGTGTAATAGGAATTCTATATTTATAACAAGTTTTTAAAAATTCATACGTAGAATTTCATCTAGTATCAATTTCCTCAGGCATCAAAATCGGTGTAAGTCCATTTTCTTGACATTTAACTTTAAATTCTCTAATTCTCGATCTACGATTATTTCCTTGAATAAAACCAACAGCAAGGCAAATTTTTTCAATATAAAACTCAAAAAACTCAAGACCATCTTTTACAATTAAATTATATATATGACATGCACACTTAATATGAAAAATTTCAGGCAAGGACGGAGATAGCGTAGATTTTAATTTTTTTATGGCAGTGTTGTTGTTAGAAGCATTATCAAAAGCAATACATAAAATTTTATTTTCGATACCATAATATCCGGCAATTTTAACAATAGAATCAGCAATAAATTGTCCAGTATGTTTACGATCTTCATCATATAAAAAAGCAAGAATACGTTTTTGCATCACGAAATTACTATCCATCCAATGACAAGTAACGGTTAAATAATTATTTTTATTTACAGCACGACCAAGATCAGAAGTTAGGGACAATCTACATTGAATATTTTTTAACAATGTTGATAAATAAAAACAATATTGTAAATGAAGTCTAAAAATATCAGACCGACAAGTAGTTCTAGGAATACCGTTAAACATAGGATTATAAATTTCTTGTATATAACGAATAAAGGCATCAGAAGAAGAAAAATTAAAAGTCAAATAACTCACAACTACCATTTTAGCTATTTCTTCCCGGTCCCTCAATTTATTATACTTCTTTGCTACGTGACCGGTTGCTGGGTCCATTCTAGTTTGCATTGGCCCACCAACATCCCCACCACCTTTTGTAATATTTAACTCTCTTTTTTTATCTTCAGCTACATGTCTCATTAACGTACCCGTACCCCCTTGTTTGCCTCCACTTCTATGCTTATATATTTGTTGACAAATATTGCATTGCACCTCAATATCTGATATACGTTCAAAAAATTGCCATGCAATACTAGTTCTTTTACGAGGTCTTGGGGCACTGGGAGTACGGGGAGGGAGATTAACCGATTCAGATCTAACGTTAGCATCTCCTACTGCGGGTGTCTCAGCAATATTTTCATTATCTTCGTCTAAATTAACCGTATCTACTTCATTTTCTTCTTCTATACCGTAATTTTCCTGAGCTTCTATATAATCCATATTGTGAGCACCTATACCTATTTCTTCCTTAAAAGGTGTACCAAGCGGTACCGGAGGCGAAGACACACGAGTATATCTACTACTTGAACTACCTCTACCGCTAGTAATTCGCTTTTTACTACCACTACCGCTTCCGGGACAAAATAATTTAACACCTTTAGTAGCGAGGTTTCTTAATTTATCCATAATATAAATTAAATTAAACTAAAAATATTCAAAATACACAAATATAATAAAATTAAATATTAAACAATTAATACAATAAATAAAAATTAAACGTAAGAGCTGGAACGACAATACCAAATTTTGGAAGTATCCGAAGATTGCGACTTTAGAAACTTTCACTCGTACTTTGTAAACGAAAAATTAAAAAATTAAAGTGAACACTTTAAGAAATTAAATATATTGAATATTTGAGAATTGAGAATTGAGAATTGAGATTTGAGAGAGAATGAGATTTGAGAGAGTGAAAAATGATTTGAAGTTGTAGGGTATTTATAGAATTTTTTTTGGGATTAAAAAATATTTTTTAAAGTTAATTTTTTTTTTTTTAATAAATGGGCCCAAACTAGCCGTTTGGACCCAAAAACGGCTATATAGCCGTTGGGCCAACAGCTAGTTTGGCCCAATTTATATTTTTTTTTTTTAAAATAATGGTATCCGGGCCGAGCCGGGCAGGTTAACCCGCGGGCCTGGACCGGATTTGGTCCGGGCCGAGTTAGCCGGTCCCATTTTAAAAAAATAACCGGCCCGGAACCCGAAACCCTAAAGCCCTAGGGCTTACCGGGCCGGGTCAAACCGGGCCGAGTTAATTACTAGGGCCGGGTCGGGCCGGATCGGCCCGGCCCACTTGACACCCATAATATGAATTTAATTATAGGTGGGGTGACAGAGGATGGAGGCGTGGTGTGTGTGGGTGGGAGGGGGATACAATTTCTTTTTATTATAAAAATTTGAAGGGGGAGGGTAGGGGGAGGTGGAGGTTAGTAGGGGTGAGGGTACATTTTTTTTTTTCCGCATTTCATTGAGAAATGATATGATAGTTGAACTTTTTTTTTGAGGTAATATGATTTAACATGCTCGGATGAACATTCCAATATGAAATGATTAATACTTTAATATTATCCGTTCATCACGCAGGTACGTCTACTAGTAATATATATAAATATATTATAAATATAGAAGCAAGAAAGTTTTGCTTATAAAATTGCCAAGAAACATACTATAAAATTTACACGTGTAACTTTCCAGGACAAGTTAATTTATTACGCAATGTTAGTTAGTAGCAATTTTTAATGTAATTTTAAAAATATTTTTTTTAAATATATCCTAAATCAAAATTGGAAAGTTACCACATTCTTCTCATCAAAACCCAATTTTTTTTAAAAGCTCATTAAGTTTTAAAAACCAGACATCGTTTAAATTATAGAAATGTACGTTTTATGTCCCCTTAAGTGTAAAAAAATATTATTTTAAAAAAAGTGATTACGAAACCACGTTTTATGTGCCCTTTATGTTATTTCCTAAAAAAATAATCTTAATAAATTTCTAATTATGCAAACACATGATTTATGACCTCTTTTATTAACGAGGAAATGACACTTTTAGTCCCTAAATTATCATATTATTCTAATTTCAATCCTTGTGATATTTGACAAGACATTTTTAATCTTCATTTAAATAATGTGTGCTATTTTAATCCCTGGCTAACAACTATCATCAAATTAAATGAAATGATAACACAGTTGCTTATGAGATCCGTAGCTGGAGATCAAAATGGTCTGTGTTGCTTAATTAAAGGTTAAAAGTCCTTTGTCGGATATTACAGGGACTGAAATTGAAAAAACACAATAACTCAAAGACTAAAAATATCATTTCCCATTTATTCATTTTAT
This sequence comes from Capsicum pubescens, assembly GCA_030864215.1. NCBI lineage: Eukaryota > Viridiplantae > Streptophyta > Magnoliopsida > Solanales > Solanaceae > Capsicum > Capsicum pubescens. The sequence goes on along the minus strand of CM061544.1, from coordinate 245,442,447 downwards.
CAAAATTGATTACACTAATAAATAAAAATTGTCGAATGAAGAAAAAGAAAAGCAAAAAATTAAAATTCTTCAAACAGTCATTTTACAAAAAAAAAACAAAAAAAACGCACAAGCCTAAAATTGAAAATTTAAAATTCTAAAAACTATCAATTGATAAAAAACCCACAAGTTAAAAATATAAAACGACAAGGGACATGGATTATTATTATTATTATTATTATTATTATTATTATTATTATTATTATTATTATTATTATTATTATTATTATTATTATTATTATTATTATTATTATTATTATTATAAAAAATCTTGATCTTTTCAAAATATCTATGTATTAAGGCTTAAACATACAATTAGTTATATATTTTAATTCAATTTTTAAAAAGATTATTTTTATTAATATAAATAAAAGTCATCTACAAAATAACCAATTTCGATAGGAACTATGAACACCGTAAATTCGTTCCATTTTTTGAATGCTACCCAAAACTCGAAATAGCAAGTGATTTGAATTAACAAAAATTACAAAATAATTAAAATACCATAAAAATAGGGTCTTATAAAACTTCGACAAATAACCAATAAAAATAAAAAAATTCATTATTTATTTTCAAGATATTTGGAAAAAAAATTGCACCATAACCACAATTATATAACAACAGCAACCATCAATTTATTTCAGTTTTCATATCTACATAAGATTATGTACAAATCTTATAGTACATAATTTCCATAATTTTTTGCTTTTGTAATATAAAAAGATAAGATTTTTTTTTATATTAGAGATTATTAAAGTATTTTTTTTAAAATTAAAATCACAAAAGTTATACGTGAGTGGTTAGGTATTTTTGCGTGGGGCATTTTTTATACGTGGATTAATTTTTTTTAACTAATGTTGGTTATTACTGAAAAGATAGGGTATTAGTGTATCTATTCAATTAAAAAAATTTAAATTTAACAAGTCCACAAAATATGTTACTAACAAAATCCCCAAAATTTCCCACTAACATGATGGAAACTAGGGCATTCGGTTTGATAGTTTAATATCGGTTCATTTTTTAAATTTTCGGATTGACAAAAATGATAACCGTAACCAAATCGAAATAAATTTGATTCGCTTCGATCTCTATAAATTTGGTTCAGTTATTTCAATTTTTTATTTCGATTTTGAAGATTAAAGTAGTGAACCTCTCTTTGTCATGACTGAACATTTAAAATTGATGATTTTTGTTAAAAAATATTTTTTTTCAAACCTAATTTTCATTCTCAAATATAAATAACTATAAATAGCTCAACACGAATGAAATTAAATGATATAACCATAAGTTTAACATAATACATAACTTCATCATGCATAAGTTTGCATAAATAGTCCACAAACAACATAAAGTCGTAAAAACAGTCCATAAAAGAACTGCCACAAACTGTTTCTTCAGAAACATTCTAAAGTCGCCAAAAATATTTGAGTCACTAAAACAGTCCATGAAACATTAAAAAAGTTCATAAACCAGTCCATAAAACAGCACAGCTGTCCATAAAACTACAAAACAATCACTACCACCAGTCCATAAAACAACTATCACAGTGCACAAAAACGGCCATCGGTCCACAGCCCACAAAAAAATCACAACAGTCATCTACAATTAAAGAAAAGTTGTTGTGAGTTCAAACTTTATAACATCAACATACAAGAACTTTACAATCCGTCCTAGCGATAACATTCAAAACAGTAACAAACTAACAATTCAAAGAAAACTTAGAAAGAAAAGAAATGTCAACATTAGCTGGGATGGTGTTCACTATACAAAAGCAACTAATGAATTTGTTGCCTCCAAAATACTCTCAACACACTATTCTATACCTCCACTTAAGTTGAATAATTTTTGCAACATTGCACATTGATGTCAACTAGACGCTTATCAAGAAGTGTTGTAGTATTTTTATATAGAAGAATTTCTTTATGGTCAATGATAAATGTTCTAATTATATGGACATTTTCATATAAACCAGTAATATAACACATGAAAGAAAAACAGAAAAGTTCATGCATAGAATTATGCATTACAATGCATAAAAGAATGAAATATCAGATTCATGAACATGATTCTGTATCTATAATGCATACATAATGAATATAATAATCTAATGGAGCACAACAATTAGAAGAATTTTTACCCCAATACTCAATAGAACATATCAAGATGGATGCTAACATTCAAAGAAAAATTAGAAAGAAAAGAAATGTAAAAAGTTACTTGAAATGAATGGAATAGTAGGACGAATCAGATCACACATAATCTTTTTACATAATTGATATGAATATAACACGCACCATTAGTGCAATATTTGGAATTTAGCAAAGTGTCAAATTTAGTAATTGATCAATCAAAATCGAAGAACCTCCTGCCATGTTTTGGAACAACAATGAAAATGCTTCCTACCAGGTACAAAATGTTTGGACTAAAACAGTCCTTGTGGATCTTCAGTTATTTTGGACTTAACAATACTTTTCATATGTAGAAATTTTCAAATCAAGACACTAGTAAAAGTCGAAGTAGAAAAGAACGCAAAAACACACTTACCCACAATACACATTTGCTTATTGATAAGTACACATCAACAATGCTAGACTAAGTTTCACTACAAGCCATTTTTGAAAAAATATAAGACACTTGTTAGTTGATATGCAATATAGATAAGAAATCATTTTCAATATAATGAATACAAAATCATAAAATTCTTACCAATTTCAAGTTGCTCAAGATACTCTAAATCTTCCTTGACATTAATTGGAATAAGTTCATGTCTAAGACAATCTTAAAGATAAATAAGATATTGTACTAGTTTAGGAGTCAATGAACACCTAAAGAGATCAATAACACGACCTCCCAGGCTAAATCTACATTCAAATGCGACACTAAAAATGAAAATGGCTAACATCACGAGTCATCTCAGAGAGAATGGAAAATCTTGACTCATTAATTTTTCACAAACCTAATATATCAAGTCTTTTCGAATCTGGCTCAATCTCTTTAGCAAGATATTTTTCCAACTCACATTTACTATTTGAACCTCCACTAATTTTTTTAGGTTTCTCAAATTGTTGTTTTGTTCTCATTATTTCTCTTCTTTAAAAGTTTTCATAACCACTTACAGATGAAGAATTTACAGAATAATAAAAGTAGATGAAGATGAAGAGTTTTTTTATTTCTTAACATAATGCTCAAACAACGCTTTCATATATGCCTCTACCGAATCAGACAACTTGTCTCCATTTTTTCCAAATATATCCACAATTGCAAAAGGAATATATTCTAGTTTGTTGCGGGAATCTAATACAGATGAAATAAAGATCATTTTGTTCATTTTCTCTGGATCACCACAATACTTTCTGAACTTTTTCTTCATATTTGTTGTCATTTTTTTTCAAATTAAATTCTTCATTTTCTATCATCTCTTTCAAAATCAGATCAAGCTCAACAATTTTCTTAAAGTGCACACTGTTAGTAACATATTTTGAACCATAAACTTTCAAAGTAAGATCATAAAAAGTTTTTAAATTTTTTACCATTGTCCTTATATTTTCCCAATCCTCACTTGTAAAGGTGCATGCATTAGTTTCATTTTCACAGGGAGAGGTACAAAGATAATCCAAAAAATCATTATCATAGAAACTATATTTTTCAAATGCAAGCTCAAAATATTGTGCTGTTTCAAGCATCAAGTATATAGAGTTTCAGCGAGTAGGAATATCTAAACATAAAGATTTCTTGCAAGTTATCATTTTAGACACACAAAATTCTTTGAACTTTTTAACTATAGAGGCAGATTGTTTAACATACTTCACATTTTGTCTCACTCACTTGACAGACTTATCAATTTTCTTCAGCCCATCTTGCACAATAAGATTAAGAATATGTGTCATACACCTCACATGAAGATGCTGACCCTCCATTATATTAGTTCCCCAACTATTTAATTGTTTAAAAATTTCTATCACAGTAACGTCGTTGGAACTAGCATTATCAACTGTAATACTAAGAGCAGTATCCAAACTCCATTCAAGAAAATAGTTAGTAATGAAAGCAGCCATATCAACACCTTTATGACTAAAAATCAAACAAAAATTTATCACTCTTTTATGTAATTTTCAATTTATGTCTATGAAATAAGTTGTTAGACACATGTAGTTAATTTTTTGTATCAACGTCCAAGTATCTATCGTAAGATAAACTTTTGGACGTACTTCTTTGAAAACCTTTTTCAAAACTTGTTTCTCTTTATTATAGAACTGATAACAATCTCTTGTTTAGGTTCTACGAGAAGGAATATGAAAGTGTGGGCCTGTGACTCTTACGAAATTGTTAAAACCTTCCTTTTCAACAAAACTAAATCGCAACTCATCAACAATTATCATTTGGGATAAAGCTTTCCTACTTCATCCTTAATCAAATGTCCAAGTACCAAATGACCCTTCCTTTTCACCTGTGGAAGATGGTTGAAAAGCTAATTTTATTTGACTATCTTTAACACCAACGCTGAGGCGATAAGGACATAGTTTAGTATATGATTATTCATCGATGAAGTACCACTAACACTTGAAGTAATAACATAATTTTTTTCACAATACTTACATTTTGCTTTATTAGCTCCAATTTTTTCATCAATGATCTTGTCAAGCCATTGCCAACATTTTTTCCTAGGTTCCATGGCCTTTCTTTTCTTCAAAGGTTCAACTTCAACGGCAATTTTAACTTTATTTGGAGATAAAATTGAAATATTTTAATTTGATGCTCCACCTTCACTCACCATATTTCCAATCTGTGAAAATAATGTAATTTTTTTAGTTCTCATCCTTTAATCCTAAACTATCAATTTAAATGAAGAATAAAAAAAATACTAGATTAGATAAATTTTGAAGGTTGACTGGTCTAACGCCCCAAATCTGGTACCCGAAATGCTACACGGTACTCATGACCCCGAAGGACCACAAGCTAACCCATGACTAATATCTGTAACTATGCACTGCTTAATATGATGTAAAAATACGAAATTAAAGGATGAATGGCCATAAGGTTCAAATATACGATAAAACATAACATCTGGAAATGCGGTACATCATTTCCAAAACAACTGTGAACATGCTATAGTCTGAAAGCCTCTAGATTGTCTAAATAAAGAGTTGATGGGACATATCACCCACTAACTATAACTACCGAAATAACTAAGTACTAAAGATATGAAATAATCAAATCATAACATCCTCGAATAATAAGGACTCACTGCTGACTCTGACAGCTAAAACTGGAATGCTACTGATGCTCTGGAGCTTGTGCTTGTGAACCTATGGTATAAAAACACCATAACACAAATGCGTCAGTACAATTGAATGTACTGGTATGCAAGTAAGGTTGGCTGAATGAAATCGATTAATATGCATAAACAATGCTAACTGATTGTATAACACGACCGTGAAAGTACGTACATGAGTGTGTAACTGTGACTGGTTTCATGAGTAATACAGAATACTGAGTTTGAATACTGATAACATGAGTTAATGATAACTGGTATAACTAATGTAACTAATACTGGGTGACTGTGTTCAACAGTCTAGGTTCTGATGGAACTAGATGAGTTACGTACTGAGCTGAGTGACTGTATCTGATAGTCCTGGGTTCTGTAGAACTATCTGAGTTCTATTATTGAGACTGGGTGACTGTATCTGACAGTCCTAATTATGTAGCTGAAAATGTGGAAGAATTAATCTAACCAACATGCCCCATTTTTTAAATAGATTTGGGGTCCAACCTGTAACCCCAGTTGGAAGGGTGTCAATACCGCGCCACTGGTAAGGACAAGCTGTGAGAAATCCCTCGTCTAACAGGTACTCTAAGGAGAATGGTGGGACCCTCAAATAATAGGTTAAGCCACCTTATCTACCCTCAACTAGTAGGTTTGATGTCTCAACGTACGCTGGCTACGTAGTTCTGGAGCACAAGGATTGCTTCTAAGAATTACATCCTCTACTCACAGGTGAGTTCCTATCCTTGGGCTCACTCGGTCCTGAATTCTACTCCCATCTGAATAGACACTGAACATGATTAACTGAAATGAACTGGACTGAGTTCATTGAGTTCCGTTATCTGACAAAATACTATTGAGATCTGATAACTGACTGAGATTACTGAGTTTTCCTGAGTCATGTAACTGACTAAATTCTACTGAGTTCTGAAACTGACTGAGAATACTACTAATCATGGCGTGACTGAGATTTATCATGAAACTGATGCTGGCTCTAGGCACACAACTAAGTTGTCGGGTACAAGTACCCCCGGGACTCGATAGCATGAAACTGACAAGACATGACACTTCTTGAACACATAACCATGGTCAATAATTCATAGTACTATTATTGGGGATTTTCATGAAGTATTTGCATACCACAAGCTTTCACATAAATAAGAATGCATATAAACATGTCATAATTCCCTAAGCCTAATCTCATGAGCATTACATCAATCTATTACAAGGCATAACAATAGCATGGGAGTCATTTTGAACATAATGGTAACATGAATCCATCATTTATGTTCTGTTGAGTCATAATGTACAAGTATTATTCTCTTAGGCATTTTATCAAATAACTAGTATGCATAGCTTAGGGCTTAGGCATGATATCAAATTACTACCACATGGTTCCCTAATTCAACTCAATTTCATAAATTTCAACCCACATACTAGCGTAGTTTTATGAACAACACATAAAGATTCCAACTTGGGAATTCCTACAACAATAACTACATGAACATAATCAATCCACAACATAAACATCACAATTCGTAATTTAAAATTGGATTCTTGGGCTTCATGGATGAAAGAAATCCATGAATGAACACTTGACATACCTTGGATGGAAAATTCTTGAAAACTAACGGAAGAATCTCTTGAATTTGAAGATCCTATGAAAACCCTAGACTTGTTCTTGAGAGTATTTGAGAGTAACAATGATATTTTGGTGAAATAAGGGCTGAATATCATGTTATAGGCTTATATAGGGGCGGGAAATTGACCCCTTTGCCCTTAAAACATGGACATTTAATGACTAAAACTGGGCATCATTGTGATTGGCGATACGGCGCGATGATGCATCGACGCGATACCCGACGCATCGTGCCATGATCACGCCAAGCCTCAGTAGTTTTACTAGCAGTCCCTGCAACAATATTAACCAATGTGATAGGCGACGTGTCGTGCCAAGATCGCGTTGGTCCACTATTTTGGGACACGAAACGTGGTCTAAACGAGGTCTGAAAAATCTAAAACTTGTCCGGAAACACCTATTGACCACTCTGATCATGAATTAAAAAAAATACAGACCATTAAAGGACATTAAGGTGGCAAAATAAGATTGCCAACTTTTGAAGGCCAAAAATAAACTAAGTCTGGGAACTTAGCTAGAATTTTCAAAGAATGGGACCCCCTTGACAAGCTTAAAGGACTGATTTAAGCTTAGAAATTTTGCAGGGTCTTACAATATCTCCCCTTAAGAACATTTGTCCTTGAATGAGACTGACTGAGATGGAGCTAATACAAACTGAAACATATATAGGACATAAATAACTGAAACATGATTTCATGACTGACATGACTGATAAACTGAATATATCATACTGAACATGCATATCTGATGCATGTGTAACTGATTCATGAATGCATGACTGAGATTTTTGATAAGATGAGTTTCTCATAATGAGGATGCATATCTGATGCATGAATACATGACTGACATAATGCATAAACATATGACTGAATATGCAATGGTATTTGATGCCAAGTTTATAATAGAGTTCTGAGCATCAAACTGAATACCAGTTTGGTAATGAAACTAAACATGATAACTTAGCAAGCTTAAGGAAAAATATTATCTTGGGCTGAGTCTGAGTTAGCGGAAAAGAGGTAAGGATACTTGTTCTGCATATCTTCTTTTGTTTCCCAAGTAGCTCCCTCAACGGACTGATTCCGTTAAAGAACTTTGTCTAGAGGGACTTCTTTGTTCCTCTGTCTACGAGTCTGGTAGTTTAGAATTTTGACTGGAATCTCTTCATAAGAGAGGCTGTTCTGAACATCAATGCCCTCTATAGGGACTACAACTGATGGGTTACCTATGCACTTTTTGAATAAATATATATGGAACACTGGATGAACTGAGGCTAGATCTGAAGGCAATTTAAGCTCATAAGCTACCTTGCCGAAACGATTGAGAATTTTGAAGGGACCGACATATCGGGGACTGAGATTTCCCTTCTTGCCAAATCTCTTCACTCCCTTCATAGAAGAGATCTTTAGGTAAATATAGTAACCAATATCAAACTCGAGATCCTTTCTGCGCATATCTACATAAGACTTCTGTCGGCTCTGAGCAGCCCAGAGTCTTTCTCTAATCAACTAGACTTTTTCTAAGGCATCAAATACTAAGTCAGTCCCTATAACTGAGGCCTCACTAACTTCGAAACAATCAATTGGAGATCTGTATCTCCTATCGTAGAAAGCTTTGAATGGAGCCATCCGAATACTATAATGATAGCTGTTATTATATGCAAACTCAATCAAAGGCAAGTGATTATCCCAACTACCCTTGAAATCAATTGCACATGCTCACAACATATCTTTTAAAGTCTGAATGGTCCTTTCTGCTTGACCATCTTTCTGGGGATAAAAGGCTATACTGAGATGAACTTGGGTACCAAGACCCTTTTGGAATGCTTTCCAGAAGTGAGAGGTAAATTGGGTACCTCTTTCTGAAATAATGGACAACGGAACACTATGTAATCTGACCAACTCCCTGATATAGAGTTTAGCATAATCCTCGACTGAATAAGAGGTATGGACTGAAAGGAAAAAAGCTGATTTGGTCATCCTGTCTACAATAACCCATACTAAATCATGCTCGCGATGAGTACGAGGCAAGCCCATCACGAAGTTCCTGTTCACTTCTTCTCACTTCCAAGTAGGAATACTGAACTCTTGCATGGACCCACTAGGCTTCTGATGCTCTATCTTAACCTGCTAATATGTAGAATACTTAACCCCAAACTTTGCAACATCTCTCTTCATCCCACTCCAAAAATAAATCTCCTGCGAATCACAGTACATCTTAGTGGCCCCTAGATGAATAGAGTAGCACACACCATGCGCTTCTACGAGAATTCGCTGCCTCAAGTCATCTACACCTGGCACACAAAGACGGCCTTGACAACGCAAAACACCATCTCCCCCTTGGGAGAAAACCTCTACTTTCTGATCTTTGACTGATTCTTTTAACTTGATTAGACTAGGATCTCTATCCTATTTTTCTTTTACCTTGAAAACTAGAGATGATTCTGAACTGGTCTGAATCCATATACTACCTTCTACTGAATCGACTAGGCGAACACCTAGTCTGGCAAGCTGATGGACTTCTGAGCTAACTTCTTCTTACTATTCTCAACATGAGCAACACTACCCATAGATAGTCTACTGAGGGTGTCAGCTACTATATTGGCCTTTCCCAGATGATAAAGGACACTCATGTCATAATCTTTCAAGAGCTCTAACCACCTTCTCTGACGGAGGTTAAGATCTTTCTGAGAAAATACATACTGAAAGATCTTATGATCTGTGAACACATCTACATGAACACCGAATAAGTAATGCCTCCAAATCTTTAAGGCAAAACTACGACTGCTAACTCAAGATCATGAGTCGGATAATTCTTCTCATGGGGTTTAAACTATCTGGAGGCATAGGCTATGACCTTACTATGCTGTATGAGGACACAACCCAAGCCTACTATGGATGCGTCATTATACACTACAAACTCATCTGTACCATCTGGAAGAGCCAAAACTGGAGCTGAGGTGAGTCGAGTCTTCAACTCCTAAAAATTATTCTCACAAGGATCTGGCCACTAAAACTTGACTTTCTTCTGAGTCAATTTGGACATAGGGGATGCAATAGAATAAAATCCATCAACAAACTATCTATAATAGCCAGCCAAACCCAAGAAGCTCCTGATATCTGATGGAGATACAGGGCGAGGCCAGTTTCTTACTGCTTTGATTTTTGAAGATCAACTCTAATGCCATCACCAGAAATGATAAGGAATGCTACTGACCTTAGCCAAAACTCGCACTTACTAAATTTGGCAAACAACATATGATTTCTGAGAGTCTGTAATACTATTCTGACATGGTCTGTATGATCACGCTTACTGCGGGAGTAAACCAGGATATCATCTATGAAGACTATGAGGAACATATCCAAGTACTACTTGAAAACACAATTTAGGCATTGGTAAGACCAAAGGACATAACTAAGAATTCAAAGTGACCATACCGAGTACGGAAGACTATTTTTGGAATGTCACATTCTCTGACCCTAAGCTGATGATAGCCTGATCTGCGATCTATCTTGGAGAAATAGCTGGCACCCTGAAGTTGGTCAAATAAGTCATCGATTCTGGGAAGTGGATACTTATTCTTGATCGTGACTTTATTGAGTTGACGGTAATTAATGCACATGCTAAGAGAACCATCTTTCTTTCGCATGAATAAGACTGGTGCACCCCATGGGTACACACTAGGTCTGTTAAATCCCTTATCTAGGAGATCCTTCAACTACTCTTTCAATTCTCTAAGTTCTACTGGTGCCATTCTGTATGGCAGAATAGATATAGGCCGAGTATCTGGAAGAAGATTAATACCGAAGTCTATTTCCCTTTCGGGAGAAATTCCTGGAAAATCTTTGGGAAAGACATCTGAATATTCATTCACTATTGAGACTGATTCAAAATTGGGCATTTTAGAACTAGAGTCCTTAACTCAAACAAGATGATAGACACACATCTTAGATATTATTTTTTGTGCCCGAAGGTAGGAGATAAACTGACCTCTGAAAACTGAAGTACTACTTCTCCATTCTAGGACAGGTTCATTCGGAAACTAAAACTGGACAATTCTGTTTCTTTAGTTAACTGTGGCATAGCATGAATGAAGCCAATCCATGTCGAGAATGACATCAAAATCAGTCATCTCTAATTTGACTAAGTCTGCTGAAGTGACCTTCTGAGATTCCATAATCGGAAAATTCCTGTATACCCATCGGTATATAATGGTTTTACCCACTGAGGTGGAGACTGATAAGGGCTCTTCTAGAATTTTAGGACTGACTCCAAAATTATCTGCTATATAAGGAGCAACAAAAGACAAAGAAGCTCCTGGATCTAGTAAAGCGTAAACATGCAAATGAAAGATCTATAACATACCAGTAGCTATATCAGGAGAATTTTCCTGATCCTATCGATACTGAAGAGTGTAGAGTCTGTTTGGGCATTTCCCACTAGTAGCACTAGAAGTGGCACCCTGCTGATTCAGGCGATCCGACTGAGATGAGGAATGATTACGCTGACCCTGAGGACCTGGCTGAGGATAATATCTGACTCTGTGGCCTGGCTTTCCACATCTGAATCAAACATCACTGCTAGCTCTACAAGTATCCTGATGGTGCTTGCCACATGTCTGACAAAGAGAATAGGTTCAGGCACTGCTAATACTTCCTTGAGACTTAGATCCTTGCACCCTATCTCTATTGTCGTCTCTAAATTTCAACACTAGGGCACTAACTGAGGAAGTAGATGGAACGAACAACTTTGGGAGGAACTGAGAACGACTTCCACCCTCTAACTTAGGCTGAGAAAAATTGAAACTACCTGTCCTTGCTCTCTTATTCTATTTCTCTCTCATCTTAATCTTTTTCTCTTCTATCTGTTAAGCATGGATCATAAGCCTGGCTATGTCCATCTCACTAATTAACATTGCAGATCTGCACTCATTCACCACACTATCATTCACCCCAGAAACAAAATTACTCATCTTAGCCCTGTTGTCTATCATTACATGAGGAGTGTATCTAGATAGTTGAGTAAACTTAAGAGAATACTCTTTCACTGTCATGTTGCCCTGCCTGAGGTTGATAAATTCTAGCACCTTAGCTTCTTTCAGCTCTAGGGGAAAGAATCTATCAAGAAAAGCAGTGGCAAACTTCTCCCACTCTATAGGCCCTGCATCACCAGCCCTCTCTGCTTTCTACTATTTGAACCATGTGTGACCCACATCCTGCAATTGATATGTAGCTAGCTCAGAACTCTCAACAGTTGACACCCCCATGATATCTATAACCTTCTGAACCTGATCAAGGAATTCCTGAGGGTCCTCATCTGACTTAGACCCTAAAAAGGATGGTGGATTCATTTGGGTGAAGTCCTAAATCCTAGCTGCTGCGATGTTGGCCACTGGGTTGGCCGGAATGACAGCTAGTCATTCATTCTGGGAATCAACTGAGTTAGCAATAGTAGTAAATATAGCTCTGAACTCTGCATGAGAAACATATTCGTCCAATGGATCTGCTTGGACGGGCTGAGGGGCTGACTGATTTCCATTTCTTCTCTTGGGAGGCATGTTCTGTAGAGGAGAGAGAGAAACAAATTATACTAAGAGTTAAACTTGATCTCATGCTTACTGGCACGACATGAATACTGAAAGAAGGGAAATTATTCCTAAAACATCTGATAGCCTCCTGTACATAAATGTGGCGCGCAACACACCCATGCACAAGACTCTACTAGATGTGGATTTCAGACTTTCTAGAATACTATTGAACCTTAGGCTCTGATACCAAGTTTGTAACGCCCTGAATCTGGTACCCGAAATGCTACACGATGCTCATGACCCTGAAGGACCACAAGCTAACCCATGACTGATATATGTAACTGAGCACTGCATAATATCATATAACAATGCGGAATTAAAGACTGAAAGTCCATAAGGTTCAAATATATGATAAAACATAACATCTGGAAATGCGGTACATCATTACCAAAATAACTGAAATAAATATGAATATGCTATAGTCTGAAAGCCTCTAGACTGTCTGAATAAGAAGTTGATGGGACATGTCCCCAACTAACTCCAACTACTGAAATAACTAACTAAGTACTAAAGATATAAAATAATCAAATCATAACATCATTAAATGATGAGGACTCACTACTGACTCTGACTGCTGAAACTGGAATGCTATTGATGCTCTGGAGTTCGTGCTTCTGAACCTATGGTACAAAAACACCATAGAGAAAATACATCAGTACGATTGAATGTATTGGTATACAAGTGAGGTAGGTTGAATATAACGGGTTCATATGCATGAACAATGCTAACTGACTGTATAACATGATCCTGAAAGTATATACATGAGTGTATAACTGTGACTGGATTCGTGAGTAATACTGACTACTGAGTCTGAATGCTGATAACATGAGTTACTGATAACTGGTATAACTGATGTAACTGATACTGGGTGACTGTGTATGACAGTCTAGGTTCTGATAGAACTAGATGAGTTACGTACTGAGCTGAGTGATTGTATCTGACAGTCCTGGGGTTCTATAGAACTATTTAAGTTCTATTACTGAGACTGGATGACTATATCTGACAACCCTGATTCTGTAACTGAAAATGTACGAGAATTCATCTAACCGACATGCCCCTTTTTTAAAATGGATTTGGGGTCCAACCTGTAACCCCAGTTGAAAGGGTGTCAATACCGCACCACTGGTAAGAATAAGCTGTGAGAAATCCCTCGTCTAACAGGTACTCTAAGGAGAGTGGTGGGTCCCTCAAATAACAGGTTAAGCCACCTCATCTACCCTCAACTAGCAGGTTTGATGTCTCAACCTACGCTGGCTATGTAGTTCTGGAGCACAAGGATTGCTTCTAAGAATCACACCCTCTAGTCACAGGTGAGTTCTTATCCTTGGGCTCACTCGGTGCTGAATTTTACTCCCATCTGAATAGACACTGAACATGATTAACTGAACTGAACTGTACTGAGTTCATTGAGTTCCGTTATCTGAGAGAATACTATTGAGATCTGATAACTGTCTGAGATTACTGAGATTACTAAGTTTTCCTGAGTCATGTAACTGACTGAATTCTACTGAGTTCTGAAACTGACTGAGAATATTACAAATCATAGCGTGACTGAGATTTATCATGAAACTGACCCTGGCTCTAGGTACACAACTAAGTTGTCGGGTACAAGTACCCCCAGGACTCGATAGCATGAAACTGACAAGACATGACACTTCTTGAACACATAACCATGGTCAATAATTCATAGTACTATCATTGGGGATTTTCATGAAGTATTTGCATACCACAAGCTTTCACATAAATAAGAATGCATATAAACATGTCATAATTCCCTAAGCCTAATCTCATGAGCATTACATCAATCTATTACAAGGCATAACAATATCATGGGAGTCATTTTGAACATAATGGTAACATTAATCCATTATTTAGCTTCTGTTGAGTCATAATGCACAAGTATTATTCTCTTAGGCATTTAATCAAACACCTAGGATGCATAACTTAGGGCTTAGGAATGATATCAAATTACTACCACATGATTCCCTAATTCAACTCAATTTCATAAATTTCAAACCACATACTAGCGTAGTTTCATGAACAACACATAAAGATTCCAACTTGAGAATTCCTACAACAATAACTAAATGAACATAATCAATCCACACCATAAATATCACAATTCATAATTTATAATTGGATTCTTGGGCTTCATCGATGAAAAGAATCCATGAATGAACACTTGAAATACCTTGGATGGAAAATTCTTGAAAACTAACGGTAGAATCTCTTGAATTTGAAGCTCCTATGAAAACCCTAGACTTGTTCTTGAGAGTATTTGAGTATAACAATAATATTTTGGTGAAATAAGGGCTGAATCTCGTGTTATAGGCTTATATAGGGGTGGGAAATTAATCCTTTTTCCCTTAAAAACACAGCTATTTAATGACTGAAACTGGGCATCACCGCGATTAGCGATACGACCGTCGATGCATAGACGCGATACCCGACACATCGCGCCATGATCGCGCCAAGCCTCAGTATTTTTACTGGCAGTCCCTGCAACAATGTTAACCAACGCAATAGGCGACGCGTCGCGCTAAGATCGCATTGGTCCACTACTTTGGGACACCAAACGAGGTCTAAACGAGGTCTAAAAATTTTAAAACTTGTCCGGGAACATCTATTGACCTCTCTGATAATGAATTAACAAAAATACGGCCATTAAAGGATATTAAGGCGGCTAAATGAGATTTCCAACTTTTGAAGGCAAAAAATAAACTAAGTCTGGGAACTTAGCTAGAATTTTCTAAGTATGGGACCCTCTTAAGAAGCTTAAAGGACTGATTTAAGCTTAGAAATTTTGCGGGGTCTTACAACTGGTTGGCGGAATAACTAGTCGAAAAAGTGGTCGTCGCCACTAGAATTTATCCTAACGTTGTGGTCACCAAAAATCCACCAGTCTGACTGATCGCTGGTCAGTTGAACGATTAGTCGCTGACTCTCCGCTAAAAATCCACAGACCACAGTGGTCGCCGCTGACTCCACTATTGCTCGCCGCTAACTCTACTATTGCTCGCCGCCTCTGGTGGATAGCCACAACCAATAAAATGATTGTTCATCGCCTTCAGTGGATTGTACAGTACAACTGACTACCGCGTACGTGGGTCGCCACTCACCGGCGATATGTAGTTTGTTGTTGTACAATTGTACCGACTACCGTGTATGTGGGTCGCCACTCACTGACGGTCTGTAGTTCGACGGTCTGGATAAGATATATATTATTTATAAAATTTTAATTTTTTGGTTTAACCAAATTTTATTTTGAAAAACCAAAAATCAAATTGAAAAACCGAATTTTAAAAATTAAAAACCAAAATCGATCTGAAAAACCAAAATCAAAATTAAATTTTGATTTAGTTTTTTAATTATTTTGATTTGAACAAAATATGCCCAGTCCTACCTATGTGTCCCACATTTTCTAATAACTAACCTAAAACATCCTAACCCATTTTCCCACGTATTCTTTTTATGTACTTTATTTTTTAGCACAAATTATAACTACTGAGCATATAATGATAATGAGAGAAAAATGAGCTGAAAGAACCTCTCAAGTCTTTAATTAAATAAAGATGACAAGTGGGTCCTATAATATTATTAATTTGAAAAAGATAAACTCTCTGAAACAACTAAAACAGTTGTTCAACAATTGCATTAGTTATCCCAAAAATTATCAAAGTTGTCCAAAAACTTTGCACAGTTGTCGAACTACTTTGCAAAGTTGTCGAACAACTTTGATAGTTGTTGAGACAACTTCTATAGTTGTTGAGACAATCTTTTTACTTGTTGGAGCGAAAATGTTATAAAAATTGAATTTTTTTGGTCCCTTTTACCTAATTTTTAAAACTTGAAGGACCCTCACTTAATTGAGAAACTTATTTGCCCCTTTTAATTCAACGTCCCACTGAGAATCAGGTAACTATCTTCTCTGCACAAATCTATCGAGTGAAATTGTCACTATAAATTCTGAGAATAATTTTTTTTTATATAAAATTTCAATCCTTACATATACAAGGTAGAGGCCTTAAGAGAAATTATTTACTATTATGTTGTGGGTAAGTTTACATTTTTTTGTTAATTCATTCCCATGAGATCTTTTTCCATATGAGGATGAAAATTTGGTGGAGACAATTTTAGCATTTGGGTTAATTTTATACTGAATGTGCTTTTGTCATATAAAATTGAGTTGATTCACTTTCAACAAGTCTGGAATAATAATCTAGATGACCAGAGAAATTGATAATGATTATTTCTAATCCTATGCATAGGTGTTCCTCTGGAGATGTTCTTCATAGAGACGGGAATGTTAAGAGCTACAAGGGTGTAGCACATTAACGAAAAACATAATCTCAACCATATTCAAATTAAAGTAATTTATTCCTTCCTCTGTTTTTAAAGCGTCTACTTAGGTGAATTTAACTTCTTCAAAGAACTATTCATATTACATTCTCATAAGAAATACAACATTCTCTTAATTCTTATTTTTGCTTCAATCGTAAGAATGAATAGGCTCATACTTTTATTGAGTGGCAATATTCATCTAAGCATCTTAACCGCTATTTATGATCACAATATTGGCTTGAATGAAGTTTAATGAAGTTCACAATGACAGAATATGACACAAACCATTAGTTAAACTTAGCTTTAAGTGAAGTAAATTGATGTAGAAGTTTCTATATCAACTTTAAAATTTCAAATTCAATATCCTTATTTTGGTAGTTTTACTGAGAAAACACAACAAACATAACCAATGAAAAGCATTCAGCAATAATCCAATTTCATTACATTAAAAGAGAATCAATTTATTATCTGACTTAAACCAGTATTACTCTTATTCATACTGATCATCTCACTTTAGTGAACCCACTACTCTCTTTTATGTTGATCATATCTATGTAACTAGTAGTGATAGCGTTAATTTCTTATTTTTGATACCAGGTTTGTTAGATCTATACCTCATACACCAAGTCAGCATTACAGTTAGAAAAAGTATCGAATGACAGGAAGTTGGTGGCAAAGCTGCAAACCTTTTTTCTCCAGCCAATCAAAAGAGTCCTAAATTTTCTTGTCTCATATATATGCAACATGTTATAACAAGAAAACCTAAGATTTCATATATAGAGAACATTAAATATTTCTTGAAGCAAATCTTTTAATCAAAGCCTCACTTACAACAGGGACCTGCTCATTAGTTACTTTTGTATTAAGCTCGTGTCATATTTTAGTCTTTATTTAGTGATTTATAAACTTTACCTACTGCTTTAGTCCATAGATTGTAGGCATCCTCATTATTTATTCTTTTCTTGTGTGTTGAGTCAGCTAAAGTTAGTTGACATTGAGGCTAGAGTTAGTCTGTTATTGATTCAATTAGAGTTAGCTATCTTAGTGGGTGTAATAGAGTTATTACTTTGAAGTCTTGTAATAGAGCTATCATAAGTTGATGAGGATTAATAGGTTAATCCTTAAATCATAGAGTCTTTATTCGAGTTTTCTTGAAGATAGTGAAGTGGTTGAAAATCCTACATGGTAGGTCATGGTTTTACTCCCTTGAGTAAGAAGGTTTCCACGTAAATATTATGTGTGCATTTCTTGTTTTACGTTGCATTTTCTATTTACTCTTGTTCATTACTGAATACGTTAGTTAGGGACCAAGTCTTTAAGTTGGTGGGCTTGTCATGCAGTTCTTCAATTGGTATTAGAGTAGGTTCTTTATAAACAAGTAACACCTAGGAAGGATCATAAGAATGACAGCACCACTAAATCTTGAAGAGGGTCAGTCAACTACTAGACCACCTAGATTTAATGGCCAGTATTATGGGTGGTGGAAAACTCGCATGCGTAACTTCATCATTACTGATGTGAGCTATGGGATGCCACTGTTGATGGACCTTTTGTTCCCACTAAGATAGTGAATGTTCATGAAGTTACCTCACTAGTTCTTAAAATAAGGAGGGAGTTTGATGATGCTAATAAGAAGGAGGCTGAGAAAAACTACAAGGCCAAGAAACTCCTTGTTTGTGGAATTGGTTCTGATTAATATAATGGAATTTCAGCGTGTGAAACAACCAAGGATATTTGGGAATGATTACAAACCTCTCATGAGGGAACTAGTCAAGTCAAAGAGGCAAAGTTTGATATGTTGACTACTTAATATGAGGCTTTTAACATGAAAGAAGGTGAAACCATTCAAGAAATACATATCAAGTTCACAACTATCACCAATAAACTACATTATCTTGGTGAAGTTGTCAAACCTACCAAACAGGTCCACAAAATTCTTAAGATCTTATCCAAGTAATGGGAGAGTAAGGTAAATGCTATTACTCAGGCAAGGAACAAAAAGACCCTAACCATGGATGAGCTTATTGGAAACTTGAAAATCTATGAACTCAAGAGGCAATAGGAAAAAACAAGAAGTAAACATAAGAAGGAAAAAAACTTGGTGCTGAAAGCTGCAAAAGAAGACTCGAGTGAAGAGGATGAAGAGACAACATACATCAACAATAGATTCCTCAAGATTATGAGAATGAATGGTGGAATACTTAGAAGAGAAGACTCAAGAAAGTATAACAGGAACAATGAATTGTTCCACAAGTGTGGAAAACCAAGGCACTTTATTAAAGATTGCCCTCAGCATAAATTGGAGTATAACGAATACATCAAGGCAGTTGGTGACAGAGAGAAGAAGAAGGACCGGTTCCTTGAGAAATTTAATAGAAGAGTTACAACTGACAAAGTTGTGAAGCAAGCTTTTCCAGCATGGGGAGATTCTTCTAGTGATTCTGAGAAATGAAAAAATACTTCAATGATGATGATTGAATATACTGATCAAATCTATGTCTTTTTTTACTTTAATGGCCAAATCAGATAATTCTGGACATTAAAGAAATTCTTAAAAATTACTCTCTTAAGGAGTCAAAGACTCTTCTGTACATTAACTATCATGATAGATTTTGTATGTGAGCTCACAGAAGATAAGGATCTATTAAATAAAATCATTGATGAATTTAAAATAGAGAAAGTGGAGTTAACTTAACAGTTGTCTAAGCTACAAGAAAGCTACCAATCTCTATCCTTTGAAAATGATTTGTTGAACTAAATACTTAGTGAAATACCCAAGTCCAGTCAAAAGAGAAAAAATAAAGGTAGTAGGATTCAGTTTGAGCTGGAGGAGAATTTGACCAAAGTTATCTAAACTTAACTGCATCTTTTGAAAGGAACTCTAAGCTTGACCTGGTCCGGATCAAAGTTGAAGTTGAAAAGGCTCTCAAATGGACAAATTTCTTTCAAGTTCTGGCCAATCTCATAAATCAAAGGTCAAACAATGGAATGGGTCTTGGTTTCCATATATCAAGTGCACCTTATAATCTACATAACAAGTATGTCTTTGCAAAGGATAATTTTTATTACACTTATTGTGGTAGGAATGGTCATATTAAAGACTCTTATCCATCAAGATTAACTGCTTTAAAGAAGTTGAGAAGATTTTTTGAATCAAAGAAATGTAGTGCTGTACAACCTGCTTAGACCAAGAAGAATTTAATTTTTACTTTGTCATCTTACTGGGAACTCAAATTGTAATGGGTTACCAAGGCTAATAAATAATAGTGTTTGTAAGGAAGAGTAAGAGGAAGAATCCACTATTGGTATATAGATAATGACTATTCTCAACATATGACTGGAAAAGTTAAAGACTTTCTCTCAATCAAAGCTGTCTCCTTCAATGATGGTAAAAAATAATATATTCTAGGAATTGATAAAGTTTGTAAAAGTCTAAATCAATTCATTGATGATTTGCATCATATGGATGGATTTAAATATAGTTTGTTGAGTGTGTCACAAATTTGTGACAAAGAAAATGAGGTGAAGCTTATGTCAGATAAGTGTACAATTATAAGTCTCAAAGATGGTGAAATCATACTCACAACCCGGAGAAACAAGAACATGTATATTGCTAATTTGGGGTATTATAACAGAAGAATATCACATGTCTCAGTGTTCAAGGTGATGCTAATGAATTGTGGTACAAAAGGTTGGGACATGTAAGTTGTTCCTTGCTGAACAAATTGGTCAATAAGGCCCTGATTTGAGGAATGCCCAAGATAAAGTTTTCCTATACTAAATATGTGATGCTTGTGTGAAATAAAATCAAACCAAGTCCTCCTTCAATTCAAAGAAACAAGTAAGTACCTCTAGACCCCTTGAACTTCTTTATATGGGCTTATGTGAACTTACCAAAATCACAAGTACACGGTGAAAAAGGTATATTTTAGATGTAGTTGATGATTATTCCAGGTTTACCTAGAAAATGTTTCTAAAATCTAAGGAAGAAACCTTCCTAATGTTTGAAGCCCTTGCAAAGCAAGTGCAAGTAAAGTACAATGAGAAGAACACAGGGATCAAGTCCGGCTATGGTACAAAATTTAAAAATGCCAAATTTCATGAATTTTGTAATAAAATTGGGATTGATCATAATTTTTATCTCCTAGAAACCTCAACATAATGGCATTACTGAGAAAAAATTCAAAATTTAGTGGACATTGCTAGAACAATGTTTATTGATGCAAGAATAGCCAAAAACTTCTGGGCTTCTAGGCTTCTGGGATGAAGCAGTCAACAATGCTTGTCATCTTATTAATAGATGTCTTATTAGGTCCATTTTTGATAAGACTCCATATGAACTTCTGACCAAAAGGAAGCCCAAGGTGAGCTACTTCAAGGCTTTTGTTTGCAAGTGTTTTGTTCTTAATAATGGGAAGAATGATCTTGGGAAATTTGATCCAAGAAGTGATGAATGAGTTTTTCTTGGGTGTTCTTCAAACAACTAGTCCTACAGAATCTACAACAAGAGAACTTAATATGTAGGATAAAGTGTATATATTATGTTTGAGGAAGTGGGAAGTTCTAGTCATGGTCATGCTCATGATGATATAGATCTTTAAGAACTTCTCAATGCTCTAGGAAATTCAAATGGTGATGATAATACGATAGATGAAGGAATAAAGAAGGCAATAGACTTTTAGGGACCAGGTTCAGCCCATGAAGATGAGGATAAATCACACGACCATCGGGAACCTGGTTCACCCCAACCTTTTCATAAAGATTCTAATCCTTACTCGAGTTCAGTGGAACACCAGTCCCCTCAGGGTAATACCTCTATGGAAACTGGTTCAAACTCAACTTAACCTACTCATCATAAATCCATCTGGAAGAATTAATCTGACATCCTCTTAATAACTTACTCCTCTAGATTATGGCATGGTAACCAGGAATCAAGCTAGAAATTGATGTGAAGTGGTTTCATGGCACATTAGATGCTTAATGGTGAAAATATGCATATACTTAGGTTGTTTCATCATATATGATGTGTGTTTTATATGTGTTGTAGGTTAATTAGGTTGGAAGTGGTGTTTGACTAAAAAAAGAGGAAAAAATTCTGAAAAGTTGAAGTATTGGTCGGGCTATGAGTCGTTAAGTGACCTTACGACTCGTAGTGAGGTTACCAGTGGCAAAAAATAAGCTGAAGAAGCTAAGTAAAGACTAGCCACAACTCTAAGAAGAGACTATAAGTCATGGTCTTCAATCGTACTGAGCACAATGGACAAAACTCATGAAGATAGATAAAAGAGGATCCAGTGGTAACGAGAGAAGATCACGAGTCGTAAGGACTTACTATGACTCATGGTGAGAAGTCATCCTGACAACAAACTCAAAAGTCCTGAAAGAGAAAATTCACTAGAGTGACTACGACTAGCGACCTTTGACTTATAAGGACACTTAATGAGTCGTGATCACTGAAGACAAAAAAGAGCTACGACAGTAAGCAACCAGTCGTGGCTAGTCCTAATGACTCATTGCCAAAGGTGTGACCACTACTGATATAGTTTTCCTTATTTGATTTAGTTAGGTTTCCTTTGTTATTTTGACACTCTATAAATACCCTTGGGCACTTTTGTAATAGTTTATGCACTTTTGATATTTTCTACATACTTTCACATACTTTTCTACTTGATACTTTGTTCTTGGGTTTTTGGTTTTGTAATCAATTAGGGATTTTGGATTTTATTCTTTTCATTCTTGTGCAATTGATTCAATGTTTTCTTTTTGTATTCCTTGGTTTTTTGCATAACCTTGAGCGACTAAATTTCTTAACTAGGATTGTGGGAACCCTAGTGGATTAAAATTGAAAGGGAAGTGGGATATTCATCTAGATTGTTGTGAATGCATGTATTATAATCTTCTTTGAATTAATTATCGCCTAAGCTACTGCAAAAGCTTGGAAATTGCCCATATTCGAGATCATCCTAACAAGGGAGTTTGAGATTGGGAAAAGAGGGTTACGACAGTGATTTGAGGCTATCAACCCTAGTCTAATTGACTTGAGACTCAAAAGGTGATAATTTTACTAGGGTCAAGGACAAGGATAGTAAGGCGATGCCCTAAGACTCAAATGTAAAGGGTGAGATTCATGAACGCGTTCACAGGACGGTTAAGAATACATAACTTATCAAAATTTACACGCAGAGTAGTGGGATAGGTGAATTAAACACGAGAAACATATGGTGTTAGAAGTTGGGGGAACACAGTCCTAGTGTTTGTATTCTATTGGTTACAAACTCAAGCACTTAAGTTCGGTTACATGTTACTGTGACTTTTAAATCACCCCATTTACTTTTCCGCACCGGCACTGCCCGTGATTTCATCAAGTTTGACATATAATTCCATGCATTCCCTATGGTTTTGACCCCAACCTTGTTTGTGTTACTATATTTGACATCAACCAAAACATACTTCTTTGGAGGTTAGTTTTGGACGGCATCAAATTTTGGCGTCGTTACCGAGGAATATGGTGTTGAGTTGTTGATTAGATTTGTTAAAGTTTTAGGTTTTATTTTTTTATTTTTAGTTTGGCTCTGACCGCGTGTCTGTTGAAGAATGAGCCAGCGACTCATAGGCAGTGGCTTGGTTAAGGGAACCCACCAGAGCCATAGCAAAAATGAGTCTTCATAGGGCAATTGTCACTGCTTATGGACTGAACCTGGGTGATCTATCCATGACCAGGATAAAGCTTGGGTAAAACTAAGTGGAGGTCCAACCGACTGATGTTGAGGAATCAGCGGGTGAGTTGTGGTTAGGGGTGAAATGCCACTCGCACCCAGAGCTATCTGGTTCTCTCCGAAATGCGTTGAGGCGCAGCAGTTGACTGGACATCTAGGGGTAAAGCATGGTTTCAGTGCGGGTTGCGAGAGCGGTACCAAATTGAATGGGTGCTTCACTGCATTAGTCTTCTGAGGATCTACATGAATACCAACCCCTGAAAAGACATGCCCTAAGAAGGTAAAAAATTCCAACCATAATTCAGAGGTACCAAACTTCACATATAATAGACGGTCCTTGAGGGTCTGCAATACTATTATCAAATTGACTGCATGCTCCTCCTCACCCCTGGAATACACCAGTATGTCATCTATAAAGATAATGACAAACATATCCAAGTACTTCTTGAAGACCCTATTCATCAAATCCATAAAGGCTTCCAGGTATTTGTTAGTCCAAACGACTTAACCACAAACTCAAAATGGTCGTACCTTGTTCAAAAAGCTAGTTTTAGAACGTCATGCTCCCTAACATTTAACTGATGATATACCGACCTAAGGACAATCTTGGAAAACTATCAAGCACCCTGAAGCTGATTGAACAAATCATCGATTCTAGGAATGAGATACTTGTTCTTGATGGTAACCTTGTTTAGTTGTTTGTAATCTATACACATTCTGAGAGTGCCATCTTTCTTATGCAGAAAAAAGATTGGGGGTGCCTCACGAAGAGACACTGGGCATGATGAAACCTTTATCTAAGAGGTCCTTAAGTTTCTCTTTTAACTCTTTAAGTTCGGTTGGAGCCATACGATATGGAGAAAGAGAGATGCGCTGAGTATCAGGAAGAATATCAATAACGACTTCTATATCTCTGTCTGGAGGTACCCCTGGTAGATCTTTGGAAAAAACCTCCAAGAACGCATTGACTACACAGACTGATTAAACTATTGGGGCTTAAAACTTAGTATCTTTGTCTCGAACTAAATGGTAGATGCATTATTTTGATATCAACTTTCTGGCCTTAAGATAAGAGATGAAACAACCTTAAGGAGACACAGAACTACCCTCCCACTTAAAAACTGCCTCACTAGGAAACTGAAACTTCACCATAGGGTGCGACAATCTATTTCTACATAGCATGAATGGAGCCAATCCATGCCTAAAATAATATTATAATCTACTATCTCTAACTCTATTTGGTCTGCTAGAGTGATCTTTTGGAGGACGGTGATAGGACACTCCCTATAGACTCTTCCAACAACAATTGACTCACCCACTGAGGTAGAAATTGAGAAGGTCTTTGAGAGATTTTCAGGACCTACTCCAAAATTTACAGCAACTAATGGAGCTATATAGGAGAGATTCGATCCTGTGTCTAACAATACATATACATCAAGGTTATAAGAACGAAGCATACTGTTGATAACATCTAATGAAATCTCCTACTCCTGATGAGATGGTAAAGCATAAAAATAATTCAGGCATTGACCGCCAGCCGTACTAAATGATGCACCCTGTGGAGGAACTAGGCGGCATGGCGGAGCTGCTGCATTTGTAACCTGAGCCTGAGTTTGAATATCCATGCTTCCCTTCTTAGCATAAAGAAACTCCTTGATATTGTGGCCCAATTTTCCATAACCATAGCTACCTCATTTTCCTACCAAAAACTCACCAGGATGGGTTCGGCCACACTTTGCATATGTCGAGTAACTAGGCCTCCCAACTACACTATTCTGAGACCTAGAATTTAAAGTCCTACCTCACTACTCCTGCCTGGTCCTGGGTGTAGGGGTACTGGCTGAAGATAGCGCAGACACTGATAAATAACCCTAAAGCTATGAACGACTTCCCTCTCCAGACCTTGGATGACTATACTCAAACTGTCCAATACAAGGTCTCTTATTTCTCTTCTCCCTTTCCTTCAACTTTTCTGCCTTAATTTATTAGGCTTGATTCATCAACCGGGAAATATCTATATCCCCAATCAGCATGGAAGTCCTACACTCTTTGACCACCAAATTAGACACCCTAGTAACAAAATTACTCATACGATCTCTAGAGTCAGATAACAACTCGGGAGCATACTTAGACAACTGAGTGAAGTTAAGGCAGTACTCATTCACTGTTATAGAGTCCTGCCTCAGGTTCATGAACTCCTTCACCTTAGCTCCCCTTATCTCACGCAGAAAGAACCTATCTAGAATAGCATTCTGAAATACCTGCCAACTCATAGGAGATGCATTCTTACCCTTACCTTCCTTCCATATAACAACCCAATCATAAGCAACATCCCTTAGCCTATAAGATGCCAACTCTACAGTCTTCTCTTCAGTAACATGCATAATCTGAGTAATCTTTCTCATCTTATCAATATAGAGTTGAGGATCCTCATCCACCTTTGATCCATGGAACTCGGGTAGAGTCATCCTCATAAAGTCCTGAATTCAGGTTAAAGCTAGGTTACTATTTTGCTAAAGTAGGACTACTGCTTGTTGATTTCCCTAAACATTGGCATTCACAGTTGAGGCCAATACTTTAAAGGCACCCTAAAATTCAATATGAGATACATTCTTACTTATTGATTTTCTATTATACAGTTCTTTCTATGTTGAGTTTAGTGATATGACATGCATATGGAATTTTCAATCAGATTATAATACTCAGTCTAATCATGAAATAAAGAATAAAGAAGTCAAATATGATGAAGATAAAGTATTTGAGAAAATAAGCAAGGATTTTAAATAGTTTTAGAATAAGTCAAACCCTAATATGGATGTAACCAAGGCAATCAATCTAGGAGATCATGAGAATATCAAGGAGATTAAGATAAGTGTTCATGCTTGACCACAACAAAAGAAAGATAGAATTAAATTTTTGCTTGATTACAAGGATATCTTTGCATGGTCTTAAAATGATATACCAAGTTTGTCCACTAATTTCGTAGGCATTGCTCCATGTTAAACAATAGTTAAGGAAGCTTAAAATAGACATGAGTGTAAAAATTAAAGAGAAAATCACAAAGCAACTCGAGAAAGTCATTCGAGTCGCGCATATCCTACTTGGTTAGAAAATATTTTCCTCATCCCAAAGAAAAATAACAATGTTTGGATGTGTATCAATTATCGTGATCTGAATAAAGAAACTCTAAAAGATGACTTTCTACTTCCCAACATCTAAATTTTGTTGGTAAATTGTGCCAAATATGATCTTGCATCTTTTATGAATTATTAGGGTTTCACCAGATCATTACGGACCAAGAAGATACAGAAAATAAGTTATTTATCACATCATGAGGGACATATTGTTATCGAGTCATACCAATTTGGATAAAGAATGTTGGAGCAACTTACATAAGAGAAAAAAAACATAATGTTTCATGACATGATGCATAAAGAGATTGAAGTTTATATAGATAACGAGAAAGCAGTCTGGCCATGTCAAAAATCAGAGAAAATTCTTTAAAAGGCTTCGCGGATA
Source organism: Capsicum pubescens (assembly GCA_030864215.1). NCBI lineage: Eukaryota > Viridiplantae > Streptophyta > Magnoliopsida > Solanales > Solanaceae > Capsicum > Capsicum pubescens. The sequence goes on along the minus strand of CM061544.1, from coordinate 245,415,346 downwards.
TAATCTCAAACTTAATCTAGAAAAATATGTATTTGGAGTTCCATAAGGATAGCTCTTGGGATTCATAGTCAGACGGTGTGGTATTGAGTTAGTTTTCCTCAGAGATAAAAGCTATTCAAGAATTTCCTCCACCAAAGAATAAAATTGAGGTGATAAGCCTACTTGGAAGGTTGAATTATATCAGTAGATTCATTTTCCAATTCACAACAACCCGTGAACCAATTTTTAAGTTGTTAAAGAAAAATGCTAAAGTCAAATGGACTGAAGAATGTCACGAGGCATTTGATAGAGACAAAAGGTACTTATCAAATCCATCTATGTTGGTTCCACCAGAGCCAGGTATACCATTGATATTGTATATGTCTGTTTTAGACAACTCTTTTGGCTATGTATTGGGTAAACATGATGTCACAGGTAGAAAGGATCAAGGCATCTACTACCTCAACAAGAAATTTACCACTTATGAGTCTTCTTGAAAGGACATGTTGCGCCTTGACTTGGGTGGCACAAAAGGTAAAGCATTACCTTCAATCTTTCACTTCTTACTTCATTTCCAACATGGATCCCTTAAAGTATATTTTAGAAGCCTATGCCCCTAGGCACACTTGCAAAATGGTAGATATTGCTCATAGTATTTGATATTGTCTATGTGACACGAAATGCAAAAAAAATCCCAAGATTTAGCGGATAATTTTGCTGAAAATCCCATTGATGAGGGAAATGAGTCGTTACAGACTTATTTTCCTGATGAAGAGATATCATGTGTTGATGAAGTTATTTTTGATAATTGCCACATAGGTTCGAAGTTGTTATTTGACAGTTGTTATTTGACAGAGCTACTAATGTGAAAGGATTTGGAATAGAAACAATTCTTATTTCTTAAACATTCTGTCAGGAACAAGTCAACACTAGAGGCAACGGATCTTTTCTCTAATCTTGGTAGAAAAACTTTGTTGATAAACTTAAATACTAGCTGAAACTCACCAATTAAAAATTTCTTATTCACAGCAGCTATTGAAGTTCCACCTACTTTTAAGGATTCAATCATAAATTTAGTGGTAGGCTGCTCCTTTACTAAAGATTTTACTCCCATAACAGGTACATCAAGAATCTTTCCCAGTACTTATTCATCTAGATGGATAGACATTCCTTACACGTAGGCAGTTAAACTTAGCCCATTTTTAAGAATTTCATTATGTAGTAAAATTCTCTAACCTCATTCTCAAAGTAAATAAAGTCAACCTTGATGCCTCACATACTCCACCAATTCTACCATCCCTGATTTATCATAGATTTTTGGATCAAACATTCTCCCAGTCAGCACTTTCTGAGTATCTAAGACAACATTTTTTGCTTCTCTTAGGACAACTTTCTTTTTATCCTCTTTTCTTCTTCTTTTTGGTTCACTACTTAATTTTTCCTCTGTATCAGTTTTTCTCTTCGAGGGACCAGGTCCTTTAGAGTCTTTCTTCCTTTTTACAGCTATATGTTTCTTTTTTCTTACACTATGACTCCCAGACTTTGAATTTGAGGTCTTGGTCCTTTCATCATGAGTTTCTAGACTCTTCTTTTTGGATGTGATAACCATATCAGCATTGACATCCTTATTTTCTACTACTTCAACATTTGCCTCTTCTACTGTGACAGCTTTCTTGAGTCTTATTCTTTTGGTGGTAGAAGACTTACTTTTCTTCATAGCTTCTGCTAGCAATTTATGTTTAGATCCTCTAGTTGAATAGGATCTTGTAACCTGCACATCAGAGTCAAGTCATTTTCCCTCTTCTTTTACTTTTCTTTAGTTTCCTCATTTTCCAAATCAGAGGTTGTTCATCCTCATCCTCTCCATCTTCCTCATTTAGAGGTAATGAAATTTCTCCATCCTTTTTTCAAGTTATCCTTTTTCCTTGCTAATTGAACTTCTACACAAGATGAACTTCCTATAGGCTCATAAGCAAGCAAGTATAGATTCTCAGCCACCCAATTTATGCTACATACAGAATTAGTTTTCTTTATAGGAATTTCTACATCATTCGGAGTGGAAAATATGGAGTATGACTCAGAGAGAGTAGGCGAATCAAGTTTTTGAAGACTTTTGAAAATTTCAATGTCTTTCACTTTCTCAGAGGAAACCCAAATTTGAGGAGTATTGGAGGACTCTATTTTTTGTGAAGAAAGAAGTCCTTCAATTTGAGGAATCTCTTGCTCAATTGGTGATCCAAAACCTATATTTAGTTCATCTACTGGGACAGGGCACTTACTTAGTCTTGGAGTTTTGACTAAACCCATTTCAATTAGGATTTCAGGGGTCTCATGAGATGGACTGACAAATAGTGCAGTTTGTGGTTCTTGAGACTGATCTAAAGATGAATTTTTTATGAGATTTGAAGAAGAAGGAATTTCAGACATTTTGAATTTTTGAAAAGTAAAGAAGAATGACAAGTTTTGATTAGGATAAAGTAGTGTTTAAAGATGATTGAGGAAGGATAATTTAAATTTTATAAATAAAAAAATAACAGTTTGGCATTTAAAAGACACCCCTTTTGAATAAACACATCTGATGACAACTGTTGAGACTCTTCATATTTGAATTTAATTTTAGAAAACTTTTGTTCATAAGGGGTTGGATAATTGGCCTTGTCAATCAAAAAATTTATAAAAAATTTAAGTCACATAATTTTGGTACTCACCTGAGAGATGGGACCAGGTCTCTTTCCTTTTTGAGTGAGATCTCAACTTGTGTTTGCTTCAATTATTTCCTTCCAAAGTTGTTCCCTTGGGTGTATACCTATAAAGATATGATATTGAGTTAGATTATCATACACCTACTTTATCATGGATACTTGTCCCCTTCTATAGCCAAATTTGGAAGGAGACACTGATTCATATGATAGGTCAGGTTGTCTTGATCAAATCATGATTCAGCCTCCGTACACTTTTTTGATATTTCTACTCATCTTTTGTCAGTGATCAAGTCCTTTGAAATCGACTATTTCAAAATATAGCATCTTCACTAGAAGTGTCTTGAGTGAGAGAGACTGACTTTAGACTTTTCAAGCTTAGGCTTTGATCACTACCCTTTGAGAATATTTTTTACTCCAATCCTCTTTTTCATACCAGAAATCATGATCACTTGTTAGATTTGGGGATCCACTTTCTCTAGTTGTCTCATATAACATGATTTTCAGATTTTAATTTAATGACCTTTTTTTAACTTCAGATATCCTGAGGGTTACGATAATCAATTTCTGTTATTGAACTTCAGTTTTATCCTCTCCTTTTCTTTTTCACCTTCTGTGTTTGCCAAGAAGGCAAACAAGGAATCATAGATAATGGAATTATCTTTCACTGCTAGCATAGATTCACCCCTGGTCTTCTTATCTCCATCTAGACTGCTAAATAAGTCTTCCCATACTACTAGACCCTGTTTTATGGCATTCTCAACTATTGTTTTCCTCCTTGATTTTTCAGGATTTTGATTGCTCTTTTATATTTGGCATTTTTTCATGAATGCTTTTGAACAACCATCTTAGTGACTGCCTTAAATCTAACCATTCCTTTTGCCAAGATGACCACTCATTTTTATAGTTCTAATAATTTTTGTGGACAGAAATACAAGATTATTGTCTTCTTCACCTGGATCAGACTCCAAAGCCTTCAGGGTCAGAAATCCTTCCCTTTTTGCTTCCTTCCTAGTTTAGTTAAAGCAGTCATTATGATCAGAACAATCTAGGTGTAAACCTTTTAGAGTGAATCCTCTATGATATCAATTGTAGAATCCTTGTGGGTTACACCAAAGTGAGGGATCAAGTCCCTTAAAATCAATTATAAGTGATAGAACTGTAGTGCAATTATGAGATACTGAAAATAAGGGCAGTGCAGAAATGTAAGAACACAAAATTTTTATGTGGAAATCCAACATGGGAAAAACCATGGCTTGCCTCACAAGCACCTCCAAATCCACTATAATCTCCTCCTGGTTACAGTAGATTTTAGCCTACCTCTAGGCTCTTTTTCTTATAGCAACTCCACTACAAACTCATCTTGGTAACTCTACCAAGGACTCTCTCTATTGATTAACTCTAATCAGCAGCAATGCTTAGATAACTCTATCTAAGCAAATCTCTCAAAAAGAAAAACACTACTATTATAGCATGAGTAGCTCGATTACAATTCAGCACTCACTCAAGAACAAGTTCAATTTAAGCATAAACAGTCAGCTAAGAACTTGAGGAGTAATAAAAAGGAATTTTGCTGCCTCTCTTCGTTCTTTGTAATTTTTGCAAAAATCAATTGTTGTAGAGACATCTCTTTTCTTTTATAATTGGGTGATGATTAGGGATGGAATATCATTAGACCAGCTGTCCAATTCGGTACAGATAGTACCTGCAAGTTTGTTACACAAGAGGAAAAAATTGTGCAGATACCATGTGCCAGTTGTACAGTACTTTGCACGTCCAGGGACCTGGTCCCTTGCAGTTTAGCTGCTCACCATCAAAACTACATATAGCAAATCTTAGAATTAAGTTTAGGATAAAATTTATATTGCGTGTGGTACATGGTATAAAGTTATTCCAAAAAAAATAAAATTATATCATCTATCAAACACAGTACAAATCTTATCCTGCGCTTAATGGATATCCCACCTTATCCTATTCAGTTTGGGATTATTTTATCCCATCTTCTAAATGGAAAAAAATTAGACCAAAAATTTTAATCCCACAACTATATAATTGGCGTACCAAACGACACCGAAGTTCTTCGAGTGTATATCTTTTGTAGGACCAACGGTTATAAATTTGTCAACGACCTTCTAGGCCTAAGTCGCTGGTAATAAGACATTGACTAATTGTAGAAGGAGCTATACACTTATTCAAGAAGATTGCAACAGTCGAGTGTAATCCAGAGAGGCACTCATAACCAAAAGAAGATTGCATTGGTCCATTGGAGGAGAATGAACCCCCTAGATTAAACTAGGTTAAGTCTACTTTCAACTATTTTAGTCTGAAGCAAAAAGAAAAAAAAAAAACTATTTTAGTCAATAAATTAGAAATCTTTGCCTTTAAATGTGTTATTTTACTTTACTTTATTTCATTCTAGTCAAATAGTCATTCTTCAATTAACTGATTTCTTGAACAGTAATAAGCAACTAATACCGCAATGGATATTAATTTATACCGTCTTTTACAAGTACGAAGTTTATTTATAAGCTAATTTTACACTCGTAAATTCCACCTTCCTTGCTAATTAACTATTCTAATCTTTGATTCCGTTCTTCAAAACATGCATTGCCCAACTTGGACTTGACTTTGAAATTTAACTACTATAGATCAGCCAAACTGTCTTTGAGTTGGTTCCAAGTGTAGAAATCTGAACTCAAAAATATCATTTCTAGCATCCCTTCTCTTTGATAGATGCATTCAAGAAAACTTCACGTAACTTTCTTAGTTTTTTGCTAATAACAACTAATTGCACTTTAATTTAATTTGTTTCAGTTTTGACTTTTGTTTCAAGAGGTTACTGTACTATGTTTAAGTGGAATTATTATGTCATGTGGAAATAATTAATTAATGAGCAACAAAAAAAATTCTCAGTGTCGTTAAAAACGACCACCAACTTCCATCACCATTAGTTCTTAGACTATGCTTCAACAAACAAATATTTTTTTACAATATTATGTAAATTAAGATTTTTTTTAATATTTCTCTCTCTAATTATAACTCCAATTCCTTCAAAATCGGTAATCAATTCTATTTTCGATAGAGACATTTAACAATTGAATTCAGTTTTGAACAACTTGGAGCCTAATCTTCTTTTTTGCACTATTATAGATATGAGATTTTGACTAATTAATTTACTTTAATTAATTTTGCATCCTTCAAAGTTAATAAGTATAAAGTGAATACACATATCTAGCTCAAAAATAATATTAAGCTGCTCTTTTTTTCCTGTTCCGTGATTTGATACCGTCTAACCTCTAGCTAAGAAATCTTGAATTCGTATATCATGTTGGTGAGAAAATCGTCTGTGACTAGCTATCCTTATGGCATAGTAATATATGCTTATCAATCGTCTTTGAAGAAATAGTAAAAATATCTATTCAATGTATTCATAGGAAATTGTAATTGATAAAGATTTTTTCAGAACGTGTGAATTCGGGTAAACTTGAAAAAATAAAATTTATACTTTTTTGATTATATGAAATATCACTTATTATAGATAAAATAAAACCATAAAAAATATCAAATAATATAAACTAGAGGAAATAAAAAGATCACGTCTAATCAAAGCATAAGAATCCATCATCCATCTGATGTTTTAGTAGGGTATTGCGTATGGAATTGTCCCAAAATTGGAAAGGGTAATTTGCACGGCATGCCAACCCTTGTTGTACTTCATTCAAGTAGTACTCGTATTTCTTTCTACTAGTTTAGATGTACACGCGCGTACCTTACTTTAATGAGTTTAAATATTTTATTAAATAAGATATTTGTTTAAATAATAAAGATTAATATAATAATTAAATTTAATATCTTTTGAGTATATAAGGATGGAGAATTTATTTATTAAACCTAATCTTTACTAAAAATATTTTTAAAAGTCGATCGACATTCATCTACCATATGTAAATTGCAACAAAACAATATAATGATAGAGACATCAAAATAACATAATTAAATCTAATCTTTACACTCAAAAATTTTCTCAAAGTCGTCCGACACTCATCTACCACCTATAAATACTAACAAAATAATACGATAATAGAGATATCAAAATAATACAACTAAACCTAACATTTACTTAAAAAAATTCCTCAAAGCCGACCAACATTTATCTATCACATGTAAACTGGAACAAAATAATACGATAAAAGTGATATCAAAATAATACTCCCTCCGTCCCATTTTATGTGTCGTCATTTGACCAGGCACGGAGTTTAAGAAATAAGTGAAGACTTGATAATATTTACCAAATTGTCCTTTATCAAAAAATGTGCTTCTATCCTTTTTTTTCTAATTAAGTGGGTCCAATAAGGGTAAAAGTGTAATTGTGTTTTAAAATATTTACCAAATAAGGAAACATGACATTCTTTTTGGGACGGACTAAAAAGAAAATGATGACATATAAAATGGGACGGAGGGAGTACAATTAAATTTAAATTTTACACAAAATTTTTCAAAGTCGGTCGAGATTCATCTACGAACTATAAACTACCACAAAATAACAAACTAATAGAGATATTACGATAATACAATTAAACCTAACCTTTACCTAAAAAAAATTCAAAGTCGACTCACATTCATCTAGCATCTGTAAATTAAAATAAAACAATAAGATAATAAAGATATCAAAACAATATAATTAAACATAACTTTTACACAAGAAATTCTTTAAAGCCAACCGACATTCATCTACGACCTGTAAACTATAAAAAAAAATAGTGATCACAAAGCTTCGATTTTGATCCAACGAATTCTTGTTTGAGCGAAAATTTTGACTCTAAAGAATGATTTTGAATGAAAACAAAGAAGATATATATATATATATATATATACACACACATGTTGAATTCTATTATGCTGACAAAAACAGTGAAGAAGTTGAAGGTTAGAAAATCAAGCATCCATAAATCTAGACATGCAATCGAATCAGGTTAGATGAGCATCAATCATATTCTCCCAATAGACAAACCGGTTTGTTCTCTAGTTTAACGTACATTTTAATATTTAGAAAAATATTTCCTTAGTCCTACTACCATATATTTTAGGAGTTTTATATATTTTAGGACGTCTAGTAGAAAGAAAAATGAATTCCAAGGCCATATATTTCCCAAGTTTCATAGCAATAGCTGTTGTTTTGGCATCAACTCATTTCTTCAATCTTCCTCAATCGTACTTCAACTGCATTCATGATCGTTTCTCCACAGGTTTATCGTTCGGTACTGTTAATGGTCGTCACCATCATGGTCATCATCGTCATGACACTGACGAAGATAAGGAAAAACAATCACCCTATGATAAATTTTCACCCAATTTCCCCACTATAGACCCTAGTACTACGTCAATTTTATGTGTTGATCGTAACGGATGCTGCAATTTCACCATAATGCAAGCTGCAGTTGATTCTGTTGAGAATTTTAGTGCCAAAATAAGCTTAATATGGATAAACAACAGCATGTATTTGTAAGCAATACCTCTTAATTATTTGTTCCTTCCTTCCCATTTTAACGTCCTTCAACTTTTTCCCATAAAATAATAAATACATAGTATATTTTATTAAGTTACCCTAATAAAAGTTTATTGACCTATTCTTCGTAGATACTATGTCAATAATAGTATATTTGAAAATCATTACTAATTTTAATCTTAAATTTCTAAAATAACCATTACTTTGCAATAATTTTCTTGAACTAAAATGACTTGTTTTATTATGTAACGGATTTTTGTTTTACTAGTTTAGCCGCACGTGTCTTGCACGTGTAACTTTTGATTATTTAAAATTAGACAATTTAATCTATTACGAAGCTTTTTAATGAAGTGCAAAAAGTTTAAAACATATATTTTATTGTAAGCACATATATATTTTACCACCATAAATTTCAAGTAGTTAATGGATTTAATATATTGTAGATGTAGATTTAGATTTATAGACTTTTTAAATCTTCTTAAAATTAAATTTAGTTGATTTACAATTCTTAAACTAATAAAAAAATATTAGTTGTTATTAATTCTAATGACTTCTAATAAGGAAAGATTTTACCATAAATATATTTAATTAATTTTCAACTCTAAAATATTAGAAAAAAATAGTGAAAAAACGATTTTGTCTAAAGTAAAATTTTAATGAAAGACAATATTCAAACGATATTTCTAATGCCTGTAACACTTTTAATATATTACAGATTCGATTAAATTATGGAGTGAAAAGGTGATTATTCCAAAAACAAAACCTAACATCACATTTCAAGGGCAAGGGTATACGACCAAAGCTATCGTATGGAATGACACAGCCAATTTGCAAATGGCACATTTTATAGTGGCTCTGTCCAAGGTTTCTCTACCAACTTCATTGTCAAGAATGTAAGTTTCATGGTATACAAATATAGCATGATGAATCCTTTTCTTTTCTCTTTCATTTTCACGCAGAAACAAAGTATAACTATTTATTTCACTACTTGTGATTCCATTGTCCACAATACTTGCATCCAATGGCAGGTGAGGAATTACAACAAGGAGATTCAAAAAAAAATATGGAAAAAGGCATCGCTTCCACCCCAAACTATACCCGAAAAGTCTAAGTCACACCTAAACTATACTAGTGACCTATTACACACCTAAACTATTTAAAAGTGAAATTTTTTACACCCTATCTAAAATTAAAAATAACACAAGAAAAAAGTTAAAACTGAAAATTACAATTCCAATTCATCTTCTTCTTCTCCAAAATCAAAAATCTCAAACTAAAAAAAAAATCAAATTCAAAACATCTATCTCCTTCTTCTTCTTCTCCAAAATTAAAAATTCCCAAACTGAAAAAAAGATCTAAATTTAAAACATCCAGTATGATGATCAAGTTGATGGCTTTGTATATAATGCCTTCGAACAGTTTCGAGGCCATTACCAAAAGTTGGATCGTGGTGTCCTAAGCAGAATCCCCAAGGGAAAATTCAGGTTAAAGAAGTTCGAATAGGTTAATCAACAGAAAAAGGAACCTATATGCGCAATATGAAATGCATTTCCTTCTTAGGCTTCTTCTCAAAAATAAAAAAATTTCAAACTGAAAAAAAGATTCAAATTCAAAACATTCATCATCATCTTCTTCTTCTACTCCAAAATAAAAAATTCTCAAACTGAAAAAAAATCCAAATTCAAAACATCAATCTTCTTCTTCTTCTCCAAACTGAAATCCCTCCTTCTTCGTCTTCCCCCAATTCAATTCAACCATCGACAAGTAGTAGTACAAGCGTCTCACTGACCTTGGCCCAACAACTCTCTAACTAATAATAGCCCTCACGTAGAAGGCAAGCCAAAAGGTTTGGTGACAATGAAAACAATTGGAATGGATGGAATGGCAAACAGGAGGAAGAAATGAGAGAAATATTGGGAGTATTAGGCAGAAAAGACCAAGAAGAGTATCTTAGGCTGGGGGAGAAGGTCTTAAAATTGAACAAATTTTTAGCCATGTCCGGTCCTTTGATCACGGGCCTAGCAATGGAGAGAAGAGAAAATGGTGAAGTGTTTGGGCAAGAAGAAAAAAATTAAATTTAAAAGAAAAAAGAAGAATTTATGAAAATAATAAATTTATTATTTTTTCGGATGATGCTGACGTGGCGTTGATATGGCGCTGATGTGGCAACGCGTGTAAAACACCACACCACATGCAAGTGGTGTAATGCCTGATAGGGTATAAAAAGTATCACTTTTTTATAGTTAAGGTATGTAATAGGTCACTAGTATAGTTTAGGTGTGACTTAGACTTTTCGGGTATAGTTTGGGGTGGAAACGATGCCTTTTCTAAAAATATATATATATATATAAATTACACACTGATCTTGTGAACTAAATTTATGACAACCTTTGCCACTACATTTAGAGACTTTCCTTATGTCTCAATAATTTATATATGTACACGAAATTCAACAATTGGTTTGCATATCATAATTTTTGGACGAATGGAGTTCAGACTTTCAGTTGATTATCATTAATTATACATAGCTATGCTTTTGCATACTCGCACACCCATACATATTTTTATGCTTTTTCAATAAATACAGAATGTAGCTCCAATGCCTGTGCCAGGGGTGGTAGGAGCACAAGCAGTGGCGATTAGGATAGCCGTAGATGAGGCTGCCTTCTGAGGTTGTGGATTTTAGGAGCTCAGGATACCCTACATGATAATAGGGGTCGTCATTACTTCATGAATTATTACATTCAAGGTTCCATTGACTTTATTTTTGGCAATGGAAAATCACTTTACGAGGTACATAAATTTAATTTCACCTAATCATGTCACGAGTACGAAAAAAGTATCGCTTATGACTTCAAAGTATACATGATTTATTTAGGAATTCAATTAGTTTTAAGTGCATGTATGTTGGGTACTATGTAGTTTTGATGATTGACAAACTAACACATGAATGAAAAATGTTACTTGAGTTGTTCCACGCATAGAAAAGCAGATTTTCAGTTTCACTGATAGATGCAGACAAGATTGCTTAAAGACAAGAACGAATAAGCAAGCCTAATTCTGATATACTCAAGCTACTGATCATGTGGGGAATATAACAAGTTGAATTTGATTCAAACAATTAATGATAAGGGAAAGCAATTTGAGTTGAAAAAGGAGTCTTACATGAAGAAGGAGTTTCACTTCTGAGTATATCTTGAAGAGTCCTATGTGTGCGAGGAGAAAGATTCTGATAAATAAACATGTGCTGATTTAAAAGAGTTGGAGTTTTACTACAACACTAAGGAGAAAAAAGTTGGAATTAAAGAAAGTGTCTCACTTGAAGTAGAACTCTATGCAATAAGAGTTCTAATTAAAGGAGGAGTTTGAATTAAAGAATGACTCTTTGAAGAGCTGTGCTTAAATAGAAGATGCATCAATCAGAATATTTCACGCACTTCCAAAGCAGAAAAGCACAATCGACAGATTGACTTCATGAAGTGCTACTCAATCACTGAAGAAACACATTGAAGAACCTGGTCCTATGTATAGAATCTAGCTAAAAGTTTTAGCTTTGATTTTTAGAGTTGTTCATTGTGTTTGATCTATTGATGTAATATTAGTTTTAGTGCGTTATAAACTAAATTAGGAGATAGTCTTCGAGTTGGGAAAAACTCAAAGACTTTGGGAACGCATACCTTGGGAGGTGTGTGTGTAGTTAGGAATTAGAGTTTATAATTCCTAGTTGTTGAGTCAAAGGAATTAGAGTTATAATTCCTAGTTACTGAGTTATAGGGATTAGAGTTTATAATTCCTATTTGTTGGTTCCAAGAGTTTTGTAATCTGTCGTTGTTGAGGATCAGAGTTATTTAGTGAAGTTGGGGTTAAATACTGTAGAGGTGCAGGTCGTTGTTTTTTTACACCTTTTGAGTCGGGTGTTTTCCACGTAAAAATCATTGTGTTCTTTACTTTCTGTTTTACTGATTCGTTGGAACACGTCAGTGGAACACCTCAGGCAGCCCGTTTCATCGATAAACAACAGTTAAGCATAAATAAGATAATTAGTAGGGCACGAACTCTAACAAGTGGTATCAGAGCGAAGTTGTCTTAAAAAGGGCTAGCACCTAAGACAAAGATCAATATGATGAATTCCGCACCACCTACTGGTCACAGTGAAGGTCAATCCACTATTAGACCTCCATTCTTTGATGGTTCTTACTTCATTTGGTGGAAAGCTAGGATGGAAACATTCATTCAAGAGGAGGACTACGAGTTATGGGATATGATCACTGATGGTCCTACTATTCCAATGAAGTTAGAAGATGGGAAACATGTCAAGAAATTAAGAAGTGAATTCACTCCTGATGACTTATTGACATTAAAGAAAAATGCTAGGGCCAAAAATATTTTGGTGTGTGGATTAGGACCTGCTGAATATAATAGGGTATCAACATGCACCACTGCTAAGCAAATTTGGGATGCTCTAGTAAATGCTCATGAAGGCATATCTCAAGTAAGAAAATTTAGAATTTCTCTTCTTTTCACCGAGTATGAGGCATTTAAGATAAAGGAGAATGAAACCTTGCATGAGATGATAACAAGGCTTACTGCCTTAACAAATGAGCTGACCTCCTTAGGAAAAGATATATCTGAAAAAGAACAAGTCGAGAAGGTACTGAGGGTATTACCAAAATCAAAGTGGAATGTTAAGGTGACTGCAATCAGGGAAACAAATAAGGATCTTGCAGGCATGACCCTGGATGAATTATTGGGGAATTTAAGAACTTATGAAATGGAAATTGATGGAACTAAAGTGCTAGAATCCCCAGAGGATACCTTAGCTATGAAGGCATCTTACAGTGATGAAGAAATTGAACTTGATAAAGAACAAGTTGCCTTTATAGTTAAAAACTTTAGCAATTTTTTCAAAAAGAATAAGGGAAAAGGTAGCAAGAAATGGTCAAATGACAATCTAAATGGATGCTACAAGTGTGGTAAGACTAATCATTATATCAAAAATTGTCCTGTCTGAGAAATAGAATGGAGAAAGGAAATAGATGAAAAGGAATTAAAAGAAAAAACAAAAAGAGGGGAAAATATGCAATGGTAGCAGCTTAGGGATTTGACTCAGATGATGATGAATTTGATGAAGCAGCACTCATGGCTCTTGGAGATTCAGACATAGGAAGAAGATGATGCTTCTGAGGTAAGTATACTTGAACTTAAAGAAAATTTGCATTTGTTTTCTAAAACAAAACTTATTTTCTTGATGAGTGCACTAATTGATGACTTTCAAGAGTCAACTTCTGATGGGGATGAGCTGTTCAACAGTCTTGCAAGAATCAAATTTGATTTTATTGATTTAGAAGCTTGCAAGAACACTATTGAACAGGAAAACTACTCTCTCAAGAAACAGGTTGAGCAACTTGATTCTTCAAATAATGATTTTAAGTCTGAAGTTCTAAAATTGACACACTCTAAAAAAGGAAAAAACACTAAGAGTAAAGAACAAGAAAAAGTTGAACTTGAATTGGTCAAGTACAAAGAAGAGTGCAATAATACAACAGAAATGGTAAATAAACTGAGTCAAGAAGTCTCTAAACTAAAACTTGACCTTGAAAGAGAAAACGGGTGGACAAATTCCTCAAGAATTGTTCATAAGTTGAGTGAAATATATCACAGTGAAAAAGCTGGTTTGGGTTTTCACAAAAGTCTTGATGCTTATCAAGACTTGTGTTATATCTGTGGAAACCTTGGACATCCAACCACTGAATGTCAAGTTGCTGCCAAAAGTAGATCCAACAGTCTAAATCTGGAAAATAAACTATCTCAGACCAAGAAAAGGATAACTAAACCTAGTCAAAGAAACAGGTCATGTAACCTGTTGCCTGCATGGGCTAGAAGAAATTTGATTCATCCATTTACTCAGAAGAAAGGATCCAAGCTTGTCTGGGTGTCTAAAGTTAACCCCTAATTCGTTTTGCAGGTGAAAGTGAAAGGAGGCAAGAAAAATTTGTGCATAAATAAATCTTACTCAAGGCATAAGACTAGAAGAAAATAAAGTTTCTTTCACTCACCACATTTAAGGGGGAATGGATCATTTGAAAGATGGCCAGATTTGTAGTGCTCGTATAAGGAGGAAACAAGGGATATTTTAAAAAAATGAGAAAAGAGGATGACTGTGAAACTGATGAGCAAGCACAGGAACATGTTGTACCACTTGGTTCACCTGTTGTATAGACTGAAGGCATATTGACAGGGGAAACAACAAATAAAGAAATGGATGCATCAATAAAACCAATACAAGTTGCTGGTAATTTTGTTAGTAGTTCATAAAAATTGGTGTTGTCAAAAGAATCTTAAGATATCTCATGGGAATCAATGGCTTGAGACTATGATATCCAAAGTAAAGCAATTTCACTCTTGAGGCTATAAAAATATTGACTATGTGGGTTACTTAATTGACTGGAGAAACACCAAAGGCACTAATTAAAGAGCATTTTGAAAGGAATAGGTTAGACTTGCGGATGATTAAAATTGTATGAACTCCCCTCAATGATTGACTAGAATAATCATTTTTCTTTTTAATCTTATTATCTAAAAAGTTATTTTATTCAGTCTTGCACATTTATTTGTGTGTCCCAAGTCCAGATTTTTGACTTTTCTAACCTAATTTTGTATTAGATTGTGCAAGCAAGCAATTGTGACCACAAAGTTCTTCTTATCAGGTATGTTCTACACTGACATAAGTATAGTCTGTCTAAGTTGAAACAGTTGAGCACACATGTTCAATTCCACACACTTCATCCTCTCATTGTCTAATAAAGCTAATGAATTGTTGAAGAAACTTTCTTTGATTCTCTCCAAATGGGTGTGCACAAATATGTTAATCCTATACCAGAAATTAATTTTTCTTTCTCAACCAAAATATCAGTTGTGTACCATGAATTTTCCAAGCTTGATCATCAATCACATACAGCATATGTTTCTGAAGAATGAAAAGGGACATGTTTTCCCTTTTAGTTCCTAATTGGTTATTTTTTTTTTGGACTTCTCTATCCTAAATCAGGTTTGACTTATAAAAAAATAGATGTTCTTGAACACATGAATCATATTGCTCTACTTGTTTCAATAAGGAGGGCTAACACTCATTTTAAAAAAAATCTAAACTAGAAGCTGCACAAGACAGTCATGAAGTGGAATAAGAGGTCCTTAAGGCTAGGATCATGACTTTGAAGCTTGACCTTGATTGATATAGGGATGAAAATGTTGAAGTCATTCATCAATTGACACAGTTGATATCACCTGTTCCACCTTCCTCATCATCTCCTCACTATTTGTATCCTTAGCCATGTCCCACTTTTATACCATATTTTTTTAATGCTCAATTATTTTTCTTTGTTCAGTACTAGCTTAGGTTTAATGTGAAACATGCTCTGTCAGTTAAATGGAATGATTATCTTTGATAAATTGACTCATATTTTTGCTCTCTTTAATACATTACTAGGTTGGCTAAAGTCTTTGTCTGATTGTTTTGGTAATAGCCCCAATGGCCATGAGTAGCATAATAAATCACTTTGGCTAGTATATTATTGCATTGAAATGGTTTTTCGATGATGCCAAAAGGGGGAAAATAAAAGGGTTGTGTAATGTTTATAGCCCATTGACTAACTTGTTTCATTCTAGTGTTTTATACATTAGTGCCTACAGGTGAAGATATTTGAATGCACAAAGACAAGAGGTTTGTCATCATCAAAAAAGGGAAATTTGTTGGGTACTATGTAGTTTTGATGATTGACAAACTGATACATGAATGAAACATGTTACTTGAGTTGGTCCACGCATAGGAAAGCAGATTTTCAGTTTCACTGATAGATGCAGACAAGATTGCTTAAAGACAAGAACGAATAAGCAAGCCTAAGTTTGATATACTTAAGCTACTGATCATGTGGGAAATATAACAAGTTGAATTTGATTCAAACACTTAATGATAAGGGAAAACAATTTGATTTGAAAAAGGAGTCCTACGTGAAGAAGGAGTTTCACTTCTGAGTATATCTTGAAGAGTCCTATGCGTGCGAGGAGAAAGATTCTGATAAATAAACATGTGCTGGATTTAAAAGAGTTGGAGTTTTACTACAACACTAAGGAGACAAGAGTTAGAATTAAAGAAAAAGTTTCACTTGAAGTAGAACTCTATGCAATAAGAGTTCTAATTAAAGGAGGAGTTTGAAATAAAGAATGACTCTTTGAAAAGCTGTGCTTAAATAGAAGATGCATCAGTCAGAATAATTCACGCACTTACAAAGCAGAAAAGTACAATCGATAGATTGACTTCACGAAGTGCTACTCAATCACTGAAGAAACACATTAAAGAACCTGGTCCTAAGTATAGAATCTAGCTAAGAGTTTTAGCTTTGATTTTTAGAGTTGTTCATTGTGTTTGGGATATTAATGTAATATTAGTTTTAGTGTGTTATAAACTGAATTAGGAGATAGTCTTCGAGTTGGGGAAAACTCAGAGACTTTGGGAACGCATACCTTGGGAGGTGTGTGTGTAGTTAGGAATTAGAGTTTATAATTCCTAGTTGTTGAGTCCAAGGAATTAGAGTTTATAATTCCTAGTTATTTAGTTACAGGGATTAGAGTTTATAATTCCTATTTGTTGGTTACAAGAGTTTTGTAATCAGTCGTTGTTGAGGCTCAGAGTGATTTATTGAAGTTGGGGTTAAATACTGTAGAGGTGCAGGTCGTGGTCTTTTACACCTTTTGAGTTGGGTGTTTTCCACGTAAAAATCATTGTGTTCTTTACTTTCTGTTTTACTTCTTCCTTGGAACACGTCAGTGGAACACGTCAGGTAACCCGTTCCATCGATAAGCAACAGTTAGGCGAAAATAAGATAATCAGTAGGGCACGAACTCTAACAATGTAGAACTGCCAATTTATATTAATAGCAAGCCCAGCAGCCATAGGAGTGAAGTCGATAAACGAGGCAGTAACAGCACACGGAAGTGCTACCAAAGACGAAAATAGTGGCTTTGCATTCGTGAACTGCACTTTGGGAGGCACTGGTCGGATATGGTTGGGGCGTGCATGGAGGCCCTTCTCTACTGTCGTCTTTGCTAACACTTTCATGACAGACATCGTGGCTTCCGGGGGCTGGAACGACTTCAACGATCCTTCAAGAGACCAGTTAAGTCATTGTATAATCATTTCATCTAAAATTTTAAATTATAGAAATATATGACAATGAAGTTTATTTGTTTAATTAATTTTTAAATTAATATTAGTTACTATCATCGACCTAATTATATTAATTACTCACTATATATTGACCAAAAGTTTAATTGATCGGAATGATTAATATATGCAGGACAATCTTCTATGGGGAGTACAATTGCACCGGAGCAGGATCCAATATGGCGCTGAGGACACCATAGGTGCAAAGACTAAATGACACACAAGCTCTCCCCTTCCTCAACTCCTCTTTTATTTATGCTGATTTGTGGCTCCAATATTTCTCCTCTTAGCAACTCTTCCTTCTCCTTCTTCGTACTTTTTCTTTCTAATTATAACTACATGTGCGTGCACTAGATCACATAATATTTTAGTATTGAGCAAGATTGTTGTAATGTTATTCTGGATTTGTCTTATATAAGAATCCACTGATACTATTATAAATGAACTTCTACTTAATTATTAGTGTTTTAATTTAATTTGTTGTATAGATGATCATTTATCTTATTTTTCAAGTTATTAATTCTACTAACTTAGATATATAGTTATCCTTAATTACCTTTAAAGTGTATACACAATATTATACATTATCAAAGAACATTTCTAATTATAAACAATAATTTGAAGATTAATAAAATGACCTTCTGAACCCCTCTACTATGTCAGTTTTGTAAGTGGGACACTTTTACTTACATATTTGTCATCTGGACTCTTGAACCCATCAAAAAGCAACATTTTGCACTCTTTGACCGTTGACCTTGCCTATGTGGCAAGGTCATGGTGACTAGGACAAAGAGAGTGTAACCACTCGCCAAGGGATGCGAGTGGGGGTCAATTTTTAGTCAATTTTACATTAAAATAATTAAAAAAAATAAAAATAATATTAAAATTTTAAAAATAAAAATAAAAAGGGTTCTTTTTTTTTCATCCATCTTTTTAAATTTTAAAATATTTTTAAGAAATTAAAAATAATTTAAAAATAATTTTAAAATATTTTTAAAATTTTTAAAGAAAAATTAAAATATTTTTAAAATTTTGCCAAAAATTAAAAAAGGATCCTTTTTACTCCTCCAGCTTTTATAATTTTAAAATATTTTGAAAATAATTTTAAAATATTTTTAAAAGATAAAAAGTCATTTTAAAAATATTTTTAATTTTTTTTTTAAAAAATATTTTTTCCCTCTCCACCCCAGCCCTCCCCACCCCCACCACCCCACTCAGCCCGTCCCCACCCCCAACCCCTCCTTTTTAATTTAAAAATATTTTTAAAAATTTAAAAATATTTTAAAAATTTAAATTTTTTTTCCCACCCCCCTCTCCTGCCCCTCCCCACCCCACCCAGCCTCTCCCACCCCAACCCCATCCCGTCTCCACCCACCCCTCTCCCCCAGCCCTCCACCCCACCCCAGCCCGTCCCTAGCCTACCCAGCCCCACGTAACCCCTCCCCCTTCCCCAGCCCCCCACCCCACCCAGCCCGTTCTCATCCCACCCAGCCCCACGCAACCCCTTCCCTAACCCCTCACCCAGCCCATCCCCATCCCACCCAGTCCCATGCAACCCCTTCCCCAGCCTCCACCTCACCCTACCCCCTTCCTCTAGCCCCCCACCCCACCCAACCCTTCCCCCATCCCCCCACCCCAACCCCACCTCACCTAGCCTCACGCAACCCTCTCCCCCAGCCCCCACCCCACTCAGCCCCCAACCTTCCACCCCAGCCCCACCCAGCCTGTCACGCCTCAAATCCTATTGGGGCGGACTGGCACCCGTAACCGAGGAAGCCCGGGAGAACCAGCTCATAACCTTATACTTTCCATGCATACCTCTATGACAACCCAAAATTTGGACAACATCATGTCGCATATAAAAGGAAATAATCACCTGTATAAGCTCGAGCACACATATATATATATGTATATACAATACTTGGCCATTGGAGCCATCACGTCTATTAACAAAATACTGTCTTAACTGTACATTAGGTCTACAAAGCCTCTAGACAATACACAGAGTTTAACTAAGGTCGGGACACACCCCGCCATATAACTAACTTCCATATAATACCAAAAGTGACTGGATATGACACGGAAAGCTCCGAAGCAAACTGGAGCTCACCAAAAGCAGCAGGATATCCTGGCTCCTACTTGTGCGGTGTATGAGCTGAGGTACCTGTAGCATGAAATGCAGGTCCCCCGTGGGGGACGTCAGTACGAAATATGTACTGAGTATGTAAAGCTGTAGATAATCACATATGATATAGGAGCTCAATAGAAATCAGAAACAAGTGAATAAATCGTAATAGGAGTGGACCACACTTACTAGAACTTATGACAACCTGTACATTGTATTTATTCAATCACTTTACCTTCGTTCTTATCATCTTTGTAATCATTACTGTACTGTACTGTGACTATTAGGCTGCCTCCAGTACATATCAACTGGGATCGACCCATGATAGGCTTATGCCCCTAGGATACCACCCATAAACACATAAATAGAGATCAACCCATGATAGGCTTATGCCCCTGGGATACCATCCGATAAGAGAGAACTTCCATCACTTAGTTCAATTAATCTTTGAGATTGTTATTTCGGTTGCCACAGAGTCGTGATCAGCATGCTTACTGCATATACAGAGTCGTGATCAACATGCTTACACATCATCACGGCCAGGGCCCCGGTTTGGGTCGTGACAAACTTGGTATCAGAGCACGGTTCATGGTCCCAGGGTATCTGTGAAATCGCGTCTGGTAGAGTCTTGTTTATGGGTGTGTAGCGCGCCACACTTATAAGCAGGAGGCTACTAGGCGTTTAGGAATGTCTCTCTTTCTTCATGTTCTAGTTTGTACTATAGAGTCAGAATGTTCCTCCTTCATACTCTAATTCGTGCTATGGTGTCACCCATACGAAAAGAAAAGTTATCCTAATTTCTTCCTCACTCTGGTGTTTCCAGATATTCTCTGATTATCTAGCAGAAATTTTAGAAGTCCCACAAAGGACGGGAGAGGAGTTCCCTAGTGTAAAATTGTGTCCTCATTCTTATGAGGCGTTCAGTTAAGACAAGAGTAAGATGTGTATTCTTGAGTCATTGAATATTGTGTATCAAGCTTCTATCTCTCGTAATCTTGATATCATTGTGTTGTTGAAAACAAAAGTCTAGTGAAGCCGTGTGAGGCCTATTTCGATTCACTAGCATAGTTGCCTTGTCATTTATCTTATTCTTCTTCAAACACACAAAAATCAAAGTTTAGTGAAGCCGTGTGAGGCCTATTTTGATTCACTAGCAACTTGTTGTTCATCTTGTTGTTCTTTTATTTGTTGGAACTGTATTTCCACCCGAGTAGTAGTATAAGTTAGAGTATCGGTGTCATGACCTATTGGTAGTGAAATTAGACCAAGAAGTTTGTGATATGAAGTCATAAGGTTAGACTTGAATACGGGGTGTTACACAGCCCCTACACAACCCCTCCCCCCGCAATTAATTTAAATTAAATATTTTAAATATGTAAATCATATTTAAATTAATTAATTATTGAAGTAAAATTTATTTAAATTAGGTAAGAATTTTAAATTTGATAAATTAATTAATTTAAAATTTAATTAATTTAAATAAATGAATTAGTTAAGAATTTTAATTAATTAATTTTTTACTAATTTAAATTTAAATTTTAAATTAATTAATTAAATTAATTTTAATATTTTATTAATTTTAATGTAATACTTTTTTTAATTATTTTTTTATTTTAAAAATGATTATTCAAATTTTTCAAATTTTAAAAGCATGATTATTCAAATTTTTCTACAATTTATAAATTTTTATTATTTAATTAATTTTTTTCAAATGACGTGGTAGGCATGGCTGATGTGGCAGCTGACGTGGGAGAGAGTGTGTTACACTCACCAAAAAAGGGTTTAAAATGTTGTTTTTGAGTAGGTTCGGGGGTCTAGATGACAAACATTTAAGTAGAAGTGTCCAACTTACAAAACTGACATAGTAGAGGGGTCCAGAATGTCATTTTGCCTTTATTCTATTATACTATCCCTAATTAATCTTTAAAAAGAAAGGAGTTCTCTTACTCGTGTTTATCATAGTTCGTAGCTTGGCTTCTGCTCCCTTTAAGTGTTAACAGGGAACTTTTTATGATAACTAAAACAACCGTACTATATAGAAAGCAAAAAGTGCAAGAGGTGTTTTCTCCCTAAGATTGTCCCACGTATTTAAAATTTTAGGGAAATAGTACTTTAATGATGAAATACGTGCAGCTTATGTTGGAGTTGGGATTCAAAAGGGAAGGGTGAATTGTGGTCTTTTCCGTGTCAACTGATCAATCTAATCAGTTGATGCCCTTGCAGGTTAGTATAAGCGATAAACTTGAGATAAACTAAAGGCAGGAAATAAAGTATAAAGGAAGACGAAGAATTTCATACTTGGTTCAAATCATTAGTGTGGTGCCTATTCCAGTCTCTTTGGGTTGTAAGGGCTTTCTTTAGAGCTTGACATGAAATTTGAGTTAGAGCGTATATGGACAAGTCCTGGATCTGAACTTAACAATGTCCGGTTATTGTAACATAGCCTTAAAACTATCAATCGGGCCGGTCCGATCCAACCCGGCACCGACCCAGATTTTCTTACCGGGCTCGGGTCCAGTCCAGTCCAGTTTCCCTCCTTAATGGGCCGGTCCATATTGGGCCAGATAGTAAAAAAATTTCAAACGGCCACCACCGTCCCACATAAGTTATTAACTAGTTTGAGCGGTCTTGAACCGGGTCAACCCGGCCTGGTTCAATTATGGACCGGTTATTGGTCCTTGAAGTAAAAAGAAAAGGTTAAATTCGAATTTTCATGATTTTTTCAATATATATATATATATATACATATAATATATAGTTATATACTAGAAATACTACTTGAAACAATATACATTCAATATATATTACCTAAAATAGTACTTGAAACAATATACAAACAACATATATACGTACAATAAATACTACTTAAAATACTACTTTAAACAATATACATACACATATATACATTCATTATATATTACTTTAAAAAATATATACAGACATATATATATATATATATATATATTTAAACAATAACATACAACACATATACATTACAAATTATACTACTTTACAAATATACACATAAATATACATACAATATATAGTTATATACTACTTGAAACAATATAAATTCAATATATACTACTTGAAATAATATACATACAACATATATACGTACAATAAATACTACTTTATAAAACAATATACATACACATGTATACATTCAATATATACTAGTTTAGAAAATACACACACACACACACATATACAGTATATACTAAATATACTACTTTAAACAATATACATACAACACATAGACATTACATATTATACTACTTTAAAAAATATACACAGAAATATACATATAATATATAGTTATATAATACTTGAAATACTACTTGAAACAGTGAACATTCAATATATACCACTTGAAACAATATGCATACAACATATATGCGTACAATAAATACTACTTTAAATAATATACATACACATATAAACATTAAATATATACTACTTTAGAAAATATATACACACTTATTTATACACAATATATACTAAATACTACTTTAAACAATATACATACAACACATATACATTACATATTATACTATTTTAAAAAAATATACACACAAATATATATACAATATATAGTTATATACTACTTGAAATACTGTTTGAAACAATATACATTCAATATACACTACTTAAAGTACAACTTGAAATAATATACATACAACATATATACGTACAATAAATACTATTTAAAATACTACTTTAAACAATATACATACAACATATATACATCACATATTATTACTTTAGAAAACATATACACATATATACATTAAATATATACTACTTTAGAAAATACATACACACATATATATACAATATATATTAAATACTACTTTAAATAATATACATACAACACATATACAATACATATTATGCTACTTTAAAAATATGCACACAAATATACATATAATATATAGTTATATCCTAGTAGTCTAAGACTCTAAGTAATATTTGCTAACATTATTTTTCAATTTTCATTGTATGTATATATGTTTGTTATGTTTATGTAAAGTTTGATAGTAATGTATAAAAGGTATTTAATTCAAATGAGACACTCAATTTGAATGAAAAAAATAGGTAAGGAGTGAATCAAACTTGTATTTGATTGATTGCAAAATGATCCAAAACTTATAAGTTACAAGATTGACAATTCTACAAATTTTGCATTATTTTTTTTCAACTCATTCATGTTCATATTAACGGAAACTGCCTGAGGAAAGTCAAAATCAATGGGGCTAATGACACGATCCGACCGGGGGCCTTTTTGTAATGGATGTTCCAAGTCCGACCAAGATCGGAGACCACCCCCGTTACCCAACCCAACCTCCAGCCGTCTGCCCTGAATGGCTGAATTTTGAGGATATAACAAGATAGTGTAACAACTCACATGAAGACTCTAGGATGGGATCACAACTGTGACCGATCCAACCAAGTCCAACCATCCCATACCAATCGTCCAACCATACCAAACCCAACCAATATCGAAACAAGGGCCATAAATCATGCCATAACTAAATAAGTTCCAAATCATAATATGATTAATCCCAAAATCAAATACGATGAAACAACCAATAATATCATCAATCAGTATCATCCCCAAAACTAATGCCAATGCTAAGGCTGACACCAATATCGATCCCGCCCATTTTAACCCATAGCAGTACCACAAAGCCTCTAACCAAAGGAGTAAGAATATTCGGTTGGGACATGCCCCCAACCATAGCCAAAACCAATATCCATAGGTAAATCAGAATGTCTAAAAATATCCATAATATGAAATAGAGCCTTTCAGAAAGATAAAATCTCACCACTTCAATCCAACAGCCATCCGCGAGTTAATCACTATATAGGCGAAGTAGAATATTTGGTTCCTGTATAACGTGGGTATACAGCCGCCCGAAGACGTATTAGCGAGTGATCGCTAGCATGAACTCAGGATAAGGATAAAATAATATCATTTATAAAACCAAGTAAAACCATCCATATGCATATAACCATATATATATATATATATATAATATATATAACCATGCAGGGAAAGTGGACCTAGTTTATCATACCATTAAAACCTTTACCTGCACTGTGTAGCTTTGCCATCCTAAACCTCCCACGGGCTATATGGGTTCAGCTTCCCTTACTGAAAGGGCCCAGTGCGTGAAGCCGTACGACCAGGGGTGAGAAAACCTAGGATAACTAGTACATCCCCAATTATAAAGTATGACATCATGCATACGGTCACCAAGACCAACCTCACATCGACAAATATGAGTTTCTAGTTTTGGTCCCCCCGGGACCTCCACCTTTCACGACTTTGCTACACACCCTGCCATTATTGCCTAAATAAAACCATAACCAAGCAACCAACCAATCCATTAACCATTTATTAACCAAGGCCATTAGTAGTGGTATTGTCATACCAACTATAATTGCAAGTTTTGTCCATAGCCAACCATATATACGTTTAAGGGATTTCATGTACCCCTCATGATTTCCAATTAAACAAAACCAAGGCCACCAAGGCCTTTCTAGTCCACATAAAATCATTTAAATCATTCATACCATTTAGGGTTGCATTACCAAGTTTAAACCACGCATAATCTTTGAGAGAACTTCCATCACTTAGTTCAATTAATCTTTGAGATTGTTATTTCGGTCGCCACCGTATTTTTGATACTTTGAAACAATGATACATCGTAAGCATGCTGACCACGACTCTGTATATGCACTGGATCGATATAGGCTTTGTCAGGATGTTGGAGCATTGAAGACAGAGTGGCTAAAGCATCAGCAATTTCATTATGAATCCTTGGAATATGCCTAAATTTTACTAACACAAATCGTCGACATAGATCCTGCAAGCATTGTCGATACAGGGTGAGCTTCAAATCTCGCGTCTCCCAATCGCCTTGAATTTGATGGACGAGCAAATCTGAATCTCCCAACACCAATAATTCTTGGACTCCCATATCAACAGCTAACCTCAAACCAAGGATGCAGGCTTCATACTCTGCCATATTGTTTGTACAGTAGAATCGAAGTTGTGCTGTTACCGGGAAATATTGTCCCGATTCAGAGATAAGAACCGCACCTATTCCGACTCCTTTCATATTGACAGCTCCATCGAAGAATAACCTCCAACCTGGATCAGCATCTATAACGACTTCATCGACACACAACACTTCTTCGTCAGGAAAATATGTCTTTAATGGCTCGTACTCTTCATCGATGGGATTCTCAGCAAGATGATCTGCCAAGGCTTGGGCTTTCATGGCGGTTCGAGTCACATATACGATGTCGAACTCTGTAAGCAATATTTGCCACTTTGCCAATCGACCTGTCGTCATAGGCTTCTGAAAGATATACTTCAAAGGATCTATGCGGGAGATGAGATAAGTAGTATAGGATGAGAGATAGTGCTTCAACTTCTGTGCTATCCAAGTTAGGTCACAACACGTCCTTTCAAGAAGAGTATACCTGGCCTCATATGCGGTGAACTTCTTGCTGAGATAATAAATAGCCTGCTCCTTTTTGCCTGTGATATCATGTTGACCCAGGACACAATCGAAAGAATTGTCCATGACTGATAAATATAAGATCAAAGGCCTACCAGGCTCCAGGGGTACCAGCACGGGCGGATTTGACAAATATCTTTTGATTCGATCGAACGCTTCCTGACATTCTTCAGTCCATTTTACCGCAGCACTCTTTTTCAGCAACTTGAATATGGGCTCACAAGTGGTTGTGAGTTAAGCAATAAACCTGCTAATGTAGTTCAGTCTACCAAGCAAACTCATCACCTCCGTTCTATTCTTGGGCGGGGGCAAATCCTGAATGGCTTTGATTTTTGAGGGATCCAATTCAATTCCCCGACGGCTGACTACAAACCCCAACAGCTTTCCAGATGGAACTCCAAATACACATTTTGCCGGGTTGAGTTTGAGATTATACCTGCGAAGCCTTTCAAAGAACTTTCTTAAATCTTTAACATGGTCGGCCTGACTTTTTGACTTAATAATCACATCATCCACGTAGACCTCAATCTCTTTATGCATCATATCATGAAACATAGTGGTCATGGCTCTCATGTATGTTGCTCCAGCATTCTTCAAACCGAATAGCATCACTCGATAACAATAAGTTCCCCATGGTGTGATAAAAGATGTCTTCTCTGCGTCGTCGTCATCCATAATGATCTGGTGATATCCGGCATAGCAATCCACAAAAGAGGCAACCTCGTGTTTAGCACAGTTGTCTAACAAAATGTGAATGTTGGGCAGTGGAAAATCATCTTTCGGACTTGCTCTGTTCAAATCACGATAATCAGCACACACTCAAATTTTGCCATCTTTCTTTGGTACGGGAACAACATTGGATAACCACATAGGATAATGAGACACTCGAATTACTTTGGCTTCAAGTTATTTCATGATTTCCTCTTTGATTTTAATACTCACATCGGTTTTAAACTTTCTCAACTTCTGTTTGACTGGGGGAAACGCGGGATCAATTGGCAATTTGTGAGCCACTAATTTTGTGCTTAAACCGGGCATATCATCATAAGACCATGCAAAAACATCCTTATAATCAATTAATGCTTGAATCATTCCCTCTTTTAGTTGTGGCAAAGCATGTACACTGATTTTAGTTTCCCTAACATCTTCTTGATCCCCTAGATTTATTGGCTCAGTCTCATTCAAATTAGGATTCGGTTTGTCTTCAAACTGTTCCAACTCTTTGATTATTTCTTCTAGTGCTCCTTCTTCATTATATTCCCCATCCCGTTTCATTACATCTTGATTAGTTTGGATTTTAAGATCAGGATGAAAATTCCGCATGCATGTCATGTCATTAGAATCAGCATAAAGAGAACTGTGTAAGAAAAGAAAAACAAAATATATTAGACACAAAACAAAAGGGACATTGCATTTTATTAAATAAAAGATAGAAGGGTTTAAACACAGATGCCAACATAACATAAACAAACTAAAATCCGAATTACAACCCTGAAATAACTCAGATAAACAGAAAGAAAAACAAAATAAACTACCAAAACTCCCTCCTGATGGGGAGAGGAGTGACTTCCTAATTATTGAGCCGGACAGCTGGACCTATGAATTGCACGTCTGCCATACTGGTACCTTCTCCTTCTTCGACCATATCAACTTCCATACAAAGGTTCTGGAAGTCATCAACCAATTCAACCTCAAATTCCACATGCTTCGTGACACCGCTCTTAACAAATGATTCACTGAGTAGTGGCATTGGGCGAGGGAGTGCCCATATTTCCTTTTTCCTTCCCTTGGCTTTCTTCAGATCTTCAGCTGTAGGCTCAAATCCCAGACCAAACGTGCCCACGTTCTCACTTGGACATATGGGATGAACTATATCGTGCAGAGACGCTCCCAAACCCTTTCCTGGCTCAAATTCGTATTTCCAAAGTTCACTCACCATCATGATAGAAGCAGAAGACAATTGCGGAGGGGTTTTCTTCAGCTGGTCTAATATTGAATACTCTGGAAATTTCATCTTTTTCAAAAATTCTTCAGCTTCTTCTTCGATGATAGGATTTTTGATAGATGACGGTCCACTCACCGTTGGCTTGGACTTTCTTAAGCTTTTAGGCACGAAACATCTTCCTGACCTAGTCAAACCCCCTACCTCATCTACATCTTCCACTACTTTTTTCCCATGATAGGTCATCATGGTCCGCCCATAATTCCAGGGAATCCTTTTCGTATCAACTATCGGAGGTTGGGTCACCGGTTTGAGGACAATAGGCGCTATCAGTGCTCCTTTTACCGTCAAGATAGGCTGACTCAGAGCTTCTACCACCGTCAACTTAGGTTTATCCTGACTTGAATCAACATACCTTCTGGCGCTCTGTACTGTGATCAGTGGTTTCTTTGTGCTTTCTTGCGCTTTATCTTCTCTTATTCCTTCCTGGCTCAATGACATTGCTTTCAAAGACTCCGCTACATTCACCGATTTCTCCTCAATGGTCTGAATCTTGATAATAGGCTTATAACCCCTCGAAGACTCCTTCCCGTCATATATCAATTCTAATATATTGGCTTCAGCATGGGTTGGCAATGGATTCTGGTTAATGTTTGGGCCTTCCGGGGCCTGGACCAACATCTGATTTGTGTCAATTAAATCTTGAACAGCTCTCTTTAACTGCTAGTATTTCTCGATATCATGGCCGGGCATATCAGAACAGTACGCACACCTTAAAGAATAATCGAGATTCCTCGGCGGTGGATTTGAAAGCCTTCCTTGAATTGGGCTTAAAACCTTCAACTTTTTCAACCTATCAAACAAGCTAGCATATGACTCCCCAAGAGGTGTGAATTGATTTTTGACCGCCTTCTCCTTATTATACTCGGGCCTAGGTTGAAAACTGGGTCTGGAAGGGTTTTGGTAATTTGGTGGAGCGAATGGGCGATTTTGTGGAGTTTGTGCGCGCCACTGCGGGTAAGAAGGGATTTGGGCATATGGATGCACGCTATATACTGGGTACGAGGGTGGTGGAATGAAATATAAAGGGCTTTGTGGAGGGTAGTAATGGTGGGGAGGAATATATGGAGCTAGGGCGTAGACTTGGGCTTGGGATTGGGGATAGGGGCGAGGTGGTCTTTTGGGATAGGAATGGGCTCCAGCTACAACAGTCGCCACGTCCTCTTTCTTTTTTTTTACCTCTAAATGCGCCAGATCCACCTTGAATCGCTTGTGTGGTGGCTTTCAATGCGGCAAAACTCACTATTCGTCCGGTCTTGATTCCGTCCTCTATCATCTCCCCCATTTTGAGGACTTCAATAAAAGACTTTCCCATTGTCGGGAGTAAATGTTGAAAATAAGTCTCATCCTGTGCCTGAACAAAAACCTCTACCAACTTATTTTCTTTTATCGGAGGCTTTACCCTGGCGGCCTGTTCACGTCACCTTATCGTGTATTCCCTAAAACCTTCAGTGCTTTTCTTCTTCATGTTGACCAAAGATTTTTCGTCTGGAATCAGGTCGATGTTATACTAAAAATGTTGCATAAACTCAGAAGCCAAGTCGTCCCAGCTGTTCCACTTGTCGATATCTTGATCGATAAACCATTCTGAAGCCAGATCAGAAAGACTCTCGCAAAAGAAAGCCATGAGCAGCTCTTCCCTTCCTCCTGCAGCCCTCAACTGGTTACAATAGCGTCTCAAGTGGGCCACGGGATCACCGTGTCCTGCATACTTCTCGAACTTAGGCATTTTAAAACCGAGGGGAAGGTTGATGTCTGGGAACATGCACAGATCTTTATAAGAAACACTCTTATAACCTCTGATTCCCTGTAAATTTCTCATGGCCTGTTCTAAGATTTTCAACTTCCGCGCTATGACTTCCTGTTCCTCTGTTGCGACAGGTTTCTCTGGATCAAATGGAAATGCAGGTGGCTGAGTGTACCCATACGATTTATTCATTCTCAAAGTCGGCTCCGGGGTATAATACTGACTATCTGGAACCTTCAATATTGGCTCACTGGCAGACCGAGGAAGCCTCATTGTCGGACGCACAACATATGCGGGAGCTTCAGGTGGTGGCGGAGCCACGAATACCGGTGTGATCGGTGGCACTGGCTGAGCAGTTGGTCATGATTGAGGAGCTGCCAAGGGCACACCAGAATTGCCAGGATAATAATGTCGCGGAGTGAATCCTGGCGCGTGCTCAGGTGACTCAGTAGGAGCAGAGAATTGTGCCTGAGAGAGCGGTGGGCAATTAGAGATATTCCCAAGACCTTCAGGGAGCGGAGAAGGAGGCATTCTGCTGGCCCATGCCCAGTGCAAATCTATCAATTGTTGCCTGAGCCTTACTACCTCATCATTGTGTTCTGAACTTTCTTCCTTGTGATCCTGATCCGGGTCAATGAGCGAATTTTCAATCTCCCTGCTAGCCATGACAAGCTTTGCTTTGGATCTAGTGAAGTATGGGTGACTAGCCAGAATACTGCAAACCTACCACTGTTATCTGAAAGAACATGCTCATCAAAGACGACATTCGTTAGGATTAGGGCACACAACAAGCATGAGAGTCACATTGGTAAAATTGTCCTAAATTCATGTTCATTTCTACCAGCTTTTGAGAGTAGCGAGGTCATTTCAACGTCATCCCAATTTTTATCTACACTCTTTTTTTTTATTTTTTTATTATTATTATATATATTTTTTTCATATCCATCTCTATTCTTTCCACTTCTCTCGTTATCTACCTTTATTTTATTATTCTTTATGGCTTTTGTTTTTTTCTTTAAAAGAGGAAAAATAATGAAAAACAACGAAATAAAATGATTAAATCGAACCCAAAAGTAGGTTGCCTACGTATCATGTTGTACATGAATCAGATCTTGCGTAGTTCGGGCAGCTTATGCATAAACATTACACAATTGAAGGTTTTTTTTCTTTTTTTTCACGAAACATGAAAACAAGTAAACAAAAGAAAGACGTAACATCCTAACATTTCGATGAAAGACAGCAAAACATAGAACGAATTTAGGACCACTTTGAAACTAAACAACAAATACAAAACAACACTTTAAACCCCTAACGACATGCGTGCAATAAAGACCCGAAAATAAAAAACAACTTGACTCCGACTTAACACAGACACCAACCTACAATGACAGAAACATAAAAGACTCAAAACAACATAAAGATAAGACATGATCTTTCAAACTGGTGCTCTGTGTGATGTCCCCGACTGAGATGAACCCATCTGTGAAGTCCCCACTTTTTCACTCAGACTTTGCAACATATCCTGCAACGACGTTTTGATACCCGGAAACAAATTTCTTGCCCGTATCCCTGCCTCTTGGAGAGTACACCCGCAAAGGTTTCTCTGACACCCATCCACAGTTGTGATCAAACGCGACAACTGAACTCTCAAAAACTCCACCTTGGCACCCGGATCTTCCTGCTCATCATCTTCTACCATGATTGCTTCCCGTATTTGCCCTCTAAGGTTGGCTGGTAAGGGTCTACTAATTCCACGGGGCAGAGATTGTAGCCAGATTTCATAGTTTTGAGTGCATCCTGGATTTTCCTCAAGAGTATCGACACCTAACTTTATCGCGTTATTCCAGAATTGCTCATATTTGCTTTCCCCCACGGCTTGGTCTTTAAAGTACTCTACATCCTTTAGAAGGTCTATTATTGGGGGGACGTCTTGCATCCTACCCAACTGACGCATCACCCTTCTTGGACTGTAAGGCCTAGTGCAGTTAAGTCATATCAAAACTAGAAAGAGTTGCATTTGAGATCCAATCAAGATTTTCTTAGGACGAAACCACATATAGCACCAAAGAAGGTTGTTCGGAGTTCTTGATTCGAGAAATTCGATTCAAGAATTGACTCCACTAGGAAAAGAAAATTTGTCAAAACGCATTCTTTCTTGCATGGCTTGCACTCGATCATTAAGACAACGGTTGATCACATCTTCTCTAATCAAAGCAGGCGTATGCAAGTGCTCCATCATCCACAGCTGCAAGATCAGATTACTCCCCTCAAAAAACCGTACCCCTCCTTTTACTTCAGTTAAAGTCTTATATATTTCTGTTAAGATCATTGGTACAATGGTGACCTCATCTTTTTTCTTAAATAAAGCTATCACCACTGATTGTAGACGAGTATTGATACACCTCTCATCTAACGGGAACACTAAGATACCCAACAAAACCAGACAGAAAACCTCAAGACGACGTTGTTCCCAGATTTTTTTGGTAGTACAAAATTCATCCCAAAAGCAGTCGAAACCCTCTAAGGACCCAAATCTAGCAAACAAATAGTCCAACGAAATCCAAGATTGTTTGAGACATCCCAGATGCTTGTTATCTTTTAATCCACAGAGTCGAAGGAATTTCTTACGAGTATGATTGCGGGCTAAAATCATATATTGACCCATGTAAGTCAACCGAAACAAACGAGACACTTCTGCCAGGGTAGGCGTCAATTCACAACTTCCGAACCTAAACACCAAATTATTTGGATCCCAGAAAGTCAACGCAGCTTCTATTAAATCCGGACGAGGCGTGAGATCCATGAGTGTTACAAGATTGCCTAACACTTTCCTCACTTCGTGCTTTTCAGAGTAATTGAACGTGCCCCACCACTTGATCAACTTTTTGGGTACCTTGACAACCATAAGGACTCTAGACTTTGTGGACAGATCCATCCTGTAGTAGAAGATGAGAAATTATCTCAAAAATTTGATAAGAGCAAAAGGTTCACAACCAAAAAGAATTTGATGCGGACATACGTCGATGGGACAGACCGTTTCATGACTCCCAATCGCCGAACAGTAACGCTGAATAAAATCAGCCTACTTGGCTAACAACTCTAGGTTACGGAGTAAAAGACCTAGCCTAAGACTAAGACGAAGACCAAAATAAAGGTTACCGGACCCACCGAGGGTTGCCTACGTATCCCGCCCCGAGGGACGGAAATCAGGTATGCGTAGTTCGTCCAGATTGGACAACTAACGATTAACTAATAAATTGACCCTAACTTAAGAGACAACCAAAAACAAACGAATAAAAACTTTTTGGATTTTTCAATTAGACACTTTAACTAAGACTGACACCATCAATTATGGAAAAAAATCTTTTTGGTATTTTTGCTTTTGACAAATACGTAGAAAAGGCAAACAAAAAACTTTTTTTTTTTTTGAATTTACGGTACTTTGAGAAGACAAATGCAAAAATGTAAAAAAAACAAAAAAAAAAATCTTTTTGAGTTTTTGGATCGTGAAGAACAAAAGCCATAAAGAATTCTAAAATAAACTACGACATTCCTTTTGATTCATTCTTTTCGACTCGCTTTCTATAATTTTTTATTTTTTTTTGTTTTAAAAAAATCAGTCCGTCAAATGACCACGTTACCCTCAAATATGCAACAGTTAGCACGTAGGGATGCTTTAAAGGTGAGTCTCCTACAAAGGACCGTGTAGGCCCCGCTAGGTCTCAATATGATGCACATAAGGATGACTTAAAGGCTGACCTACGTTGTGGTTTACTAACAAGGCCGTTCGGGGGAGAATATGGTCGATAGTGGATGTTTTGCTTTCCACCTACTCCATACATCCAACGGCTCCCCCCCTAAAATAAAGGTGACTCAACTAGAGTTTGTGCGCACGACGTGCGCTCCGAGACTTGTTGCAGAAAGAATGACTCGGGTTATGCCCATGATGTCAGATATAAAAGCGGTAACACATAGGATAAATACTGTAAACAAAGAGCACGAAAATACACAAAAGTGAAAACACAAACAAAAATTACGAACAAAAATTACAAACAACGCTTATACACTCGTAATGCCAAACAAAGTCGATACGACTCCAAAAAAGCTCAGATTCTGAAAATTCCCCAGCAGAATCGCCAGAGCTGTCACACCCCTTTTTCGACTCCAAAAGAAAGAATTTTAAGTTTCGAAAGTGCTTTTATTAAAGTGACAAAAAACAAATCGAAAAGGATTATTTATATTTAAACTCAGAGTCGTCACTTGGCATAATCTGGTGTGCCAAGTCACCGTTGAAAATCCTTTTTTGAAAACAATTTTGACTTTTTTAAACTGATCTGCGAACAGAGATTTCTACTAAGGAATTCTGTTGACTGAGGGGAAGGTGTTAGGCACCCCTCGGTCCCGTGGTTTGACCACGGTCTCTTGGTGGAACATATCAGCTAATTTGATACTACGAATGTATAAACCACATAAAACACGTAAAATAATCAAACAACAAATAAAACAAAACGAATAAAAAATATAATGTCCAGTCCGAGTTATACAGTCCAAAATAAAAAAAATACGAGAATAAACCCTATCTAACTTATATTAATCCTGACTACGCTTCAGTGCTTTACCCGACGGCTCGGGCCTTTATCACGAACGTATTCCGCCAACATAGTACGTCGGGGCATTCCCCGGTAAATAAATACATCAATCTTCGGGGCATTCCCCGGCCAAATGAATACATTTCAATCCGAAAGCATAAATCAACACGTTTCAATAAATATTTCATATTTCAACGAAAATACTTATTCCTAAATTTTGCCTACCCGAACTTGCATTTTGCCTATCCGTTTCAACATCTCATAATTCTATCACGTCCTAACAATATCCCTATTTATTCCGAATTAAACAAAAATAACAATAAACCAAAATTAATCTAATCCACCCTTTTTATCAATTTTTCAACTCCACCCCCAAGATTATGTTTTTGACGCGTAGCTTCCATACTAGGTTATTATCCATATATTAACATTCAAAATCATGGTCAATTGTTCTAGTTCAAACATCACGAAAAACACACCATCACAATCATCAAGTGTATAAATATCAATCTAGATCAAACAATCTTAATAAACAAACACACAACATAGCCAATTTCAACAAATCGAGATAAAGAAAAGAGAATGGGTTAAAAAGTGGACCTTCCGATAATCAATTTTTGATTGATAATAAATATAAAGAAGACCCAGATGTGGAATCCTGAACAGAAAACCTCAACGACGAACCAACTCAATACAAAACCCGAATTCGCAGTCCGATTCAAAAACCAAATCCACGAAACCACTTGAGAGTATTCAGCACCAAC
Source organism: Capsicum pubescens (assembly GCA_030864215.1). Lineage (NCBI taxonomy): Eukaryota > Viridiplantae > Streptophyta > Magnoliopsida > Solanales > Solanaceae > Capsicum > Capsicum pubescens. Next base: position 245,380,182 of record CM061544.1, on the reverse strand, counting down.
ACTGAACAAACCCAAAACTAAACCGAACTTACCGAAACAAACCCAAACAGACCATAGCTGACTTTGAACAAATTGAAACCGAACTCAAAACGGTCGGAATCAACCCGAAATAGGTCGATTTTGGGATGGTTTAAATGATTCGATCTTGGTTTTCAGTGATGGAGATGTTTTGGATGAGTTTTCGATGGGTTTCAAAATTAAATCGGAACTAGTGCAGTGATTTCCGGCGAGTCATGGGTTTTTCGGTTAGATGAGGGGTGTCGCTGCTCCGGTGGTTCACCAGCCGTGATGGTTGGGAACAGGGAAGAGGGAAGAGGAAGGCGGTGGGTTGGAGGTTATCCACCGGCGGTGGTTCACCGGTGGTGAAACGGCTGCTTTTTTTTAGAAGAGAAGAGGAGAGTTGATCCGTGTCGCCGGAGCTCCGTCAAGCTCCGTCGAACTCCAAAAGTGATAGAAACAAAGCAATAAAAGACGGCAGTGATGTTTTCCGGCTAGAATCGCCGGAAAAAAGAAAGAAAATCCCTCAACTCTCTCTCTCTCTCTCGTTGTTTCCGATCTCTTCCCCCTCACTCTCGTTTTTTCTTTTTTCCGATCTAATCTCCGATGTGGTGCATCGATCCCCCCATTGATGTTACTGACACTAGATTTTAATGGTGAAGAACAGTGAGACCCCCTTTGTGGATTTTTGCTCAATTTGTGTATCTATGTTCCGTCCCTGTATGTGTGTGCTGTGTTGTGTATATATATAAAATGGTCCACAGGTAGGGGAAGGGGGTAGGGTAAGTGGGGTAGGGTAGTGAAGTGGGTTATTTTGATTGGGTAGGTTGTTAGGATAAGATGTAGGGGTTAGGATAGGATAGAATTTGTTAGGGAGTTTGTTATTTTTTGTATTTTGTGAGGGTATAATAACATGGATGAGGGTACACGGTAGGATAAAGTAAAAATAGGTAAAAGTGAATAAAATTGAACTTTAAGAGGACGAAATCACGTGTCTACAGTGTGGATCCACTCAACTGCATCCCAAAGGACTAGGGAGTCATTCTTAAACCGGCAGGTGACCCTTAAGAGAATGTCAGTTCTAAACTGGCAGGTGACATCTCAGAGAATGTCAGTCGTAAACCGGCGGGTGATATCTCATAATCCTACATAGCTATGTAGTTCTGGAACTTAGGGAATGCTTCCAAGGACCCGATCCTAACTTGCGGGTGATCCCCTATCCCTAGATTCGCTTAGTGCTATATCCTACTTCCAACTGAGCTGACACTGATTACTGGACTGAAATAATCTTAATTAAACAAACAAATAATCATAATAACTGACTGAATGATAATGCTCATCGTATATCTGAAATCATTCTAAAGATACTAAAATTATGTAAACATCTAAGTATCAGGTGTTCATAACCCACTATCACTGAATGAAAGTATCAATAAGGACATGTAAATCTTGAAACCCATAATAAAAGATTATGCTCAAAACCCAACATTTAGGCATTTTATCAAAAACATAGGAGTCGTGAATTTAAGCATGGGAATGGGTAAAGCATGTTATTGAAAACATGGTTACAATACTAAAACCATGAATTAGGGATTTAACATGAGTATTTCAATACTCAAATCACATAAGGGCTCATTCCATCAAAAAACTCTTATAACGTAACTTGTAATCAAAATCAATAAAAACTTCATAGAAACAATTCATCATAACCATGTAGAAACTCATAATTTGATATAAAAAGGGGATTATTAGAATCCGTGGATGAAAAGGTCCCATGGATGAACATCACTAATGTTGGGTGTATTTATGCATTCTAGCGCTACTATTCTAGCCTTTTTAGCCTTCTTTTGAGGATGATTCATGTGCTATATTGGTTGAGAATGATATAAATGAGTATTTATGTGTTCAAGTATGTTTTTACAATGTTTAATGGTGGTTTCACATGAGTTTTGATTCAAATTTAACATTTAGAGTTCAACCGAGAAAACTAGTGTAACTAGCTAGAGCTAGGTGTTTTCTAGTCTATTGTGTTGGGTTGTAATGTATTTTAATGAGTTACTAAGGTTTTTATTATGTATTTATATGTAAAAAAATTATTTATAATGTTCAAGGGTCAATTTTATCATGAAAAGAGTCAAAACAATAAGTTTAAGCTCAATGTGAATTTAGCCTATGCTTAGCTCGTGCTTCTAGTTCATCGGTGAGGATGTTGTGTTGTTTTGAGCTCTAAATTGTTCCATTTAATTCTATAGGATGCTTTTTTAATGGATTATGATGATATATAAAGGATATATAAGCTTTAAATCAAGTGTAAATAACTCAAAATGGCTCGTAAATGAGCACGGAAGCACAAGATGCAAACTGGATGCTAATTTAGACCCCTGGAAAGTATTGAGCGTGTGTAGAGTTTTTGTTTGTACAACTGGCATGTGCATAATTCTATTGGTCTTATAATGGACCAAAATGGTGAAACACTGCATTACATAGCTGTGTCAATTCTAAATTATCCAAAAATAGTGTCTTAACATGATAACACCGCTTCGCGTTGAGGACAAAATTCGGGAGAAAAGTGCCCAGTGATTCTATTTGACACCATGGTGCGACGCGGAGGCAACCAAAATTGGTATAATTCTTCCAATCACGATGTGAAAACCTAATCCAAGTACGGTTATGACTTATATACTATAAATACAACGTCCCAAATACGTTTTTAGGAGTCTTGGAACCCCTATATCACTTGGAACAATATTGGAAGCTACCACAACTTATTTTTAGTTTTTATTTCTTTAATTTATCTTTATTTTATGGTTTTAATCATTCATACAATTAATTGGATGATGATTATGGCTATGAGTGGCTAAAAACTCCCTTTCCGAAGTTGAAGCCAAGAACATGAGTACGATTGTTTTGAATTAAGTTCGTTTGATTTGCTTATCATTATTGGTTGGTTGTTTATTCTTGTTTTAATTATTTTAAGGATTCAAGACCCTTAGAATACATCAATTGTCTACCTTTTGATCTCGAGAGAGGGAATAAAGAGATAGAACATGGGAATAAACAAAGTATGGTTTGTATTTCTTTATGAAATAAGAAATTTAAATTAGTATCTAGGAGAGGGATGTACTTAGATGCCTTACTTGATTCAAACTTAGAATGATAGCTTAAAGAACTTTAGTGGACCATTACTTTCTCGCTCAATGATGTAGTTGTAAGGTTCTACTTAGGTAAAGGATTAGAGGTTGGAAAACCATAATCATGCAATTAACTCTATGAATCAACAACCAAGATAAGCAAGTTAACGAATGAAGTTCAATGACATAGTACGATTGTTCAAAGTGCTTCAACCCTAGGTTTTCTCTCATTGATTATTTCAAGACTTTTAATTTACACATTGTTACTTTTCTTTAGTTACAAATTTCAAAATGTTATTCTTGGTTACTCTTGCATCAAATTAATCTTAGAAGTGAAACTAGAATTGAATAGTTGTTAGATCAAGTCTCTGTGGGATCGATACTTGGCTTCTTGAAGTCCATGTTACTACTTGATAAGACCACGTACACTTGCGTGTGTGCTTATGCACTGTTAAGTTTTTGGCGCCGTTGTCGGGAACTTGTTATTTAGTAATTATTTATTTTAGTTTTACTTATAGATTTATTTGGTGTTTTTATGCTTGGTCTTGTTTTTGTGTTTGCAGGAGACAGGTTTCTAAGTTTATAAGCTGGAAAGGGATTGGGATTTGGTAGAACCATGCCCGGAACCCAAGCAACTTTACCATCAACAAAGGATACAAGCAATTTTTCTCCTCAGAATTCTGCAAATCCGAGAAGACCAAGAGAACACTACTCCTATGGCCGAGCAACAAGCAGCTGGTAGGAAGGTTTGGGAAGTGATAGTACCACTTCCAACGAACTTAACTTCCCCAAATCAAAGACCAGTAGTTGGGGGAATTTTGAGTTGAAACACAATATGGTGCAGCTTCTTATTAGCAATGGACAGTTTGCAAGGCTTTCATATAAGGATCAACAAGTCCACTTGCAGACTTTCATTGAGCTTACTGATACATTCACTCTGACTAGGGTGACTCCAGATTATGTGAGGCTGACACTGTTTCCCCATTCACTTTTGGGGAAATAAAAAGGTGGTTGAATGCGGAGCCAGCAAATTCAATCACATCATGGGATGACTTAGACAGAAAGTTCCTCATCAGATTTTTTCCATCAAGAAAGACTGCGATACTTTGCAGTAAGATAGTGAGCTTTAAATAGAAGCCTAGTGAAAACCTCTATTATGTTGGGGAACACTTCAAGGCTCTTCTTCGGGATTGTCCATATCACCAACAGTCTAATGAGGTACTTGCTCATACTTTTGTAGAAGCTCTTGATCACAATACGAAGATTTTGCTAGATTCAGCCGTAGGTGGTTAAGCACTGAAATTGACTTATGATGAGTTGTACACATTGCTGAATCGCATAGCACAAGGAAATCTAGATTGGCATTCAGATTCTAAAAGTGCCATAAAAAATTATGGGTGTATTAGAGGTGGACCAATTCACAGCCTTATCAACACAGGTTTCTGCACTACAGAATTTGATCAACACATCATTCAACAGCATGAAGTTAGGAGCAACACAACCTGCAGCCACAGTCAATGTTATCCAACAAGGTACAGGTTGGTGTGAAGTATGCAGAAATAGTGGTCATACGGCTATCATATGTACATCAAATCCAGAATCTGTGATATATGTAGGCAATGCTCAAAGGCCAAATTATGGTAAGGCCTACAACAAGAAGTGGCAAACTCATCCACCAAATCAGCCATGGAATCCCCATAGCCGCAGACTCAATCAAACCAGTCAACGAGCAACATGGAAGAGATGTTGAAATAACTCTTAGCTGGTCAAGAACAATTGTTTGCGCATGTAAAAAGTCAAAAGGCAGAGTTACAGAATAAATAAGTGGCCATAAGAAGTTTAGAGTTGCAAGTGGGCCAATTATCACAAGTACTGAATACAAGACCACAAGGTGGGTTGCCAGTAGATACAGAAAATCCAAAACAGGTTATGACATTCACCTTAAAAAATGGTAAGGAGCTTTAAGGAGAACCTTCCAAGACAACAATGGAGGTAGATATTGATGTGGTGACCCAACAGGTAAATGACAGAGTTGCTGAAATTCAAGGAAGTCTGAGTACTTGAAGGAAAAAGTGGTTGTAGATGAAGTGAAGAAGAGGCTACGCTGCCACTACCTTTCCCTTAGAGGTAAATAAAAGCGAAGGAGGATGCAATGTTCAAAAAGTTCTTTGACACATTCATAGAGCTTCATATTAATTTACCTCTTTTAGATATTTTGCAGAGTATGCCCAAGTATGAAAAGTACTTGAGGGATGTGGTGGCTAAAAGGGTGAAATTACAGGATGTGGGAGTAATAACACTCACTAAAGAGTGTAGTGCAGTGATGATACAAAAAATCCCCAAGAAATTGAAAAATCAAGAGAAGTTTGCCATCCCTATTAAAATTGGGAGTAAAGAGGTTCATGCACTGAGTGATTTAGGGGCAAGTATAAATTTGATGCCCTTATCGCTGTTTAAAAAAATTGGGCTTAGGAAATCCTAGATCGACCACCGTGGTTTTGCAGCTAGCAGACGGTTCCATGGCATATCCGAAAGAAATTATTGAAGATGTCCTCATTAAGGTTGGTAAATTTATTATTCCTGCTATTTTTTTGTTATTAGTTTTGTGGTAGATGAATAGGTTCCAATTATATTGGGGCATGTATTCTTAGAAACCGAAGGGGTCTTGATTGATGTTAGAGAAGGAAAGCTCAAGATGAGGGTATATGATAAAGAGGTGGTATTTGATGTTTACAAATCACCCATTGAAAAATCCTAATATAAAGATTTATGCATGATCAATATGATTGAAAGGAATGAGTGTGGGGTGCTTAAGACACCAAAGACCTCTTCCGACTACCTGATTGAGTAACCTAAGATAAAATCACCATTTTCCAACATGATGAAGGTTAAAGAAAAAAGAGATGTTGACCTTGAGAGTGCAAACTCAAGAGGTCAGAAATGAATGAAAAAATGGCTCCTAAAAGAGAATAAAAGGCTAAAGAAATATAGTTGAGTTGAGTAGGGTCTTGTCTTGATACTAAATCAGCTGCTTCTTGGGAGGCAACCCAAGGTAAAGTAGGTATATTTTCTTTTCAGTTTTTTAGCTTTTATTTCACATAGTTTTTGTTTGTGGTTGAGTCACAGGTTAATGGAAAGTCTGAGTACCATAAACTTGAGCTTAAAGCATGGCAAAGACAAAGTGTGGGGTCCCATGAATCTCCTTTATATGTGAAGATGCTACTAGCTAGGCCTAGAGGCCTCAGGGAGTATTTCTATCTTTTTAATTTTAAATTCACTTTGGGGACAGGGTAGATTTTTAAGTGTGGAGTGGGGGGAATTCTCAAATTTTAGCTCAATTTAAAAAAATTTAGGTTAGGAATAATTAAGATATTTGAGTTGGTGCTATTTTTTATTACATGATGCAAGTGGGTTTGTGAATAAAAGCATGTTGATTGAATAAATCGCTATTTTTTGAAACTCTTAGGATCATGTTTGTGACTCTTGTACTTTTTGGCTTAAAGTTGAATTTATGCTATTGTTTGGTTGGGAGTCTATGATAATCCTATTGAGTTGAGCGTGTGCCATGTGCGTGTGTGATTTTTGTATATTCCTTGTTGCATGTGATGTCTAGAACTTGCCCAGTGTGTGTGGGAAGCGAAATAAAGAATGTGGGTTTAAGAGATGATATAGGCATTTCTTTGATAGCCTTGTGTTATATCTTCTATTTATCCTACCCTTTGTGCTTAATCCTAGTTAACCCCCATTGAGCCTTTAGGTTTTTCTTTGGCAACCTTATAAGTAGCCTAATCCTTTCTTGATAGACCATAATTTGATCCAAAAAAACTCCTAAGTGGTTTAATGAAAAATTAATTGAATAAGGAGTTTGAGAAATAAGAAGATAAAGGTGAAATTGATGCCCCAAGGTAATAGTTATTGGTGTATAATTGATGTGTGGTGTATGGTTGTGATATAATTTATGCTAAAAATATTGCCATGGTTGTGAAAAAGAAAAAAATTGATTCTTGTAGTAGTAAACTATGTGTCCACCAAGTGTTTGTGAAAATGCTTAAAGAGATGGGGCAAAAACAAAAGGTATGGGTGAATGACAAAGTGTAATTTGGTTATTGGAGATTTGTTTTAAATGTTTAATGTAGTGTATGAAAGAACTTAGAGAGGTTAGCCACTATTCTCAAATAGTTCCTACCCATCCCTTAGACTACATTACAACCCGAAAAAGTCCTAATAGATCTTATACTTTACATTCTAATATCAGTTGACCACTACACTAAGGGCAAGCCTATAGTTCATTATGTGTAACTTGTGATTTTTTTGTGAGAGTGAGTGTAGCTTGATTTGTATACCCATTGTGATAATTTGCATAATTGTGAGTGATTATGGGTAACTCTCTTGTTGTGAGGGGCACATATTTGATGAATGTGGGTGATTTGTATGATATCCTTGATTAAATGATAAGCATGAGTTTTCCACTTAGGTGAGTCAATTCTTGAGGCTAGGATGTTTTGGAGTAGTGTTCAGGAGCTTTCAATTGTGTATAACATGCTTAGTGTTGCAAACTTTCATTCCGTGTAGTCATTTTAGTGCTAGCTTAAGTGTCTTGAATTTAGTAGAAGTGTTTAGTCTCTTCATCTCATGGTGTTTATAGTTAATATTTTTTCGAGGACAAACAAGGCTTTAAGTGTGGGGTGGTGATGTTGGGTGTATTTATGCATTCTAGCGCTACTATTCTAGCATTTTTAGCCTTGTTTTGAGGATGATTCATGTTCTATATGGGTTGAAAATGATATAAATGAGCATTTATGTGTTCAAGTATGTGTTTACAATGTTTAATGGTGGTTTCACATGAGTTTTGATTCAATTTGAGCATTTTGAGTTCAACCGAGAAAACTAGTGTAACTAGCTTGAGCTAGGTGTTTTCTAGTCTATTGTGTTGGGTTCTAATGTGTTTTAATGATTTACTAATATTTTTATTATGTATTTATATGTAAAACAAACTTAGTTATAATGTTCAAGGGTCAATTGGATCAAGAAAAGAGCCAAAACAATAAGTTTAAGCTCAATGTGAATTTAGCCTATGTGTAGCTCGTGTTTCTACTTCATCGGTGAGGATGTTGTGTTGTTTTGAGCTCTAAATTATTCTGTTTAATGCTATAGGATTCTTTTTGAATGGATTATGATGATATATGAAGGATATAAAAGCATCAAATCTAGTGGAAATAACTCAAAAAGGATCGTAAATGACCACGGAATCACAAGATGCAAGCTGGACGCCAATTTGGACCCCTGGAAAGTATTGAGTGTGTCTGGAGTTTGTGTTTGTCCAATTGGAGAATGCTGCATTCCATTGGATTCATAAGGGTCCCAAAATGGTGAAACACCACATCGCGGAGCCGTGCCAATTCGCAATTGTCCAAAAATAGTGTCTCAATGCGATAACACCGCTTCGCGTTGAGGACCAAATTCGGGAGAAAAGTTCCCAGTGATTCCATTTGACACCATGGTGCGACGTGGAGGCCACCAAAATTGGGATAATTCTTCCAAGAATGACGTGACAACCTAATCCAAGTGGGTTTATAAGTTATATACTATAAATACTACGTCCCAAACACGTTTTTAGGAGTCTTGGAACCCCTAGATCACTTGGAACAACATTGGAAGCTACCGAAACTTCTTTTTAGGTTTTTATTTCTTTAATTTAGCTCTATTTTATGGTTTTAATCATTCATACAATTAATTGGATGATGATTATGGCTATGAGTGGCTAAAAATTCCCTTTTCGGGGTTGAAGCCAAGAACATGAGTACGAATGTTTTGAATTAAGTTTGTTTGATTTGCTTATCATTATTGGTTAGTTGTTTATTCTTTTTTTAACTATTTTAAGGATTTTTGACCCTTAGAATACATCAATTGTCTACCTTTTGATCTCGGTAGAAGGAATGGGGAGATAGAACATGGGAATAAACAAAGTATGATTTGTATTTCTTTATGAAATAAGGAATTCAAATTAGTATCTAGGACAAGGATGTACTTAGATGCCTTACTTGATCCAAACGTTGGATGATATCTTAAAGAACTTTAGTGGATCATTACATTCCCGCTCAATGATGTAGTTGTAAGGTTCAACTTAGGTAAAAGATTAGAGGTTGGGAAACCATAATCATGGAATTAACCCTACGAATCAACAACCAAGATAAGCAAGTTAACGAATAAAGTTCAATGACATAGTACGATTGTTCAAAGTGCTTCAACCCTAGGTTTTCTCCCATTAATTGTTTCAAGACTTTTAATTTACGCAGTGTTACTTTTCTTTAGTTACAACTTTCAAAATGCTCTTCTTGGTTACTCTTGCATCAAATTAATCTTAGAAGTGAAACTAGAATTGAATAGTTGTTAGATCAAGTCTCTGTGGGATCGATACTTGGCTTCTTGAAGGCCATTTTACTACTTGATAAGACCACGCACACTTTCTTGTGCGCTTGGGCGTTGTTAATCACACATACCTTAGATCTTAAATCTTGAAAGGGAAACACAAATCTTTAAGCTTTCTTGAAGGTTCTTGGATTTGGAAACTTGATTTCTTGGTTTTCTTTAAGAGGAGGTAACTGAATTTGATGAACTTGGGGGGTGATTAGGGTTTCTTTGAGAGGAGAACTGGGAAAATGATCATATAATGCCCTAACCGATGTTTTAATTCGTGTTTTTACGAATTAGATTGAGGGAAAAGATAAAATTGCCCCTCAGACATTTAAATTCCCAACTGGAATGCGGATTAAAGGCTCACCGCGATGCCGTGAAGGTTCCATCACTATAACCACCATGACGCGCCACTATCACAGTGAGCTGCTAGAATCAAAATCCAAACACGACCCAATCCTCATCAAAAAAATCTTAAACCTCCTCGAGAAATGCTCCCTACACCCCTGAACTTGAATTAACTCAAAAACCTACATCTCGGGGTCGGAAAGACCAATTTAAAAATCTCCGAAATTAGGAGGTCAAAAATAGGACTAAGTCCCCAACACTTCATGAAATTTTTAGGTTTTAAGCTTCTTATGCATGAAACTAGGAGCTGAACTGAGCTAAGAATAATACGGGGTATTACATTAGAATTTCAAATTGATAGGCAAAAAATATTACAAAAATTGCCAGAATTTTTAAAAAAAATTTGGTGATTCAGAATCATCTGAATTTGAGCCAAAGTCTTAACAAATCATCAAGACTCGTGAAAAAAATTCTTATGGATCACCGAAATGTATATTGACCCTTAAATTTTGACAAATCATCGAAATTTGACCAAAAACATGACGGATTACCATAATTTATTGTGAAAAGATTTCATCAACACACTTTTGCTTCACTTTGGTTGATCAATTTCATATTTAATTTACAACCTTCTAATAGAGAAGTTAAAGAAGAAGAAGAAGAAGAAGGAGGAGGAGGAGAGGGAAGAGGAGGAGGAGGAGGAGGAAGAAAAAGAAGAAAGGGAAAAAAAGATGGGGAGGATGAAAAAAAGAAGGAAAAGAAAGAGAAAGAGAAGGAAAAAGGACAGAAAAAGTTTAACAAAGAGGAGAAAAAGAAGAGGGGGAGGAGAAAAAGAGAAAGAGAATGAAAAGGCGAAGAATATGAAGAAGAAGAAGAAAGAAAAGAAGAAGTGGAAGTAGAAGGAGGAGAAGTAAGAGAACAAGAAGTAAAAATAGAAGGAAGAGAAGAAGAGTGTGGAAGTACAAGAAGGTGCACGGGGAGAGGAGGGCATGAATACTAACTTTTTTTTATATTTTAGATGAGTGATATTGAATAGAAGTTGACTATTGATTAGAGAAGTAACGAGCACTTAGAATTGCATAAATTAAATTGTTGAACGGTAAAATGACACATGATATTGTTATACTGGTTGAGATCTAATGTAGATCTTATTTTATTCCCCATGAGTTGTACGAGTGTTTTATGTAATCATTTGTTAGTTGTATTTTATAGTTGTGAGGAAGTGTAACTCCCTATGTCCACACTCAATCTGTCTTGTAGAATTTGATACCATGTCACACCAACAATATCTTTCTCTTTTATTTTTTGAGTACGTAATTAATCAACAGGATTATAATGCCTGTCAAAATATTAGAGGAAGTTGGGGCGATCTAAATTTAAAAATCTTACACATTCAAGGTCATTGTCAAAGGTTCACTGTAAATTCAGTGAGTTACTTATAACTTGTGGATCGTGCTATGAAATGTTAAGAAAATAGAATGAATATACCAAACGGCTCACACAATGGAAAAAATTAGACAAAGGTTGATCCAAAGGAGCACCCATTTTCTATATTAGAGTGGTGTTTCGTGATGGATGGTTAAGGTACTTTTGTTGTCATAGTGCGATGGATGATATGTGTAAAAACGAGGAGATGATATTTTGATCTGTTGTATATTCTTAAGTACATCTATGTATATTTCCACTATGTAGTTATGTATATTCATGTATATTATACATATCTAGATATATCCATGAACAATTGTGCTTAATATATACTTATATCACGATATACATATATGATATACGTTGTTGCGGTAATATTTTTCAGATTAATTTCAGTTATGAATTTTGAATTCAAATAATCTCGATTATTCCTTAAAATTTTGTAGGAGGATTGACTCTGAAACAAACCCTACAATCCAACTAAGAGTCATTTGATACTCTAGACGAATATATGATGTAAAACAAGAATTGATAAATCTAGTTATATGCTAGAAAATGATCCGGTACACTGATTGAGTCATCGATATAATGTTTGAGAGCAAATTCTCTATGTTATCAATATGATGCTTGAGAGCACATTTTTTAAGCATCGATACAAACTGCATTTTTCATAGGTGAAAGTTCGTGGAAGTAAGCTTCAATAGTATCTCATGTAAGATATTTGGCATAGACAAACATAGTGATGGTGGTGATGTGCTTGAAGCAAGAAGCTCAGCACCAACAGTGAATGGAAGGCTGTAGTTCTATCACCACTTCTTACTTTATGCAGGCGGAAGATGGGCACGGTTGGCATCAACAATATAATTTTGACTTTAATATAATGTAAAGGTTATGAAATATTAATTCTCATTATGTATATTACAATATTTATACACAGGTTATATGTAGTACTAATAAACCTTATCGTACTAGGAATTCAAAATAAGAATTATAGACCGTATCCAAGAATATAAAAAATATATATATATATGTATATTCCTAAAATATATTTTTCATTACAGATAAATTGTTGAATCAAATTTCTGATCTGACGTAACAATGCATAAGTTACCATTTCATTATAAGGAAAAGTCATCGTTTCTACCTTAAACTATACACGAAAAGTCTAGTACACTTAAACTATCATAGTGACCTATTACACACTTATACTATATAAAAGTGAAACTATTACCTCCCCGCGACATCCAGTCCAAGGTGTGTTTCTTACACTCAATATAGGCACGTCCAACCTTTTAAAACTCAAAAATAAACGTTTAAAAACATTAAAAAATATTAAATTATAATGCCCAACAATTATATTCAACAATATCCTCCATTTCAACCAATTTGGGGCTCCAAACTAAAGAACCCTAATCCCCAAATTTGTCATCCAAAATCAAAATTCAAGATTATTTGTTTGAAGAATTGATAACTAAATCTTTTTGATCGTTCGATTTCTTGCCATATGGAGTTGAGAGAGCCTGTCTCTCTCGAGAGAGGAGAGAGACAGTTGATTTAGATTGAAGCAGGTGTGGGTTGATTCGTATTTTTTAAAAGATTAGAAAGTTTTGAAAATATTAATCAAGTCCACAATTATCTTAATCAAGTTTCTTAATAATGTTTGACCCTTTAAGTTGGTCAATGTCACCAATCCTTCATTAAAGACTTAAAAGACACCTTTTGTTCAATTTTCTCTAGTTACTGTATGTAATATCTATAAATTAAATGTTCATCATTTTACATATAAATTTCCACGATAAGTTATATTATTATTAGTTTAATATGAATTACACACAACAAGATCTTAATAAAAAAAAATATTATTTAGTGAATGAGATATATTAATAAAGTGATTTGAACATGATTTGTTAAATTAAACGACACTTAGCAGACTTTACACCTTTTTCATACACTAAAATTCATTAATAAGTATATATTATTTTTATATAGTATTTTACATATTAGTATCATACATTAACATGTCAATTTCATACATTACACCTTTTTCACACACCAAAACTATTTTATGATTTTAAAATAAAAAGTTTGTTCATCCATATCAAACAAAAATTATATATTGTATTTCATCTACCTCCGTGAATCAAAATGAATAAATCTATATGTTAATAAAAATAATTCGACAATTAAAAGAAAATACATTGAATATTATTGGATTTTACTCAAAGTTTAATTTTTATTTGTGGCCAAAGATTAAAAAAATAGACAATCGATGAAGAAGAAGAGGGGGAGGAGGAAGAAAAAGAAGAAAGAACACCTGTGTTGGTCGATATTTAAGAAGATTAAACAATTGATGTTTGATAATGAGTAATTGAAAAAGAAAGTCGTATAGGTGTTACTGAAGTAGTAAAACCGCTTTAGAGAGAAGAGGGATTATTGATATCCTGATAATAATTGTCATCCCTTTTTATGGGTATGAAATATTTTTTTCATATATTAAAATTGAATTTTCCTCTTTATAATAGTTAAAAAACATTTTTTTCTTTTTTAAACCCCTTTTTGTTATAACTTGCAAAGTTAAAAATATTGTTATAAGTTACAATTTTCAATCTAAGGAATGCTACTTGATATTTTTGGCCCATTAAGACCTAGGCTTTCCTTGAAAGTTCTAGGATAATCTCATTTAGCTGTCTTTTAAGATTAGAAAATTGGCAAACATGAAAATGATATTTGTAATTCTAACTCAAAAGTGAAATTACTCGAGTATATAATGAGATTTCAAAAATCGGCATGCATCTTGGTCTACACAGTGTTGTTACATGATAATTTTTGTTAGGGTTATTCAATGATATGGTCAATCAGTTATTTTTATAATATTTTATTAATCTTTTAATTACGTTATTGTGCATGATTTGATTTAGACCTTTTAAAATTGTTCCAATCATCTTATTCTTTGAATGAAGATATGGCTCAGTAAATTTTTATATTTTTCTCAAACATTATCATAGAGTTGTTTTATTATTTATATGAATATGTTGTACATAATCATCTTGTGAAGCTTTGCTTCTTGGAAAAGGTAGATGCAAATGACTCTACTTAGGAGTGTGGTATACCAAGATTATTTTCTATATCCAGAAAAGGATTGTCTTCCGCGTTCACCATTCTTCATATAGGACAAGTAGATCGCTGTACAGAAAGGAAGGGAAACAACTACCTTTCCCATTAATTAAAACATTATCTGGTTTGCTCAGATCTTTTTCAGCAAGAAGGGTGCTTCTCAAAGACTAGATCCAACAACATCCAAAGGTATGCATTACACACTAAACTACACAATTTTAATTTTAAACCATAAACTTGTCGTATCATCGCGTAGAGACTAATCATGTGATTTTTGGTGTACCAATTATCAATCATAATAGTAATATGACCATCTGAAAATTTAAAAGGGATTGAAATCTCATCCCTGTTTTTAATTTTAATTCCTCCAAAACCACCCAATGCCCTCTAAAAATTGAGTGAAGGGAAATAAAAGAGACTTTCAATTTGGTCCTTGACCAGAAATGACTAAGTCCAGTTCCACTTTGGAGGCGCGAGTTAAATGTTGACATCAATAGATTCTACTGAATTAATTCCTACAGAAGAGAATAGTACCTTATTTTACATAGATGAAATCACCTCCAAAAGACATTAAGTCATCGATAAAGTTTTTCACATGCGACATGTTTTTTTCCTAAATGATGACTTCTTTTCTTGTGGCCTTTCTTTCTCATGAAAATATGCCGACTTATAGCCCTCAAAGGAGGAGGGTATAGGGAGAAACATTATATGTGAACCAAAAAGGTTACATCATCAAATCAATACACATGAAATTCTGGAACCAAACAGTCCTAATCCAATACCTCGGCTGCAGATTTTGGCTTTGTCATATTGCTCGATTTGTTGATTGTTTTTCTAGGTGCAGAAGAAGATGCCAACCACCTTTTATCTTCCCATATGGATATGATATTTTTATATTACAAAAAAGGTACACATATATACATTATCATCTTGGTAGGGTGAATGACTATAATTCTTGCTATAAATTCTTTTCACATGAAGCAGACATATTGAAACCATTATTTCTATAATATTATAATTATAAAATAAAAATAAAAAGAAATTATAAAGGATAAATGGATGATGAATGTGTGTATGTATACATACTGCGAAACTTCCAATTTAAGGCTCAGATATTATAAGCAGGGCGAAAAGAAACAACACATCCCCCATGGTTGTAGACCATACTGGTTGCTAAGTTCAGCTCACCTGAGTGTAATCCTCACGAATCATGACTAATATCAACCACTAAGTTCAATTACATGATTTTTTTCTATTGAGAGTTGTGGTCTTCTTCAAAGCCCCGTCAAAGATTTCAATTAAAGAATATAAGCAAAGGCTCAAGCATTGAAAAACAATCTCTGGTACAATAGAATAGACCCATGTGGTCAGGCTCTTTCCAAAACCTGTGCATAGCAGGAGCTTTATTGTAGCAGGCATCCCTTAAGCAAACTAAAGTATTGCATTCAAAGTTCAACTCTCCTTATTTTGTGGTAGAGATTTTCTAGTTACTTTTAAAGAGCCAGTCTCTTTCACCCTTGATATTAAATGATGCGATTAGAGGGTCAAGTTGTTAGAAGAAAAAGGTAAGCGTCATTACAAAATAAGAGAAGACCATAAGAGAAAATGTGTTCTAATATCTATACCAAGAGTAATACCCCCACCAGATGAAATCTAAACTCCCAATAAATATTTTTTCATCACCAAAAAAAAAACAATTTAGTGAGTGTTACTCTATTTTCTATTCAAAATATTTTCTCTATAACACATCTTTGACAAATCTAAGTAAAAGAATATTTATGTTGAGTCACAATTTGCACTGTGCAACAAGAAAATTATTTCAATAGACGCAAGGAAACTTCAGTATGTACACGTTGTTGTTTAACATGAAACAACTTGCTTGTGTGTCGAAGAAAAAGAACCAAAAATCTAGATATAGAGAGGAGACGACACTCACCATTTGCTTCTCACTCTTATTTTCAATTAGCGAAACTAATAGACACATACCTGCAGTTTCAATACCGTAAAATAATTCAACATCCTGAATTTTGCACTGCATGCAAAAAAGAAATCTAAAAATTTAGTCACTACAATGAGGTCGGAAAAAAATCCCAATAACGGCTGATGAATATTTGTTGACTAAAGATGTAAGAAATTTATCTTCATAAACTACAAGCAACTAATTTGATATTTCCGATGCTTAAACAACGCTAAAAGCTCTCGAAATCCTCCTCACTTCACGAGCATATGCCCCAGTCTCAATTAATGATGCTATCTCCTTCAAATTTGAATAAACAATAATCACCCAAAATACCCCCAAAAAAACAACGTTTTTTCCTCTTACTTTATAGAATTAAACTCAAAACTTTTAAATTGAACCCAATCCAAAAAAAAAAAACTACCTCAGTGTTGTTGTCTGATGGATTACTGTTGCACTAATCTTTCTGATGTAAAGAAAATTTCAAATTACAATACAGACGGACAAAGAGAAAGGAATGAATGAATTGTAATCTAAAAAGAAGCAAAAGAGATACGTGGCTATGTAGGTGCACGTTGAAAGACACGTTGCAACAGAAATTTTATCAAAAGAAAAAAATACCCTTAGCTATACAACTTTTGACGTGTAAGGTACCATGTCGAAACCAACGCTTATATGATATATTAATATATAAAATTCTCACGATCACAAAGGACTGATATGGTTCTAAATTGCTCATGTCACTAAGAAATTAATAAGGAATTGGCCATACTTTGTATATGGTTTACAATATCAATTACTAAAAAAATAACATGAGAAATTATTTTATAGGGAGCGGAATGTTGGCTAGTTAAGAATTTTCACATTCGAAAGTTGAAGGTGGTTAAAATGAGGATGTTGTGATAGATGTGTAGACTTACCAAGAGGGACGGGGTTAGAAATGAGATTATCCAGGAGAAGGTGGGAGTGGCTTCAGTGGAGGACAAGATGCGGGAAGTGAGATTGTGATGGTTTGAACATGTGATGAGGAGGGCAACAGATGCTCCAATATCGAGGTGTGAGAGGGCGACTATGGATGATTTTAGGCGGGGTAGAGGTTGACCGAAGAAATATGGAGGGAGGTGATTAGGAATGACATAGAGCAGTTACAACTTACAAAGGACATGACCCTTAATAGGAAGGTGTGGAGGACGTGGATTAAAGTAGAGGGTTAGTAGGTAGGAGTATGGCCGAAATTGTAAGAAAGAGTGCTTTGTTTTTATCTGCGCATGTTGTTTCATGTAGTCTTTTGTTTGTGGTGTTTTGGTGATGTCTATGATTTTGAATAGCTTACTTATAGTATTATCTTATGGGTGTCTTATTTTTTAATTATGTAACGATATGATATCTTTTTTTGTTGTTTGCTTTTATTTTTTATTTTTATACTGCTATCTATCTTGATCTGGGGGTCTATAAGAAACAACCTTTCTAATTCAAACTGAGATAGTGGTATGGACTGCGTACATTTTACCCTCCTCAGACCCCACTTTACGAAAATACACGAATATATTATTGTTGTGACTGTTGTTGGTATTTTACAAAATGTGGAAAATACATAACTTAGGCCATTAGATTCAACTTAAATCTTACAAATTTTGAACATTTTACAGTCATAAATTCTTTAACAATTTACAAAAGTGTTTGTGTCGTTATATTAGTAGTACTATTATCAAAGAAGGTTACACTTGAGGTCCAATGATAGGTTTAGATATTTCGTAGTGGTTTCTATCGCAATTGTATTGAATATAAATTTATTCCGTAGAATTCGATATTTTCTCAAGGTGATTCATAAATTATAAGAATCAATCCTAATTCTCGATAGAGTTATAAACATTAGTACTATAGAACTGTGAAGAAGCACGTTAACACTTCGTGAATATATTTGCTTCTTCACCTATTTCAGTGGGTTCAACCATGATTTTACTATATCACATCTAATTAATTATTATAAGTTATTTACATATCAAATGATTAATCATATTTAATAAAAAAAAGTAAATAGACATTTATAACATGTTTGCTTCATTTGTTCAACCGTGATTTTACTATATCACTCCGAATTAATTATTATAAGTCATCTACGTATTAGAAAATTAATCATATTTAATAAAAAAGGGTAAAATAGGCGTAAAATAATAAATTAACTCTTAATGTTTTAAATTAGTTTGACGTTTTATAAAAGATTCACTTAAAGTTTTTTCACAAGTAATTTTTTTATAGTAATTTTGCTATATCACTTCTAATTAGTTATTATAAGTCATTTAAGACATCTTTGTTTTGCTGCTTCAATTGGATTTTACTATATCACCACTAATTAATTATTATGCCTATCTAAGTATCGTGTCACTTAAATTGGAATAGAAGAAAAAGTATTATAAATCACAATAATTAAAAATTTAAATTATTTAAAAAAAATAATTGACTATCAATGCGATAAAATTTTGAACACGAAGAATAATATATATTATTTGAAAATTACATTAAAAATATTATGAATTATAATAATTAATAACTTAAAATATTTTAAAAAAAATAATGTGTAATATATTTTAAAAAATAGGTCAAAAAAAAAATACTATGAATCACAATAATTAACAACTTTAAAAATTTTAAATATATAAAATATTTTTTTGACTCTCGAAATTATGCTAGTGTCACTTTAATTGGAATGGGCAAAAAAGTAATATAAATCACAATAATTAAAAACGAAATTATTTTAAAAATATAATTGACTATCAATATCACAAAAGCTTGGACAAGGAGAGTAATATCTATTAATTTAATATCACATTAAATGAATTATAAATTACAATAGTTAACAATTTAAAATATCTAAAAAAAATCTGTAATATATATCAAAAAAATACGTTAAAAATGCTACAAATCATAATAATTAACAACTTAAAAAATTTAAAAGATATAAAATATTTCGCTAACTCTCGAAATTCTACCAGTGCCACTTAAATTAGAATGAAAAAAAAAAATTATAAATCACAATAAATTAAAACTTAAATTATTTTAAAAATATAATTGACTATCAACGTCATAAGAATTTGGACAAAGAGAGTAACATATATTATTTAAAAATTACATAAAAAATATTAAAAATTATAGTAGTTAACAACTTAAAATATGTAAAAATATATTAAAAATATAATTAATTATCTAAATTTTATTTGTGTCACATAAATTGAGACAATAAGATAACATATATTAAGTATGTTCTAGCACGGATCCTCAATATCTTGTATACATTAAAATCTGCAATCTTTTATTTGAAAAATCCAACAATAGATTCGGTCAATTTGATAGATTTTGAGAATTATTTAAACACCCCTCATGTTTATCATCATTTCATCCCCTTATTAAAGTTGGAAAGACTTTACAAATGGTCCAAGTCAGGCAAGTGGTTATTGTTGGCATTCCGTGTCACTCTTGGACAACGCTAACAAGACCCATAGAATCTTAAGGGTTCGTTTGATTGGATACAAATTTATCATGGGATAACTAAAATCAAAATTAGTTATTTTAAGGATAGCTATTTCACCATTTGTATTGGAATAACTTATTTCATTACTAAGGTATAAATAATGAGATAAATAATTTCGAAACTAATTAATACCTCCAATCAAACGTAGGATAAAATAATCCTGCATTTAATCTCGAAATTACTATCTCGCACCAAATGACACCTAAGGGTGAATTTTTTTAAATATATTTATATGAGGTGTTCCTTCTATTAAGAAAGTTATATATGAGACTCCGTTCAACCTCATTTTTTTATTTTTTTTGTGTTCCATTCGATACTTAGTATCCGTATTTGAGTCTGACTAATCCGGATTTGCACTGCTTAGGGCACCATTCAGAAGGGGGGGAGCGCTCCCTAGCAAGAATTTTTTTATACCCAGAGCTCGAACTCGAAACCTTTGGTTAAGAGAGGAGCAGCCCCATTCATTGCACCACATCCTTTGGTGGTGTTCAACCACATTCTTATTCTCAATCGACAATTGGCTGCCCAGATTTAAGAACACAAATACTAGCTTATATTTCAAAAAAAAAAATGGATATGGAATTAACTAATTAGGATTTTTGAGCTCATTTTTCTCCGGTAGTAGGTACTTTGAATTAAAAGAGACAAACAATTTTCTCAATTAAGTGAGGATCCTTCATGTTTTAAAAATTCGATAAAAGGGACAAAAATAATTTCAGTTTTTTTAAAAATATTTTCGCTCCAACAACTAAAGAGGTTGTCTCAACAACTATAGAAGTTGTTTCAACAACTATCAAAGTTATTCGACAACTTTGTTAAGTTATCCAACAACTGTGCAAAGTTGTTGGACAACTTTAATAGTTGTTGAGACAACTAATACGGTTATCGAACAATTGTATTTGTTGTTTAAGCGACTTTATTTCTTTTAACTTAATAATATTGTGGGACCAACTTGTTCCTTTTTTTAGTTATAGACTTGAGAGGGTCTTTGAGCTTATTTTTTGTAAGTATGAGTTCAATTCCCCACCTTATAATTTTCTTTCTGATTTCCCTTTCCCACCTCCATTTTTTAAACTAACCAATTTTTTATTTCAGAATAATGTTTGATTATATATTGAGTTGATTTTGTGAAAAAAATTTGAAGATGAAACTGATCGAAACTAGTTTCCGATATAACTCATGGCAGCTCAACAATACTTAGGCCTCATTTGACCATGAAAATTATTTTTTTTTTATTTAAAGTTGAAGTTGGAGTTATATTTTACCATGAATATAAATTAAAATTCTTTTTGATATTTTGTGAGAGAAGTATGAGTGAAAAAGGTGAAAACAAGTAAAATTTATTTTCATATTTTGAAATATAATTTTCAAATTGTATTTGAAATTTTCATGATCAAACACATCTTATTTTTACTTTTTTTTATTAAAGTAAAATAATTTTTTTTTAAAATATAAATATTTTCATGATCAAACAACTACATATTTTATGAATGTGGTAAAGTTGAATTAGTTTTGTGCACCTATGCTACTCCTTTTGGCCGGACTTTATGTGATGCACTTCTTCTTTTTCCCTTTTTAAAATTTGTGAGAAAGAATTGTACTTTTTATATTTAAAAAGAATTAACTTTAGATTTGTATTTTACCCTTTATTAGCGTCGTTATTTTATATTCACACAAGTACTTATAGCTTATTTTAGATATAGTACTTCCTACATTTTATTTTTACTTGATCTGTATATCAAAAATATAAGTTTATTTTAATTGTCTATTTTATTAAATTACGAGAGTTCTATTATTTTTTCTCATATTATCCTTGATATTAAATAACTACATAAAGTTGTAGTCGTCAAATTTAGCTAGCATTTGGCTATAGATTCTAAAATATTTTTGACAAATTATTTTTGGGTAAAGTTTTACCATATGTTTGACCATAGTTTTTGAAAAAAATATATGACTTTTTTAAGAAATATGATTTATACTCACAAGTTCTAAAAATTATTAAAAATATTCATAATTTTGTATAATTATTTTATATGAACATGCTCCGTGATAAAAATTAAAATCATAAATTATAAGCTCTGTTTATAAATAATTTTGCACATCAGTGTACGAGCTATCAAAGTTTTCTCAACTCTAAAGGAGAATCCAATTTTTATATGTACATTACTTCTAACAAGTGCTATGCAATAATATTATTAAATACTCGAGTCAAATAACAAAGTTTATTAGCGAGATTGGTTGACAAATATATGTTAGTTTAAACTAATAAATGGTGGAATATTTTTATAAAAGATAAAAGTTTGGGGTAAAGCTTATTTAAAAAAAAATCCAAATAATAGAATTTGGGTAAAATAGGTTGATGGACTCTTATACTATGACCGTTTTTAATGTGAATACTTCTAATTACATGTCTGTCATCTGAACCCTTGAACCCATTAAAAAACACATTTTAAACTCCTCTGACGGTGTGCGTAACACAACCGCCCCACGTCAGCTTCCACGTCATTTTTTAGTATTACTTTAAATTTCATGCCCCACATCAGCTCCACGTTTGCTCAATAAATTTTTTTATAAATTGTAAAAAAAATAAAAAAATTATGTTTTTATTTTTGCTCACAAATTAAACATCAAATTCATTCCAAATAAATAAAAATTTTCTCCAACTAATTTAAATTTTTAACTATAAATTCATATATACTAATATAATGAATTTTCGATTTTAAATTTGAATATCTTTAACAAATTCACAAAAACTTTAAGTTTTTTCAAGCTTATTCATAAAATTCACTAATTTTTCATTATCCACTATCACTAACTTTCAATTCAATTCAAATTTAACTTTTAATCCAAAATATATGAAAAAATTTCAAATTTAAATTTTAATCCAAAAAAAAAAATAAGAAAAGATTTGAATTGAGAGAAAAAAAATTAAAAATAAAATAAAAAGTGAATTGAAAGTTTTTTTTTGTGTGTGTGGAGGGGGGAAGGAGGGTTGGTGCTGAGGAATGGGGGTGAGAGTTGGCTGATGTGAAGGAAGGGGGTTGAGGAGGGCTGGTGCGTTGGGGGTGGGGGTGGCTGGACGGGGCTAGGGGTAGGGTGGGGGTGCTGGACGGGGCTGGGGTGGGTTCTGGATGCGGGGGAGGGGGTGCTGGGGTGGGGTGAAGTTATTGGACGGGGTTGTGGTGGAGGGGTTGCTGGACGGGGGTGAGGGGTGGGGTGGGGTGGGATGCTGGATACGGGGGAAGGGGTGGGGTGGGATGCTGGATACGGGGGAAGGGGTGCTGGGGGTGGGGGGGATGCTAGATATGTAGGAAGGGGTGCTGGGGGTAGGGGTTCTGGATGGAGGAGGTGGGGTGGGGGGTGAGAGGTGGGATGGGGGTTACTGGACGAGGGAGGGGGGATTTTTTTAATTTTTTTAAAAAATTATTATTTTTTAATTTTTAATAATATTTTTAATTTAAAAAAGATGGAGGAGAAAAGAGGCCTTTTTATTTTTTTAATTTTAATATTATTTTAATATAAATATATTGCTTTTACTCACTCATACATGCGTGTAGTCACGCGACATGTCCTAGTCAGCAATTTTAATGCCACATAGATCCGATCAACGGTCAAAGGGCTTAATTTTATTGAGTTGAGGGGTTCAGATGACAAACATGTAAGTAGGAGTATCCACATTATAAAATGACCATAGTACAAGGGTCCATGGAGCTATTTTGCCTAAAATTTGACCCAAAAACTAGTTCTTTTTAGTTTTTGCAAATTTAGATTATTTGCCAAATATATTTTCCAATAACAACAACAACATATTCAGTAAAATCTCACAAGTGATGGATAGAGAGGATGTTGGAGCATTCCCAGGTGTGTCGCGATATTGGATTTTATCGGCGATTTAGGGTAGAGGAGGTCAGTAAGGCTATTCGCAAGATACGAAGGGGCAAGGCGACAGGGCCCGACGAGATTTCGATGGATTTTTGGAAGTTCTCTGGCGGATCAGGGTTGAGGTGGCTGACCAACATGTTTAACAATATTTTCAAGTCAGCAAAGATGTTCGAGACGTGGAGATGGAGCACGATGATTCCTCTATATAAGAACAAGGGTGACATTCAGAGTTGCAACAACTACCGGGGTATTAAGTTGTTAAGTCACACGATGAAGATTTGGGACAGGGTGGTGGAGCAGAGGTTGAGGAAGATTGTGTCGATTTTGGAGAATCAATTTGGTTTTATGCCTAGTCGCTCCACGACTGAGACAATTCACCTTGTGTGGAGACTGGAATGGAAGTATAGAGAGAGGAAGAGGGATCTTCACATGGTGTTTATAGACTTGGAAAAGACGTATAACAAGGTCCCTAGAGAGGCTCTTTAGAGATGCCTGGAGCCGAGGGGGTTTCGGTGGCGTACATCAAAGCGATTAAGGACAAGTATGAGGGGGCAAAGACTTGGGTAAGGACAGTGGGAGGAGATTCTGAGCATTTTCCAGTCTTGACAGGGTTGCACCAGGGATCAACTCTTAGTCCATTTTTATTCTCTTTGGTGATGGTTGTGCTGACGCAGAATATACAAGGCGAGGTGCCTTGGTGTATACTTTTTACGGATGATATAGTTTTGATTGATGAATCGCGACAAGGGGTTAATGATAAGCTGGAGATTTAGAGAGAAACCTTGGAGTCTAAAGGTTTCTGGTTGAGTAGGACCAAGACAGAGTACTTGGAGTGCAAGTTTAATGATTCGAGACATGAGGAGGAGGTGGTAGTAAAGTTGGATTCTCAGGCGGTTTGCAAGAGGGATAGTTTTAAGTATCTCGGATCTACGATTCAGGAGAATGGAGAGATAGATGAGGATGTCTCTCAACGTATTGGGGCAGGTTGGATGAAATGGAGGCTCGCTTCGAGAATTTTATGCGATAAGAAGGTGCCCCTCAAGATTAAAGACAAATTCTATAGAGTTGCAGTCCAGCCTGCTATGTTGTACAGAGCAGAGTGTTGGCTGGTTAAGAATTCTCATATTCAAAAGTTGAAGGTGGCGGAAATGAGAATGTTGCGTTGGATATGTGGATTCACAAAGGCGGGCAAGGTTGGGGATGAAATTATTCGGGATAAAGTGAGAGTAGTTTCAATGGAGGATAAAATGCGGAAGTGAGGTTGAGATGGTTTGGTCATGTGATGAGGAGGGGCACGAATGCCCCAGTTTGTAGGTGTGAGAGGCTGGCCTTGGAAGGTTTCAAGCGGGGTAGGGGTAGACCGAAGAAATACTGGAGAGAAGTGATTAGACGTGACATGGAGCAGTTACAGCTGATTGTGGACATGACCCTGGATAGAAAGATATGGAGGGAAAACATTAGGATAGAGGGCTAAGGGTGTGGTTGAGTTGTAGTCAGTAGGTAGGGGAATTGTGGTGTCCTTTGTTTGGCAATGTACTTTTTTATGGATGTCATATTTATGTTATTTTATCATGTTCTACGCTTTTGATATATTTGTTATCTTGAGTTGGGGGTCTATCGGAAACAGCCTCTCTACCTCGTTAGAGGTAGTGGTATGGACTGCGTACACTTTACCCTCCCCAGACCCCACTATGTGGGAATATACTGGGTTTGTTGTTGTTGTTGTTGTTAATGATGATGGATAGAGAAGATAACGTGTACAAAGACTTTACACTACCTCGGGGAGGTAGCGAAAGTGTTTTCAAAAGAACCTCGACTCAAGTGTAGCAAATTCAGGTATAAGAAAAGGACCACATTGAACATAATATGGTAACACGAAATCTACCATTAAAACAATAATCAACCACAAAAATATTTATCAAATAATGATAAATAATATAGCCAAACACTTTTTTGTCAAATCCCCCCACCCCCACCTCACCCCCAGATATCTATGGAGCAACAGGTCCTTAGAGTTTAAAGCATTATTAATAATAAGGTTATTTTAATATTAAAATATATCTCTAATTATATTTTTTTGAAAGAACATATCATAGACATAAGTCAAGTATATGAAACTGAGGGAATACTTTTCAAATTTCATGTTTTCACATTAAATAAAATGATGGATGGGGATAACAATTGCATTATGTCTCGTGAGGATAAGATTTCAGTGAATCTAGCAAGAAAGAAATTGAAAAAATTGATGCGAAACTCATTGGATCTAGCAAAGTACTATTCTCTTTTTCTCAATCTCATTATTGATGTTGTAATCGTAGCATTCTAATGTGTGGTGCACATAGTAATTTCTATGATATTTTGGTTTGTGGAGAGATAGAAAAAGCCAAAATTCATTTCCTTATGGTACATAAAGTAGAAAAGATTTGCAAGTGCCACTATGCTAGCGACAAGACACTAATTGCAAGAGACAGAAACAAAATATAAATTTACGGGTTAGGATCATGATTTGTTTTTCTTTTTGTATTTAGAATAAATTATTTGCATATATTAAATAATTTCTCTTACTATAAATACTAAATTTGAATCAAAGTTTCTGAATTTTGTCAAACTCGTGATTAACATTATGCTTCTGTCACCATGTCTCTTTCAGAAGGACTTTGTAATAAAGTTTCTAGGAAGGGAAGTTTCACTTAAAAAATCTCACTAGGGCCAGGAATTTTTTAATTTAGGAATATTCGAACAAGGTGGTCCTGCTATATTGGAGAAATTCAAATCAATTCATATGCTCATCTTCACTTCAATCAACATTAATTGTCAATTTAAGAAACATTCACTTTACACTTGTATTATTTTTATTTGATTACAATCTTGTGGATAATATATTTCATGAAAAGTAGAAGAAATTATTTAATGAATATAGACCCCTATTTGAACGTCAAAGAGTTTCATTCCTAGGATAGAATATAGACACATTTCAGAGAAATTGCCTCCAAGTGGCCAAGTTTACAATTTACAACTAATATTTAGGAGGGGAATTAGATTTTTTTATTTTATGAACTCAATCTCAAAGACTAGTATTGAATCAATTACATTCGTAAAGCTATGCAATCATACCTATTATTTATGCAATTTTCGTGAAATTTTACTCATAAAAATTATAATCTTTAAAAAATACTTACTTTAATTGAATATAGATGTTATCTTTGAACTACAATTGTTCCTGCTAATATTAGGTTATATTTGGAGATTGATTTAAATTTGTCTTACAATTTTCCTGCTAATATTAGGTTATATTTGGAGATTGATTTAAGTTTATCTTACAATTTACTATTTTTGATAGTTTAAATGAGTCCACCACAATAATAAGGATTTGATTCAATGGCTGGTCCTTGTAAAAATATAATTGACTATCAGTATCACAAAATCTTGGACAACGAGAATAATATATATTAATTTAATATTAAATTAAAAGTATTATAAATTACAATATTTAACAATTTGAAATATCTACTAAACAATAATCTGTAATATATATCAAAAAAATACGTAAAAAATTCTACAAATCATAATAATTAACAACTTTAAAAATTTAAAAGATATAAAATATTTCGTTGACTCTCAAAATTCTATCAGTGTCACTTAAATTAGAATGAAAAAAAATTATAAATCACAATAAATTAAAACTTAAATTATTTTAAAAATATAATTGACTATCAATATCATAAAAATTTGGACAAAGAGAATAACATATATTATTTAAAAA
The DNA here is from genome assembly GCA_030864215.1 of Capsicum pubescens. Taxonomy (NCBI): domain Eukaryota; kingdom Viridiplantae; phylum Streptophyta; class Magnoliopsida; order Solanales; family Solanaceae; genus Capsicum; species Capsicum pubescens. Next base: position 245,352,622 of record CM061544.1, on the reverse strand, counting down.
TTACATAAAAAATATTAAAAATTATAGTAGTTAACAACTTAAAATATCTAAAAATATATTAAAAATATGACTAATTATCTAAATTTTATTTGTGTCATATAAATTGAGACAATAGGATAAAATATATTGAGTTTGTTCTAGCACGAATCCTCGATATCTTGTATACATTAAAATCTGCAATCTTTTATTTGAAAAATCCAACAATCGATTCCGTCATGACAAGCATTGCTTTATCTTTGTTATGATTTATTTCTTAATGGATGCACACATTAGGCACTCGCAAGATATCATCAACCTGCCAAATAAATTCTATCTAACTTAGGAGAACTCCCTTGGTTCATTAATACAAGGCGGGGGAAATCGACTCCCTTTAAAAAAAATCAAAAAACAAAAGAGCCAAAATAAAAGAGAAAAATAGGTGTAATCCTAATGGGGGACCCTGGGTTATTGATTTGCAGATCCCCATAAGATGTGCAGGCAGGCTTTGGTTTCCTTGTGCTGTATATTTTCAAATAGTAGTAATAATTTCTCCATTGGTGGGCTGATATGCTATTGCATTGTCATTTGTGTGTGGTATTTGTTACTCTCTCCGTTTCGGAACAAGTGAATTATTGGGATATATATTGGTATTTTAAAATAAGTAAATTGTTAATTTTTTTTCCAAATTTGTCCTTATAATTTGACAATCAATTAACTTTTGAAAAAATATTAGAAGGTCAACTTTTACTTTTTTGCGGGTAAAAATAAAAAGTGTTAAATTTATGTTTTTAATATTTTTTTCTTAATATGTATATCAAAATCTAATAATTTATTTATTATGAACCGGAGGGCTTATCTTTTTGCTGTTTTTCTTCTGTCACTTCTACAGCATACAACACATGCCAACCCCTTGGACCTCTTCACTTTTTGACGTGCTTCTTCAATTTGATTGATTTTGAGAATTATTTAAACACCCCTCATGTTTATCATCATTTCATCCCCATGTTAAAGTTGGAAAGACTTTACAAATGGTCCAAGTCAGGCAAGTGGTTGTTGTTCGCATTCCCTGTCTACATCCGAAGGACTTTATGTCGTAGTTTCTACTACGTGATTGGGAAGGGTCACTCTTGGACAATGCTAACAAGACCCATAGAATCTTAAGGGTTCGTTTGATTGGATACAAGTTATCATGGAATAACTAAAATAGAAATTAGTTATTTTAAGAATAGTTATTTCATCATTTATACGGGGATAACTTATTTTATTACTAAGGTATAAATGATGAGATGAATAAATCTCGAAACTAACTAATATCTCCAATCAAACGTAGGATAAAATAATCCCACATTTAATCTCGAAATTAATATCTCACACCAAATGACTCCAAAAGGTGGATTTATTTTTATTATGTTTATATGAGGTGTTCCTTCTATTAAGAGAGTTATATATGAGACTCCGCTCAACCTCATTCTTTTTATTTTTTATTTTTGGTGTCCCATTCGGTATTCGATATCCGCATTGAAGTCTGAATAATCCGAATTTGCACTGCGTAGGGCAGCATTCGTGTGTGTGTGTGGAAACGCTTCCTACCAAGGATTTTTTCATACCCAGAGCTCGAATCCGAAATCTTTGGTTAAGAGAGGAGCAGCCTCATCCGTTGCACCACATCCTTTGGTGGTGTTCAACCACATTCTTATTCTCAATTGACAATTGGCTGGCTAGATTTAAGAATACAAATACTAGCTTATATTTCAAAAAAATGGATATGGAATTAACTAATTAGGGTCTTTGAGCTCATTTTTCTCTAGTAGGTACTTTGAATTAAAAGGGACAAACAAGTTTCTCAATTAAGTGAGCCTTCAAGTTTTAAAAATTAGGTAAAAGGGACAAAAAAAAAATTTCAGCTTTTTTAAAAACATTTCGCTCCAATAACTAAAGTGATTGTCTCAACAACTATAGAAGTTGTCTCAACAACTATCAAAGTTATTCGACAACTTTGCTAAGTTGTTCAACAACTGTGCAAAGTTGTTGGACAACTTTGATAGTTGTTGAGACAACTAATGCAGTTGTCGAACAACTGTACTAGTTGTTTAAGCGACTTTATTTCTTTTAACCTAATAATATTGTGGGACCCACTTATCCCATTTTTTTAATTAAAGACTTGAGAGGGTCTTTGAACTTATTTCTTGAAAATGTGAGTTCAATTCCCCACCTTATAATTCCCTTTCCCCACTTCTATTTTTTTAAACTAACCAATTTTTTGTTTCAAAATAATGTTTGATTATACATTGAGTTGATTTTGTGAAAAAAATTTGAAGATGAAACTGATCAAAACTAGTTTCCGATATAACTCATGGCAGCTCAACAATACTTAGGCCCCAATGGCCATGAAAATCATAATTTTTTGGAATTAAAGTTGAAGTTGAAATTGAAGTTGGAGTTGTATTTTGCCATGAATATAAATTAAAATTCTTTTTGATATTTTGTGAGAGAAGTATGAGTGAAAAAAGTGAAAACAAGTAAAATTTATTTTCATTTTTTCAAATATAATTTCAAAATTGTATTTGAAATTTTCATGGCCAAACACATCTTGTTTTCATTTTTTTATTAAAGTAAAATATTTTTTTTAAAAAATATAAATATTTTCATGGTCAAACGACTACTTATTTTATGAACGTGGTAAAGTTGAATTAGTTTTGTGCACCTATGCTACTCCTTTTGGCAAGACTTATGTGATGCACTTCTTCTTTTTCCCTTTTTTAAATTTGTGAGATAGAATTCTAATTTTTATATTTAAAAATAATTAACTTTAGATTTTTTATTTTACCCTTATTAGCGTCGTTATTTTATATTCACACACGTACTTACAGATTATTTTAGAGATAGTACTCCCTTCATTTTATTTTTACTTGGTCTGTATATCAAAAATACAAGTTTATTTTAATTGTCTATTTTATTTAATTACGAGAGTTCTATTATTTTTTTTCATATTATTCTTGGTATTAAATAACTACATAAAATTGTAGTCGTCAAATTTAGCTAGCGTTTGGCTATAGATTCTAAAATATTTTTGATAAATCATTTTTGGGTGAAGTTTCACCATGTGTTTGACCATAATTTTTGAAAAAAATATTTGACTTTTTAAAGAAATATGATTTATTCTCACAAGTTCTAAAATTATTAAAAATATCCATAATTTTGTATTATTATTTTATATGAACATGCTCCATCATAAAAATTAAACTCATATATTATAATCTCTGTTTATAAATAATTTTAGACATCAGTGTACGAGCTATCAAAGTTTTCTCAACTCTAAAGGAGAATCCAATTTTTCTATGTACATTACTACTAACAAGTGTTGTGCAATAATATTATTAAATACTCGAGTCAAATAACAAAGTTTATTAGCGCGAAATTGGTTGAAATATATATGTTAGTTCAAACTAATAAATGCTGGGATATTTTTATAAAAGATAAAAGTTTGGGGTAAAGCTTATTTTTTTTTTTAAAATACCAAATAATAGAATTTGGGTAAAATGGCTCGATGGACCCTTGTACTATGACCGTTTTGTAATGTGGATACTCCTACTTACATGTTTGTCATCTGAACTCTTGAACCCATTAGAAGTAACATTTTAAAACCCTCTGACGGTGTGTGTAACACAACCGCCCCGCGTCAGCTTCCACGTCATTTTTTAGTATTACTTTAAATTTCATGCCCCACGTCAGCTGCCATGTTAACTCAATAAATTTTTTATAAATTGTAGAAAAAATTAAATAATCATGTTTTTATTTTTTCTCACAAATTAAACATCAAATTCATTTCAAATAAATAAAATTCTTCTCCAACTAATTTAAATTTTTAACTATAAATTCTTATATACTAACATAATAAATTTTTGATTTTAAATTTGAATATCTTTAACAAATTCACAAAAACTTTAAGATTTTTCAAGCTAATTCATGAAATTCACTAATTTTACAATATCCACTGTCACTAACTTTCAATTCAAATTTAACTTTTAATCCAAAATATATGAAAAGATTTCAAATTTAAATTTTAATCCAAGAAAATATGAAAAGATTTGAATTGAGAGGAAAAATTTTAAAAATAAAATAAACAGTGAATTGAATTTATTTATTTTTTGGGGGGGGGGGGGCTGGTGCTGAGGAATGGGGTTGGGGGTTGGGGAGGGTTGTAGGTGGGGTGAGGGTTAGTGCATTGAGTGTGGTGGTGGGGGGTGGCTGGACGGGGCTAGGAGTAGGGTGGGGGTGCTGGACGTGGCTGAGGTGGGGTGCTGGATGCGGGAGAAGGGGTGCTGGGGATGGGGTGGGGTGTTGGACGGGGATGAATGGTGGGATGTGGGTGGCTGGACGGGGGAGGGGGACTTTTTTAATTTTTTCTTAAAAAATTATTATTTTTTAATTTCTAAAACTATTTTAAATTTAAAAAAGATGGAGGAAAAAAAGGCCTTTTATATTTTTTTAAATTTTAATATTATTTTAATATAAATATATTGCTTTTACTCGCTCATACATGCGTGTAGTCACGCGACATGTCCTAGTCAGCAATTTTAATGCCACATAGATCCGATCAACGGTCAAAGGGCTTAAGATATTGAGTTTTATTAAGTTAATGCGTTCAGATGACAAACATGTAAGTAGGAGTATCCACATTACAAAACGATCATAGTACAAGGATCCATCGAGCTATTTTACCTAGAATTTGACCCCAAAACTAGTTCTTTTTAGTTTTTGCAAATTTAGATTATTTGCCAAATATATTTGCCAACAACAACAACATATTCAGTAAAATCCCACAAGTGAGGGATAGAGAGGATAACGTGTACAAAGACTTTACACTGCCTCGGGGAGGTAGCGAAACTGTTTTTAAAAGAATCTCGACTCAAGTGTAGCAAATCCAGGTACAAGAAAAGGAACACATTGAACATAATATGGTAACACGAAGTCTACCATTAAAAGAATAATCAACCACAAAAATATTTATCAAATAATGATAAATAATATAACCAAACACTTTTTTGTCAAATCACCCTCCCCCCCAGATATCTATGGATCAACGGGTCATTAGAGTTTAAAGCAGTATCAATAATAAGGTTAGTTTAATATTAAAATATATCTCTAATTAATTTTTTTTGAAAGAACATATCATAGACAAGAGTCAAGTATATAAAACTGAGGGAATACTTTTCAAATTTCATATTTTCACATTAAATAAAATGATGGGTGGGCATAACAATTGCATTATGTCTCGTGAGGATAAGATTTCAGCGAATCTAGGAAGAAAGAAATTGAAAAAATTGATGCGAAACTCATTGAATCTAGCGAAGTACTATTCTCTCTTTCTCAATCTCATTATTGATGTTGTAATCGTAGCATTCTAATGTGTGGTGCACATAGAAATTTCTATGATATTTTGGTTTGTGGAGAGATAAAAAAAGCCAAAATTTATCTCCTTATGGTACATAAAGTAGAAAAGACTTGTAAGTGCCACTGTGCTAGCGACAATGCACTAATTGCAAGAGACAGAAATAGAATGTAAATTTACGGGTTAGGATCATAATTTTTTTTTTCTTTTTGTATTTAGAATAAACTATTTGCATGTATTGAATGATTTTCTTACTATAAATACTAAATTTGAATCAAAGTTTCTGAATTTTGTCAAACTCGTGATTAACATTATGCTTCAGCGATCATGTCTCTTTCAGAAGGACTTTGTAACAATGTTTCTAGGAAGGGAAGTTTCACTTGAAAAATCTCAATAGGGCCAGGAATTTTTTAATTTAGGAATATTCAAACGAGCTGGTCCTGCTATATTGAAGAAATTCAGATCAATTCATATGCTCATCTTCACTTCAATCAACATTAATTGTCAATTTAAGAAGCATTCACTTTACACTTGTATTATTTTATTTGATTACAGTCTTGTGGATAATATATTTCATGAAAAGTAGAAGAAATTATTTAATGAATATAGACCCCTATTTGAACGTCAAAGAGTTCCATTCCTAGGATAGAATATAGACACATTTCTGAGAAATTGCCTCCAAGTGACCAAGTTTACAATTTACAACTAATATTCAGGAGAAAAATTAGATTTTCTTGCTTTATGAACTCAATCTCAATGACTAGTATTGAATTAATCACATTCGTGAAGCTATGCAATCATACCTATCATTTATGCAATTTTCGTGATATTTTACTCATAAAAATTATACTCTTTAAAAAGAATACTGAATTTTGTTGAATATAGATGTTATCTTTGAACTACAATTGTTCCTGCTAATATTAGATTATATTTGGAGATTGATTTAAATCCGTCTTACAATTTTCCTGCTAATATTAGGTTATATTTGGAGATTGATTTAAGCCTGTCTTACAATTTACTTTCTTTGATAGTTTAAATGAGTTCACCACAAAAATAAGAATTTGATTCAATGGCTGGTCCTTGTATGAAGAAAACAAAGAACTAAAAGAACACAAAGTAAATAGTAGTATCATAAATGACAAGGGATGATTAATATAGATGTTATCTTTGAACTGTAATTGTTCCTGCTAATATTAGGTTATATTTGGAGATTGATTCAAATCTGTCTTACAATTTACTCTCTTTGATAGTTTAAATGAGTCCACTACAATAATAAGGATTTGATTCAATGACTGATCCTTGTATGAAGAAAACAAAGAACAATAAGAACATAAAGTAAATAGTAGTAACGTAAATGAAAAGGGATGTTTACGTGGAAATATCCTTGCTCGTGGGAGTAAAACCACGACCAACCTGAGTAGAATTTCACCAACAACTTCACTAATCACCAAGCAACAATTTTAATTACAACCCTATGCAATCTAGGAATTTATCTCTTAATCCTTACTCACTAGCAATAACTCTATGTCTACATCTCTTCACAATAACTCTACTATGAATATTTCAATGGCTAATTTTAGCTAAATGCAGTATAAGAATTAACCACTTAATATCTAACCCCTTTTACAGTAACTCCGCTGCAATATTTTTTCACAATAACTCTACTATGAAGATCTCATTAGCTAACTCTAGCTAACCACAAGATTGAAACAAAAATTGAAAAATTAGCTACCAACATAAACCTCATGATGAAGAATGGATTTACAATTTTAAGCTAAAAATACAAGAACTAATCAACCTAGAAACTAATACATTTTTCACTATAAACAATCTAATTTCTAGGTTGTTGAAGCTTGGTTTTCAATGGTGAGAACCAACAACTTTTGCAAGAAGAAGGTCTATTGAGAATATGCAAAAACTAAGCTTCTCTCTATAAAATGATGTGTATATATATGACGAGTAATAGGAGAGAAGCCTTCTCATTGGAGGAAGTTAAAAAGGACTATGTTAGTGCGCGTCCCATTATTTTGTAGTTACTGCAAGAGCAGTATTTGACTGTTGGCACATAAGAAAACTCTGTACGAGTGAATTGAAGGATACTAGTTGACGCAACTGGTCCTTCAACTAGGTTTGTTCATCATAAAAACATGAGAAGGTAAGAGGGACCTGAGCTCAATATTTTTCTCTTTTTTAATGACGACAAACTTGACGAACAAAATTGCACTTCCCTTTGTCAGCAGGGATATCCTTCCAGAGACCAGTTCCTAATATTGCATTAACCTTAATTTCCAATGTTTTACTATTTATTTCCCCTTAGTTTCAATTCCCCTGTGCACAAATCACAATTGTCTTCATGTTGTCACCAAATTCGAACACAACCACCAAACACTTAACCACATCTTTCCCTTTTTATCATAATTAAAAAGAATTATTATAACATAAAAGCAAACATTATGAACAAAGTATAACTCAAAACCATAAAGGCAAAACAAGCATGAGAAAAGATCACAACAAGGATAAGATTAAAACTTGTTCATATTAAATTATAGGAAAAAAATTCATAACCATTAAACAAGACAGTATTAAAGGCTTAAAAAGAGAAATTAACCATGCATACAATGCCAAACATAATGAAAGGTAATAAGGGGTTTAGGAAAAAAAAAAGATGGACATGAAAAATAAAGAAGGATGAAAAGTAGAGAAGCACTTATAAAAGAGTTGATCGAATCATTTCATAGAAGAACAATTATGAATAATAAGTTCATCTTCTTGGTATTTAACAAGAAATTCTAAGCCTTAAGCTGTATTCTAACTCTTTAACTGTGTATTCTCAATAAGAAGCTGATATGCGATACCTAGTTCCCTTCTACTTTCCTCTACGACTTCAGTCAGTTGGACTTTATGTACTTTATTTTTAGAGTCCCTTTTAACAACTATGGATGACAACTTATTTATCTTTAGATTACTTAGCTCCTACACAACAATGTGATTTGATAACATAGCCTTATGACTAACCCCATTTTTTAACACACTCATATTCTTTAAGGGTAGTGATTATGAACTTTTGTATCTTTCTACCAACAACACCAGATCTAGGTTTTGGTCTTATCCTAAAATGATCAAATACTCGTGTGAGGAAAAACCATATCCTAGACCATAATTATTTTCCTTCAACTTACATGTCTTAATAATGTGCTCGACTATGACTTTAGAAAAACTGCTTGGAGTAAAGGGTTAAGATTTTCCATTAAGAACAAATCTAGTATAGCTCCACATAATCATCCTTCAGCTCTTGAAAGCAGTTTCTTATTAACTTATTGAAAATAGGAGTTGAAACTCAGACTTTATTTCCTATTTGAGTAATTTGAAGCTCCCCAATGTGCACTTTGTCTTAGAAATCCTATCCAAAATATCTCTAAACAATATCTATCCTGTACAAAATAAACTTCAAAAGTAGGTACACCAAAATCTTCTATAAACAATGGAGTTGTCAGAGTAAACATATTTCAATTTGCAGTGGCAATAAGTGACAATTCATTCTCCGTATACAACAAATCAACATAGAAATCTGTAACATCATTGACATCAAGTGCAACCATGCTTGTGCATCAATAATGAAAATGAAAGAACTCATTCTAAACTAATTTACAATAGCAGGATCAAATACTCTTCAAGGCGGTATTGTCTGGATACTAATATCTTGATTCCTTTTTGCAGTCTTGGGTCTAACTCTGGATTAGTTACACCTTTTCTCATCTCCCCTTTTGAGATAACTTCTCTTTAACTCAACTTATAATCTTAAGCTAACTTTTTATTTAGTGGATTAATCATCTTATCACGACCTAAAATCCAAGGGTTATGATAGCACTCGTCGCGGCGAACCTTGACAAGTAATCCATAACCCAAAGTGATACACAAAGGAGAAAAGACAAAAATACCCCCAAGGTAGGGCTTCTAGAAAGAAGCCGAACCACATAAGTAATTATAACAATACGAAAAGAACATATCCAAACACCATACATTCTTAAAATCACGTGTCAATAGTGTGAAAACTTCTAATACAATCTATGAGTCGAATACACAGAAAAATAACCACAAAAAAGCAATTTCTGTCTCAGAATACTAATAAAGACATAACTAATACAAAAAGATAGAGGTAAACTCCGGGCGTAGGAATTTCCAACCACTACCTTGAGTAATTTGAAGGTGCCCAAAATCAACCAATATGAGGTGCACTCGAGCTAGGACCTGCACCTTAAAGGATGTAGCAGGCATGCATACAGTCCACTTGTACTCAATAGGTATCTAACACGACCCGAACCAGGGCCTAGTCGTGTCGGGTGCCTCAAGTCCATCCGGGACCGAAGACCACCCCCAATACCTAACCATTACCACCCTACACCCGATGTTGGATGAATTCCAATTATATAAAATAACAAGACGGAACAATCATAAATCAAATACAGTCAAACGGAGTCAGCCCCAATACCAATACCAATTCCAAGGCTGACACCAATACCGACACCATCCATACCAACCCAAAGTAGTCTCACAAAGCCTCTATCCAAAATCAAAACAACATCTGGTTGGGATATGTCCCCGACCATAGCCAAAAATCAAAGTCTAAGAAATAACAAAAGTATGTAAAGGAGACCATAACATGAAATAGAGTCTTCTGGAATATGGAAGCTCACCACTTCAGTCCAACATAAGTTGTTCCTAAATCCAAGTTACTGAGTAGGAGGAGTAGTATGGTTGTTCCTGCATCGCATAGTGATATAACGCCTCAAGATGAATAGCGGGTAAATACTAGCATGTACTCAGGAATAAGGATAAAATAATGCCATTATATAAAACTAGAGTAAATAACCATATGCAATCAAATACATGTATACATATATACCATGCCGGAAAAGGGAATCGGGTTTAACATGCATTTAAATATTTAACCTGGGTTGTGTAGCTTGACCGCCCTAAAACACACCCTTAGGCTATATGGGTCCAGTGTTACCCCTTGAATAGGCCCAGTGTGTGTAGCCGCAAAAACCAGAGATATCATAGGGGCAGAGGATTCCCGTGTACCCTTCTCCCTCTATGATACATATATACAAGTGTAAACTTAGGGGATTCTCATGTACCCTACAAGTATAAGGTCATCGTGACCAACCCTCATGTCGGCAAACATGAGTTTCCAGTGTCCATCCGTCGAACTCATACCTTCACAGTAAGCTATCACAACCCACTATTATTGCCCAATTAAAATCATTAGCACATAACCAACCAACCAATTCTAGAAGTTATTTGCCAAGGTATTATAAAGTGGTAATTTCATACCGATAATAGCTTACCACAATGTCATTAGCCAACACTTAGAGAATTCCCATGTACCCCACATGATTTCCAATTAACAAAACCATGGCCACCAAGGCCTTACCAAATCATTTAAAACCATTTAAACCAATTTAGGTTCTATAACCATATTATGCAATGTAATAGTTTAAATAAAAGTCAATCTATGTGACAAAACCATTCTTATAGGCATTATAACAAATATGTTGAGGGCATATAGTTTCCAAAACCAAAACCATAAACCAATTGACCATTCCCCTGAAACGACATGTTCAATTCCATATTTTTAACATCAAAACCATAAGAAAAACATGGGAAAACAATATCCATCCATTAAGAACCAAAACCCCCAACATACAATTCAAAATCAAATAATACCCACAATTAAATCATGAAAACCATTCATTAAAACATGAATTTAGTTGAACTAACAATGAGGTAGGAGTAGCATGACTTAGATAACAAAGAAGATGAAGAGATCTAGTCTTGAATTCCCCTAACTAAATCACTTTGAAGAAACCCTAGCCCCTTTCTTGAACCAAAAACTTGAGAGAGATTGAAGAGTGTTTAGATTGTTTTTTTTATTGAGAATAATAAGGTAAATGAAGTCCCAATAGTATTTTAAGTCGTGGGGTCAAAAGAAGTTAAGAGGTGAAATGTCTAAAATACCCCCAACTTAAACTATAAAAATCATCATAAGAGGGTATGACTCCCTCTCTTAACTCATACAGATAACATATGAGTGGAACCCACCAATCTTACCCTAGACAAAATATTGGACATCACACACTATCCACCATACAACTCCCCTTGCCTAAGTCGTACTATACCATACGACTAGTACCCTCAAATCGTATCCAAGACAAAATCAAAGGGGTTGAACACTAGACAATATACGAGTTGGACTATACCGCTCGTATTATATCTATATGGACCTTATGATGTCCATTTGTACCTTGGACAAAATGCAACCTAGATCATACTGATTATCATATGACCAATACCCCTTGAACCGTACCCACATCATACTACTAGTAAGCCTAGGTCGTATAATGTCCAGAGAGTTCAAAACTCAGTAAATCTCTAAGGATCAAAACCTAGGGTATTTCAATTCTCCCCTACTTGGATCATTCATCCTCGAATGATGGGACAAGGCATGAATAGCATGATTTATACCCCAACCACCCCCTACTCTGACCTTTAACCAAGTTAGAAAATGAAGATGCAAGGAAATCAATCTTTTCTTTAACTAAGTTAGAAAACAAAGAGGTGATGGAGAACACATACCTTCCACACGAATTTTCCGAGCAGAAAATAGGAATGAATACTTGGAATTCATATCCTCTTCCTCTTCCCAAGTAGCTTCTTTAACCTTGTGGTTTCTTCATAGAACTTTTACCGAAGCTACATCCTTGGTCTGTAACCGACGAATCTGCCGATCCAAAATCTCAACTGGGATCTTATCATAAGATAAAGAATTTGAAATACCAATATCCTTGATAGGCACGATTTGAGATGGATCATCCACACACTTCCTCAACATAGAAACATGGAACACCGATTGAATGGAGCTCAAACTAGAAGGAAACTCTAACTCATATGCAATATTACCAACCCTCCTTAAAACTAAGTAAGGACCAATATATCAGAGACTGAGCTTCTATTTGTTACCAAACTGCATCACTTTTTTTATCGGAGATACCTTCAAGAACACCCTATCCCCAACCTCAAACTCTAACTCTCTTTACCTCATATCCGCATAAGACTTTTGGCTACTTTGGGCAGCCTTAAGTCTATATCGAATCACCTTTACCTTCTTCATGGTTTGGTGAACCAAATCTGATCCAAACATCTCTGCCTCACCAACCTCAAACCACCCAATAGGAGACCTACACCTCCTACTATACAAGGCCTCAAACGGAGCCATCCTAGTGCTAGAGTGGTAGATATTGTTATACGAAAAATCCATAATAGGTAAATTCTCAACCCAACTACCACCATAGTCAATCACACAAGCATGAAGCATGTCCAACTGCTGGTGAAAAAAAGTACTCAAACTCACCTTAGTCCCTAACCCTTTTTAAAATAACAACCAAAAGTGAGATGAAAACTGCGTCCAACGACCAGAGATGATAGAAACAGGTACCCATGTACACTACCAAAAATTAGATCTATGGTGACGGTTGAAAAACTGTTGTAATAGGCCAAAAAACCGTTGCCATAGACCTATCGCAACGGTTCAGCAAACGTCCCATAGGTGGGCGTTGAGATAGGTCTAGGCAATGGTTTTTTTGATGGTTGTATAAACTGTCGCCATAGGCAGAGCTATAGTGACAGTTTCTTACAACTGTTGCCATAGATAGGACTGTTGCGACGGTTATTTTTTGACTTATTGAGATACATATTTCCATCTATTGCAATGATTATGAACCGTTGCAATAGATGCTATTGTGACGCCTTCATTATTCTATTGCAACACTTTTTGACGCCTATTTTCATCAATTACAACAGTTATGAGTCGTTGCAATAGATTCTATTGTAACAATATTAAACCATCGCAATAGCATCTATTGCGATGCTTTTGTTATTAAATTACAATAATTTATATAAATAGTTGTATTAATGTAAATTTTTATTTATATATATAATAAATTATAGCACAATATATACACATCACACAACAAAATCATTCATTAATAATCTCATAATTCAAAATATGCAACAAACTAGTAATTTAAACCCAAAAGTAAAATATAATCAAGTCCAAATGATTAGTTAAGGGTTTACATACTAGAAAGTTCAAGTCGCGATAAGTTTAAACAAATTCACCACAAAACTTTTTATATTAGAGCATTTATCCACAACCCAAAAATCTTCTCAAGTATGGTCAATGTCTTCATCATTTTTTTCATCTCTTGTGTTCTAGTATTTGTTTATTTCGTAGAGCTGCTAGTGATCCAGCTGAAAGAAAGTTTTTAGTTTTCTGATGATTTCTCAAAACACCCTTATTGATTCATGATTCTTTAAGTCTCTGTAAGATCAAGAGCAAAAATGTAATGTCAAGCTGGTTAAAATAACAAAGAAAAACTGGCATGCAGTAGAAGTGTGTCTTGATCTTCTAACATACAACTAGAAGCCTTATAAAGCAAAAAATTCAGAACACACAAGCCTTATAAAGCAAAAGCTCTAAGTTCTAAACTAAACAATATTCAAATACATAATTATCGTTTAGATGTTAATCTTGAAGTTTTGCCTTTCTTGGGTAGGTTGAAAATAGAAGCTCATGTCAATGGTTATGTTAGAATTTCTTGGATGTATTGGTTTAAGAAGATTTTATATCACCAAGTTGCTCTTGTTTACGTGCTTACTAAACTTATGACTAATGTTTCCCAGGTGAGTCTTATTTCTTTTGAATGTATCCCTTTTCAATGGTTATTACAATAGTGGCATGGATTTTATTTAGATTATTTTCCCTAAGCATTCACTTGGTTTTATAACTGGTACAGTTCTGGTAATTGCAGGCCTTTCTTGCTTTCTATGTGATAAACGCTAACAAAAATCATAAAAAAAGCAAACTAAAACCAAACAAGACCAACTAATAAGGTTATAAGATTAAACAGTAGCCGTTAAGGTTATAGGGTTAAACGGTGGCCGTTAAGGTTATAAGGTTAAACGGTGGCCGTTAAACTTATAAGGTTATAAGGTTAAATGGTGGGCGTTAAGGTTATAAGGTTAAACCGTGGCCGTTAAGGTTATAAGGTTAAACGGTGACCATTAACCTTATAAGGTTATAAGGTTAAACGATGGCCATTAAGGTTATAAGGTTATACAGTGGCCGTTAAGGTTATAAGGTTAAAAGGTGGCCGTTAAGGTTATAAGGTTAAACGGTGGCCGTTAAGGTTATAAGGTTAAGGTTATAGATTTCACAGGGAAAGGAAAACATAATTCAAGGTTATAATTCAAGGAACCATACCTCAAGTCTCTGTTCTGAGTCGTTCCACTCAAACATTGGAAAGTCAGTCACCCAAAGTATTGAATGCCTGGACTAGATATATGAACAAAAGAAAGATGGACATTAGGAAATACAAGATTCTACTCAAGAACCTAAGTCTTCTACAGATAAACACATATGTAAATCCAAATTTGGACATCATATACTCACATTGTCAATTTAACCCAGTTCATGTGCAACATATGTTCTCAGACGATCCAATGTTTTATTGACTTCTGCATGGTGACCAACAGAAAACAAGATAAGATCATCTGGTACCGCGGAGAACTGATTCAACAATTCCTATTTCTTTGCTGTATCCAAACTAAAAACCAGCGACGGAATCCTTTCAAAGTACTGTTTGTGCATCTGCTTGAAAAACTGCACTATTTGTTGTATTGTGAACAAATTGTCACTAGTTCAGGTGATCTGCAACGATCAACATGGACACCAGGTATCCAAGTGGTCGCAAAAGAAACAGAGAAAGAAAGAGCATAGCCTTTTTTTACAGAGGAATACTCAAGGGGTGTTGCTGAGATAAACATAGCAGGGAGAAGCAACCACCCTTTACAGAAAACCCCATCCCTATAAGGCTCTAGTTATGATGACTATAGTACTGGTGATAAAGATCACTAGTACGATGATGAACGAATGGGAAATGACACTAGTAATACTAACAATAAAAATTATGTTGGATCTACTTATAGATCGACTTAGAACTCTACCAGTGATAACTATGAAGTCTTCAAGATTAACATGTATGGACATAACATCAATGAAGTTCTTGAACTGAAAAATAGTTCCTAGACATACTTTTCAAATTTACTAGAGCAAGGTACAATCTTTGGAGGAACTTTATAACTTAAAGACACAAGGCAAAGATAAAGTTGCAAGCAAAACAATGAATTCAAGTAACACACATTTCATAAATAGTCATGCCTAAGTGAAAATGAGAGAAGACTAGATAAAACTAACACACTTTCATAATCAATGATACATCCCAATTACAAATATAGACACCACCTTCAGTAGAAAAAATTATTCATCTACTATGGCTGGTCAGTAGTTAATGACGCAGGTTACCTGTACGGTCTCTTTTTTGTTTCAAATATGTTTTAAGTTTTTGGAAGACATTAATCTCCGAGCCTTAGTTTAAGCTGAAGCAGAAGCATCTATATCATACCATAACCACCAAAATCTCCAAAAAAGAGGAGTCTTGTGAAGTAAAACACACTGATTTATAAGAGAAACGTTAACCGAAGAGACCCCGTAAGTCTACATTTAAGAAACTAATCCTCCCAATTTTATTCTGTCAATGCTAATTTGGCTGAAAATGCAGCCATGCAGGAGCAGGGTAGTGATAGATAGATATTTAGACAGACATAGACATACAATAAAATATAAATATATATATATACACACACATACTTGTGTAAAAGGAATTCAGCATGCAGTTTGACAATATAGCAACTTAGAAAGGGAGTCAAATCAAGAAAGTGTCAGTGATATAGTGCTCCTAATGGCTCTCAGAATGTGTTTCCTAACTAGTAAACAAAAGTTTCATCAATAATCCAAATACTGCCATTGCTGGATGTAACAGATAATCTACTGAGTTTCGACTAGCAAAAGCACACAAATCTATACCAATAACTAGAAAAAAGGAAAGAGGCCTCACATGGCTTCACAAACCAACACAAGAACAACAAGATGAACAACAAGTTGCTAGTGAATCGAAATAGGCCTCACACGGCTTCACTAGAGTTTGAGTTTGTGTTTTGAAAAAGAAAATGAGATGAATAACAAGGCAACAATGCTAGTGAATCGAAAGAGCCCCCCACACGGCTTCAATAGTGAACTTGGACATGCATAACAACACATGGTGGTAAGGCAAGAGAAGGGAGTAGAAGTGGGAATTGCCTGTTACCTAATATGAACCAAGTAATTAATACAAAGATGCATCTATCTCAATTCATATTTAATATCTTAAAATTCTTCCATATCATAAATATCAATCTGACCAATTAAAATTAACATAGGTGTAAAACTTCAGTGCAAGTCGAAAAAGCATCAGGCTACCAACCAGCATCCGACGCAAAGTATAGAGCATCCATGGCAATATCATATTTCTCCCCAAGTTTGTACAGAGGCATGTATTCTCTTCTCTTATTGCTTATATCCTCCGTCCAAGTTTATGCATGCCAGCAGTGTCACCTATGTTGCCTTGTCCAATACCATTTACCTTAATATCATAGTATGTGCCCCACTCTAGAGCTAAATTTCTAGTGACTGCATCAACAACAGCCTGTACCGAGAGATGATGTGAGTGGGAATTAAAAATAACAAAATAAAAATGAACACAAACTAAGCTTGAAGATGAAGTTCCAAACCTTAGCAACAACTACATGGACTTGATACCAAGATGCAGTGTAATGCAAAGTAGCACTGATGTTCATTATCAGTCCACCAGAAGTCGAACTCCTCCCAGGTCCCCCCTTCTTGATATAGTTAAGTATTTCATGGCACATAGTAAATGTACCAACAGAATCAATATCTAGTACTGCAAAAAACATCATGAGCATATAAAAAGAATCAGAATGTAATCTGAGATAGCCTTTTCCTCACCTTAAATTAAAGAGAGAAAAGTGACTTGCTATCCTCTTTTACTACACAAGCAATCCCCTTACTCAACCTCTTTTCCGTACCTCCTCAAGAAACTGTCATAAGCCCAAGAGATCCTGCTGAATGAGACAAAGAGAGAGTAATAAAAAGAACTTATTAAGGAGCATAGTAACATTGAGGTAAAAGATACAAAAAGTAATAGGTTGACAGAAGATAGAATAATGATTCACAACAAAGATAAGGAACAAATTTCCCCTAAGGATGATATGCAACAGCAACAACCCATAATTAAAGAAAGTGGGAAAATTATAACTCATCCAGCAATATCCCTGAAACTATCATACCAGAATGTTCTGAGGAAATGCAACCTATAAATTATATGGAGTAGCAACAAGTAGACTCTAGCAGAAAAAAATTAAGGAGGTTAACATGACTAGTCCATCCAAGGAACATGGAGATATTAATCCTTTTAAAAGTTCACTCCAATAACAGCAAGCTAAGCAACAGCTTCAGCAGCATAGCAGCCTGTAGTTGACAACAACAAGCATCAATGTGTAATAGAGATGCATTCTGCAGTCAATAACAACATTCTAATGACATCTGAGACCATAAATTCCGCTAGACAGTAGATTTTTTTTCCATCATTTTCATTTGAACATCACACCCCTTGCCATGCGGCCCTTCGCTATACCCTACTAGCATGGGATGCGTTATGCACCGGGTTTCCCTTTCATTTTCTCTTAGACCATAAATATTGGCGTCAAACTAATATTATCAAAATTGGCTTGGAGTACATTTGCTTTTATGATTATCAAAGAACAGTGAGTACGACAAAAAGTATTGGTTCGTGTTTTCCATGACCATATTAACATGAATTGCTTAAAAACTAATCTTTTACAACGAAACATCAATCATTTCTTCATACTTATCTCATTGCATAAATTTCACCCCATCCAAACTTCTTTACCATGTAACCAACCTTCTTTCTAATTTCTTCTTCCTTTCATTACCAAGCATTCAATTTTGACACTCATGGACGTATTATTACTACAATAGCAGAAATCCTGAAACTTTGTTACATCAACAATCAAAATTTCACTTAATATGAGTTGTCTTAGTTTAAACTAACTAATGGTAACATAAAAATCATTAGCAATCAAAATTTACCAAGTCATGGACACATTATTACTACAGCTTTTACCAATGTTCACGTAATCAAATGAACGCAGTATTAAAATGTTCTCGAAGGAGAAGAAAAACTCAAAATCCCCAAAAATTAGATCAAAGACGTAGAACAATACACTAACCTTAAAATCCCCAAATTAAAGCAATTGAAGTGTAAATTTGAGAGAAATTGAAGTGCAAATTCGGTCTGAATATTCCTCGCACCAGTAAATCAATTTTCGAAGAGGCACCAGTAAATCCCACAAAGCTCACTACCAAATCGTAGTAATTGTAGCGAAGAGAAACCGAATCCCCTAATCGAGTGATTGTCGTTATAGCGATTGCAGTGAAGAGAAGCCGATTCCCCTAATCGGTTGATTGTCGGTGTAGAGATTATAGCAAAGAGAAGACAATTCCCTAATCGATTAATTGTTGTTGTAGCGATTGTAACTAAGAGAAGCTGATTCCCAAATCGATTGATTGTCGTAGCAATAGATTAATTCCCTAATCGTAGTATATTTTTTTTTTTAAAGGTCCAGTAAACTGAGAGATAATAGAAAAACTAAGAGAGAAAGGGAAGTAAAAGCTAAGAGGGAAGAGAGAGTCGTCTTTGGTTTTCTTTTTTGGCGGACTTATCAATTTTTTAGTGAAAATGATGGGAATAAAATAAGCGTTGCTATAGCTTATTTTATTTATCTATGGCAATGCTTATTATCAAATGCAACGGTTATAGTAAAAAATTATAGCTAATAGAACAATTATTTATGGCAACACTTGTAACCGTCGCAATAGACCACCTATTGCAACGCTTTGTTAACCGTCGCCAAAAAAGTTCGTTGCCATAGGGGTAATTTCCAGTAGTGGTAACATCACAATCTCATGAAGACGCAACCTTGCATAATCCTCAGCTGAGAAGTTAGTCCCCACTGGCAAAAAGTGACCAGACTTTGTCATCCCATCCATGATGAACCAAACCAAATCAAATTAGTTTTGAGATCAAGGAACACCAGTAGCAAAATCTATGTTGATCACTTCCTACTTACACTCAGGCAACTCAATTTCTTGATACAATTCTTTGGGTTTCATGTGCTCAACTTTCACATATTGGCACACGATGCACTTGGCCATGAAGTTATTCACATTCCTCTTCATATTGTTCCACCAATAAATCTTTTTTAGGACATGATACATTTTTGTCGAACCAAGATGAAAAACATAGCACAACTCATGAGCCTCAACCAAGATCCTTTCTCATAACCTATCAAGGTCGGGAATACATAATCTCCCTTGGTACCGCAAAGTACCATCACCACTAATCTTAAAGGCCATCACCTTCTGCCCACCAATGTCACCCTTTATCCCCATCAACACAGGGTCTAACACTTGCTTCTCCTTGATTTCAACACCAAGAGACGACTGCGCCACTTCTTCTCCTTGATTTTAACACCTAGAGACGACGACGTCACTTTCTACACTAACACACCACCATCTTCAGAGTCCAAGAGGCAAACTCCAAGGTTAGCCAAACGGCGAATGTACTTTACCAACTCCCGCTTCTCCTTATCCACATGAGATAGAATCCTCATGGACAACCTGCTAAGAGCATCAACAACCATATTAGCTTTACCTAGTTGGTAGTAAAGACATATGACATGATCCTTGAGGAGCTCAAGCCATCTCTTTTGCTTGAGGTTAAGTTCTTTATGAGTAAACACACATTGCAGGCTCTTATGATCTGAAAAGATATCCACATATACCCCATACAAATAGTGATACAAGATTTTCAATTCTAATACCACAGCTAGCAATTCCAAGTATGAGTCGGATAATTCCTATCATGCACATTTAGCTGTCTAGAGGCATAAGCTTCACCTTGCCATGTTGCATTAAGATGCAACGAAGCCCCACATGGGATGCATCATAGTAGACCACAAACTTATCAGTGCCTCCAGGAAAAGTCAAGACAGGAGCCAAAGTTAGATTATCCTTCAGCTTTTTTAAACTCCCTTCATAATCATCAGACCAGAAAAACTTTTCCTTCTTATGAGTCAACTTAGTTAACGGGGCAACTATAGTTTCTCCATAAACCTTCTGTAGTAACCAACTAAACCCAAGAAGCTCCGAATATCGATTGGAGTCATGGGTCTAGGACACTTCTTCACCATGACAACTTTTTACGGATCCACCATGATCCATTCACTAGAAATGATATGACCCAGAAAAGTGACAACGTTCAACCAGAATACACATTTCAAAAATTTGGCACATAATTCTTGCTCTATTAAGGCCTGCAATACATTGCAGAGGTGATTCACATGATCTACCTCACTCTTAAAAGACACCAAAATATCATCGATGAAAACAATAACAAACAGATCCAAAATCCGATGAAAGACCCTATTTATCAAATCCATGAATGTTGCAGGGGAATTGGTCAAACCAAACGACATCACCAAGAACTCAAAATGCCCATACCGAGTTTGGAAAGAAGTCTTAAGGATATTCTCCTCCCTAATTTTTAACTAATGATACCCAGACCGAATGTCAATTTTGAAGAAAAAATTAGCACCTACAACTGATCAAACAAATTATTTATCTTTTGAAAAGGATACTTATTTTTTACTATCACCTTATTCAACTATCAGTTATCAATACACATCCGAAGGGAACCATCTTTATTATGCATGAATAGCACTGGTGCACCCAACAGGGACACACTAGGATGGATGAAACCCTTATCTAACAGATCTTTTAATTGTTCCTTAAGCTCCTTTAACTCAGCTGGAGTCATTCTATATGGGGGAATATAAATTGGACGACTATCTGGAACAAGATCAATCCCAAACTCAATCTTCATATTAGGAGAAAAACCAGGAAGGCCATTAGGTAAAACCTTAGGAAACTCATTCACCACCGGGACATAATGCAAAGAAGGACCATCCGAGTTAGAATCTTTAACCTAATCTATATGATAGAGACACCCTTTGGAGATTAATCTTCGAGATCTAAGATATAATATAAACCTCCCCATAGGAGCTAGGGAACCACACTCCCACTCAATAACTGGCTTATTAGGGAATTTAAGGACAACTTTACGGGTCAAACAATCTAGAGATGCATAGCATGAGTGCAACCAATCCATCCCTAATATGACATCAAAACCCAACATATCTAATTAAACAAATAAACCAAAGTTTCTTTACAACCAATAGAGACCACACACTCTCTATAGAATCTTCTAGCAATCACAGAGTCGCCTATCAAGATAGAAATTAAAAAAAGGTCTAAAACACACTCCGAACCAAAACCAAATTGCACAGCCATAAATGGGGTCATATAAGAGAGAGTGGACCCCGAATAAAGTAAACAACAAGCATCACGAGAAAAGAGTTTCAACGTACTAGTCACAATATCTGGCAATGTCTCAGACTCCTGTCAGGTAGTGAGTACTTAAAGATGGTTCCAACCAGTTTCGAAACTAGATGGTGCACCCTTTGGTGCCAGAGTTGATGATAAAGTAACTAGAACCTTGTTCACCCCTGAAGTAACCTTACCAATAGGACAGTTACTAAGAATATGGCTCGGTAGACCACAGTTGAAGCACCTGTCCCTCTCCTCATCACAAAAACCCTGATACAATCTACCACAAAACCTGTAGAGAGGATATGATTGAGCTGACTAGCCTCACTAGCCTGATATTAGGCACCCTGTCACCTGAAGTTGTTGCCACCATGGAAACGCCTATCACTCCACAACTTTGGGTTGGGAGAACTAGCCGTTAAGTAAGACCCAGAATTGCCTCACTTCTTCTTAGGCCACTTCCTACCATCCCGACCACTCTGCTATTGGCCACCACCCTACTTAGAGAACTTAAATTTCTTGCCCTGCCTCTCTCCTATTTTAGCCTACTTCTTCTTCTCTTCCCCTATCTGTTGCATATACATAACCAACCTGGATATATCCATGTCATTGATAACTAAGGAAACCTTACTCTCAAATATCAAATCTCAGGACAACCTAGAAAAGAACTTTCTCATTCTAGCCCTCATGCTAGAAACCATCTCTAGAGCTTACCGAGACAATTGGGGGAACTTCAAGGCATACTTCTTGACAAACATCTTACCTTGCCTAAAATTAACAAACTCAACTCCTGAGAAAGAAAATAGTCCAAGAAAGCATTAGAAAAATCCTCCTACGGGGATGACTCAGCACCATCACCCCTTGACTATTTCTATTCCTCATACCATTAGTATGCCACATCCTTCAGCTGGTAGGCGACAAACTTCACACATTTTACATTTGTGTCATGTATAACATGAAAGATCTTTTCTATCTCATCAAGAAAACCTTGAGGATCCTCTTCAACCTCAACACCAATAAAGGTCAGAGGGTTCAACCTCATGAACTAACCAAACCTTGTGGCCTCAGAAGATGGAGTAAAAAGAACACCATGCTCAGACTGAGTAGCTACCAACTATACCAATATATGAATAGATTGATCAAACTCAACATTCGTCACTTCAGACTAAGGAGTCTGAGATGGACTAGAGGGAACCGATGTAACTCTAGAATAATCCTGAACTGGACCCTTAGACTGAGTATGGATCCCATGAGTAGAGCGTGTCCCATCAACATTGTCCCTAGTTAGTACAGAAGAGTTTCCGCGAACTTTAGATCATCGAGGCATAATCTGAAAAACAAACAAACAAGGATTAGAAGAGAATTCAGGACCTTAGACTCTATAGATTGAAAACATAACACAAGAAAGAGAAATATTCCTAAATACCTCTCAACCTCTCCCTTATGAGTGTGGCATACTACACACCCTAAAAAAAGACTCTACTCAACATGACTTTGTGGACTCCAAAGTAACTATGAACCTAGGGCTCTAATACCAATCTGAAAAAACTCGAACCAAGGCTTAGTCATGTCGAGTGCCTCAAGCCCAACTGGGATCGGAGACCACCCCAATACCTAACCATTACCACCCTACACCTGATGTTGGATGAATTCTGATTATATAACATAACAAGATGGAATAATCATTAATCAAATACAGTTAATTAGAGTTAGCTCCAATACCAATATCATGCCCCGACCATAGCCAAAATCCAAAGTCTAAGAAATAAAAATTATGTAAAACAGACCATAACATGAAATAGAGTTGTCCGAAGTATGGTAGCTCCCCACTTCGTCCAACACAAGTTGTTCCCGAATCTAAGTTACAGAGAAGAAATAGTCGTATGACCAATTCCTACATCACATGGGGATACAATACCTGAAGATGGGTTAGCGGGTGAGTGCTTGCATGTACTCAAGAATTAAGATAAAATAATGCCATTATTTAAAACCAGAGTAAATCACCATATGCAATAATATACATGTATTCGTATATATCATGTTGGGAAAGGGAAACAGGTTTAGCATGCTTTTCAATTTTTAAATTGGGCTGTGTAGATTGACCGTGCTAAAACTACCCACGGACTATATGAGTCTAGTGTTACCCCCTGAACGAGCCCCAATGCGTGTTGCCAAACAAACCAGAGATATCATAGGGGTAGGGAATTACCGTGTACCCTTCGTCTTCCATGATACATATATAAGTGTAAACTTAGGGGATTCTCATGTACCCCATAAATATAAGTTCACCATGACCGGCCCTCATGTTGATAAGTATGAGTTTCCAGTGTCCATCCATCAGACTTACACCTTTATGGTAAGCTATCACAACCCACCATTATTGCCCAATTAAAACCATTAGCACGTAACCAACTAACCAACTCCAGAAGTTATTTTCCAAGGCATCATGAAGTGGTATCATCATACCGACTGTAGTTTGCAAGCAATGTCATTAGCCAACACTTAGAGGATTCCCATGTACCCCACATGATTTCCAATTTACCAAAACCATGGCTACCAAGGCCTTACCAAATCATTTAAAAACATTTAAACCAATTTAAGTTCCATAACCATATTATGCAATGCAATAGTTTCAATAAAAGTCAAACTATGTGACAAAACCATTCCTATAAGCATTTTAACAAACATGTTGAGGGCATATAGTTTCCAAACCAAAACCATGAATCGATTGACTATTCCCATGAAACCACATGTTCAATTCCACAATTTTAACATGAAAACCATAAGAAAACATGGGAAAACAATATTCATCCATTAACAACCAAAGCCACCAACATACAATTCAAAACCAAATAATACCCACAACTATATCAATAAAATTAAATTGTGAATTTAGTTGAACAAACAATGAGGTAGAAGTAACATGCCTTAGATAACAAAGAAGATGGAGAGATCTACTCTTGAAAGCTCCTATTTGAATCACCTTGAGGAAACCCTAGCCCCTTTCTTGAACCAAAAGCTTGAGAGAGACTGGAGTGTGTTTAAAGTGTTTTTGATTGAGTATAATAAGGTAAATCAAGTCCTAATAGTGTTTTAAGTCGTGAGATCAAAAGAAGTTAAGAGGAGAAATGTTCAAAATACCCCTAACTTAAACTGTAAAAATTACCATAAGAAGGTACAATTCTCTCCCTTAACTCGTACACCCAACATATGAGTGGTACCCATCACTCGTACCCTAGATAGAATATTGGACATCACACACTGTCTATCATAGGACTCCCTTTGCCTAAGTCATACCCATACCATACGACTAGTACCCTCAAATTGTATCCAAGATAGAATCAAAGGGGTTGAAGATTAGAGAACATATGAATTGGACTATACCACTCGTACCTTCTCCATAGACCCTTATGATGTCCATTCATACCTTAGACTGAATGTAACCTAGATCACACTGATTATCGTATGACCAAGGACCCCTAAACTATACCCACATCATATAACTAGTAAGCTTAAGTCGTGTGATGTCCAGAGAGTTTAAAACTAAGGAAATCTCTAAGGATCAAAACCCAGGGCATTTCAGTATCATAGGTCGACCAAGCAAACTAGTAAATAAAGCATACAAAATATACTCTAAGGGTACGCCACCTACAATTAGAAAATGTCCTACAACGGTAGCTCATATCGCTTGCACTAACAGTTATACATTATTCACACATAACACAACAAAATACCAGATAGGGATACAAATACACACCATATCACATACTAGTAGAACAAAGAAGAACTTGTATACTCAATATCATCAAGTACAAATAAAGAAAAATAAAACAAGTAGGCATTAATAAGTCAGGATTTAGAACAAATTGATAGATGACATGTCAATATGGCAATACAAGCATAACATA
The DNA here is from genome assembly GCA_030864215.1 of Capsicum pubescens. NCBI lineage: Eukaryota > Viridiplantae > Streptophyta > Magnoliopsida > Solanales > Solanaceae > Capsicum > Capsicum pubescens. The sequence goes on along the minus strand of CM061544.1, from coordinate 245,326,860 downwards.
ACATAATAAAGAAAGTGTAATGTATATGGTGATGATGATGGATGAGGTTATCACACAACCTCTGAGATCGTTAGCCAATCCCCGTATACATCCACGGAGGTAAGACTTCTGATATGGGACCTATGGGGGTTTCGTCAACTCATATACACTCCATATCTTAATATCTCATCCCTGGCACATCCCTTGAGGAGGGTTATAAAATCTGATGTTCCTAGTGTTTCCAATATTTCCAGTATTTTCCTTATGTTTAGTATTTTCAAGGCACACAAGACACAAATCAAGTATGACAAACAACAACAATAAGTATATATAAAACATATAACAACAAGTGAAATTTTGTTTATGATTCCATGATGATGATAATGCAATATTCATGATCCATCATAATGAGTATTTCCAAAACCAACCACATGAGTTATTTCCATAACCAATCATAATAATATATTTTCACAACTCCGTGAGCCACTATCCACTCATCACCATCCATGAATTTCCACATGTTTCATATGCCAACAAGTATGAACATATCACAATACACCAATGGTACCATATAAGGCATTTCAATAACACATTATAATTATTCGTACGTATACAAGGCTATCACTATCACTTAGAACCCCACACGATCACACATATCACATCATATCTCAATTCTAATAATTACGTCACATATAGGCCCCCACATAAGAACCACACATAGATAGCCATTTTTCAAGATTATTTTTCACCCTTAATATGCATTTTATACCATAATTTATTACCTAATGTGTTCTGAAAGAGTTAAGCCATAACCTACCTCGAATGCTGAAATCAATCTTCTACACTTTGAATCTACGATCTTACTTCTCACGAATGGTCCCAAAATCAACTAAAACCAAGAAATATAAAATCTACACATCAAAACAAAGCCAACAATATCCATATTGCCTACTTTGGATTCAGGGTCAAAACGTACCCCCAAAATGGGTTTCCAAAAAAAAAGGGAAAAATCATAACTTTACTTTAAAAATATGTTTCCCATATTTTTAGAAATCTACAACTAAAAACTCAAGTCAAATCGAGTACAAAATAAGGTTTAAATTGAAGAAAAACTATTTTTAGACTTTACCGGGTAAGCTCTTTGAAATTCGTGTTAAAATCAAGAATCAAAGTTATTTTGAGGTTAAATTAATGAAAAAACTAGTAATTATAAGATTAAAACATTATTTAAGTGAAAAGGAGTGAAATTGGATTTTAAAATCAAACCCTAAGATTTTTGGAGTTTTGAGAAATTAATCAAGGAATTAGAGTAGAAAAGGATGAAATCTCACCTTAAATTCATAATAGAATCAAGAAATAGATGTTAATCTAGCTTCCCAAACTCCCACAAGCTTCACTTTTAAGATCTCACACTTTTAGGGTTTAAATATCTAGAAATAAGGTGAAAGAATGGGTAAAATGGGCAAAAAAAGAGGGGTAAAAACTATTTTTTTAAATGGCATATATTTTTACACCACATTTTTAAGTCTAAAAACGAACTTCGATGGGGTGCTCAGGATTTTTTGAAATTTGATATATGCAAACTAACTATGAAACCACACTAAATTCGATGCTCCGAACTCAATGGCGATATCAAAATTTGAAAAACGTCGTTTTCACAAAGTTGACCCCCAAAATCCAAAATTGTAATTTTTGTAAACCGATGGTCGAAATGAGGTTTAAAAGCCGTAAAATTACACCAAATATACTACCACCTAAAATTGACATTCTAGACATATTGGAAAAGTTGTATTTTCCATCCGACGCCATTCGATCAAATGTAGGTCCCACACCCATATTTCTAATTTTCCAATTTTTTGACCAACAGGTCAAAATGAGCTCGGCTGCATCGAGACCTGAACCAAAGCTCTTCCTAGACTAAAATCGATATTATAGAGCTTCTGGTGCAATCTGTTCAGCCATCCATCACTCGGATCAAAAGATAACCACATAGATCCAAAATAAGGCTCTTGAAGCCACCACAAATCACAATATCGCATAAAAGGTTCCCCAATACATCGAGAACCATGCCAATAATGCTCATACCCCAAAAATGTTACAATGCAACTATATGGAAGGGTAAAATATTTAAATCACACAAAATCATAAATTTTATATATTTTATCAAATTTTCAAGTCGTTACATCATCCATCATTAAAAATCTTGTCCATCCTCGAATAAGGCAAAGAAATACCTGAATCAATGAAGAGCTGGGGATAAGAACTATACATATCTGACTCAACCTCCCAAGTAGACTCATATATAGGTTGATGTCTCCACTGAACCTTAACCACAAGGATAACTTTAGAGAACAACCTCCTAATATCCCTAGCCAAAATGGAGACCGGCTCCTCAACGAAAGACAATCGTTCATCTAACTGAACTGAATCCCAAAGGATGACATGAGACTCATAAAAAATATAACTGCTAAACATAGAAACATGAAAAACTAGATGAATAAAAGATAAATATTGAGGCAAATCTAACTCATAGGCCACATCACCAATGGTTCGAAGAATCTCAAATGGACCAATATACCTTAGGCTAAGCTTTACCCTCTTTTCAAACCTCAACAAACCCTTCATAGGTAAAACTTAAAGGAAAACATGATCACTAACACTAAATCTTTAGGCACAAAGTCTACATTCTACATAAAACTTTTGCCTACTCTGAATCACTCTAAGTATATCCTGAATGGTCTAGACTCTATCTAAAGACTCATAAAGCAAGTCCCTACCTCGACATCTCACCTCTAAAACATCCAAACAACCCATTGGGAGTGGCAATGCGTACCTTAAAATGCCTTCAAAAGAAGACATATCAATACTATAGTGGTAGCTATTATTATATGCAAACTCTGTTAAAGACTAGTGTTGCTCCCACTGGATACCAAAATCCATCATGCATGCATGAAGTATATCCTCTAAAATTTGGATAGTACACTCTGACTAGCCAGCAGTCTGGGAGTGAAACATTATACTGAGATAAACCCGAGTGCCCAACTCATCCTAAAATATCCTTTAAAAGTGAGATGTGAACACAAAACCATGATCTGAAATGATAGACACGGACATACCATGAAGTCTCAAAATCTCATGAATGTACATACAGGATAACCTCTCAGCATTAAATAATACCTAAACCGAAAAAATAATCTGACTTGGTCAATCAATCCAGGATGACCCACACACTATCAGAACCATGAGATATATGAGGCAAACTAGTCCCAAAGTCCATGGTGATCTGGTCCCACTTACACTCAGGAATGGGTAACCTCTGAAGAAAACCACCAGGTCTCATATGCTCAGCCTTCACCTACTGACAACATAGGCAATGAGCCACAAAATCTTCTACATCACACTGTAATACCTCATATTTTGGCCCAAAAAAATTCCTTTGATTTTAAACTCACTGCCCTAACTATGACTTACTTTATGAGTCATAAGGTCACTATACAGGTCATAGGACCTGATCATAGGGTGACCTATCAAGTTACCCAAGGTTTCTTTTCTAAGTATGACTAGACTCAATGAGTCGTTAAGACTCTAAATGAGTTATATAGTGCCTCTCTTAGCCAAACCAATAAAGGGGTCTGATGTTTTAGCCTTGACCACGAATAAAACCCTATATGTCATAGTGATGCTTCATGAGTCATAGTGTGTGAGTCATAAGGTCAACAATGAGGGGTTCTTGAGCTACTGCTCAGACTATGAGTCCTGTAAATAACTTGTAGCCGGATGTCATAAGATGTAAGGTGATTTATGATGACTAGGCATCTTTTATGTACTTTTATGTCAGGGTACTCTTGTCATTTTCCTCTTTCCTCACTTAAGACCCACGACTTAAAAAAATATTGGAGACCTTATTCTTAATACTTAGCAATTCAAAATATACCCTTTTCTCTCTGAAATCCCTAAGTCAAAAACACTAGAGTTTCTCAAGAAGTTGGTAATTAGAGATTCCAAGGGTTGATTTCTATATGTAATTTTGGATATCTCAGGAATGTTAATCATCCCTTAAACTTATTTTACTCAAAGTGTGTATTCAAATGGTTGTTCATGTGGATTTAAATATGGGTTTTGATATGGTTGAGGGTTTTTTAAATAAATGTTATTTGAATTGAATTCCTATGATTTTATATGCATTGTTCATGCTTTATCAATGGACTTGGAACTAATTGGGTGCATGGGTATGGAAATTGGAAAGAGGGTTGAGGCATTCACTCAAATTGATGATCTTGGTTTGGAATTTAGTTTTGTAAATTGTGTCCCCTCAACCTATTTGTCTAATTGGCTTCGAATATGATTTGTCATATGGTTTGACTTAATCACCTATATTATTGCATTGCATAAAAGGTTAGGCAGATGAAAAGTTATTTCAAAGACTTATTTTCTATGTTTTTGATATTAAATTGGAAGATTGGGGGTCGAGGCATTCCCTTGAGTTGATTTGATAACTAAAAAAGGGTTGAGAAATTCTCCAAATTTGATTTAATGAACAAAGGGGTCATGGCATTCCCCCATATTGATTTAATAAACAAATAGGGTCGAGGCATTCCCTTAAGATAATAGAATTATGATAGTATAATTATAATCTTACAAACGTAAGGTTATGATGATATCTATGGTATGTCTTAATGGTCAATTCCTTAGTTAAATGAATGGATTATGTGAAACTTATTTTAATATAGGCTTAAAGGGGATTGTGTAGATAAACAGTAAAGGTGGATGTCTTAGGGGGCACTGGTACTAGAAACTCTCATTTACCGGTGTGAGGATTGGTATTGATGGTCGTGTGCATATGAAATAGTTTATATATATACACATATTTATATCCTAGATTAATGTGGGGTTGGGGCATTCCCTGGTTTTCCTGGATACCTCTAGTTTTTGCGGCTAACAAACACTGAGGCCTTTTTAATAGGGAGTTGAATGCATATTTCTCGTGGGTGAATTTTTAGGATAGTTAATCTATACAGTCTAGGCTAATATTTTACTTCATGCTAAACCTTGTTCCCTATCTCTGCATGTTATATTTATATATGTACAATATGTGCATATAGATTTTACTATGGTTTTGACTTGGCATTATCTCATCTCTTTCCTGAGTTACATGTTAGTGCTTACCCAACTAACCATATTTAGATGCTATATCTCCAGGAGATATAGGAACTGGAGACATTTCTACTTTTTCTTCGTAGTGATATATAGTTCTTGGACTATTCATAACTTAGCTTGAAGTGGTGAGCCTCTTTCTTCCAAAGGGCCTATTACTTTATGGTCCAGTTTTGTCATAGTCTGTTCCCTTGATGACCTTTTTGGCTATTTTCGTGGGTATGTCCAGACTTAGATTAGTTTTTATTTGTTTAGAGGATTTGTGGATTACTATGGATTGGGAGTTATTGGTTGGACATCTTACGTAATTTTAAGTTATTTGATTTTCTATCTTTTTATATGTTTAGAATTAATCCTCTACTAGATGTATTATGTAATGTTTGGCTAGGTAAAAGGGGTGGTATTTGGTCCTCGACGGACTTAAGATACCCATCACACCCAGGACCTGGTTCGGGTTGTGAAAAGTTAGTATGAGAGCCCTAGGTTCATGGACAATCGGGTGTCCACAAAGCTGTGTTGAGAAAATCCTCTTTTATAGATGTGTAGCACGTCATAATTATAAGGGAGAGGCTACAAGACACATAGGAATGTTTTCCTTTGTGTTCCACTTTTGGGATATAGAGTCTAGGATGTTGAAATATCCTCTAATTCTCATTTGTTTGCATTTTAGAGCATGCCTCCCAAAAGATCTAATGCTAGTAGAAACTCTTTAGTCTCGCTTGAGGATAATGTGGATGGAACCCGTCCTACTTATTAGGTACAAACTCAATCTAGGATCCCTAATTTTGATTGCCCTCGTGGATTTCCAACAATCTTTACTAGTTCACCTCAAACTCATTGGGCTGATGGTACTTCTGCCCTAATTCCTTAAGGGGGATGTGTCTAATACTGAGTTTCGCCAGTCGATTCATTTTCTTACTCAATTGGTAGCCTCCCAGTCATTCCAGTCTGAGCGTGTTACTCTTGTCTCTTCTTCTTTTAAGGCTATAACGGTTGGTCAGTTCATGAAGTTGAGTCCTCTGACCTTCACTGGTTCCAAGGTTGAGAAGTATTTTTAAGAGTTCATAGATGAGATGAAAAAGATTTTATGTGTAATGCATGCTACTGACTCTGAAGGTCTATATTTTACCACATATTAGTTGAAGGATGAGGCATATCAGTGGTATGAGGATTGGGAGTAGTCAAAAGGTAAAGATACTGAGCCGTCTATGTGGGATGACTTCTCTAGTGCCTTTCTTGATTGCTTCTTTCTTCAAGAGTTGAGAGAGGTAAAATTTAAGGAGTTTGTAAATTTAAAACAAGCCAAAATGACGGTAAAGGAGTATGCTCTAAAGTTTCATCGATTGTTTCACTATGCTCCAGAGTTGGTGTCATCTATGAGGGCTAGGATGAGAAAATTTTCTTTGAGTTTGTCTCGAGATTTGGTGTTAGAGTGCATGGACGTCTTGATAAATAATGACATGGATATCTCTAGGCTTCTGGTGTACATGCAATAGGTGGAGGAACAAAAGATGAAATAAGCTAAAATAGAGGAAAGGCAAATTAAGAAATTTAGGTATTCTGAGCAGGGTGAAGGCCAACAGAATAGTGGTTGAGATGGTAGACAGTGGTCTAAGAGAAATGGGGAAATTTTGGTTCTTGTTCTTTGGCTAGTGCTCTATATCCTAAGCCATCTGGTGATAGTCATTTTCATAGAAACAATGGGTTTAAGGCATAAGGTGTCTAGTCTCAAGTAGGTAGGGCCCAATCATCTCTATCATATCCTGTTTGTAGATTTTATGGATAGTTGTACCATGGTTTTTGTGATAAAGGATGAAATAAGTGCTTCAGATATGGCGAGCCTAGCCATATTCAGAGAAATTGTCCCACAAGTGATGTCACTACTGAAACTAATAAGGTTTTGGTTGCTACGTATTCATTTTCAGCACTAAGGGTGCTACTTCTTGTACCATCACTGGTTGGAATTATCTGTATGATCTTGCCACCTATCAAGAATTTAAGGCTTTTCCTAATATTGTCACTGGTACGCTATAAATTTTCTCTCGTAATGTGTATTGTCTTCTTGATCAAGGGTCTACTCTTTCTTATGTGACCCCTTATGTGGCTATTTATTTTGGTTTCAATCCTGAGTGTATTTTTTATCCCTTTTCTGTGTCTACCTTGGTGGGTGACTCTATTATAGTTAAAAGAGTCTATAGGGGTTTTGTGGTATCTATCCTTGGTAGGGAGATGCTGGTGGATTTGATAAAGTTGGATATATTAGATTTTTATGTGATATTAGGGATGGATTGGATCCATTTATGCTTTGCATCTCTTGATTATAGAACACAAAGGGTCAGTTTCAATTCCTAAATGAACCAGTGATTAAGTGGGAAGGGAGTTCCCTGGTGCCTAAGGAAAGGTTTATTTCTTATCTTAGAGCTTGAAAATTGATTTCTAAGGGGTGTTTATATCATCTAGTTTGGGTTAAGCATTTTAATTTTGAGGAACCTTCTTTGCCATCTATCTCTGTTGTTAGTGAGTTTCCTGAAGTATTTCCCAATGACTTTCCTAGTATTTCTCCCAACAAGGAAAAAACTTTGGGATTGATCTCCTTTCGGATACCTATCCTATCTCTATCCCTCCTTATAGAATGGCTCCAACCGAGTTGAAATAACTCAAAAGAAAGATCTTCTTAATAAGGGTTTTATTTGCTCTAGTGTTTTTCTATGGGGTGTTCCTATTCTTTTCGTGCATAAGAAGGATGGTTCCCTTCGGATGTGCATATACTATTGGTAGTTGAATAAGGTGACTGTGAAGAAAAAATATTCTTTTCCTAGGATTGATGACCTATTTGACCAGCTTTAGGGTGCTAAGTACTTTTTAAGATCGATCTTCGATCGATTTGTCATAAGTTGAAGATTAGGGTTTGGACATCCTTACGACTACTTTTCAAACTCGTTAAGACCTGTATGAGTTCTTGGTCATGTCCTTTGGTTTGACTAATACCCTGACAATATTTATGGATTTTATGAATAGGGTATTCTATTAGTTTTTGGATAAATTCATCATCGTGTTTATTGATGACATCTTAGTATACTCTAAGATTGAGGAGGGTCATGCCAATCATCTCTGTATAGTGTTTCAAAAATCTTAAGGTTCGGCGGTTGTATGCAAAGTTTTCAAAGTGTGAGTTTTGGTTGAATGCCTTTACTTTTCTGGGCCATATTGTTTCTAGTAAGAGGATCATGGCAGATCCATTGAAAGTTGAGGCGATTAAGAAGTGGCCTAGACTCACGAATCCAATTGATGTTCAGAGATTCTTTGGTTTATCGGGGTGATATAAGAGATTTGTGGAGAGTTTCTCTTCGATCACCGCTCCATTTACTAGGTTAACTTAGAAGAAGATGATTTTTCTGCAGTTTTATACTTATGTGGGTAGCTTTGAGAATGTGAAGAATAAGTTAACTTCAGTTTCAATTTTGACCCTACCCAAGGATACTAAGGTTTTATTGTTTATTATGATATGTCCCGTGTGGTACAGGGTTATATGTTGATGCAACATGGTAAGGTTGTGGCATATGTTTTTAGGAATCTTAAGGTGCATGATAAGAATTATCCAACTCATGATTTGGAGTTTTTTGCTTGTGGTCTTTGCTTTGAAAATTTGTCGCTATAACTTGAATGGAGTTCACATTGACATATATTCAGATAGAAGAGCTTGCAGTATGTTCTCACCTAGAAGGAGTTAAATCTCAGGCAAAGAAGATGGCTTGAGTTACTCAAGGATTAGACATGAGTCTTCATTATCACCCAGGTAAAGATAATGTGGTTGCTAATCCTCTTAGCAGGTTATCGATGGGAAGCTTATCTCATGTTGATGAGGAGAAACGAGGTTTGGTGAAGGATATTCACCATTTAGCTAATCTTGGAGTTTGTCATTTGGACTTTGCGGATGGATCTATGATCGTTCAATAGGTCATAAAGTCATCTCTGGGTGCTGAGGTGAAGGAGAAACAGGTTTTGGATCTTATCTTGATACAAATTAATGATGGTGTGGGTCAATAAAAAGTCATGACTTTTGAGATTAGTGATGATGGTATTTTAAGATACCAAGACAAATTATGTGTTCCCGATATTAATAGGATACGGGAAAAGATCTTGGCTGAGTCCTATGAGTCGAGGTACAATATTCATCCTGGTTTGATGAAGATGTACCATAATTTGAAATAGATCTGTTAGTAGAATAACATGAAGAGGGATATGGCCAATTTTGTGGCCAAGTGTATGGTTTGTCAGCAAGTGAAGGTGGAGTATTTGATGCCTGGTTGTTTGCCTTAAGAGATCGAGCTGCCCATATGGAAGTGGGAAGTAATTAATATGGACTTGTTACTGGTCCTCCGCTATCTTGAAGTCAATTTGATTCAATTTAGGTCATCATGAATAGGATGACTAAGTCCTCTCATTTCATGCCAGTGAGGACTAATTATTCTGTGGTGGATTATGCTAAGCTTTTCATTCAGGAGGTCATCAAGTTTTATGGTGCCCCTATTTCTATTATACCTGATCAAAGCATGCACTTATGGCGGTCATTTCAGAGAGGTTTGGGAACTAAGGTGAACCTTAGTAATGTTTTCCACACTCAGACAGATGGATAAGCGGGAAGGGCCATTCAAATATTGGAGGATATGTTTAGGTCCTATGTGATTAACTTTGGTGGTAGTTGGGTTGATCATTTACCTCTCATAGATTTTGTATTTAATAACAGCTACTATTCATGTATTCATATGGCTCAGTTTGAGGCTTTGTATGGTAGGAGGTGTCGTTCTCCTATTCGGTGGTTTGAAGTCAGTGAGACTAGGTTGTTTGGTCCTGATTTAGTTCATCAAGCCATGGATAAGGTGAAGGTGATTGGGATAGGATTAAGACCACACATAGTCACCAAAATTCCTACACGGATGCGAGACATAGGGAGTTGAAGTTTGATGTTAGGGATTGGGTATTCTTGAAGGTGTCCCCCTTAAAAGGGTGATAAGGTTTGGGAAGAAGGAAAAGCTCAGTCCCCGCTAAGTTGGCCCATACTTAATCTTGAGGAGAGTGGGAAATATAGCTTATGAGTTGGAGTTGCGTTCAAGTTTATGTTTTGTCCATCCGGTGCTCTATGTATTGATATTAAAATAATGCATAGGTGATCCTTCCTTGGTTGTTCCCTTGGAGAGTATTGGTGTTTTGAATTCTTTGTCTTATGAGGAAATCTCGGCTGAGATTTTGGATAGGCAAGTCTGTCATTTAAGGATTAAGGATTTGGCTTCGATGATGGTTCTATGGAGGAATCATAAGGTTGAAGAAGCTACTTGGGAAGTTGAAGAAGACATGAAGTCCAAATATCCATTCCTATTTCGCGCTTTGGATAATCGTGCTTAGGGTATGAGTATTCCTTAATATCTTTAGTTTCTGTCTTTGTTAAAGGTAATTGTGGTTGCATCTGTGTTAAATCGTGCTAATGGATGCCTTGGTTTATCATTCGGGGACGAATTATTCTAGGGGTAGAATGTAACGCCCCAAATTTTGGCCCTAAAACATTCATGAGTTCTTAAACTCACTGCCCTGACAATGACTTACCTTATAAGTCATAAGGTCACCATATGGGTCGTAGGACCCTGATCGTAGGGTGACCAGTGAGGTTGCCAAGGTGTTTTTTCTGAGTACGACTAGACTCAATGAGTCGTAAAGACTCTAAATGAGTTCCATGACAAGGACCCTACGTGTCATAGTGGAAACTCACGAGTCATAGTGTGTGACTTGTAGAGTCAACAGTGAGGGGTCCTTGAGCTACTTATCAAACCACGAGTCGTGGAGATGACTTGTAGCTAGACGTTACAAGTTGTAAAGTGACCCGTGATGGCTGGGTGTCCTTTCTTGTACTTTTATATAGGGGAACTCTTTTCATTTACCTCTTTCCCCACTTAAGAACCATGACTTAAAATCATATTGGGGACCCTATTCTTAACACTTAGCAATTCAAAATTACCCTTTTCTCTCTCAAATCCCTAAGTCAAGAACACTAGGGTTTCTCAAGGAATTGGTAATTAGAGCTTCCAAGGGTTGATTTCTCACCGTAATTCTTGATATCTCAGGCATGTTACTATTCCCTTAATCTTATTTTACTTAAAGAATGTATTCAAATGGTTGTTCATGTGGATTTCAGTATAGGTTTTGATATGGTTGAGGGTTTTTGGAATGAATGTTATTTGAATTGAATTCCCATGATTTTTTATGCACTTTTCATGATTTATGAATGGTTTTTGAGCTAATTAGGTTCATGGGTATGGAAATTGGAAAGGGGGTCGAGGCATTCCCCCAAATTGATTATTTTTTCTTGAAATTTGATTTTGTAAATTGTGTTTCCTCAAGCTACTTATGTAATTGGCTTCGAATATGATTTGTCACATGGTTTGACTTACCTATATTATTGCATTGCATAAAAGGTTAGATGGATAAAAATGCTTTTGAAAGACTTGTTGGCCATGTTTTTGGTGTTAAATTAGAAGCTCGGTGGTGAAGACATTCCCCAATTTAATTTATTGAACAAAAGGGATCGAGGTGTTCCCCCAAGATAATGTAATTGTGATGGCACAATTATAAACTTCCAAGCGTAAGGGTATGGCGATACCTATGGTGTGCCTTAGTGGTTAATTCATTGGTTAAATAGATGTGTTATGTGAAACTTATTTAAATATGGACTTAAAGGAGTTGTGTAGCTAAACCGTGAAGGTGGATATCCTGGAGGGGACTGATACTGGAAACTCATGCTTTCCGGTGTGAGGATTGGTCTTGATGGTCATGTGCATACAACACACTTTATATATACACATATTTGTATCCTAGATAGACGTGGGGTTAGGGCATTGACTGGTCTTCCTTGATAACTCTTGTTCGTGTGGCTAACATGCACTGGGGCCGTTTCAGCTGGGAGATCTGAACCCATATAGCCCATAGGTGCCTTTTTATGATGGTTAAGCTATATAATATAGGCTAATGTTTTACTTCATGCTAAACCTTGTTCCCTACCCCCGCATGTTATATATATATATATATGTATAAAGTTTGTTTGTGGATTTTACTATGGTTTTGACTTGGAATTATCTTATACCTTTCCCGAGTTACATTTTAGTGCTCGCCTCGCTAATAATCTCTGGACGTTGTATCCCCAGGCGATGCAGGAATATGAGACACTTCTACTTTTCTTGCGCGGTGATAGGTGGTTCTTAGACTATCCGCCAGTCAGCTTGAAGTAGTAAGCCTCCTTCTTCTGGATGGCCTGTTACTTCATGGTCCAATTTTGTCATAGAATATTTCCTTGGTTACCTTTTTGGCTATTGTCGGGGGCATGTCCCAACATAGATTGGTTTTGGTTTGTTTAGATGCTTTGTGGATCACTGTGGATTGGGAGTTTTTTCTTGGACATCTTAAGTAATTTTAAGTTATTTGATTTTCTATCTAGTTATGTGGTTGAAATTCATCCACTGCTAGCTGTATTGTGTTCTGTTTGGCAAGGTAAAAGGGCAGGTCTTCAGTCCTCGACGGACTTGAGATACCCGTCACGGCCAGGCCCTGGTTTGGGTTGTGACACTTGCCTCATACCACCCCCCAGTAATGTTTCCTCAAGTCACGATACATCTTTGTCACAGCTGGATGGACGGAATATCTGGAACAATGGGCCTCTTCCAAGGTCAACCTAATCCAATCACCCACTCTCGGCTCACAAACTCGACCCCTAATCCTCAAAACTCCATCCGAATCAAGTGAGGCTTCCTTAGCCTCGCCACTCAGCACCTTATCTCGAATCAACCTCAATCTAACATCATCAATTTGATGAGCTCGAATCTGCTCCATCAAAGAATATCTAGTCCACAAATGCCAAAATGCGCCCAGGTATCAAAATGTCAAGCCAACCCATTTGGTTAGCTAAATCTTGAACCTCTGAGGCTAGAGGCCTCTTCTAGGTCAAAAAATGCACCAAGATACCCATAATAGTCGACTTTTGGCTCAAGGCATCCGCAACCACATTATCCTCGCTTGGATAGTAGAGAATAGTCAAGTCATAATCCTTAAGCAACTCAAGCGAATGGAGCTACCTCATATTAAGATCTCACTGGGTGAAGAAGTACTGAAGGCTATGATGATCCGAGAAAATCTCACAATGAAATCCATACAAGTAGTGCCTCCACAACTTCAAAGCAAACACAACCGCACATAACTCTAAATCATGGGTAGGATAATTCCTCTCATGAGACTTCAACTGGTGGGACACATAAGCAATCACCTTTCTCCCTGCATCAAGAAAACATCCAATCCAACACCAGAAGTATCACAAAACATTGTAAAACTCATTAGGTCCTTGGGTAGAGCCAAATTAGAAGCTGAAGTCAACAAATCCTTGAGTTTTTGAAAGCTCGCCTTACAAGCATCAGACCACTAAAAATAAATCTTCTTCTGAGTCAACTTTGTCAAAGGATTTGTAATAGATGAGAAACAATCATCACAATGCCGATAATAACCTGCCAAGCCAACAAAACTATGATCTCAATGGGCGAAGTAGGTCTAGCCCAATCATGAACCACTGCAACCTTGTCTGGATAAACTATAATACCCTTCTTAGTCACCACATGACCTAAGAAAGAAACGGACTCCAACCAAAAACCATACTTAGAGAAATTAGCATACAACTTATTATCCCTCAATCACAAAAGCATAATCCGCAAATGCTCCTCATGATCAGCCTCACTCTTGGAACAAATTAAGATATTATTTATGAATACAATAACAAAGGAGTTGAGATACAATTGAATCATATGGTTCATCAACTCCATGAATGTGGTAGGGGAATTAGTCAACCCAAATGATATAACCAAGAACTCATAATGACCACATCGAGTCTGAAAAGCTGTCTTCAGAATATCCGAAGCTCTAATCCTCAACTGGTGATAACTAGACCTCAAATCAATTTTTGAAAACATTGCATTACCCTGAAGCTGATCAAATAAATCATCAATGCGAGGAAGAGGATATTTATTCTTAATTGTCACCTTGTTTAACTATCGATAATCAATACACATCCGCATAGACCCATCTTTCTTCTTCATAAACAAGACAGGCTTGCCCAAAGAAGATACACTAGGTCTGATAAATTCTTTATCCAACAAATCCTGCAGTTTACCCTTCAATTTCTTCAACTCGGTCGGGGCCATATCATAAGGAGAAATAGAGATGGGCTTTGTGTCTGTCTCAATATCAATGGAAAAATCAATATCATGATCCGATGGCATACTAGATAAATCTGTAGGGAACATATCTATAAACTTACGAACAACACATATAAAATCCAGGGAAGGATGTTAAGCAACACTAATATCACGAATATGAGCAAAATATGACAAACATCCCTCTCAAGCAATCCTTGGCATACCTACGAAGCTAAAGTCACAGTATTAGCAAAACAATTTAGGACAACATGATAAGGAGCCAACCAATCCATACCAAAAATAACATCAAATTAACCATATCTAACACAACCAATTCTACCCAAGTCTTATGGCAAGAAAAAGTCACAACAAAAGAACGGTGCACCCAACCCATGACTAAAAAGTCTCCTACAGGGGTAGATACGCAACTAGGAATAGCAAGAGGCTCACTAATAGAATCAAAGCCTGAAGAAAAATACACATATACATAGAAAAAGGTCGATCTAGGATCAAATAACATAGATACAGATCTAAAAGAAATGGGGATGATACCTATGATCATAGCATCAAAAGCCTTTGTCGTTGGTCTGGCTGGTATGGCATAGCACTATCCACAACCACCAACTGGATAAATATCCCCATGACCACCACCACAAGCTCTACTACCTTTTTTTCTCTCACCTCTGATAGCATGCCTACCCTTCACAATTGAAGTAGAGGTAGCTCTAAACACATGATAGGGACAGTTCTTGGCCAAATGGCCCAACTCATCATATACAAAGCCACCTCTAAACTTATCCTGATGGCGTATCCTACTGGCACCTCTCTAATACTCTCGAAGATTAGATCTTTACGTCTATGCCTGGTCCTTTATACTCTGGAATGACTCCCCTAACACTGTCTTCTTAGTAGTGGCTTGCTGAAGAGCAAAAGGAAAAATAAGTCTAGATGTCTGAGACCCTGCCAGAGAAAGTGACATAGATTAAGGCTGAACTTCCAACCACGGAGCAACATACTCAAATACCAACACTGAAGAAAGAATAATACTCTAAGTTGGAGGAGTACCCAAAATAGAAGCAGGTGCAACAGGAGGGTCCACACTCTGAACTGGAGGAACACCCAACATAACCAAAGGTGAACCCTCTAAACGGGTCAACAAATGCACCAACAATTCCTCTAAAACTGGGGAAAACAAACTCTAAGAAACTGGAGTAGAACCAACACCTCCAACCTGCTTAACACAAGGCTTAGGAGAGAGTCCCCTAGCACTCCTTCTAGATGGGGCTGAAACATGGGCTTGACCATGACTCGAGGATCGTCCTCTAGGTGAAGGCTCCATATCTCTACTCTCACTAGACCTAGTCAACACCATCTGTGTAGAAGAAGTGAAATACAACTCAGAACACAAGGTATGAAAGAACTTTTCATGATAAGGAATAAAATAAGGGAATTTTCCTAAACACATCCTATAGCCTCTTGAAGTAGATATAGAGGTCTATGTACAGATCCATAAGACTCTATTAGACATTCCATTCTTACACCATTGATACCAATGAAACTTGGCTACTCTGATTTCAATTTTCACGATCTAAAATTCAAGGGTCATGATGACACTCATCGCGACAAATCTTGATGAGTGAGCCTATCGCCCAAACTGATATACAAAGGGAAAAACACAGAAATACCCTAAGATATGGATTCTAGAACAAAGCTGAACCACATAAGTAATTATAACAATGTAAAAAAACATATCCAATTACCATACATTCCCAAAACTAAGTGTCAGTAGTGTAAGAAATTCTAATACAATCTATGAGTCGAATATATAAAAAAATAACCACAAAGAAACAATATCTCTCTTCGAATACTAATAATGACATAACTAATATAGAAAGATATAGGTGAACTTCGAATGTAAGAATGTCCAATCACTACCTTGCGTAATGTGAAGGCTCTCAAAATCAGCCAATCTGAGGTGCACTCGATCTAGGACCTATATCGAAAGGGCGCAATAGAAGTGGGTACGATCCACTTATACTCAGTAGGTATCATAGATAGAACAAGCAAAGTAGCAAATAAAGCATATAAAATCTAAACTAAGGGCACGCCATCTGCAATAAAAAATTATCCCACAATGGTAGCCCACATCGCTTGCACTAATAGTTCTACAATATCCACACGTAATACAATAATATACTAGATAAGGATACAAATACACACTATATCACATACCAGTAGAACAAAGAGAAACATGTATATGCAAGATCATCAAGTACAACTAAAGAAAGATAGAACAATTGGACATTAACAAGTCAAGATATAGAAAAAATAGACAGATGACTAGTCAATATGGCAATACAAGAACAACATAACATAATAAAACAAGTGAAATGTATATGATGATGATGATGATGCATGAGGTCGTTGTACAACCTCTGAGATCATCACACAATCTCTGTATATACCTACGGATCCAAGCCTCCATACGTGGGACCCATGGGGGTTTTGTCAACTCATATACAATTCATATATCAATATCTTCTCTCCAGAACATCCCTTGAAGAGGGTTATAAAATTTGATGTTCCTAGTGTTTCCAACATTTCTAGTATTTATGATATTTCCAGTATTTCCATTGTTTCTAGTATTTCCAAAGCACGTAAGACACAAATCAAGTATGACAAAAAAAAACAATAAGTATATACAAAATATACAACATGTGAAATCATGTGTATTATGCCATGAGTATGATAATGCAATGTTCATGACCCATCATAATGAGTATCTCCACAACCAACCATAGGTATTTCCACAACCAATCATAATAATTCATTTTCACAACCACGTAAGCTAATATCCACTCATTATTTCCACCATCCATGAATTCCCACATATTTTATATGCCAACAAGTACGAATATATCACAATACACTAATGGAACCACATTAGGCATTTAAATAATATAATATAATTATTCATATGTATTCAAGGTTATCAATATCACCTAGGACCCCACATGGTCACACATATCACATCATATCTCAATTTCAATAATTACGTCACATATAGGCCCCCACTCTAGCACAAAACATAGATAGCCATTTTTCATGATTTGTTCCCACCCTTAACATGCATTTTGTACCATAATTTACTACCCAACCCAATCTGAAAGAGTTAAGTCATAACCTACCTCAAATATCAAAACTGGTCTACTACCCTTCGAACCCACAACCTTACTTCTCATGAACAGTCCCAAAATCAACTAAAACTAAAAATTATAGAATCTACGCATCAAAACAATGCCAACGATATCCATATTGCTTAGTTTTGGTTTGGGGTTAAAATGGACTCCCAAAATGGGTTTTAAAAAAAAAGGCAAAATCATAACTTTATTTTATAAACGTGTTTTCCATATTTTTAGGAATCTATAATTGAAAACCCAATTCACATCGAGTAAAAAATAAGGTTCAAATCAAAGAAAAACTATTTTTGAGCTTTACCGGGTAAAATCTTTAAAATCCGTGTTAAAATTAAGAATCGAAGTTGTTTTGAAGGTTAAATTGATGAGAAACTTCAAGTGAAAATGAGTGAAATTGAGATTTAAAATCAAGCCCTAAGATTTTTGAGGTTTTGAGAAATTAATCAAGGTATTAGAGTAGAAAAGGATGAAATCCACCTTAAATTCGTTCTAGAATCAAGAGACAAATGTTAATCTAGCTCCCATAAGCTTCACTTTTAAGATCTCACATTATTTTAGAGTTTAACTCTCAAGAGATAAGGTGAAAGAATGGGCAAAACAAGAGGAGTAAAAGCTGTTTTTATATTGCAGATTTTTTTACACCAGATTTTAAAGTCCAAAAAGGGACTTAGACGAGGTGTCCGAGATTTATTTGGAGTACGAAATATCCAACCACACTAAATTTGATGCTCTGGACATAATGGAGATATCAAAATTTTGAAAAGATATCATTTTCAGAAAGTTGACCCCCAAAATCTGAAATTGCAATTTTCTAAATCGAGGATCAAAATAAGATTTAAAAGCCATAAAATCAAACCAAATATGCTACCACTCTAAAATTGGCATTCCAGATGAATTGGCAAAGTCAGATTTTCTATCCGAGATAGTTTCGACAAAATGTGTATCCCACAATTATATTTTTAATTTTCCAACTTTCTGACCAATAGGTCAAAATGAGCTCGGGTGCATCAAAACCAAAACCAATGATCTTCCTAGCCTAAAATCAATATTTTGGAGCTGCTGGTGCAGTTCGTTCAGCCATCTGTTGCACGGATCAAAAGATAATCACATAAGTCCAAAATAAAACTTTCGAAGCCACAAAAAATCACAATATCGCATAAAAGGTACCAAAATGCATTGAGAATCATGCCAATCACCCCCATACCCCAGAAATACCACAATGCAACTATGGAGAGTGGTAAAATAGTCAAATCATATAAAATCACAAATTTCACATATTTTATCAAATTTTTAGGTCGTTACACATCTTTACTTAGGAAACCCTTTTTGGTCTTCCATCATTAGTTTGGGAAGCATCTCTTTCAACCAAATCAACCTTGGATTTTGATCTGGTATTAAGTCTCTTTCTCTAGTTCATCAGTTTCTTACATGAGTTGCTTTTAATTTTTGCTTTAATACTTACTTAAACAACTCCTTCTCAATATCTATACTTTCTTCAATTTTAGTAAGAACTTGCACAGGATTAATAAGCAAATTAGAAATTCCATCTCTTGTTGAAAAATTTGTATGAACTTACAAGATTCATCTTTGGTAAGTCTCCAAATTAGGAAAGACATTTTGTGTCAACTCATTTTTTATCGGCAAGAGCCTCAACAAATTTAGTAAGCAACAATGCATCACTATCAGGGACCACAGGAGACACATGAATTAGTGTGAGGACCTTTTCCTCACTTTCTTTATCAGACACTATCATTTTTCAAATAATAGAGAGACATGGTAGCAGGTTCCGCTGAGTGAACAGACTAGAGAGAGAAATATATATTTAATAAGGTTTTGGAGTTCTCAAATATGTCCCTACTGAATAGACCCTTAAAAAAATCATATTTCCTACTCTGGAATGATATGGAACTTAAGTACCAGTTTTATCTCTAACTATTTTAGTAGCATCCTCTGACAGATCATTTTGTTTTTAGGTATTCTTAATTTACTAAGTGGTTCTAGAATAGGAGGGAAGTTGGGTTTAAATACATCATTGGATGGAGAAGAGGGCTTGCAGATCTTGAAAAGGCTTGGAAGATATTGTACACATAAATTTGACCCTCCTCAAAAGTCAAATCAACTCAAACCACTCACCTTACCATGCACCCCACCCATTTGATAATTTCTTCCATAAAAAAAGAAATAACAACTCCACCACACCATTTCTACCCTTATTCAAAAAATAACAAATTTCCAATAAAATAACGATCTCACCTAATAAATATTGAACAACTCACCCCTACCACCTTAACCCCCATCCTACGTGCCCTCTCCCAGGCCCATTTTACCCTTTATGTTTTCCCTTTTTTACTATAAGAATAAATATAGACACTCTCAACAATATACACATATGCACCCATTAAATAGATACATGGGTATACACACACATACATAGAAAATGGGGGAAAGTGGATGAACAACCATTAGGGGAGCTGAGACCAAAACATAGAAGAAAAATAGAGAAATCAATGGAGAAAAACAATAGCCCACTGCCTCTATTACTATTCCGGTGATAGAATTCTTCGCTGGGAAATACCCAATCCATTATCTATTTGAATGGTGATGATATTTCTTTGATTTTTGTTGATTTTGGTTGACACAATTTTAATTATCATTATATACTTGTCAATTCCATATTGAAGTCATCTTAATCACACAAAGTGAGAATTTAATTTTATTTGATGTTAAGTTGAATTTTGGGGAAAAGAAAATTGGAATTTATTAAATTCATACTCTGTAGATAATTTCATAATGTCATAATTTAGATTTATTTTCATTTGATAGTATCCTGTTTTAGGTCAAAATTAGTAGGCAGTGGTAGGTTGAGTAGGCAAATTTTAGAAATTATGGTTGTTGATTTTTTTCGAATATATATTTTAATTAAATAGATTTTTCTTCATTAATCAAAAAGTGTCATTACATAACCAGGTAGAAGCTGACCATGTAGCTCTATCAAACTATTTTCAAGAGCTAGTCTAGGGATACAATAACCTCAACCTATTAGATTTTCTAAATCTATTTATACAAATAAGAAAAATACAAGAGATTTTTATAGCGTAAGGGAAGTGATCCATCATCCTTAAAGCATTTTGCTACACAATTGTATTTTCCCCCTAGATATGAATATGCATTACAATGTCTTTTCAAGTTCTTTCCATGTTGATCCGTCCTTTTTAAAACCTCAAAATATTCCTATCTTTCCAGATATAGTACAGGGTAATATCAAAAGTAGAGTAAATAATTGCAATATGTCTAGTTTTCCTTTTGGCTATTTTGCATATCCAATTTA
Organism: Capsicum pubescens; assembly: GCA_030864215.1. NCBI lineage: Eukaryota > Viridiplantae > Streptophyta > Magnoliopsida > Solanales > Solanaceae > Capsicum > Capsicum pubescens. The sequence continues at coordinate 245,305,978 of CM061544.1, read as the reverse complement.
GTTCTTGTGTAATACCCCAGATTTTGGTCCTTGGAAATTTCCTTGAATTTGAGCTCACTACCCAACCTACGACTCATCTTACAAGTCGTAAAGTGTCATTACAAGTCGTAGGACCCCAAATCATAGGCTTACCAGTATGTTTCCCCAAGTATCTAACCTGAGTACGACTAGAATGCAACAATTCATATGGAATCTTTACGAGTCATAGTGTTCCTTCCGTAGCCAAACAAGTGTAGTGTTCAAATGTATCTATCTTGACTACAACTGGATCCCATTAGTCGTAAGTTTCGACTACAAGTCGAAGGGTATGAATCGTAGGGTCAACAGTAAGATGAGACTAAAATACTTCCCAGACCACGAGTCGTATGGTGATCTGTGACACCTGGGCATCCTTTTCTGCACTTTTAAGTAGGGGAATTCTTGCCATTTCCCTCCTTACCTAAATAAGACCCACACCCATAAAGCACTTTGGGACCCTATTTCCATTCTTTATCAATCAAATACAATATCTTATCCCTCTCAAATACCTATGTCTAGAACAACTATGGATTTAAAGAGATTGGTAATTAGAGCTTCCAATGGTAGATTTCTCTCTGTAATTATTGATAACTCAAGTATGTTACTCTTTCTCAAATTTTATTTTTTAAAGAATGTGTTTTAAATTGTTACTCAAGTGGTTTTGAAAGTTGGATTTGGGGTGTAGGTTAAGGGTTTTGAATTATTGTTTTCTTAAATGGTTTTCCCATGGTTTATATGTAAATTTTCATGCTTTATTGATAGTTTTAAACTTGTAGGGTGCATGGGCATGGTGAGTAAACCATGGGGTTATGTATTCCCCCAATTATGTAGATTTTGATGATTGAATTGGTGATAACCTCAACCCAATTTTGTGAAACTTATTCTAAAAATAAGAGCATGCGCATTGAAATTACTTTTGAAAAAATTAGATAGCATAAAAGGTTAAAGAACCAAACTTTTAATGAACAAAAGGGGGTCGTAGCATTCTCTCACACTGACTTAATAAATAAAAGAGGGTGTGGTATTTTCTCACTCTGACTTAATAAGGGGTTGAGTCATTCCCCTATGTTAATAGAATTGTAAGGACATACTTATAAGTTTGCAAACGTAAGGGTATGACGATACCTATGGTGTGCCTTAGTGGTCAATTCCTTGATTAAATGGATGGGTTATGTGAAACTTGTTTTATTTAGGCTTAATAAAGGTTATGTATCTAAGCCATGAAGGTGGGAGTTCTGGGGAAACCGATACTGGAAACTCCCATTTACCAGTGTGAGGGTTGGTCTTGATGACTGTGTGCATAGTTAACACTAATGATATTTATTTGTATCCTATATTGATATGGGGTTAGGGTATTCCCTGGTGTTCTTTGATACCTCTGGTTCATGCGGCTAATATGCACTGGTCCCTTTCAGCAGGGGAGCTGAACCCATATAGCTCGTGGGTGCCTTTTTATGGAAGTTAAGATACATGGTCCAGGTTAATATTTTACTTGCATGCTAAGCCTTGTTCTCTGTCTCATCATGTTTTATATATGTATATGATTATGTGGATATGATTTTGGATGATTTTGAACTGAGTTGATCATGACATTATTTTATCCCTTCCTTGAGTTACATGTTAGCACTCACCCTACTAACCATCTCTGTATGTTACATCCCGATATGATGTAAAAACTGGAGACACTTTTATTTTACCAGCATAGTGATAGGATTTTTGGGTTGTCAGCAGCCAGCTTGAAGTGGTGAGCTTCTATTCTCCAAAAGGGCTATAATTTTAAAGTTTTATTTTATTAATGTCTCAGACTACTTCTATTGGATTTTTTTGGCTATCATCGAGGGCATGTCCCAACTTAAATTAGTTTTGGTCTATTTTGAGGATTTGTGGATTACTGTGGATTGGGATAGTTGTTGAGTTTCTTAGCTTCTTTTCTGAGTTAGCTGAGTTTCCTATCTTTTCATATGTTTGGAACTTAGCCTATCATGTTATATGTTCAAAATTCATCTACTTTTAGTTGTACTTTGTTCTATTTTTACTAGGTAAAATGGGTGGTCTCCAATCCTCGGTAGACTAGGGATACCTGCTATGGACAGGCCTTGATTTAGGTCATGACAAGTTAGTATCACAGCCTAGGTTCATGGTTAATTGAGTGTCCACAAATCCGTGTCAAGTAGAGTCTCTTTTATGAGTGTGTATCGCCCAACACTTATAAGGGAGAGGCTACCATGCATTTAGGAATGTTTCCCTTTCTTGTGTTATATTTTTTGGCTATAGAGTCTAAGTTATTGAATCTTTTCTAGCTCTATTTGTTCGCATTTTAGATCATGCATCCCTGAAGATCTGATGCTTGGGGAAACTCCTCTGTCTCACCTAATGACAACGCGAATGGAAATCATTCTGCGTTTGGGATACAATCCCAATGTAGGGTCCCTACTTATGACTGCCTATGTAGAGTTCCATTGGTCTCTACTAGTCCTCCTCGGGCTTTTCAGGCTATAGTACTTATACCCCAATGCCCTAGGGTAATGTGTCTAATGCTGTGTTTTGCCAGTCGATTCATTTGCTTACTTAGTTGGTGGCCTCTCAATCGCACCAATCTGAGCGTATTGCTCCTATCAGTTCTTTTTCAAAGGACACAAGGGTTGGATAGTTTATGAGGTTGAGTCCTATGACCTTCACAGGTTATAAAGTTGAGGAGGATCCTCATAGGTTTATAGATGAGATAGAAAAGATCTTTAGAGTGATGTATTCTACTGACTCTGATAGTATGAAGTTCATTACATATCAGTTGAAGGATGCGGAATATCAGTGGTATGAGGAGTTGGGATAGTTGAGAAGGAATGATACTGAGCCAGCTATATGGGATGATTTCTTTAGTGCCTTTCTTGATTGCTTCTTTCCTTAGGAGTTGAGGGAGGCAAAAGCTGTAGAGTTTGTGAATTTGAAGCAAGGTAGAATGTTTGTGAAAGAGTATGCCTTGAAGTTTCATCAGTTATCCCATTATGCTCTAGAGTTAGTGTCTTCTATTAGGGCTATGGGTTTTTCTCGAGATTTGGTATTGGAGTGCAAGGTCGCCTTGCTGAATAATAAAATAGATCTATCTAGGCTTGTGGTGTGCAAGCAGCAAGTTGAGGAAGAAAAAAAGAAACAAGCTGAAGTAAGGAAAATGTAGAGTAAGAAATTTAGGTATTCTAAGCAGGGTGGAAGCCAATAGAATAGTGGTAGGGATGGTAGGAAGTGGTCTAAGAAGAAGTGGGGAAATTTTGGTTCATATTCTATAGCTAGTGCTCCATATTCTAGGTCATCTGGTGATCGTCGTTTCTAGGATGATAATGGATTTAGGGAACAAGGTGCCCAATCTTAGGACAGTCAAGCTAAATCAGCTCCATCATATCCTTTTCGTTAATTTTATGGACAGATGCATCATGGAGTCTGTGATGAGGTAAGAAATAGGTGCTTTAAGTGTGGTCTGCTTGGTCACATGCATCCGGGGTGTCCTTCAAGGGTTGCTTTTGGGGCTTATAAAGATTTGGTTGCCACATCTTCAGCTCTATCACCAAAAAGTTCCGCATATGGTATTGGCACTGGCCGAAATTATCTATATACTCTCGCCGCTCATCAATAATCTGAGGCTTCTCCTGATGTTATCACTGGTACGTTACAGCTTTTCTCTCATGATGTGTATTGTCTACTTGATCTGGGGTCTACTCTTTCTTATGTAACCCCTTATGTAGCTATTTATTTTGGTTTTAGTCCTGAGAGTATTTATGATCTCTTTTTTGTGTCTACTCCGGTGGTGACTCTGTTGTAGCTAGAAAAGTCTATAGGGGTTGTGTGGTAGGGAGATATTGGTAGATCTGATAGAGCTAGATATGTTAGACTTTGATGTTATTTTGGGGATGGATTGACTTCATTCGTGCTATACGTCTCTGGACTGTAGAACCCGAAGGGTCAGTTTTCAATTTTTAAATGAACCGATGATTGAGTGGGAAGCTATTTCTTTAGCACCTAAGGGGGAGAACATTTCTTATTTAAGAGCCTAAAAATTATTTTTCATGGGGTGTCTATATCATCTAGTTTAGGTTAAGGATTCTAATTCTAAGGGCCCTTCTTTGCAATCTGTCCCTGTAGTCAATGAGTTTCTTAGAGTATTTCCTGATGATTTTCCTCGTATTCCTCCCGATAGGGAAATAGACCTTGGGATTTATTTTCTATCGGATACCCGTCCCATCTCTACCCCTCCTTATAGGATGGCTCCGGCTGAGTTGAAAGAGCTTAAGGAGCAGTTGAAAGATCTCTTTGATAAGGGTTTTATTTTCCCTAGTGTTTCTTTGTGGGGTACTCCTATGGCTTTCGTGCGTAAGAAGAATGGGTCCCATCGAATGTATATAGACTATCGGCAATTGAATAAGGTTACTATGAGGAATAAGTATCCTCTTCCTAGAATTAATGATTGTTTGACCTACTTCAGGGTGATAAGTGATTCTCTAAGATTGATCTTCGGTCGGGTTATCATCAGTTGAAGATTAGGGATGTAGTTATCCCTATGACTATTTTTCATACCTGGTATGGTCACTATAAGTTCTTAGTCATGTCTTTTGGGTTGACTAATGCCCTAGTGGCATTTATGGATCTTATGAATTGGGTATTCCGTCAGTTCCTAGACTTATTTTTCAGTGTGTTTATTGATGCCATCTTTGTATATTCTAAAGAGTAAAGAGTACCATGCTAATCACCTCCATATAGTATTGCAGACTCTTAAGGATCAAGAGTTGTATGCTAAGTTTTTAAAGTGTGAGTTCTAGTTGAGTGTCATTACTTTTCTGGATCATGTTGTTTCTAGTGAGGGTATCATGCTAGATCCACAGAAGGTTGAGCTGGTTAGGAAGTGGGCTAGAAACAAAAATCCAACTAATATTCAGAGCTTCTTGCGTTTAGCCGGGTATTATAGGAGATTTGTAGAAAGCTTATCGTCGATCACTACTCCATTGACTAAGTTGACTCACAAAAAGGTAAAGTTTTTATGGTCCGATGCTTGTGAGGGTATCTTTGATAAGTTGAAGGATAAGTTGACTTCAGCTCTAGTTGTGACCCTACTCGAGGGTACCGATAGTTTTGTTGTATATTGTGATGCATCCCATGTGGGACTGGGTTATGTTTTGATACAGTATGGTAAAGTTGTGGCATATGCTTTTAGGCAGCTTAAGGTGCATGAGAAGAATTACCCGACTCACGATTTGGAGTTTTTGGCTGTGGTTTTTGCTTTGAAGATTTAGCATTATTACTTTTATGGAGTTTATGTTGATATATTTTTAGTCTATAAGAATTTGCAGTATGTATTCACCCAGAAAGATCTCAATATCAAGCAAAGAAGATGGCTTGAATTGGTCAGGGATTATGATATGAGTCTCCATTATCATCTAGGTAAAGCTAATGTTGTTGATGATACTCTTAGCAGGTTGTCCATGACAAGCTTATCTCATGTTGATAAGGATAAACGAGGTCTGGTTAAGGATATTCACTATTTGGCTAATCTTAGAGTTTGTTTTTTAGACTACGAAGACAGAGGTATAGTTGTTCAAGAGGTGGTAAAGTCTTCTCTTGGTACTGAGGTGAAGGAGAAGCAAATTTTAGACCCTATCTTGGTGAAGATTAAGGATAATATGGGTTAGAAGAAGGTAATGGATTTTGAGATTGGTGGTGATAGTATCCTGAGGTACCAAAGTAGATTGTGTGTTCTCGATATTCATAGGTTGCAGGAAAGAATCTTGGCTGAGTCTTATGAGTCGCAGTATACAGTCCATCCTAGATCGATGGAGATGTATCATAATTTGAAAGAGATCTATTAGTGGAATAACATAAAGAGGTATGTGGTCAATTTTGTGGCCAAGTGTATGGTTTGTCAGCAAGTGTAAGTGGAGCACTTAAGGCCTGGTGGTTTATCTGAAGAGATTGAGTTACCTATGTGGAAGCGGGAAGTAAGTAACATGGACTTTTTATTGGCCTTCCGCGGTCTCGAAGTTAGTTTGATTCGATTTGGGTCATCATGGATAGGATGACCAAGTCTGATCATTTCTTGATTGTAAAGACAAATTATTCTACGGAGGATTATGCTAAGCTTTTCATTTAGGAGATTGTCAAGATGTATGGTGCGCCTATTGCTATTATATTTGATCAAAGCACGCAGTTATTATAGTACTATTGGCGGTCATTTCAGAGAGATTTGGGAACTTAGGTGAACCTAAGCACCGCTTTCCACCCTCAGACGGTTTGACAAGAGGAGAGAACTTTTCTAACATTAGAGGATATGCTAAGGGCTTGTGTGATTGACTTTGGTGGTAGTTGGATCGATCATTTTCCTCTCATAGAGCTTGCATATAATAACAACTATCATTCTAGTATTCAGATGTCTCCTTTTGAGGCTTTGTATGGTAGGAGGTGTAGATCTCTTACTGGGTGGTTTGAGGTTGGTGTGACTAGACTGTTTGGTCCTAGCATAGTTCATCAGGCCATAGAGAAGGTGAAGTTATTAAGGATAGGCTTAAGACCACACAAAGTCGCCAAAAGTCTGATGCGGATTTGAGGCATAGGGAGTTAGAGTTTGATGTTTACAATTAGGTATTCTTAAAGGTTTCCCCTATGAAAGAGGAGATAAAATTTGGAAAGAAAGGAAAGCTCAGTCTCTGTTATGTTGGTCCGTACTTAATTTTAAGGAGAGTGGGTAATATTGCTTATGAGTTGGATTTTTCGTCTAGTGTGGGTTCTACTCACCCGATCTTTTATGTTTTGATGTTGAGAAAGTGCGTGGGTGATCCTTCCTTGTTTGTTCCATTGGAGAATATTGGCATTTTAGATTCCTTATCTTATGAGGAAATCCCAATTGAGATTTGGGATAGGCAAGTTCGTCGTTTAAGGACTAAGGATGTAGCTTTGGTGAAGATTCTATGGAGGAATCGAAAGGTTGAAGAGGCTACTTGGGAAGTTGAAGAGGACATGAAGCCCAAATATCCATTCCTATTTCCTTCTTTGGATAATCGTGCTTAAGGTATGTGTATTCCTTAATATCTTTGTTTTCTATCTTTGTTAAAAGAAATTTTGATTGTGTTTCTATGTTAAATCAGGCTTATGGATGCCTTGACTCATTATTTGGGTACGAAAGATCCTGGGGGAGAATGTAACACCCCGGATTTTGGTCATTGGACAATTCATTGAATTTGAGCTCACTGCCCATCCTACGACTCACCTTATGATTCGTAAGGTGTCATTATAGGTTGTAGGACCCCAAATTATTGGGTGACCAGTATGTTGCCCAAAGTCTCTAACATGAGTACGACTAGGACATAATAAATTATATAGACTCTTTATGAGTCGTACTGTGGCTTATGTACCCAAACCAGTGTAGTGTCCAAATGTCTCTATCCTAACTACGACTGGACCTCATGAGTCATAAGGTCTGACTATGAATCGAAGGGTGTGACTCATAGGGTCAATAGTAAGATGAGCCTAAGACACTTCTCAGACTACAAGTCATGGTGACGACTCGTATGGTGACCCATGACGCCTGGGCGTCCTTTTTAGAACTTTTAAGTGGGGGTATTATTATCATTTCCCTCCTTCCCCAAATAAGACCCACACCCATAAAGCACCCTAGGGACCCTATTTCCTTCTTTTATCAATCAAATACAACATCTCAACCCTCTCAAATCCCTAAGTAAAAAAAACTAGGGTTTTAAAGAGATTGACAAATAGAACTTCCAAGGGTTGATTTCTCTCCATAGTTCTTGATATCTCAGGCATGTTATTCTTTCCCAAATCTTATTTTGTTAAAGAGCGTGTTTTAAATTGTGATTCAAGTTATTTTGAATGTTGTCTTTGGAATGTGGGTTGAGGGTTTTGAATGATTGTTTTCTTAAATGGTGTTCCTGTGGTTTATATGTAAATTTTCATGCTTTGTTGATGGTTTTGAACTTATGGGGTGCATAGGTACGACGAATAAACTAGGAGATCATGGATTCCCCCAATTATATGGATTTTGATGATTGAATTGGTAATAACCTCAGTCCAATCTTTTGAAACTTGTTTTGAACATGAGAACATGCACATTGAAAATACTTTTGGAACTATTGCATAACATAAAATGATGAAGAACCAAACTTGATTTAATGAACAAAGAGGGTCGTGTTATTCCCCTACACTGATTTAATGAACAATGGAAGTTGTGGAATTCCCCTACTCTGATTTAATGAACGAAGGGGGTCGAGGAATTTCCCCAAGTTAATGGAATTGTAAGGGCATAATTATAAGCTTGCAAGTGTAAGGGTATGGTGGTACCTATAGTGTGACTTAGTGGTCAATTCCTTAGTTAAATGGATGTGTCATGTGAAACTTATTTTAATTGGGCTTAGTTGGGGTTATATAGGTAAGCCGTGAAGGTGGAGGTCCAGGGGGGACCAATACTGGAAACTCCCATTTACCAGTGTGAGGGTTGGTCTTGATGACCGTATGCATGGTCCACACTAATAATATTTATTTGTTTCCTGGATTGACGTGGGGTCGGGGAATTCCTTGGTTTTCCTTGATACCTTTGGTTCATGTGTCAAACACGCACTGGGGAAATTTCAGCAAGGAGAGTTAAAGCCATATAGCCTGTGGGTGCCTGTTTATGATGGTTAAGCTACGTGGTCCAGGCTAATATTTTACTTGCATGCTATGCCTTGTTCCCCATACCAACATGTTTTATATATGTATATGATTATGTGCATATGATTTTGGATGATTATGGACTGAATTGATCATAATATTATGTTATCCCATCTCTGAGTTTCATGCTAGAGCTCTCCCCGCTAACCGTCTCCAAATATTGTATCTCCTCGCGATGTAGGAACCAGAGACACTTTTACTTTACCTTCCTAGCTATAGGATTTTTGGTGAAGTGGTGAGCTTTCATTCTTCGGAAGGTCTATCATTTAAAGTCTTTTTTCATTTATTTCTCAAATTACTTCTATTAGATTATTTTGGCTATTATCGGGGGCATGTCCCAACTTAGATTGGTTTTGGTCTGCTTATGGGCTTTGTGGATTACTGTGGATTGGGATAGTTATTGAAATTCTTATATTCTTTTCTGAGTTAGTTGAGTTTCCTATCTTGTTATATGTTCGAAACTTAACCTATCTTGTTATATGTTCGGAACTCAACCAATCTTACATGTTCTAAATTCATCCACTTCCAGTTGTATTATGTTCTGTTTTGACTAGGCAAAGGGGGTGGTCTCTGGTCCTCGATAGATTGGGGATACCCATCACGTCCAGGCCCTAGTTTGGGCCATGACATCCTGAGTCCAGGACCCATGTTCCTGGTGAAGACTAACCATTTCAACAATGTACGCCACACCTGCTTATTGTAATTACATAGAAAAAAGGTGTCCAAATGTCTCCACTACCTAATTGTAGAAGATGCATTCTGGTGGTACTTGGATGCCAATTTTTTTATGTCTGTCAACTAATGCTAGTATTTGATGCACTGAAAACCATATATTAAACTTGAACCTGGGATGAATATGTTTATGCAGTGTAATGCTCTTCTAGGTTACATTTGAGTAGTATGGTTGCAGAGTCAGATAAGCATGCCTCATAGAAAATTTGCCCCCTTATATCAGCTTATCTAAAGCTTAGACCAATATATCCCGAGTCTACAAGTGTAGCTTAATCACTTTCCTACCATTAATTATCTTCCTCACCACCCAAGATGCATTATTGGGTATAGGCATCAGGTTCAGTTCCCTTTGCTTGATATAGTAATAGTGCACCTATTTAATCCACAAGGTATCTTTCTTCTTTGAAACAGTCCAAGGTAGCTTTAATATGGTTACTGTGTTCCAAAACATTAATTCAATAAATCCTAAGCCTCTTGCTGAGCCCGGTTGGCATATTTTTACCCAAGCAATCAAAGCCTTCTTAGAGATTTCACCTTGGCCAGTCCACAGGAATGTTCTGCAAGTAGATTCCAGCAACTAAATCACTTTCTTAGGAAAGAAAAAGATTTTTTCCTAATAGCCTTTCATACCAAACAACACTACTTTGATGAGTTGAAGTCTACCAGAGTATGAGAGCAATCTGGTTGTCCAACATCTAATTTTTGTAGAAAACTTCTCAACCAAAGGCATGCATTGTGAAATTGTTAGCTTTTTTGTAGGGAGTCGGACACCTAGATATTTGAAGGGTAAGGTACCTTCTGCTCATCCCAAGGATTTTAAGAGTTCACTTTTAAATTTATTACTTACTCCTACCATATTTATATAGCTCTTGTCAGTATTAGCTTCCAAACCAGAGGCGGTGAAGGATCTATGGAATGTCTGTTGAAGTAGTATAACAGAATCCATTTCAGCCCTACACAACATCAACAAGTTATCTAGAAAACACATATGAATTAAGTTAAATCTCCTGCATCTTGGGTGGAAGTGAAATTGTTTTTGTGTTGCTAGCTGTTGCATTTCTATGTGAAGATATTCCATGGCTATCACAAAAAGGTATGGGGATATTGGGTCCCCTTTCCTCAAAACTCTCCTGCCCTATAGTGGCTTGGTAAGTCCACTATTTATCATCACGGAGTAAGAGACGATAGATACACACTCCATAATCCAATTGACAAACTTGTAAGGAAACCCCCAATTCAATCAGCATGGCCTTGAGGAAAGGCCACTCTAGGGTGTCATAGGCTTTCCTAAGATCCACTTTAAGAACACATCTAGGAGAAATACTTTTTCTAGTATACCCCTTGAAAAGCTCATGACTGAGCAAGATATTGTCTGTAATAGATCTATTTTCAATGAAAACTCACTGTGAGCAACCAATAAGACTATTCAACATTTTTTTTTATCCTGTTAACAAGTATTTTTGAAACATTTTTGTAAATAGTGGAACAAAATGCAATTGGTTTAAAGTCCTTCACCTTAGATGGTGATAGATCCTTAGGAATTAAAGTAATAGTTGTATAGTTCCATGTTTTCTTCATCTTACCAGTAGAGAAAAATTGTTGCACAACTAAGTAGATCTCTTCTTTAACTATAGTCTAATGTTGTTGAAAGAATTCAATAGGGTATCTATCTACTCCTGGAATCTTGTCTTTAGGCATTCCTTTCACAACCTGGTCTATCTCTTCTGTGCTCACCATCTTCACTAACTGAGTTTGTTGTTCTCTACTAAGACATGGCCTTCTTTTATCACTTCTGACTTTGGATAAGGCATTCCAACAGCACAATCCCCCATACGTGAAGTAAAAGCATCAATAAACTCAGTCTTTACTTTCTGTGTATCTATGAGTTTTATGCCATTTTTAGTATAGATTGATGATATTGCATTCTGTGCATATCTGATCTTAAGTTGAACATGAAAATACTTTGTGTTGGCATCACCACTATCAATCCAACAAGCTCTAGATTTTTGTATAAACACTTGCTCTTCCACTAAACCCCGTCATTGAATATCTATTAAAATAGCCTCTTCCTGATCAAACAAAGCCTGATTATTTAGTTGAGAAACAATCTGGGCCTGCACTATTTCCAGCTATTGTCTATCTAGGGACAACTTTTGAGCATACGAAGCCATGTAGTTATTGATCTCCTTGACTTCCACTTTTAGTTTTTTCAATCTTTCCCATAAAATAGTCACAGGATCCCTTCTTGGTAGCCTATTCCAAACCTGCTGCACACTCTGCTAAAACTGGTGATGCTGGAATACTGAAGCATATAGCCTGAATGGATTAGGATGTAAACACACTCTATATAGGCATCAGACCAATGCTAGGGAATGATCAGATATCCATGGATATAAGAAATCCACTTCAATGGGTCCAAACTGTTGTATCCAATCAAAATTCCCAAGGACTCAGTCAATTATGCTATACACCTTATTTGATCCCAGGGTTTTTGTTTTTCCAAGTAAAGTAGCAGCCTTTTGATCTCAAAGGGTTTAGTTACATATTGTCAATCAAATCCTTAAACGCCTTGATATCATTCTCTGTAACTGGCTGGACAATCAAATCCTTAAGCCCTTTGATATCATTCTCTGTAACTAGTTGGACTATTCTATCAGTGCTTAGGACATTATTAAAATCACCACATAATAACCAAGTTTCATGTACTTTCCCACCAATGCTTTGAAGAGCAGACCACAACTTTTTTCTTTGATTTAGTTAATTTATAGTATACACAACTGACGCGATCCGACTGGGGACCTTGTTGTAATGAGCGTCCCAAGTCCAACTGGGATCGGAGACCACCCTCGTTACCCAACCTAACCTCTAGCCGCCTACCCTGAGTTGGCTGAATTTCAAGCATGTAGCAAGGTAGTGCAATAACTCACATAAAGACTCTGGGATAAAGGAACAACCATGACCGACCCAACCAAGTTCAACCATCCCATACCAACAATCCAACCATACCAAGCCATTCCAAAACAAGGGCCATAAACCTGACCATGACCAAAGATGTCCCAAAACATACTAATATTAATCCCAAAATAAAATATGATGGAACAGTGAGAAATTATGTCCAATGATGTTAGCCCACCATCTTATTCCAATGTCAAGGCCGACACCAATACCAATCCTGCCCATTCTAACCCATAGAAGTACCACAAAGCCTCTAACTAAAAGAGTAATAAAATTTAGTTGGGACATTTCCCCAACCATAGCCAAAACCAACATCCGAAAATAAACCAAAATGTCTAAAAGTGTCCATAACATGAAATGGAGCCTTCTGAATGGATGGAAGCTCACTACTTCAGTCCAAGTGTTGTCCCTAAGTCAATCACTATATAGGAGGACTAGAACGACCATTTCCTGCATAGCGTGGGTATATAGCCGCCAGTAGATGGGTTAGGGGTTAACACTAGAATGATCTCAAGATAAGGATAAAATAATGTCATTTATAATACCATGTAAAACCATCTATATTCACACAACCATACATATATATATAACCATGCTGGGAAAAGGGACTGGGTTAAGCATACCTTTAAAACCTTTACCTGGGTTGTGTAGCTTTACCGTCCTAAACCACCCATGGGCTATATAGGTTCAGTTTCCCCTACTAAAAGGGCCCCAGTGCATGTAGCCGCTCGACCAGGGAAGAAAACCTGGTATGACTAGTACATCCCCTAAAATATAGTGTGACATTATGCACACGGTCACCAAGACCAACCTCATATCAGCAAATATGAGTTTCCATTTTTGGCCCCCTCGGGACCTCCACCTTCCACGACTTTTCTACACATCCCACCATTATTGCCCAATTAAAATAAATTTCAAAATGACCGAACCATTATCCATTTATTAACCAAGGCCATTAATATTGGTATCGTCATACCAATCCTTACTTGCAAGTATTATCCATAGCCAACCATATATAGGTTTAAGGAGACTTTCAAGTGCCCTTCTATTTACCATATTAAACCATTTAGGGGATTCCATATTCCCCTCAAGCATAACCATTTATCCATTTACCTTTCCAAGCCATTTAAACCATGCATAATTCCTTTACCAAGTTTTAAAACAAACAAGATTTCCATTAAAAGTAGTCAATGTGATGAACATATCTTTATAAATATTTTGCCAAACACATTGGGGGCATAATATGACCAAAGCCAATTCCAATCACCATTAAACCATTCCTATGAAATCCAATTATCTAAAACCACCATTAATGCATATAAAAGCATAATTAAAACCATAGAAAACCAGAACCAACCATTTAATATCAAAACTCCCAAATCATATTTGAAAACAAAAATCATACTATCAATGAAAGCATGAAAACAATTATAAAAACCATGGATTTAGATAAAATTAACGATGATGGAAGATAACATGCCTTAGACCAAGATGATGATGGAAGGAAATCACCAAGACAAACCCCAAATCAATCCTCTAGTTGAAACCCTAGCTTCTTTTGCCCAAAAGCTTTTGAGAGAATTATAGAGTGTTTAGAAGAGTTTCTAAGTGTTAATGAATGGAATAATAGGGTAAATACATATGTTAGAAGTCTTGGGACCTTATTAGGATAAGTGGGTAAATGTCCAGAATATCCCACTTAAGTTAACACCAAAATCACATCACAAGGATACGACTGACCCTCATAAGTCGTACCCTTCCAATACGAGTGGTACCCTCCACTCGTATCCTAGCTTCAACCTTTGGATCAAACACTGGATAGCATACGAATCATCCAACCAAGTTGTATCCATAGCAAACGATCCATACCCTTGGCAGATTTAAACCCAAAGAAGATTTAGACACTGTCCACCATATGAGTCTTGGGTATGACTTGTACCTTGGCTTACGGCTCATGATGAGCTACTCGTACTCAGATCCAACCTAAGTAACGAAATTTAAGATTAAGTTAAGGAACCAAACAATATGTAACCACCAATACGACTCATAACCCTAAGTCGTATCCATTCCAGTAACCAAAATCCATCCCATCAACCAACACTGGTCAACATACGACTGGACCATACCATCCGTACCCCAACATACAGCTCATACTCATGAGTTGTATTGGGTCCAGAGACCAAAATTCTGGGAAATTTTCTAAGGTCCAGAAACCAGGGTGTTTCAGTCTTCCTCACTAGTAACATTCATCCCCGAATGACGAATAAGTTAGGGGTAACCACATGCACGAGTCATTTGCATTATGAAATATATTTCCAATATCTAATAAAGTTTGAAACAAAAAGAGGCAAAGATATTAATATTTCCCTTAACAAACTCTGAAAATAAAGATGTGTTGAAGACACATACCTTCTACTCGAATCCCAAGAGTAGAAAACAAATGTGGATATTTGGAATTTATGTCCTCCTCCGTTTCCCATGTAGCTTCTTTCACCTTATGGTTCCACCGAAGAACCTTAACCGAATCCACATACTTGGTCCTCAACTGACAAACTTGCCTATCCAAGATCTCAACTGGGACTTCCTCGTAAGACAAAGAATCCGAGATACCCAATCCTTCCAAAGGAACAACCGAAGAAGGATCACCAATGCACTTCCTCAACATGGAAACATAAAAGATCGAATAAACCAAGCTCAAGCAAGAAGGCAACTCCAACTCATAAGCAACATTACCAATTCTCCGTAACACCTAATAAGGACCAACATATCGAGGACTAAGCCTTCCTTTCTTACAAAATAGCACTACCCCCTTCATGGGAGATACCTTGAGAAAAATATTATCCCTAACCTCAAACTCCAAGTCTCTACGCCTAACATCTGCATAGGACTATTGGTGACTTTGGGAAGTCTTGAGCCTCTCTCAAATCACCTTCACCTTCTCCATAGCCTAGTAAAACA
Organism: Capsicum pubescens; assembly: GCA_030864215.1. Lineage (NCBI taxonomy): Eukaryota > Viridiplantae > Streptophyta > Magnoliopsida > Solanales > Solanaceae > Capsicum > Capsicum pubescens. The sequence goes on along the minus strand of CM061544.1, from coordinate 245,290,615 downwards.
AGTTGGGACCAAACATATCCGCCTCACCAAGCTCAAACCAACCAATAGAAGATCTACACCTCCTACTATACAATGCCTCAAAAGGGGTCATACCAATACTAGAATGATAGTTATTGTTGTAAGCAAACTCCACCAAAGGTAGATACTCAACCCAATTGCCAATATAATCAAACACATAATCCCAAAGCAAATCATCCAATGTCTGAGTAATTCTATCCACTTGACCATCTGTCTACGGGTGGAAAAGAGTATTCAAACTAACCTTAGTCCTCAATATTTTCTGAAAATATTTCCAGAAGTGAGATGTAAACTGCATGCCACGATCATAAATAATTGAAATAGATACCCCATACAGCTTCACAATCTCCTGAAGATACAGCTTCACATAATCATCCACCGATAAGGTAGTATGCACTGGCAAAAAGTATGCATACTTAGTCATCCTATCCATGATGACCCAAATAAAATCATATTGATTTTGAGATTGAGGAAGATCGATAACGAAGTCCATATTGATCAATTTCCCTTTCCATTCGAGCAAATTAATTTCTTGATACAACTTGGCCTCATGTGCTCAACCTTAACCTATTGGCAAACCATGCACTTGGCTACAAATTTATCCATATCTCTCTTCATGCCATTCCACCAATAGATCTCCTTGAGATCATAATACATCTTAGTTGATTTGGGATGAACAACATAGCGCAATTCATATGCCTTAGCTAAATTCTTTTGTAATAAATTATCAATATCAGGAACACAGAACCTTCCTTGGTACCATAATGTATCGACACCACTGATCTCAGAGACCACTACCTTTCTTCCACTAATGTCACTCTTGATTTTCACCAAAATAAGATCTATCACTGGCTTCTCCTTAATCTCTGCACCAAGAGATGATTGAACTATTTTTTGCACCACCATACCACCATCCTTAGAGTCCAAGAGGAAAACTCCAAGAGTAGCCAAACGGTGAATATCCTTCACTAATTCCCAGTTTTCTTCCTCCACATGAGCCAAAGTTCCCATGGATAGCCTACTAAGTGCATCAGCAACCATGTTAGCCTTACCTGGGTGGTAGTGAAGACTAATGTTGTAGTCCTTGAGCAGCTTAAGATATCTCCTCTGCCTGAGATTAAGCTCCCTCTGAGTGAACATATACTTTAAACAATTATACTACGAAAAGATATCCACGTGAACACCATACAAATAATGCCACCATATTTTTAAAGCAAACACAACCGCCAATAGTTCCAAATTATGAGTAGGATAATTCCTCTCATGCACCTTCAATTGCCTGGAAGCATAGGCAATCTCCTTTCCATACTGCATCAAAACACAACCACGCCTTACCTGAGATGCATCACAATAAACCAAAAACCCATCATTGTCTTCCAATAAATTTAGAATTTGAGCCAAAGTTAACTTATCCTTTAACTTCTCGAAACTCCTTTCACAGGTATCTAACCATGAAAACTTGACCTTCTTTTGAGTTAACTTAGTCAACAAAGCAACTATCGACAAAAAGCTTTCCACAAACCACTTATAATACCCGGCTAAACCTAAGAAGATCTGGATGTCAGATGGAGTCATGGGTTTAGGCCACCTCTTCACATAATAACCTTTTGTAGGTACACCATGATCCACTTACTAGAAATAATATGACCCAAGAAAGCTACAGTGTTCAACCAAAACTCACACTTAGAGAACTTGACATAAAACTATTATTCTTTTAAGATCTGCAACACCATACGGAGGTGATTAGCATGATCCACCTCACTCTTTAAATAAACCAAGATGTCATTAATAAACACAATAATGAAGAGATCCAAATACTGATGAAAAACTCTATTTATCAGATCTATAAATGTTGTCAAAGCATTGTCAACCCAAATGACATCACAAAAAACTTAAAGTGCCCATATTGAGTATGAAAAGTCATCTTAGGGATATCCACCTACCTAATCTTTAGTTTATGGTACCCAAACCAAAGATCTATCTTAGAAAAAAAATTGGTACCTTGAAACTGGTCGAACAAATCATCTATCCTTGGAATAGGATACTTGTTTTTGACTGTCACTTTGTTCAACTGCCTATAGTCAATGCACATCCGAAAGGAATAATCCTTCTTGCATACAAACAACAGCAGTACACCCTATGGATATATACTAGGACGAATAAACCCCTTATCTAGAAGATCTTTAAGTTGCTCCTTGAGTTCCCTCAACTCAGTTGGAGGTATTCTATATGGAGAAATAGAAATTGGACGAGTGTCAAGAACTAGATTAATACCAAACTCTATTTCCCTATCTGGAGGAACACCAGGAAGGTCATTTGAAAAGACCTCTGGAAACTCATTAACCACTGGAACTAATTGGAAAGAAGGACCTTCCAAATTAGAATCTTTAAATTGGACCAAGTGATAAAGACAACCTTTAGAGATTGACCTCTGACCTCTAAAATAAGAAATAAATTCCCCCCTAGGAGCAAAATAACCACCCTTCCATTCTATAACTAGCTCACCAGGGAACCTAAAGATAAACCTACATATCTAAAAATCCAAGGATGCATAAAAAAAAGTATCAATCCATCCCCAGAAAAATATTAAAATCTACCATACCAAACTCAAATAGATCCACCAAGGTTTGCTTCCCCCCAACAGATACCACACTCCCTATAGACTCTCTTAGCAATAACCAAGTCACCTACTGGTGTAGAAACAAAAAGGATTTGAAATAACTTCGGGATCAAAACCAAAAGATACAGCCACATAAAGAGTCACATAGGAGAGAGTGAACCCCAGATCAATAAAATAATATACGTCACACGAGAAAAGCTATAATGTATCGGTAACGACATCAGGTGATGCCTCAAATTCCTGTCGGGATGACAAGGCTACAACCTATTCTGACTGACTCTAGAACCAGCAGCAGTAACGAAAGTAGATGCAATACCACCAGGTGTAGGAGTAGAAGATGAATCCACAAAAATCTTATTCGCCCTCTTAGCAACCTTATTAATCAAACAATCCTGAGTTTATGGATTACTTAGCCATATATGAAGCATTTGTCCATTTTTTTTATTGCAATAACCCCGATGAGAAGACAACAAAACCAATAAAAAAGGCATGAATAAACTGACTAACCTCCACTTACCTGAGATTGGGCACCTTGTGCGCAGATATCACCACCACCATGATGACGCCTGTCGCTTGACTGGTAAGAAGCACTAGTAGTAGAAGAGTAGGAATCAGAACTCCCCTACTTTTTTTTTGCCATTTGCCACCATCTCGACCACCTTGAGACTGAATACCTATCTTGGTAAGAAAACCTGCTCCTCTTACCCTGTCTATCCACAAACTCCACCTGCTTCCTCTTTTTATCATCCACTTACTGCATATGAATAGTCAACCTAAGGATGTCCATGTATTTAATCAACAAGGTAGTGTTGCTCTCCAAAATCAAATCCTAATTCAACCTAGAAGCAAACTTCCTTATTCTTGCCTACATATCGGCAACTAAGTCAGGAGCATACCTTGACAATTGGTGAAATATTAAGGCATATTCCTTGATAGACATCCTCCTCTACTTAAGATTTACAAACTACTCCATCTTTTCTTTCCTCAACTCTTGGGGAAAGAACCAATAAAAGAAAGCCTTAGAAAAAGTATCCTATAATACTGATTCTTCCACATCACCCCTATCCATGTTTCACTCTTCATACCACTGATATGCAACCTCTTTAAGCTGATAAGCTGCAAAGTTTACCCATTCCACATTGGTACCCTGCATCACCCGAGGTTGATTATAAAGAGGTTGATAATCTATAAAGTTTAGTACTCGGTATGTTGGTCCCTACTTAATTGCGAAGAAGGTTGGTAATGTTTCCTACGAGTTGGAGTTACCTCTTAGTATGAACTCCATTTACTCAATTTTCTGTCTTTATATTGTGGAAATGTGTGGGTGATCCTTATTTGATTATTACTTTAAATGATATCGATATTTTAGACTCTTTATCCTATGAGGAAATCTCGATGAGGATCTTAGATCGGCAAGTTCACCAATTGCAAACAAAAGAAGTGGCTTCGGTGAAGGTTCTATGGAGGAATGAAAAGTCCGAGGAAGCTATGTGGGAAGTGAAACAAGACATGAATTCCAATTATCCATATTTTTTTCCTATTTTGGGAACTTGTGATGGAGGTATGTGTTAATTCTGTTGCCTTGATTTATGTCTTTGATAGACAATGGGTTGAATTCCCCAATGTTTGAAATTGAGTTATGTCTCATTTGGATAATGGGTTAAAGTCCCTAATTTTGAATTGATTGTGTCTTGTTAGACTATGGGTTCAAGTCCCTAATGCTTTGAAACTATGTGTGCCTTATTGTGATGGGTTAAGTCCCTAAGTACCTTGAGTTGATTCATGTCTTTTATACATGATGGGTTAAAGTCCCCAATATATTGAGTTGATTTTTATCCTTGAAAGTCTATGGGGTGAGGTCCCTAGGTTGTGAAATGAGTAAGTGTCAATGAGTAATGGGTTTGAGTCCCGAAGTCGATGAAATGAATTATTGATTGATGATGAGCATGATGTGTGTTGTGTCCTTATTGAATGCATGCTTTAACATTGTGTAAAAATTGATTTTATGTGTATTGATATGTTAAATTATGTTTATGTTCTCCTTACCCCTCATTCGAGGATGAATGATCCAAGTGGGGGAGAATTAAAACACCTATACTTTGGACACTTTATAAAAACTTCATTATTTGATGTCACTGGGGTGGGTACAACTAGGTGATTGAGTCGTAACCTAGGATATGAGTCATATCCTCCTCCTCTCCTCCCACTCGTACCTTGACCAGCATGATAGGGTAGTACACTATCTCTTATATAACATGACCACCCCTCAATCATAACCAATGCATACGAGTCATACCAAACTCAATCGTATGGAGTGAAGGCTCAACTCAAGTGGACTATGTTTTATACGAATGGTGCATACGATTAAGGCATGAGTCATACACTTTGTATACGACTCAAGGGTGTTCACTCATACCCTAACCAGTATAGAAAGACAAGGAGGTGCCTAGGGTATGAGTCAGGGTACTACTCATAACCTAGTGTACGGTACCCTAGTGAGTCATATTAGGGAGTCGTACCCCTGGACGGGGTCATTTTCCAGCTTTTAATTATGGGCCTTGTGGTCATTTCGCATTCCTAAAACCCTAAACCCTCTTACTATATAAGTGTGTGTAGCCTACTAAACATCTATTTTGATGGATAAAACACCCTAAAACACTCTCTCTATCTCATCTTTGGAAAATTTGAGGGTAGGGTTTCAAGGGTGACTTTTAAGAGGCAAAAGGAAGTCAATATTTGTAATACCCTGTACTTTTCCCTAGCTTTAAATCATCTCAAGAATGTTAGAAACTTTTCTTGAAAGATAAATCCACTTTTTTACCTGTGGTATTTTTAAGATTTTCACTTTTTGTCACGTGAGAAATTGAATTAGCTTTTCAACGATACCAATTTCATCAAAATCCAACATCAGAGGAGAAAGTTATGGCCAAAATACAGAAGGCAGTAAATTCGTCTAAATGCAACGGTGAGGCCGACGAACCCTTCAGCCTAGAAACGGACCATCGCCCATGTCTGTCTCAGCAAGGCAGTGAGAACTACCTTCTGCCTAGGAGCGACGGACCGTCGGACTAGAGACGGATCATCGCTCAGGCCATCGCAAGGGAAACAGTGAGGCCACCTTCTGGATAAAGTGTGATGGTTAGGTTGATGGACCATCGAACCTGCGATGGACCGTCTCTCAAGCCGTCGTGGAAAAAATAGTAAGACCCCATTTTTCCTAGAAGCGATGGTTAGGGCCGACGGATCGTCAACCCAGCGACGGACCATCGCACCCACTGTCGCAGGTCCTGTTCAATTTTTCTTTGAGTCATTTTAACAGGGGTATTTTGGTCATTTACTACCCACTTATATATACCCAGTTATATCTGATTTTTGCCCATTTGTTCATTATTATATCAACAACAATATTAGGGTTTCTCTCTGAAATTAATCCCCAAGAACAAGAATCCAAATCTTCTCCAAGAAACTAAGAGATTCAAATCCCTCAAGTTCAAGAACATCAAGAATCTTAACCCCGGTATGCATAGTGTTCATTCATGGACTCCTTTCGTCCATGAAGTCCAAGAATTTCTTTTCCAACTTCAAGTTATGGATTTTCTGTATGATTTATAATTGGGATGTTCTTGTTCACGTTGATAAATGAGAAATTAAATTTTACTCCATGTTGGATGATAATTTCTATGTGGGTTTAATTATTATAGATATAGATTCATGCAAACCTATGACAAAACCCTTGAATGATGAAATTAGAATGTGACCATGATGTTTAATTATTGTACAATGATGTTTACATGTACCATGCCTACAATATGTTTGATTTAATGCCTAAGTGAAGAAAATGTTCCTAAGTAGCATGTTGTCATGAAATCCCCATCTATGTACAAGCTTATTCCTATGACATACTTGATGAAATGCTTCAGTAAATGCATTATGGTGATTATTATGAATTCAAGCAAGTCATGCTTTATCAGTTTCCTTCTATCGAGTACTGGGGGTACTTGTACCCAAAATATTAGCTGTGTGCCTAGAGCCATGTCATGTTTTCATGATACTCTCAGTCAAGCTATGATTCTTTAACTTCAGATAGTCTTATGACTCAGGAAATCTCCATGATCTCATGAACTCAGTCAGTTGTCAAATATCAGTAGTATTTTGTCAGTCAACGGAAGTCAGTAACTCAGTCCATGTTCAGAATCATATTCAGTGTCTATTCATATGGGAGTAAAACTTAGCACCAAGAAAAGCCAAGGGTGGGAACTCACCTGTTATATGAGGGTGTGATTCTTAGAAGCAATCCTTATATTTCATAACTATGTAGCCAACATAGGTTGAGACATCATATCCTGCTATATGAGGGTAGATGAGGTGACTCAACCTGCTATATGAGGGTTCCCTCCATTCTCATTAGAGTTATCTATTATATTAGGGTCACTCACATATTGTCCTTACCAGTGATGCGATATTGACACCCTTCCAATCAAGGCATAGATTGGACCCCAATTCAGCTGTAATGCATTATTTGGGGCATATCGGTTAGATGACTACTTCCCACAGTTTCAGTAGCAGTATCAGTCAAGAACTCAGATAGTTCTTCAGATTCAGGACTATCAGATATAGTCAATTCAGATACAGTACGAAACTCAGCTAGTTCTTTCAGATTTAGGACTGTCAGATACAGTCACTCATGTTATCAGTTATATGAGTTATCAGTATGTTATGTTATCAATATTTAGATTCAGTAATCATGTCATCACGGTATCAGTGTTAATTTTTGTATCTCATGCATGTACTCTCATACTCATGATAGTACGTTTATTATTATATTTGTTCATATATATGAACCCCATGCATTTAGCCTACCTCATATGCATAACAGTACATTCAAAGTACTGACGTATTTGCGCTATGGTGTTTTATATCATAGGTTTAGAGACACGAGTTCCAGAGCATCAGTAGATTCTAATCTCAGCAGACTGGGTTAAAAGTGAGTCCTATCTTTTGAGGACATGATCATCATTTTATTAGATCGTTAATTAGTTTATTATTTAGAGTTAGTTGGGGACATATCCCATCAACTCCTTATTTAGACAGTCATGTTTAGAGGCTTTTCAAACTACAGTATGTTCAGATAGCTTATTTCAGTTATGTTTTGGGTATTTCATACCCCATCCATATGTTATGATTTATTATATCTTATGTTACAATTTTGAACCTTATGTCCTTTCAGTTCATCTTTCTGCATTATATAATATATATGTAGTATATAGGTATGGATATCAGTCATGGGTTAGCTTGTCGTCCTTTGGGGTCATGAGCATCATGTAATATTCCGGGTACCAGATTCTGGATGTTACAATATTCTTGGTGATTCATCTTGTTTAGTGCCTGAACCTCTTCCCCTCTCTAAATAACTCTAAACTCGTGTATTTCACACTTGGATTAGTAAGTATACACGGTGGTTTTGAAATCAAATAAAAAGGGTTTTATTTCCTAATGATGAATAATGATGATTCTTGCTTAGACTTATGTTTATACATGTTATTGATGATAGTTTAAACATGTGAATGTTTTTTGTCTGTGGTTTAACATGTGGGTCTTGAGTAACCCTATTCTTGATGGTTTCTACCATGAAATTGGCCTTGGTAAAGGTATGTACACAAGGTGTTTATGAAAATGTCTAGTTACATGATGATGGTGTTGTGGGCTAGGGAAATAGACCAAGATGTATGAATGCTTGATAAATGATATTATGAAGGTAAAGTGATTCATGTATTTTGTAATTGATCACCTTAATGGCTTGATGAATAAGAAGGGGGTAAAATTCCTTAACATGGAAATGAACGTGAATTGTGTGTTGGACTAAATTATGGTATAGAATTGCTAATGAAATATGAATGGCTTGTAAGGGTCTTGAGGGACATAGTTTAAATTGTATGATGAGTTGAATTAAGGCATTGTCCTATTGAAATAGTTGAGCAATAAAGGCTCCTATGATGACCATATGGTCATGTATGGTGTTGAATTGGCTAAATGGGTTAAAGTCCTTATGTGTGAAATTGAATGTATGTGAATGCATGGACAAATGGTTAAGAGTCCCAATGTCAGCTAATGATAGTCGTGGTAGCTTGAGGTTAAAGTTCCTTGCCTAATAAAATCGCTTGTGGTTAAAGTTCCTTGAGTAATGAGATCTTATGAGGTTAAAACACCTCACCAAATGAATTGTCTTAGGTTAGAGTCATCTATCTAACATGGCATGAGGTTAGAGTCCCTTGCCTAATGTGTGAGCATGTGGTTAGAGTCCGTTGCTTGACCTAATATGTGTGAGTGGTTAGAGTCCCTCACTTATATGAATGTGTGTGAGTGGTTAGAGTCCCTCACCTAAATGGATGTGCATGTGGTTAGAGTCCCTTACTTGATGGTATGTGAATATGGTTAAAGTCTTATGCCTAATGAGAAATGCTTGAATATATAAGTGTGGAAGGTTGGAGTCCTCCATTGCATATATGACAAATGAGTGCTTCCAAAGTGTCGATAAATCTTGTCCCCTTGATTAGCATGTGATATGTCTATATATTATGCATAAGGTTATGAATGTGATTCGATATGATATATTTCTTGTTGTTGAATGATGATACTATTTTATCTTTATCCTTGAGTTACATGCTAGCTTTCCAACCTCTAACCGTCTCCAGACGCTATGTCCCCACACGACATTGGGGTTGGAGAATCTTCATCTCTTCCTGCGCAGTGATTAGACAATCAAAGAAATTTATGCATTGACTTTGGAGTGGTGAGCTTTCTTTCTTCGAAAGACATTCATCCTTGGTCTCTTATCTTTAGACTTAGCCATTTTGTCATGGCTTGGCTATCGTTAGGGGCTTGTCCCGACATGCACATTTCTAGACTTTAGTTTGTATAGAGGTATTGTGGATGACTGTGGACTTGGGTGTATTGGTTAGTTGATAAATCTAATAAAGTATTTAGACTTGTTTAAGTTATGACTTGTAGTATATTTTCCGCTATCTCATGATACGGTCGGGATGCACCCGACCCATGTGATTGGTATGATGATTATGATGGGTTTTCGATGCGACCTCCGGTTCATGTGGGCTTGAGGTTCCCCTACGACATGGCCCGATTTCAGGGCATGTCATAACATATTTTTTTATATTTATTTTAAATGTCACGAAATAAATGTCATAATTTCAACTTTCTTACAGTGTCGGATCCATGTTAATGACTAGTTTTCATTCTATAATTAAGAAATTTAATTGATGGTCATTTAAAAATACAAAAGAACAAATTTAAAATTTATATGAGATATGATATCTCCGGATTTAAAAGTAACAATTTTCAACAATATTGAACATTTTTAAAAAAATTGAAATGATTTTTCCTCTAAGATGAACCTATTATTTTGATATTTTATTTTCTAATGAATTACGTGGATTTAACTTTGGTTAGATATTTAAACATTATTATCTATTTTTATTTGAAATAATGTTTAAAACTTATAGTTGAAATTAGGATCCCATTAAATTAAACAAAATCAAACTATTTATGAGCATCTAATTATATTAATTAAATCAATTAAGATATTATTTTACATAATGAGGTGAAGTCAAATAATAATTCTTGATTCACTTGTTGTTCATGATGAATCTTGAGTAAACTTTAGTGAGGTTTTGTTTAAATCCATTTTAAGTAGAAATTAAATTTATTTATATATAATCTAATTATAAATTTAAATTATATTTGAAACTTACAAGTAAGACCATGTAAAATTGAACCAATAGTACGACCAACATTTAAATACACCATATTGATAATGATATTGTTCTAATCGAACAAGCTCGAGTTAATAATAATTATCAAAATAAACTTTAGTGAAACTTAGGGCAATTTTGTACTTTAAATTTAATATAATTACTTAATAAAATTATAGTTTTTAGATATAACCACCTTGTATTGAAATTATATTTAAAACTTGTAAATATGTTAGTAAAATTGAATCGAATCAGAGAAGAAACACCTATAATTACACTAAACTGTATTTCTATTGTTTCAACAAAATAGGTTTGAGTTAAATAACAATTCTCGAAGTATCTGGTCTAGGTGAAGCTTGAGCTTGCATTAGTGAACTTGACTTTGTTAAATTTGATATAATTAATTAGTCAAAGTTAATCGTGTATAACATAACTTCTATCTATTTAAATTATATTTGAAACTTACAATTAAGTCCTTGTAAAATTGAATCGAATAAAAAGATGAATACCTATAATTATAGTAACTTGATAAAGATATTATTTGATAGAAAAGGTTAGAGTTATGAAGGCACATGTAATAATTATTTCTCATGTGTAATTTTATCATCAAGCTTGTCTATTTCGTTTACTTTGTATTTATTTTATGAATTTGTCTATTTAGATAATAATTTGATGAGTATTTAATTTTATGATGCCATGTAATAACATGTTTATGCAAGTAAATATATCTATCAGAATGTAAAATTTCTCAGAAATCACATATTACTTTATATAATAAGAGTAAATATGTAACGACCAGTTTTTTTATGAAATATGTGAATTGTGTATTTCTGTATGATTTGACTATTTACCTCTTCCTATAGTTGCATTATGGTATTTCTGGAGTGTGGGGTGATTAACATGGTTCCCGATGCATTTTGGTACCATTTTGCGATATTGTGATTTTTGATGGTTTCGAGAGCCTTATTTTGGACTTATGTGGATATGTTTTAATCCGTGCGATTGATGACAGAATGGAATGCACCAACATCTCTGGAATATCGATTTTAGGCTAGGTAGACCTTTGATTCGAGTCTCGGTGCACCCGAGCTCATTTCGACCTATTGGTCGAAAAGTTGAAAAAACTAAAAATATGGATGTGGGACTCATATTTGGCCGAAACGACCTCGGATGGAAAATCCAACCTTTTCAACAGATCCACAATATTTATTTTAGGGTGGTAACATATTTGGTGTTATTTTACGGCTTTTATATCTCATTTCGACCCTCGATTTGAAAAATTATAATTTTGAATTTCAGGGGTCAACTTTATGAAAATGATATTTTTTTTAAAAATATGATATCTCCATTAAGTCCAGAGTATCGAATTTAGTGTGGTTACATAATTCGTTTGTGTATATCGAACTCCGAACGAATCCTAGACACCCCGTCGAAGTCCATTTGGACTTAAAAATCTAGTGCACCAGGTTGCTAGTGCAACCAGGAAATTTAAAGGGTAAATCGCATTTCCCAAGTGAGATTTATGCTTTATTTTACTTGATACGTAGGTATAGTATAAATAGCCATTTTTATCCGGTTTTTACTCATTCTTTCACCTTCCTCGAGTTAAATCCTAAAATTAGTGTGAGAGCTTAAAGTGAAGCTTTTGGGTGCTTGAAAAACCAGATTAACATCTATTTCTTGATTCTCTTAAGAATTTAAGGTAAGAAACCATCCATTTTCTTAGTAATTCTTGATTAAATTCTCAAAAATTGAAAAATCTTAGGGCTTGATTTAAAACCCAATTTCACTCCTTTTCACTTGAATAATATTTTAATCTTATAATTACTAGTTTTTCACTAGTTAAACTTTCAAAACAACTCTGATTCTTGATTTTAACCTGAATTTCAAAGAGTTTACCCGGTAAAGCTTAAAAGTGATTTTTCTTCGATTTGAACGTCATTTTTTACTCGATTTGACTTGGTTTTTAGTTGTAGGTTACTAAAAATATAGATACCACGTTTTTGAAGTAATGTTATGATTTTTCCTTATTTTTTTAATACCCATTTCGGGAGTCCGTTTTGACCCAGAATAAAAAATAGTCAATATGGGTGTCGTTAGTTTTGTTTTGATGCATAAATTCCATATTTGATATTTTTAGTAGAGTTCAGGACATTCTTGAAAAGTAAGATCATGAGTTCAAAGTGTATCAGACCAATTTCGGCTTTTGAGGAAGGTTATGACTTAACTCTTTCAGACTAGGTTGGGTAGTAAATGATGGTACAAAATGCATGTTAAGAGTGGGAACTAATCATGAAAAATATCTATCTATGTGTTGTGACCATGTGGGGGCCTATATGCGATGTAATTATTAAAATTGAGATATGATATGTGTGACCGTGTAGGGTCCAAAGTGGTGCGAATAGCCTTGAATACATGTGAATAATTGTATTGTGTTGTTAAAATGTCTAATGTGGTTTCATTGGTATATTGTGATATATACTTACTCATTGGTATATGAGACATGTGAAAATTCATGGATAAAATAAAAGTAATGAGTGGATATTGACTCACGTGGTTGTGAAATTGTAACATAATGGTTGATTGTGGAAACACATCATGTGGATTGGTTGTGAAAATACATCATATGAATTGGTTATGGCAATACTTATTTTGAATAATTGTGAATATTGCATCGTCATTCTCATGTCATCATACACATCATTTCACTTGTTTGTTTTATTGCTTTATATATATTTATTGTCATGTATGTGTACTTGATTTGTGTCTTATGTTATGTATGTGCTTCAGAAATATTGGAAACACGGAAATACTGGATATTGGTATCGGATATTAGATTTTTTGGACCATCTCCGAAGGATTATGCCAGAGAAGAGTTGTGGATATTGGTGATTTTGAGGTTGTGTGCCAAACCTGAGGTTGTGTGTCAATCTCATGCATCATCATATATATTTCACCCACTCTATTGTGTTTATGTTGTGTTTGAATTGCCATATTGACTTGTCATCTATCTATTTGTTCAATACTTTGACTTATTAACGTCTAATTGTTCTATCTTTCTTTAATTGTACTTGATGATCTTGATTATACATGTCCCTCTTCTGTTCTACTTGTATGTGATATTGTGTATATTTGTATCCCTATCTTGTGTGTTGTTGTATTATATATAAGGATATTATAGAATTGTTAGTGCAAACGGTGTGGGTTATCACTGTGGGACATTTTCTGATTGCATGTGGCGTGTCCTTAGTATGTGTTTTGTATGCTTTATTTTTTACTTTGTTCGATCGGCCTATGATATCTACTAAGTATAAGTGGACCTACTCACTCCTACTTCACCCTTTTGGTTCAACTTTAGGTTTGGGTGCACCTCAGACTGATTAATTTTGGGAGCCTTCAGGTTTCTCAAAGTAGCGGTTGAACATTCATATGTCCGGAGTTCACCTCTATCTTTTTGTACTAGTTATGTTTTTATTAGTGTTCAGAGACAAATATTTTTCTTTGTGGTCATTTCTCTGATGCAAGTGATTCCGAGATTGTATTAGTAGCTCTTATAATGTTGACACCAGGTTTTGAGAGTTATTGATGCATGTGTTGATTTTATTCTTTCTGTTTTTATAATATCAATATGATTCAGCTTTGTTCTAGAAGCCTTATCTTGGGGGAATTTTTGTCCATGTATATCAGTTTAGATGAAAGGTTTATTTGTCAAGGTTCGCCGCGACAAGTGTCATCATGATCATTATTTTTGGGTCGTGACAGAATAAGAGAGGAGCTTAGGGTCTTTTATAAAAAATGACAACTAAGCTTCTCAAAGTTTCATTTATTATTGTTTTAGGACTTTTCTAGGATTACTTATATTTATTAAAATTTACGTAAAAAAAATACTATACATTACAATAATTAATTTTGAAATATTTAAAAGTCATGATTAAAAAAATCATTTGCTTCTTAAAATTCTTGCGGTGTTGCATAAAATAAAATAATTATTTTAAAATGATATAAAAAGTACTATAAATAATAATAATTAACAACTTAAAATATTTAAAAGATATATATATATATATATATATATATATATATATATATATATATATATATATATATATATATATATATATATATATATATATATATATATATATAATAAGAATGAGAGGCTATTAGGGACAAATTCAAAATTTATAAATAAGCTCTTCAAAGTCCCACTTATTTCTATGTGGTGAGCTAAGGGTCAGTTTGAATAATGACCATTTTGCCCTTCTAATTCTCCATAATTGTTGATACTTATTTGAGATTTACGTAAAAAATAAAATACTATGAATCACAATTATCAATTCTAGGTTATTTACAAAAAAATAATTAAGAAAATTGATCGATTCTCAAATTTTTTTCAGTGCCACATAAATTGGGATAATTATTAGAAATGATAAAAAAATGCTAATTTGTTTTTACTATATAATAGAAGAGTGAATGAAGAGGAGCTTAGGGTCGACGTTGTGCTTGTGTTGCCCGCTTCAACTTCTTCAATTGTGATTTTACTAGATCACCTCTAATTAATTATTGTAATTCATTTATGTATTAGAAAATTAATAATATTTAGTAAAAAAAAGTAAAATAGACATTTATAACATGTCTGCTTTAGATGCTTCAATCGTAATTTTACTGTATCACCCCTTATTAATTACTATAAGTCATTAAAAATTTAAAAGTCTAATAATATTTAATAAAAATATTAAATAGACATAATCATAAATTAACTCGTGATGTTTTAAATTAACTTGACGTCTTATATGAAACCCACTTTAAATTTTTTCCACAAGTAATTTATCTATATCACAAGTAGTTATTATACGTCATTTAAGACATGTCTGCTTCGCTGCTTCGATCGTAATTTTATTATATCACTCCTAATAAACTATTATGGTTATCTCAACATTGTGCCACTTAAATTGAAATGAAATTTTTTTTGTTATAAATCACAATAATTAAAAACTTAAATTATTTAAAAAATATAATTGACTATTAATGCCACAAAAGTTTGGACAAGGAGAGTAACATATACTATCTTAAAAATATATAAAAAGTATTATAAATTACAATAGTTTAATAGCTTAAAATATCTAAAAAAAAATAATTTGTGATATATCTTAAAAAATATGTAAAAAATACAATAAATCACAGTAATTAACAACTTAAAAATTTAAAGGTCAACATGTGTGCTTTATATTTCGAAAAAATACATAAAAAATACTATAAATCACAATAATTAACAAATTAAAAATTTAAAAGATATAAAATATTTGACCGACCTTTGTTTTTGGGTCGTGAAAAATTGGTATTAGAGCATTCATATTTCATTGGTCTCAACGGTGTAAGAATGGGATGTCTAATAGAGTCTCGTAGATGAGTACGTAGACGTTCGTATCTATCTTCGAGAGTCTATAGGATGTCCTTAGGAAATTTTTCTTATTTTATTCTTTATCATGCGAAGTTCTTTCATATTTTGTGTTCAGAGTTGTGTTTCACTCTTTCTACGCAGATGGTGTGGCTTATACTACATCATATCAGCTGAGAGATTTTTTGAGAGATTGGTGGAGGTCCCTTGTCAGTTGTAGACCCCGTGATTCCCTTAAAATGACTTGGGATTAGTTTGTTGAGGCTTTCCTAGAGAGATTTGTGCCTTTCAGTTTAAGAGATCATATATGGGATGAGTTTGATCATTTAGAGTAGGGGTCCATGATAGTTGTTGAGTATGAGGCACGCTTCCATACCCTATCCAAATATTTCTATGATAGAATTTTCACCGAGTTTGAGAAGATTCAAACGTTTGTAAAAGGTTTGGATTTCTCTTTTCAGTTGGCTACGTCTCAGATGGTTGTGTTTTGGTCTTCTTTTTAGAGTATTATAGATCATGCAAAGATGACAAAAGGTATTCATAGTGTATCTAGTGAGTTAATGAGTCAGACCTATTGAGGAAGAGATTTTAGAGGTTTTCATGGATACCATGGTAGTTTAGTGCAGGCAGCTTTACAAAGTTCAGGTGGTAGATTTTCTAGTTCAGCGGTTCAGGATGGCCATTCGGGCCCAGTTATACCTTCTCCTATTGAGATTGGTCGTAGAAGTTGCTATGTGTGTGATGAGATTAGCCATATGGCCAGGGACTGTCCTCACCGGGTGATTTGGGCTACTCCTATTCAGTTGTGAAGGGTAGAGGTGCTACTAGAGGCGAGGGGCATAGGTAGTGGAGCTCGTGGGGGTGGTCATAGGGCCACTCAGGAAGTTGGTGATTGTGGGGCCACCCAGGCAGCTGTTGGTCTTGGTTACTGTTATGTTATACCATCCAGACCTGAGGCAGAGGCTTCTGATACTATGATCACACGTATCATCCCCGTTTGTTTTAGACCTGCATCTGTATTATTTGATCTTGGATCAATTTTTTTTATGTGTCTGTATATTTTGCTTTAAGTTTGGATTCTGCTAGTAAGCCTCTTTCCATGCCTATTTATTTATCTACCTCGGTAGGTGATTCTTTAGTGGTGGAATGATTGTACCGATTTTGTGTTTCAACTTTTGACGGGCATGAGATTTTGGTAGATTTACTTGTGTTTGATACGATTGATTTAGATGTTATTTTGGATTTGGATTGGTTGGATCCTTATCATGTTGTCCTAGATTGTTATGCTAAGACTATGACTTTAGCTGTGCCGAGTGTTCCAAGGATAGCTTGGAAGGGTTCGCTTCATTTGGGTCCTAAAAGGATCATATCTTACATTCAAGATCGTAGATTGGTTTAGAGGGGATATTTATTTTATTTGGCTCATATTCATGACACTTGTGTTATTTTACCTTATTTCTTAGATTCTATCTGTTTTTTCTGTGAGTTTATGGATGTGTTCCTTACGGACTTGCCTGATATGCCTCCGGATCGAGATATTGATTTTTCTATTAATGTTGAGCCAGGAACCAAGCCCATTTCTATTTCTCCTTATAGGATGGTCCAAGCAGAGTTGAAGAAACTGAAGGATCGATTGCAGGAGTTGTTGGATAAGGGATTTATCCGGCCTAGTATTTTACCTTGGGGTGCGCCTGTCTTGTTTGTGAAGAAAAAAAATGTGTCTGTGCGGATGTGTATTGATTATAGACAGTTTAATAAGGCAATGGTTAATAATAAGTCTCTTCTTCCTTACGTTAATGATTTATTTGATCAGCTTTGGGGTGTTACGGTACTTTCGAAGATTGATTTGAGGTTCGATTATCACCAGTTAAGGATTAGAGCTTCGGATATTCTGAAGATATCTTTTTGTAATCGATATGGTCATTACAAGTTCTTGGTCATGTCTTTTGGGTTGACCAATGTCCCTGCCACTTTGATGGAGTTGACCAATCAGGTGTTTCATCCGTATCTCAACTCTTTTGTTATTGTATTTATAGATGATATCTTGGTGTATTCCAAGTGTGAGAATAAGCGTGAGGAGAATTTGTGGACTATGCTTCAGAGATTGAGGGATGGGAAGTCGTATGGAAAGTTCTCCAAGTACGAGTTTTGGTTAGAGTCTATTTCTTCTTTGGGTCATGTGGTGACGAAAGAATGTATTATGGTTGATCCAGCCAAGATTGTTGTAGTTCATGATTGGACTAGACCTACTTCGCCTATCGAGATTTGGAGTTTTGTTGGCTTAGTAGGCTATCATCGGCATTTTGTTGAGGGTTTTTCATCCATTGCAGCTCCATTAACCAAGTTGACCTAGAAGAAAATTTATTTTCAGTGGTCCGATGCTTGTGAGGCAAGCTTTCAAAAGCTCAAGGATTTATTGACTTCAACTCCTATCTTGACTTTTCCCAAGGATGGTGTGGGTTTTACCTTCTTTTGTGATGCTTCAGGTGTTAGTTAGGTGTTGTGTTTATGCAGAGGGGCAAGGTGATTGCTCATGCATCTCGTCAATTGAAGCCTCATGAGAGGAATTATCCTACCCTTGATTTGGAGTTGCGCGCAGTTATTTTTTCCTTGAAGTAATAAAGGCACTACATGTATGGAGTCCATTGTCAGATCTCATCAGATCATTGTAGCCTTCAACACTTCTTCACCCAGCAAGATCTTAATATGAGGCAGCGTCGTTAGCTTAAGTTGTTTAAGGATTATGACTTAACTTTTCTGTATCATTCGGGCAGGGCTAATGTGGTTGTGGTTGCCTTGAGATGAAAGTCGACTAGCATGGATAGCTTGGCGCATCTTTTGACCCAGGAGGGCCTTTAGCCTTATAGGTTTAGTCTTTAGCTAAACAGATGGTTAGGCTTGATATTTCAACACCTGGGCGTGTTTTTGCATCTATGAAGGCTAGATATTCTTTGATGGAGTATATTTGAGCTCATCAGTTTGATGATGTTAGATTGAGGTTGATTCGAGATAAGGTATTGAGTAGGAAGGCTAAGGAAGCCTCACTTGATTCAGATGGAGTTTTGCATATTGGAGGTATAGTTTATGTGAAGAGAATGGGTGATTGGATTAGGTTGATCTTGGAGTATGCCCATTGTTCCAGATATTCCATCCATCTAGGTATGACTAAGATGTATCGTGATTTGAGATAGCACTACTAATGGGGTGGTATAAGGCGAGATGTAGCGAGTTTTGTGGTTCATTACCTATGTTGTTAGCAGGTGAAGGCCGAGTATATAAGACCTGGTGATTTTACTTTAGAGGTTACCCATTCCCGAGTAGAAGTGGGAACGGATCACTATGGACTTTGTGACTAGTTTGCCTCCTACATCTCATAGTTATGACAGTGTTTGGGTTATCATGGATCGATTGACCAATTCAGCTCTTTTTATTCCGGTTCAAGTCTTATTCAGTGCTGTGAGGTTGGACCATATCTACATTCGTGAGATTGTGTGTCTGCATGGTGTGCCGGTGTCCATTATTTCAGAGTGAGTTTCTGTGTTCACATCTCAATTTTGGAAGACTTTTCAAGATGAGTTGGGTACTCGGTTTGATCTTAGCACAGCGTTTCACCCCAGACTGACTGTCAGTTAGAGTAGACTATTCAGATTTTGGAGGATATGCAGCGCGCATGCGTGATGGATTTTGGTGGCCAGTGGGAGCAACATTTTTCTTTAGCTGAGTTTGCATATATTAATAGCTACCATTCCAGTATTAATATGGCTCCATTTGAGGGGTTATATGGTACGGTCGTCGCTCGCCAATGGGTTGGTTTGATGTTTCATAGGTGACGCCTCGAGGTACGGACTTGCTTCATGAGTCTTTGGATAGAGTCTGCGTCATTCAGGATAGACTTAAGAGTGGTTCAGCGTAGGCAGAAGAGCTATGCTAATTGTAGACTTCTATCACGACCCGAACTAGGGCCTAGACGTATTGGGCATTCCAAGTCCAACCCGGATTGGGGATCACCCCGTTAACCCAACCCAACCACCTTTCACAACCTTAGATGAGCTGAATGTAGAGCATATAACAAGATTGCGTAAATGCTCTCATCAAGACTCTGGGATAGGGTCACAATAGTGACCGACCCAACCGAGTCTACCCGCACCAAACTAACCATCCATACCATACCAAACCAAAGAGACTATCAAAAGATAATATGATAATCAAACCCAAAATGTAATACGATGGAACAACCAACAATATCATCCAATGATGTCAGCCCTAACACCAATACCAATGCTAAGACCGACACCAATATCGATCCCGCCCATACCAACCCCTAGAAGTACCACAAAGCCTCTATCCAAACGATTACAAATATTTGATTGGGACATGACCCCAACCATGGACAAAACCAATATCCAAAACAAAAGTAAAATATCTAAGAATGTCCATAGCATTAAATGGAGATTTCCGAAAAGATGGAAGCTCACCACTTCAATCTAAAAGTTGTCCCCGAATCAATCACTATATAGGAGGAGTTGAACGGCCAGTTCCTGCATAGCATGGGTATACAACCACCAGTAGATGGGTTAACGAAAGACCGCTAGCATGTATATCGGGATAAGGATAAAGTAATACAATTTAAACAACCAAGTAAAACCATCCATGATGCATACAACCATACGTATATATAAGTGTTGGAAAAGGGAATCCGTGTTTAGCATGCGTTTAAAACCTTTTACCTGGGCTGTGTAACCTTGTCGTTTAACCAAACCCATAGGCCGTATAGGTTTACCTCCCCCTGCTGAAAGAGTCCCAGTGCGTGTAGCCACACGACCAGGAAATATCCCATGGGATGACTAGTATATCCCTCTAATATAAAATGTGACACTAGCACATGGTCATCAAAAACCCCTTATATCGGCAAATATGAGTTTCCAGTTTTGGTCCCTCGCAGAACCTCTACCTTCCACGGCTTAGTTATACATCCCTCCATTAATGCCTAAATTAAAACCTTATCCAAACAATCCAATTATCATTTGTTACCAAGGCCAATTATTAGTGGTATCATCACACCAACCATACTTGCAAGATTTATCCATAGCCAAAGTATTTAGGTTAAGGGGACTCTCAAGTGCCCTTCTCCGTTTACCATATTAACATCTTGAGAGACTACCGTGTCCTCTACAATCATAACCCATTAGCCTTTAACTTATGTAAATCATTTATAGTTTCATATATAAGATGAAAACAAGCAAAAGTTCCATTTAAAGAAGTCAATGTAATGAACATATCCTTATAAGCATTTTATCAAATACCTTGGGGACATAATATAACCAAAACCGATTCCAAAGGCCATTAAACCATTACTATACAATCCAAGTGCCCAAAACCATCATTGATGCATATAAAAGCATAATTAAACCATAGGAAACCATAACCATGCCATTATAAATAAAAACCCCAATTAATAGTTGAAAACCATAAACCATGCAACATTGAAACCATGAAAACATCTATAAAATTCATGCCTTTTTAGAAGTAAAAAGTAGGCAAGAGACACATGTCTTAAACCGAGAAAGATGATGGAAAAAATCACCAAAGCAAGCCCCAAAGCAATCTTTATGTTGAAACCCTAGCTCTCTTTCCCCAAAAGCTCTTGAGAGAATTATGATGTGTTTTGAAATAGTTTTCTTAAGTGTTAATGAATATAATAATAGAGTAAATAACCTCCTAAGTGTATTAGAAGTTGTGGGTCATAATTAGGGTAAGTAGGGAAATGTCCAGAATACCCCCACTTAAGTCCCTTAAAAACCCGTCACAGGGATTTGACCGACCCTCTTATGAGTCGTATCCTTCCTTACGATCGGTTCCCACCAGTCGTACCCAGGCCTTAACCTTTAGATCCAATACTGTCCAGCATACAACTCATCCGACCAAGTCGTAAACTTAGCATACGATTAATACCCATGATCCATATCCATGGTAGAATGAATTGCCAGGAGGATCAAATAATACCCATCATATGAGTCACCGATACGACTCGTATCAATCCTTACGACTCGCACCCCTAAGTCGTGACCATTCTAGTGATCAAAACTATTCCACCAACTAACACTAGTCATCTTACGATAGGACCATAGCACTCGTACCCCAGCATACGGCTCATACCCTGGAGTCGTATTAGGTCCGTAGAATGGATTTCAAGCAAAATTTCTAAGACCAAAACCCAGGATGTAACATTCTCCCCCACTAGGAATATTGATCCCCGAATGACAGAAAAGGTAGGGGTAACCACACACAGAATCATTTGCATTGTTAAACATCCCTTTAACAAAGTTTGAAAACAAAGAGGCAAAGATATTACTCTTTCCTTTAACAAACTCAAAAAATAAAGATGTGTTCAAGAACACATACCTTCCGCAGGAATCCCAGAAACAGAAAACAAATGCGGATACTTGGACTTTATGTCCTCTTCCGCTTCCCATGTAGCTTCTTCTACCTTATGGTTCCACCAAAAAACCTTAACCGAAGCCACATCCTTGGTCCGCAACCAACGAACTTGCCCATCCAATATTTCAACCGGGACCTCTTCATAAGACAGAGAATCCAAGATATCCTACCCTTCTAAAGGAACGACCAAAGAAGGCTCTCTAATACACTTTCTCAACATAGAAACATGAAAGACTGGATGAACCAAACCCAAACTAGATGGCAACTCCAACTCATAAGCAATAATACCAACTCTCAGCAAAATCACATAAGGACCAATAAACTAAGGACTAATCTTTCCCTTCTTGCCGAACCGCACTACTTTCTTCATGGGAGACACCTTTAGGAATACCCTATCCCTAACCTCAAACTCCAAATCTCTACACCTAACATCCGCATAAGACTTTTGGGGACTTTGGACAGCCTTAATCCTATCCCAAATCACCTTCACCTTCTTCATAGCTTGATAAACCAAATCGGGACTAAACATATCCACCTCACCAAGCTCAAACCATACAATAAGATATCTACACCTCCTACCATACAACACATCAAAAAGAGCCATACCAATACTAGAATGATAGCTATTATTGTAGGTAAACTCTACCAAAAGTATATGCCCAACCCAACTTCCACCATAATCAATCACACATGCCCGAAGCATGTCCTCCAATGTCTGAATCGTTCTCTCTGCTTTTCCATCCGACTACGAATGAAAAGTCGTACTCAAACTAACTTTGGTCCCCAATCTTTTCTAGAAAGACTGCCAAAAATATGGTGTAAACTGCATACCACGATAAAGATTAATCAAAACAGGTACCCCATGCAGCTTCACAATCTCTTAAAGATACAACTTCGCACAATCTTTCACCGAAAAGGTAGTCCTCACCGGCAAAAAGTGAGCAGACTTGGTCATCCTATCTATGTTGACCCAAATCAAATTAAATTAGTTTCGAGACCGAGAAATACTGGTTACAAAATCCATATTGATCATCTTCCACTTTCATTCAGGAAACTCTATTTCTTAATCCAACCCACCAGGTCCCATCTGCTCAACCTTAACCTGTTGAGATACTATGCGCTTGGCGATGAAATCAACCACATCTGTCTTCATACCATTCCACCAATAGATCCCCTTAAGATCATGATACATCTTTGTTGAACTAGGATGGACGACATAGAGCAACTCATGTGCCTCAGCCAAAACCTTTTGTCATAACCCGTCGATATTCGAAACACAAAAACTCCCTTGGTATCGCAAAGTAACATCAACATTAATCTCAAACACCACCACCTTTTTCCTAGTGACATCACTCTTGATTTTCATCAAGACCGGATCCAACACTTGCTTCTCTTTAATCTCTGCACCAAGAGACAATCAAACCTATTCTTGCACCATCACACCATTATCTTTGGAATCCAAGAGACAAACTCCAAGATTGGCCAAGCGGTGAATATCCTTCACCAATTCCTGTTTTTCTTCCTCCACATGAGCCAAAATTCCCATAGACAACTTTATAAGAGCATCCACAACCTCCTTAGCCTTACCCGGGTGATAGTAAAGACTCATATCATAATCCGTGTAAAGCTCAAGCCATCTCCTTTGCTTGAGATTAAGCTTCTTCTGCGTGAACACGTACTGAAGACTCTTATGATTTGAAAAGATATCTATGTGAAGATCATACAAATAATGCCACCATATTTTCAAAGCAAACACAACCGCCAACAGCTCCAAATCATGGGTAGGATAATTCCTCTCATGTACCTTCAACTGCCTGGAAGCATAGGCAATCACCTTCCCGTGCTGTATCCAAACATAACAAAGCCCTACCCGAGATACATCACAATAAACCACAAACCCATCATTGCCTTCCAGCAAAGTCAAAATTAAAGCCAAAGTCAACCTATTCTTCAACTTCTCAAAACTCCCATCACAAGCATCTGACTAAGAAAACTTAACCTTCTTCTGAGTTAACTTAGTCAAAGGAGCAGTTATTGATGAGAGCTTTCCACAACCCGCCTATAATACTCAGCTAGACCCAAGAAGCTTCGAACATCAGATGGATTCGTGGGCCTAGGCCACCCCTTCACCGCAACAACCTTTATAGAATCAACCATTATCCCCTAACTAGACATAATATGACCTAAGAAAGTCACGGCATTCAACCAAAACCATATTTAGAGAACTTGGCAAATAACCCTTGTTCTTTTAGGATCTGCAACACCACATAGATGTGACTAGCATGATCCACCTTATTTCTTAAATACACCAGAATGTCATCAATAAACAAAATAACAAAAAGATCCAAATACTACCTGAACACCCAGTTCATCAAATCTATAAATGCTGCCGGAGCATTGGTCAACCAAAATGACATCAGCAAGAATTCAAAATGCCCAATCGAGGACGAGAAACTGTCTTAGGGATATCCACCTCCATAATCTTAAGTTGATCACACCCAAACCAAAGATCTATCTTAGAAAAGAACTTGGCACCCTGTAACAGATCAAAAAAATTATCTATCCTTAGGAGAGGATACTTGTTCTTGACCGGTACCTTGTTCAACCGCTTGTAGTCAATACACACCCGGAGGGAAACATTCTTTTTGCATACAAACAACACCAGTATACCCCACGGAAAAACACTAGGATGAATAAACCCCTTATCTAGAAGATCCTTAATTTGCTCCTTGAGTTCCCTTAACTCAATTAGAGCCATACTATAGGAAGGAATAGATATTTGACAAGTGTCCAAAAACAAATCAATACCAAACTCTATTTCCTTATCTGGAGGAACACCAGGAAGGTCATCCGAAAAGACCTCTGGAAACTCATTAACTATCGGAACTGACCATAAAAAAGAACCTTTCGAGTTAGAATCTTTAACCCAGATCAAGTGATAAAGACACCCTTTAGAGATTAACTTTTGATCTTTAAGATAAGAAATAAACCTCCCCCTAAGAGATAAGGAATAACCCTCCTATTCTATTTCTGGCTTACCGGGGAACCTAAAGATGACCTTACGACTCTGATAATCTAAAGACGTATAACAAGAATGCAATTAGTCCATACCTAAAATCACATCAAAATCCACCATCCCCAACTCAAACAAATCTACCAAGGTTTTCCTACTACCAACAGATACCACACACCCCATATAGACCCATTTAATAATAATTGAGTCTCATATCGGGGTAGAAATAGAAAAAGAATTCAAAATAATTTTTGAATCAAAACCAAAAGGCACAACTATATAAGATGTCACATAAGAAAGAGTGGAGCTCGGATCAAGAAAACAATATACGTCATAAGAAAAGAGCTGTAACGTACCAGTAACAACATCAGGTGATGCCTCAGATTCCTGCCGGGATACCAAAGCATATAACCTGTTCCGAACAAAACTAGAACTAGGAGCAGTAATAGAAGCAGATGCCACACCAACAGGTGTAGGGGCAGAAAATGAAGCCACCTGAATTTTATTCGCCCCCGTAGCAACCTTATTAGTCAGATAATCCTTGAGCTGATGGATTAGCTGACCGTACTTAAAGAACTTATCTCTAACTTTCTCATAGAGTCCTCAATGAGGACGAGCGTAGAACCGACAAGAAGGGCATGAAGAAACAGACTGACCTCCACTCGCCTAAGATTGAGCAACCTGAGCTTAAGGATTGTTACCGCCTTTGTGATGCCTGTCACCTGACTGCTGTGGGAAAGGAGCACTGGTAACAGAGAAGGACCCAAAACTCCCCCACTTTTTTTTTTGCCACTTGCCACCATCTCTACCACCCTTAGACTGCGCACCTTTCTGATCTGAAAATTTGCCCCACTTTTCTTGCCTATCCCCAATGCTTGCTTTTTCTTCTTATCCTCAACTTGTTGTATATAAACCGTCAACCTAGAGATGTCCATATCCCTAATGATCAAAGTTGTATTTCTCTCCAAAATCAAATTTCTATTCAACCCAAAAGTAAATTTCCTCATTCTTGACCTTATATAAGCCACTAAATTAGAAACATACTTTGACAACTAATGAAACTTCAAGGTATATTCCCTAATAGATATCCTTCCTTGATTGAGGTTCACAAACTCTCTATCTTGGCTTCCCTTAACTCTTGAGGAAACAAACGATCTATACAGGCATTAGAAAAGGCCTCCCCCAACCCTTCTTCTTACATATCACCTTTATCTCTGTCCCACTCTCATACCAATGATAAGCTAAATCACTCTACATCAGAAGCCTACATAACCTAAAATAGCTTCTCCAGTTTGTCAAAAAAGCCCTGTGGGTCTTCCTCCACCTTCACTCCCATAAAAGTAGGAGGACCCATCTTCATAAATTGTCCAACCCTTGTGGCCCCAGAAGACAAAGCAATAATCACACCCCGCTTAGCCTGAGCAGCGACTATCTGAGCAATAACATGAAAAGACTAACAAAACTCCATATTCATCATGTTACCTTGGGGGGCCTGAGGAGAAGTAGGAGGAATAGGAGAAACTTCAGCACAATCGAGAATAGGACCATGAGATCGAGGATTTATTCAAGATGTAGGAGGTACCCCATCAGCATTATCCCCAGATGAGACGAAAGAATTTTCTTGTGTTCCAGATCTAGGAGGCATGATATGAAAGACAAAAAACTAAGGATTAGAGAAGATTCCAGGACTGAGAATTTCAAGAAAGTAAAACATTCCAAATGTCTCGTAGCCTCTTTCTTATAAGTGTGGTGCACTTCACACCCCTAAAAGAGACTCTACTCAACACGACTTTGTGGTCTCCTAATTGACCATGAACCTAAAGCTCTAATACCAACTTGTCATGACCCAAACCAGGGCTTAGACGTAATGGGTGTCCCAAGTCTAACCAGGACTGGGGACCACCTTCTTAACCAACCCAACCATCTTTCACAGCCTTAGATGAGCTGAATTTTGAGCATATAATAAGATTATGTAAATGCTCTCATAAAGACTCTAGATAGGGTCACAACAGTGACTGACCCAACTGAGTCTACCCATACTAAACCAACCATCCATACTATACCAAACCAGAGAGAATATCAAAACATAATATGACAATCAAACCCAAACTATAATACAATGGAACAACCAATAATATCATCATATGATATCATCCCCAATACCAATGCCAATGCTAAGGCCGACACCAATGCCGATCCCACTCATACCAACCCCCAAAAGTACCATAAAGACTTTATCTAAAAGAATACAAAAATTTGGTTGGGACATTCCCTAACCATGACTAAAGCCAGCATGCAAAACAAAATCAAAATGTCTAAGAATGTCCATTTCATGAAATGGAGCCTTCTGGAAAGATGGAATCTCACCACTTCAATCCAAATATTCTGCCGAATCAATCACTATATAGGAAGAGTTGACTGGATGGTTCCTGCATGACGGTTCCTGCATAGCGTGGGTATACAACTGCCAGTAAATGGGTTAGCGAATAACCACTAGCATGTATCTTAGGATAAGGATAAAGTAATGTCATTTAAACAACCAAGTAAAACCATCCATTACGCATACAACCATACATATATATAAGTGTCGGGGAAGGGATTCTGTGTTTAGAATGCATTTAAAACTTTTTACCTGGGTTGTGGTCTATGTAACCTTGTCGTTTAACCACAACCATGGGCCGTATGTGTCACGCCTCAAATATTATTGGGTCGGACTGGCACCCGTAACCGAGGAGGCCCGGGAAAACCAGCTCATAACCTTATACTTCCCATGCATACGTCTATGACAACCCAAAATTCGGACAATATCATGTCGCATATAAAAGAAAATAATCACCTGTATAAGCTCGATCACACATATATATATGTATATACAATACTTGGCCGTTGGAGCTATCACGTCTATTAACAAAACACCACCTTGACTGTACATTAGGTCTACAAAGCCTCTAGATAATACACAGAGTTTAACTAAGGTCGAGACACACCCCGCCATATAACTAACTTCTATACAATACCAAAAGTGACTGGATATGACACGAAAAGCCCTGAAGAAAACTGGAGCTCACCAAAAATAGCTGGATATCCTGGCTCCTACTTGTGCGGTGTATGAGCTGAGGTACCTGTGCCTGCAGCATGAAATGCAGGTCCCCCTTGAGGTACGTCAGTACAAAATATGTACTGAGTATGTAAATCTGTAGATAATCACATATGATATAGGAGCTCAATAGAAATCAGAAACAAGTGAATAAATCGTAATAGGAGTGGACCTCACTTACTAGAACTTGTGACAACCTGTGCATTGTATTTATTCAATCACTTTACCTTCGTTCTTATCATCTTTGTAATCATTATTGTACTGTACAGTGACCATTAGGCTGCGTCCAGTACATATCAACTAGGATCGACCCATGATAGGCTTATGCCCCTGGGATACCACCCATAAACACATAAATAGGGATTGACCCATGATAGGCTTATGCCCCTGGGATACCACCCGATAAGAGAGAACTTCAGTCACTTAGTTCAATTAATCTTTGAGATTGTTATTTCGGTTGCCACCACATTTTTGATACTTTGAAACAATGATACATCAATAAGAGACATATAAATAGACCATCAATGCAATAACAATGAAGTAAGAACTCATTGGAACATCAATGAAGTGTTTTGGAGTCATCAATGCCCTAAAAATGAAGTAGGAACTTATTGATATATCAATGAAACGTTTTGGAGTCATTAATAGCACATGGATCTTGTTTGAGTAACCGGATACCTTATGACATTCATTAGTGCAATAAACATGTAAGATTTGGAAAAAAAGTAAGTATTGGAATTTCTTGACATCCTGTAGGGTGGAAACAAGTTCATTGGTAACGTAGGACATCATACAAAACCATTATGGATCACATGTTATTGAATAACTTTGAAAACTTTCTTAATAGAACAATTGTTCACTTTCGTGACAAAGATATGGTATAGAGTATGCTTTACATAACTGACTGTCAACCATCAATACTAGTTCCAAATGGACTTCCCATTTTTTTGGATTACTTATCTACAATAAACATATATAGCAATCTAGTATTAGCAACCAAACGTCACAATTCAATTATTTGAATTCACCAAACTAGTGGCTAAGTAGTAAGCCTTAATTACACCATAAAAGTTGTCACTTTAACCCTCTTATACTCCAATTACATTCACATGCCATGCATATTCATACAACATCCTCCAATATTAAGTTTGGATTCATTTATCCTTCCAACCAATCCATTAAACCAAATTGAGCCATAGACATAAATAATCATCAATTCAATAGTATATCACCATATCCACCTTCCATAACTCAATTAACATATCCACCTTCCACAATTCGATACAACCAAACCATGCAAAATAGTCCATAACCCTATTTCTATTACCTTTCACTAACATCCAATACATATAATCCTCTATCACACATATACATATGGAAAAAAACAAAGGAAAACAATATTCATACCTTAGAATTCACTTCTTGATTATGCAATCCTATTTGCACAAATAATAGGTGTCGTTCAAAGCTCTCGAGATGACAAACGCAGTTATCGGATTACTTTGGAATTTCTACGGTTGAATCAAAAGTAATTTAAAGGTCAAATTTGGCTAGGGTTTGTTCTTTCTCAATGATTGATGATGAAAATGAGTTTTTGAACTCATATACATGTATATATACACATAATCCCGTCCATAATATAATAGGAAATGATCAAAATGCCTTTAAAATTTAAATAATGTCAAATCTGTCCTTTGGTGGACTGTTTTGATAAGCTAAAGTAGATCGACCATAACTCTTTGATCCGATATCATATTTGGGTGAAATTGGTATCTTTGGAAGGATAATTCAAAGGGATTTCATTTCATATAAAGTAGGCCGCCCAGTTCATCCTGTACAAGGAGTTATGGTCGTTTGAAGTTGACCCTAAAAATCTGTTTTGATAGGCTGAAGTAAAACAAGTATAAATCCTTACTCAGACGTTGGATTTGGATGAAACCAATTGCATTGGAAAGAAGACGAAAAGATCTTTCTTTTCATAGGTGACATCTCTCACAGTTCATTATATTAAGGGAGTTATGATCGTTCGAAGTTGACCCAAAAATTTGGTTGGCCTCAGTAGTTTGTGTGCAGGAAATTTTCCTACACATTTACTATTCCCAAATATCCCGGCCACCGTTTTATAGTTTCTAACGTGATCGATTATATCTGAAACCTATCCGTTTTTGGAAATCTTTATATCGTTGGAAAGCTTATTCAATAACCTCCGCATGGAACCATCGACGGGCAAATTTCGGTATAAATAAAATAAAAAAATTAATTTCATATAAATAAGACCAATACACGTACTTGAATACGTCAATACACGTACTTGAATACGGGGTGTTACAGTATGGGTTCAGCTCCTCATGCTAAAATAGTCCCAGTGCATGTAGTCGCACGACCATGAAATATCCCATTGGATAACTAGTACATCCCTCCAATATAAAATGTGACACTCGTACGTGGTCATCAAAGACCCCTCATATCGGCAAATATGAGTTTCTAGTATCGGTCCCCCCGGAACCTCCACCTTCTACGACTTAGTTACACATCCCGTCATTAATGCCCAAATTAAAAACCATGTCTAAACAATCCAATTACCATTTGTTACCAAGGCTAATTATTAGTGGTATCGTCATACCTACCATAGTTGCAAGATTTATCCATAGCCAAACCATTTAGGTTAAGGGGACTCTCAAGTTCCCTTCTCCGTTTACCATATTAAACTCTTGGGAGACTACCATATCCTTCACAAGCATAACCAATTAGCCTTTAACCATTAAGCCATTTATAGTTTCATATATTAGCTGAAAACAAGCAAAATTTCCATTTAAAGAAGTCAATGCAATGAATATATCCTTATAAGCATTTTATCAAAACCTTAGGGGCATAATATAATCAAAACCAATTCCAAAGACCATTAAACTATTACCATGAAATACAATTTTCCAAAGCCATCATTGATGTATATAAAAGCATAATTAAACCATAGGAAATAATAATCAAGACATTATAAACAAAACCTCCAATTAATAGTTGAAAGCCATAAACCATGGAACATTGAAACAATGAAAACATCCATAAAATCCATGCCTTTTTATAAGTAAGAAGTAGGGAAGAGAGACAAACATTAAACCAAGAAAGATGATGGAAGAAAATCACCAAAGCAATCCCCAAAGCAATTCTTAAGTTGAAACCCTAGCTCTCTTGCCCCAAAAGCTCTTAAGAGAATTATGATGTGTTTTGAAATAGTTTTTTATGTGTTAATGAATATAATAATAGGGTAAATAACCTTCTAAGTGTATTAGAAGTCATGAGTCATAATTGGGGTATACAGGGAAATGTCCAGAATACCCTCACTTAAGCTCCTTAAAAACCCATCATAGGGATACAACTGGCCCTTTTACGAGTCATACCCTTCCTTACGATTGGTTCCCACCAGTCGTACCCAGGCCTTAACCTTTAGATCAGATAATGTCCAATATACAACTCATCCAACCAAGTCGTAACCTCAGCATATGATTCATACCCATGATTCGTATCCCTGGCAGAATGAATTACCTAGAGGATCAAATAATGCCTATCATAAGAGTCACCGATAGGACTCGTATCAATCCTTACGACTCACACCCTTAAGTCATGACCATTAAAATGATCAAAACCATCCCACCAACACTGTTCAACTTACAACAAGACCATACCACTCGTACCCAGCATAGAGCTCGTACCCTAGAGTCATAATGGGTCTAGATTATGGATTTCAAGGAAAAATTTTTAGGCTAAAACCTAGGATGTAACAACTTCGTGCCTTGAGATTTGGTGATGGTGATTATGTTTTTCTTTTATTTTTACTCATGAAGGGTGTGATGAGGTTTGAAAAGAGGGGCAAGCTTAGCCCAAGGTATATTGTTCCATTTGAGATTCTTCGGACTATTGGTTATGTGGCTTATGAGTTGACGTTTCCCCCTCATCTATCAGTTGTTCATACAATTTTTCATGTTTCTATGCTTCTCTATTACATTCTGGATGAGTTTTTTGTTATTCGTTGGGAGTCAGTTCAGTTAAATGAGAGGTTGTCTTTTGTTGAAGAGACAGTCTCCATATTAGCTAGGGATGTTAGGTGGTTGCACTCTAGAGTGATCCTTGTGGTTAAGGTCCAGTGGATATATCGACCTATATATGAGGCTACTTAGGAGGTAAAGTCTGATATGCATAGTTCTTATCCCCAGCTCTTTGTTGATTCAGGTATTTCTATGTCTTCGTTTAAAAGGACGAACTAGATTTTTAGTGGTGGATGATGTAACGACCAGCTTTTTGACAAATATGTGAATTGTGTGTTTTTGTGTGATTTGAATATTTTAACCCTTCCTATAGTTGCATTATGATATTTCTGGTATGTGAGGGTGATTGGCATGGTTCTCAATGCATTTTGGTACCATTTATACGATATTGTGGTTTTTAATAACTTTAAGAGCCTTATTTTAGACTTATATGGATATTTTTTTATTTATGCGATGGATGGATGAATGAACTGTGCTAGCAGCTCTGGAATATTGATTTTAGGCTAGGTAGACCTTTGGTTCGGGTCCTGGTGCACCCAAACTCATTTTGACCTATTGGTCAGAAAATTAGAAATTAGAAATATGAGTGTGGGACCCACATTTGGTCGAAAAAACCTCGGATGAAAAATTTGACTTTGTCAGCAGATTTTAAATGTCAATTTTAGGGTGGTAACATGTTTGGTGTGATTTTGCAACTTTTAAATATTATTTCGATCCTCGATTTGGAAAATTGTGATTTGGATTTCGGGGGTCAACTTTATGAAAATAATGTTATTTTAAAAACTGATATCTCTATTGAGTCCGGAGCGTCAAATTTAGTGTGGTTACATAGTTTGTTTGCATATATCAGACTTCGTACGAATTTCGGACAACACGTCGAAGTCCGTTTGGACTTAAAAATCTAGTGCATCAGGTTGCTAGATCAACCGATAATTTTAAAAGGTAAATTGCATTCCCCTAGTTCGATTTATGTTTTATTTTACCTGGTACCTAAGTACAGTAGAAATAGCCCTTTTTATCCATTTTTTGCTCATTTTTCACTTTCCTCTTGAGAGTTAAACCCTAAAATTAGTGTGCGGGCTTAAAGTGAAGCTTGTGGGTGCTTGGGAAGCTAGATTAACATCTATTTCTTGATTCTCTTAGAAATTTAAGGTGAGAAATCACCACTTTAATTTGTAATTCTTGATTAAATTCTCAAAAATCCAAAAATCTTAGGGCTTGATTTTAAATCCTAATTTCACTCCTTTTCACTTGAATGATATCTTAATCTTATAGTTACTAGGTTTTTTTTTATCAATTTAACTTTAAAATAACTTCAATTCTTGATTTTAACCTGGATTTCAAAGATTTTATCCGGTAAAACTTTAAAATGGTTTTTCTTCGATTTGAACCTAGTTTTGACTCAATTTGACTTGGGTTTTCAGCAGTAAGTTCCTAATAATATGGGGAACACATTTTTGAAGTAATGTTATGATTTTTTTCATCTTTTTTGAAAACCCATTTTAGGGGTCGTCATCATCATCATCATTATCATATACATTGCACCTGCTCTATTATGTTTATGTTGTGTTTGAATTGTTATATTGACTTGTCATCTATCTATTTGTTCTATGAATTATCATATTGACTTGTCATCTATCTATTTGTTCTATATTTTAACTCATTAATGTCTAATTGTTCTATCTTTCCTTAATTGTACTTGATGATCTTGATTATACATGTCCCTCTTCTGTTCTACTTGTATGTGATATTGTGTATATTTGTATCTCTATCTTGTGTGTTGTTGTATTATATATAAGCATATTATAGAACTGTTAGTGCAAGCGGTGTGGGCTACCGTTGTGGGACATTTTTTGATTGCATGTGACGTGCCCTTAGTATGTGTTTTGTATGCTTTATTTTTTACTTTGCTCGATCGGCCTCTGATAACTACTAAGTATAAGTGGACTTACTCACTCCTACTTCACTCTTTTGTTTCAGCTTTAGGTTTGGGTGTGCCTCAGACTGATTAATTTTGAGCGCCTTCAAGTTTCTCAACGTAGAGGTTAAACATTCATATGTCTGGAGTTCACCTCTATATTTTTGTACTAGTTATGTCTTTATTAGTGTTCAGAGACAAATATTTTCCTTTGTGGTTATTTCTCTAATGCAATTGACTCCGAGATTGTATTAGTAGTTCTTATAATATTGACACCAGGTTTTGAGAGTTATTGATGCATGTCTTGATTTTATTCTTTCTGCTTTTATTATATCAATGTGGTTCAGCTTTGTTCTAGAAGCCTTATCTTAGGGGAATTTCTGTCTTTTTTCCATGTGTATTAGTTTTGATGAAAGGCTTATTCGTCAAGGTTCGCCGTGACAAGTGCCATCATGACCATTGTTTTTGGGTCGTGACAGAACAGAAAAGGAGCTTAGGGTCCTTTATAAAAAATGACAAAGCTTCTCAAAGTTTCATTTATTATTGTTTTAAGACTTTTCTAGAATTACTTACAATAATTAATTTTGAAATATTTAAAAAGCATGATAAAAAAATGAGTTGTTTCTCAAAATTCCTGTAGTGTTGCATAAATTGAGATAATTATTTAAAAATGATATAAAAATACTATAAATAATAATAATAATAATAATAATAATAAACAACTTAAAACATTTAAAAGACATATATATATATATATATATATATAAAAAAAAAATAAGAATGAGATGAGATTAGGGCCAAATCTCAAAATTTATCAATAAGCTCTAGTAAAAAAATACTATGAATCACAATTATCAATTCTAAGTTATTTACAAAAATTAATTAAGAAAATCGACCGATTCTCAAAATTTTATCAGTGCCACATAAATTAGGACAATTATTAGAAATGATATAAAAAGTGCTATTAATTTTATATTTTACTCTATAATAGGAGAGTAAATGGAGAGGAGCTTAGGGTCGACGTTGTGCCTGTATTGCTTGCTTCAGCTGCTTCAATCGTGATTTTACTAGATCACCCCTAATTAATTATTGTAATTCATTTATGTATTAGAAAATTAATAATATTTAATAAAAAAGATAAAATAGACATTTATGATATGTCCTTCAGCTGCTTCAATCGTAATTTTACTGTATTATCCCTAATTAATTATTATAAGTCATAATGAATTTAAAAGACTGATAGTATTAATAAAAAGATAAAATAGATATAAAATCATAAATTAACTCATGATGTTCTAAATTAACTTGACATCTTCTATGAAGCCCACTTTAAAAAATTTCCACAAGTAATTTTTAAAGTAATTTTGTTATATCACTTCTAAGTAGTTATTATAAGTCATTTATCATAATTTTATTATATCACTCCTAATTAACTATTATGGTCATCTCAACATTTTACCACTTACATTGGAATGAAAAAAAAAAGTATTATAAATCCCAACAATTAACAACTAAAATTATTTTAAAAATATAATTAACTACTAATGCCACAAAAGTTTGGACAAGGAGAGTAATATATATTATCTTAAAAATACATAAAAAGTATTATAAATTACAATAGTTTAACAACTTAAAATATCTATAAAAAAAAATTAATTTGTTATATATTTTAGAAAATATGTAAAAAATACTATAAATAACAATGATTAACAACTTAAAAATTTAAAGGTCAACATGCTTGTTTTATATTTCAAAAAAATACGTAAAAGATACTATAAATCACAATAATTAACAACTTAAAAATTTTAAGAGATATAAAATATTTGACCGACTCTTGAAATTATATCAGTGTCACTTAAATTGGAATAAATTATAAAGTTTGTAAATCACAATAATTGAAACTTAAATTATTTTTAAAATATAATAGATTATCAGTAGCACAAAAGATTGGACAGGAGGAATAACATATATTAATTGAAAATTATATAAAAAGTATTATAAATGACAATAGTTAATTACTTAAAATAGTTTAAAAAAATAATTTTTTATATGTTTTTGAAAAATACGTAAAAAAATATAATAAATCACAATATTTAATAACTTAAAAAAATTAAAAGATATAAAAAATTCGGTTGACTCTCAAAATTATACAGTGTCATTTAAATTAGAATAGAAGAAAAAGTTTTATAAATCACAATAATTAAAAACTTAAATTATTTTTAAAATATAATTAACTATCAATGCTGCAAAAGTTTGGACAAGGAGAGTAACCTATATAATTTAAAAATTACATAAAATATATTATAAATTACAATAGTTAACAATTTAAAATATCTAAAAACATGAGAACTTGTCGGTCGTCCTACTTGCCTATCGTTTAGCTTCTTGCTCAGTGATTTTATTATATCACCTTTAATTACTTATATATTATTTATGTATTAGAAAATTAATAATATTTAATAAAAAAGGTAAAATAGACATTTATGACATGTCTGCTTTAGTTGCTTCAACTGTAATTTTACTGTATCACCCCAATTAATTATTATAAGTCATCTAAGTATTAAAAAAATAATATTAAAAAATTATTATAAAGTCATCTAAGTATCAAAAATCAATAATATTTAATGTTAAATTAACTTGACGTCTTATATGAGGCCACTTAGTTTTTTTTTTCACAAGTATTTTTTATAGTAATTTTGATATATCACTTCTAGTTAGTTATTATAAGTCATTTAAGACATGTATGTTTTGCTATTTCAATCATGATTTTACTATATCACCCCTAATTAATTATTATGACCATCTGAGCATTGTGCCACTTAAATTGAAATAGCATAAAAAGTATTATAAATCACAATAATTAAAAAATTAAATTATTTATAAAATATAATTGTCTATCAATACCACAAAAATTTGGACAAAGAGAGCAACATATATTATTTAAAAATTACACAAAAAGTATTATAAATTACAATAGCTAACAACTTAAAATATCTTAAAAAAAATTGTTATCCATTTCAAAAAAATGCGCAAAAATACTATAAATCACAATAATTAACATCTTAAAAAATTTAAAGGTCAATCTGCCTACTTTGGCACAACTCCATTAGTCCCTTCCCTTGCCTTTATTTTTCATTAATTTTAATCTGTTTGTCTTATTTTTTAATCTATTATATATTTTAAAAAAATTAAAAAAATTCTCTAAATCACAATACTCAATAACTTAAAAGAATTTAAAAGATATAAAATATGGGATAACTACATGGTTTAGCAAATATAGGCTCTTAATTACCCTATATAGCCGAAGTTCCAATTAATTACAATCAATAACCTCCTCTTACCTATTAATTATCTCTAATTACAATTCTTAGTCTCTCGTTTATTTTCTCCCTTTCTCTATTTTGTATTACTCTTTTGTTTCCTTTTTAGCTTTTTTCTTCATTTTTTTCTTTTCCTTTTTTTTCCGTTTTCTCATTCTTTTTTCTTTTTTCATTTTCTTTCTTTTCCATTTTTTATTTTTTTCTTTTCATTTTTTCTCCTTCTTTTTTTCTTTTCTTTTTTGTATTTTATATATTTTTCCTCTCAATTTGTTGTTGTTGTTGTTGTTGTTGTTGTTGTTGTTGTATTTTATATTTTTTATATATTTGTATCATACTATATATTTTAAATAAATTTATTATTTGTAGTTGAATAGTTTAACCGTGAATATGTATAATTTATCATTTGTATTTGTATACAGAAAAGTATATGGATTAATTGTATTTGTTTGGGTCTTAAATATATAAATATGCAATGTGTCATTCAATGCAAATGTATAGTTAGTATTTGTATTTTAAATTTGCCATTTGTACATAAGAAAGTATCATTTTGTATGTGTTTGGTTCAATTAGTTGTATAAACATGTATCATTCGATGCAAATGTAACATTTGTATTTGTATAATTTATCATTTTATAAATAAAAGTGTTCGTAAAAATAAAAATAAAAATTCCTTTTTCAATTGTTTAAAAATACAAATGATCTTGTCAACTACAACGTCAAATACAAATAAATGAAATAAATTAAATTAAAAATAAAAATACAATATGCGGTCAACTTACAAATATAAATACAAAATAGTTCTTTAAAAATACAAGTGCATCGATAAAAAAAATACATAAATACAAATAAAATAAACCACAAAATATAAATACAATGTCCAGTCAATTATAAAATATAAATACAAAATAATTCTTTAAAATACAAATGTGAATTGTATAAAATATAAATGATGGTGCGAACTAGTAAATACAAATACAAGTGTGAACTACAAAATACAAATACAAATACAAATACAAATGCGAATGATAACATACAAATACAAGTGCAAACTATAAAATACAAATACAAATATGAACTATAATATACAAATACAAGTGCAAACTATAAAATACTAATACAAATGTGAACTATGACATACAAATATAAGTGCGACTATCAAGTACTAACACAACTATGAACTATAACATACAAATACAAGTGTGAACTATAAAATACAAATATAAAGACGAACTATTACATACAAATATAAGTGCGAACTATAAAATATAAATACAAATGTGAACTATAATATATATACAAAAACAAGTGTGAACTATAAAATGCAAATACAAATATAATTGTATCAACGAATATAAAAATATAAATAATGATGTGAATACATATACGATAAGCAATTGTGATTTTTTTATTATTATTCGTGACTTGTATTCAAGTAGCCATATTTTTCGAAATTACAGAAAATATAAGATTGGAAAAAAGAGAAAAATGTGAAAAAAGAAAACCAAAAGATAAAAAGAACAAAAAAAGAAAGAAACATAGAAGATAGAGATAGAAAAAGAAAAGAAAAAGAACGAAAAGAAAGAAACAAAAAAAAAGGAAAAAACAAAAATATAAAAGAAAAGAAGATAAAAAAGAAAAAATCCGAAAAACAAAAAAATACAAAAAATGAAAGAACGATTCGTAAAAGAAAAAGGAAAACAAAAATAGGAGAAAAAATTCAAAAACTAAAAAAAGTCAAAAAAGAGAAAAGAATAAAATTTAAAAATGATAGTAAATACAAATATAATGTGCGGTTACGATGTTTTCGTCATCATCCATAGCTTGTATTTGAGTAGTCATATTTTTCAAAAATAAAAAATAAAAAATATAAATGTGATTAATGTATTTATGTTTTATATGAATACAGACTATTGAGTAAAAGCAAATACAGTGGATGTGAATCAAATACATCAGCTATAAATGATAATTTGGTAAAGTGTGGCTATGGAAGATGGGTTCTCTGCCAAATTGTTGCTATTTTTGAAATATCCCCATAAAATATTAGGCTGACACTCAAAATTATATCAATGTCACTTAAATTGAAATAGAAAAAAAAGTATCATACATTACAGTAATTAAAAACGTAATTATTCTAAAAATATAATTGACTATAAATTGTACAAAAGTTTAGACAAGAGGAGTAACATGTATTATTTAAAAATTACGTAAAAAAATTATAAACTATAGTATTTAGCAACTTAAAATATCCAAAAGAAAAATCTATTATATATTCCAAAGAAATACATAAAAACTACTATAGATCACAATAATTAACAAGTTACAAAAACTAAAAGATATAAAGGATTTGATTAACTCTCAAATTTATATCAATGTGTAGTTAAAAATATAATTGACTATTAATGTCACAAAAGTTTGGACAAGGAGAGTAACATGTATTATTTGAAAATTACATAAAAATATTACAAATTACAATATTTAACATCTTAAAATACCTACAAAAAAATAATCTTGTATATAAAAATACGTAAAAAAAAAAAACTATAAATCACAATAATTAACAAATTACAAAAATTTAAAGATATAAAATATTTTTTTTTGGTAAACAAGATATAAAATATTTTATTGAACTCTCGAATTATATCTGTGCCACTTAAACTGGAATAAAAAGTATAATAAATCTCAATAATTAAAAACTTAAATTATTTTAAATATATAATTGACTATCAATGCCATAAAAGTTTGAACAAAGAGAATAACATATATTATTTAAAAATTGCATAAAAAGTATTATAAATTACGACAGTTAAGAGCTTAAAATATCTAAAAACATATTAAAAATATAATTAATTACTTAAATTCTATTTGCGTCACTTAAATGAAAATAAAAAAATAACATATATTGGGCTCGTACTGACACTGGCCCTCGGCATCTAGTACATATATAGTTTTACACATATTCATCAAACTATAAAAAATTGTTACAATTTATTTATCGTAATTATATTATTACTACTTTTACAATAACTTCAACTGTACGAAAAATGTAATTTAAAGTGACTAAAAGATTACAGTTGCAATAGCAGATTTGAATGCGAGATAAAAATAATGTTTAGCAATGAATGTTATTACAATATAAATCAATGGTTTTATCATTTCATCATGAGAAATAACTGTAGCAAGTAAGCCGTTGCCACTATGTTTTATAATTTGGAGCTAAAAGATTTATTTGGATTCAACATTTTATTTTAAATATTTATTGTGGCTAAAAGGTCACTATTGCTACAATAAATTTCATTCGTGGAAAAAAAAAATAGAAATTAGCTACGGAATTTTGG
Source organism: Capsicum pubescens (assembly GCA_030864215.1). Taxonomy (NCBI): domain Eukaryota; kingdom Viridiplantae; phylum Streptophyta; class Magnoliopsida; order Solanales; family Solanaceae; genus Capsicum; species Capsicum pubescens. Next base: position 245,249,649 of record CM061544.1, on the reverse strand, counting down.
TAAATCAAAATATTTATGGTTATATGATTTAACTATTTCCATGATTTTTTTATAACATGAAGCAAATGTATTATTTAGCTACAATATTTTATTTCAAATAATTTATCGTGGCTTAAAGGTTACTATTTCTATGAAAGTTTTAATTTGTGGCTTAAATTGATAATCATCTGCTAAATTTTGTTATAACAAATAATTTGTGGCTATATCATTTAGCTATTGCCACATTTTTTTATAACTCAGAGCAAAATATTTATTTAGCTACGATAATTTGTTTCAAATAATTTATTGTGACTAAAAGGTTACTATAGCTATAATAACTTTTATTCAAAAATTTATGATCAACTATAAAATTTTATCGTATCAACAAAGTTGTAGCTAGTTAATGTTTCAGTATTAAGAGCAAGACTAACAATGTAAAGAACAAAACAAGAGGAACAATGAAAAACAAATAACAAGAGAACAATATAATATAAGTTTCTTCTTTCTTTCAAGTGTGTAGATCATCTTCCTTAAGATCTCTATTTATAATATTACATAGGGGGGATTGCAAGAGGTGTCATAAACATGACATTAACTCATAAGAATGTGGGAAAGAATATGGAGGGAATGGATGATCCATAAGGAGATGTGGAGGTGTGGGAGTTACTACACTTATAGGAGGAATTACACCAAAAAGTTATGGACATCAACATTATTATAATCATTTACAATACTCCTCCTTGGATGTCATTGGTAGATAATGTGCCTCGTTAAAACCTTACTAAGAAAAAACTCTATGGAAAAAAAATTCCAGTGAAGAAAAAAGAGTACACATGTATTCTTATATGCATTGTTTACTGCCTCGTTAAAAACCTTACCGGGAAAACCATTTGGGACAAAACCTAGGCCAAGAAAAAAAGAGTGTAACGCGTACTTTACTTCCCCTAATGCAAACATCATTCCATTTCTTGGAGACAATGCATCCCAATATTGAATAGTAGCTTCTCAAATATTGAGGTTCGTAATGCTTTAGTGAAGAAGTCTGCCAAATTATTAGCCGAACGAATTTGTTGAACATCTATTTCACCTTTCTTCTCAAGATCATAAGTGAAAAAGAATTTTTGTGAAATGTTTTTTATCCTGTCTCCTTTAATGTAACTTCCCTTCAACTGAGTTATACACGCAACATTGTCTTCATACAATGTAGTTGGAATATCTTTATTCAGAGAAAATTCACATATTTCTTGTATATGTTGAGTCATTGATCTCAACCAAACACACTCTCGGCTCGCTTCATGAATGTCAATGATTTCTGTATGATTTGAAGAAGTTGTAACTAATGTTTGCTTCATTGAACATCATGATATAGTTGTGCCACCATATGTAAATAAATAACCTATTTGAGACCGAACCTTATATGGATCAGACAAGTATCCTGCATCTGCATAACCAATAATTTCTGACTTGGATTTATTGGAATAAAATAATTCCAAGTCAATGGTTCACCAAAGATATCTAAATATATGTTTGACACCATTCCAATGTGTTTTTGTTAGAGAAGAGCCGAATCTTAACAATAAACTTATCATAAAATAAATATCTGGTCGAGTATTATTGGCAAGATACAATAGTGCCCCGATTACACTAAGATATGAAGTTTCATCAGCAAAAAGCTTTTCATCATTTTCTTGAGGTCGAAATGGATCTTTGTTTATATCAAGTGACCTCACAACTATTGGGGTACTCAATAGATGTGATTTATCCATGTAAAATCGCCTTAAAATCTTTTTAGTGTATGTTGATTTATGGAAAAAAATTTCATTTGTCAAATGATCAATCTGTAGATCGAGATAAAAAATTTTCTTTTCCAAATCTTTTATTTCAAATTCTTTTTTCAAACACTCAACAACTTTTGAAAGTTCTTTAGGAGTGCCCATGATATTCAAGTCATCAACGTGCACAACTATTATAGCAAATTCAGATCCAGACCTTCTTACAAAAATACAAGGGCAAATAGGGTTATTTTTGTATCTTTCTCTTTGTAAATATTCTTTAAGATGATTGTACCGCATCTGCCCTGATTGTTTCAATTCATATAAGGATTTCTGAAGCTTTATTGAGCAAGTTTCTTGCAAACTTTTATATGCTTCAGGCACTTTGAAGGCTTCTGGGGTTGCATAAAAATATCGCCATTCAATGAGCCATACAAATAGGCCGTGACAACATCCATTAGGCACATATCAAGATTTTTATGAACTTCCAGATTTATTATATATCTGAAGGTAATTTCATCCACCACAGAAAAATATGTCTCCGCATAGTCAATGCCAGTTCTTTGCAAAAATCTTGTGCCACAAGTCATGCTTTATATATTATGACTTCACCTTTTTCATTTTGTTTTTGTACAAAAACCCATTTGTACCCCACTGGCTTGACACCTACAGGTGTTTGGACCATTGGTCCAAAAACTTTACATTTTTCGAGTGAAGTCAATTCTGCTTGAATTGCATCCTTTCATTTTGGCCAATCATTTCTCAATCTACATTCATTGATAGATTTTGATTCCAAATTCTCAGCGTGTTGCATTATTTCAGTAGAAACATTGTAAGAAAAAATATTGTCAACCAAAATATAATTTTATTTCCACCTATTTCTCGTCGAGATATAACTTATTGAGATTTCTTCCTTCTCATTAGTTTTAGATATTTTAACCTTCTCAATGGTCTTATCATTTGTTAGATCGTGAGACTCTTTTTGAGCAATTGCCACCATATTGTGGTCATTCTAATCATTTATATTTTTTCTTTTCGAGGATTTTTATCCTTGGAACCAATTGATCTACCACTTTTCAAACGTGGCCTAGACCCATTTGCATTAACCACTTGTCCTATCGGGACATTAACTCAAACTGGAGCATTTGTAGCTGAAATATAAGATTTAGTAATCCTTGGAAGGTTATTTTTGAATGGTGATGACGTTTCTTTGATTTTGGTTTATGCAATTTTAATTGTTGTTATCTACTAGTTAATTTTGTGTTGAAGTCATGTTAATCATACAAAGCATGAATTTAATTTGATTTGAGGTTAAGTTGGATTTTGGAGAAAAGAAAATTGGAATTCATTAAATTCGTACTCCATAGATTTATTTCGTAATTTAGATCCATTTTCATTTGATAGTATCATGTTTTAGGTCAAAATTAGCAGGCGATGGTAGGTTGAGTAGGCAAATTTTAGAAATTATGGATTGTTGATTGTTTTAATTTGATCAGTTTGTTTTAGTTAATTGCATTCACTCAAATGTCTTCATTTTATCTGGGGATGCCCCAAGATAAATTGTACTTATTGACCGAAAAATGCCCTAAAGTATCATGTATGTAGAGGATGTTCATGATCAAGGCCCGAGGCATCGGGTAGAGCATAGTTTAGGATAGTTTAGACTAGTTTAGGTTTTTATTTTAATGCATTTTCATTTTAGGACTGTATTAATTGGACTGGACACTATTTTGTGAAACTTTGGTTGTTTTGTTTGTTTGTTTGTTGGTGTATGTGCTCTTTTTGTGAGTTTATCATCTCTTTGTGTCAAATTATTCGATATAGCTCAATAGAGCAACCTTGGTTGAACCACGGGACCAAGAGGTGCCTAACACCTTTCCTTCAGTCAACAAAATTTCTTAACCAAAATCTCTATTTATAGATCAATTTTATGAGTCAAACTATTTTTGAAAAAGAATTTCCAAAAGTGACTTGATACATCAAATTTATGCCAAGTGGTGACTCTAAGTTTAAGTTTAAAATCCTTTTTTTGAAACATCTTCTTTTGTCACTTTAATTATTAAAAACCTTTCAAATTTAAAATAAATCTTTTTTTCGGTAAAAAAGGGGTGTGAAAACTCTGTTGGGGAAAAAGATTTCTACAATAGATAGCTACTCTCTCCTGTATGTCGTCAAAGCTTGCACAAAAATATCCCTGGCCACTTAAGGAAAACAAACAGATTCCCTCATCATCAAACTTTGATATGAACCCATCATTTTTATTCAATCATCGCTTATGGATATGTTGTGGCAACTACAAATGTTTTTAATATGAACAAGGTGTTTGATGAAATACCAAACAAAAATGCAGTGTGTTGGACTTAACTGATTTCTGCGTATGTACAAAATTAGAAATCATACAGAGCCTTAAAAATATTCAGGCAAATGCAGTTGGAAAATGTCGAGCATGATCAGGTAGCATTCACTGTTGCACTATTGGCTTGTGCTGATCTAGGGGCGTTGGATAAAGCGGCGTGGATTCATGATTTGATAAGTTGAAAGCCGGAGCTTAGTGAGGATTTATCTTTAATGAATGCTCTTTTGGACATGTATGTAAAATATGGGGATATCAGAAAAGCTATGTTAGCTTTTGATAATATTAGAATTAAGGATGTTGGGACTTGGACATCCATGATTGTTGGGCATGAATTACACGGCCAAGTAGAGGAAGCACTTAGGCTGTTTTCATCATTGGAAGAAGAAAACAAATCTAGATCAAGAAAAGGTTGTGGGACTGAGGACTGATTACTTGTTCCAAATGAGGTTATGTTTATAGGAGTTCTAATGGCCTGTTCTCATGCAGGGATGGTGGAAGAGGGGAAACGTATTTTAGAAGTATGATTAAAGAGTATGGAATAAAGCCTATGCTTTCTCACTTTGGCTACATGGTAGATCTGTTATGTCGTCGTGGACTGCTAAAAGAGGCATATAACTTTATTTTGGCAATGATAATTCAACCAAATGTGGTTATATAGTGGACACTACTTGGTGCCTCTAGCATTTATGGCAATGAAGAACTTGCTGGAGGTTTTTTTATAAGTGAATCAAGTTAGGAAATAGGAACATAGTCCTTCTTTGTGGTAAGAAGAGAAGATTTTGCTAAAGAAATCTCTGATTTAGGGAATGGAGATTTAAGAGAATGGTTTATTAGGCCAGGTCTATTTCGAGGAGAGGTCCAAAAAGGTGAGTTGAGGAGAGAGCAAAGGAATGAAAAGTATAACAGGCACATGAACGATGGAGATTTGTCTTGTAAAAAAATGCACGGGACGTGCCCTTCTTTCTGATGTAGGATAAGAATTAAGAGGAAAGGACCAATATGAAAGGATTTTAGAAGAGCAGGAAAGACAAATATATTCTGGCATATGTGCATAGTTAATAACCATTATTTAAGGACAGGAATACTAACCTAAGCAGGAGATTAGGTCTCTGCATTTAAACAGTCTGAGCATCCCTTTGATTCTCGAAATATATTCTTACCTTATTCAAGTGTGACCTCTCTATGAGTGCATATCTGCAAGGATATAAAGGTTGAGTTAAATTTCCCATGATCTACCTTATATATATATATGTCCTCTTATTTTAGCCATAGGAAGAAAGTTATGACTGAGGTTGCTTTAGTAGCCTAAGCTTTGATTGAATTCTTCCAAGGAGTTCTCTTCTGGGAGTCTAAACAAAAATGTCTGTAATTTGAACCTCTATTCCAGTATAAAATATGATAAATCACCCTTTTTAATATTGTTACATAGATAATAATGCTTGATAAACATATTCAGGGAGCGCTTCAAGTTGTTCAAATTGGAGCTTTTTCGATATACAATCTCTGCGATACATGGTCAGTCTGGTTCAGCTTTCTGGTCCCCCGTGAAATCAATGAAGATCCAGCAAGTTACTACTAAATATCCATAGGGAGCTTTGTCTACCAAGAAAACATAATTTGGAAACTCATAACTTTCAAAATAGAAGTTGTTTTTCTTCAAAAATGTCATTCAAGAAGGCATTTTTTATATTCATTTGAAATTATTTGAATAAAAGGCAACAACAATTAGAATGGTAATAGCCTTTATTCTAGCAACTTTGAGCAAGGTTTGTTCGTAGCCTATCCCTTTTTCTTGATAGAAATCTAGAACAATCAATCTAGCTATATTTTAGATGTGCTTCCAAACTCATCAGCTTTATTTCTATATATACCCATCTGATTCCTATAACAGTTCAGTTGGATGCCCTAAGAACTAGGTGCCACACCTTATTTCTTTCAATCTAGTGTTGTTCCTTCCACATACCATTAATCCAATCTCCATATTTTAGAGTTTATTTAATATTTTAAAGGTTAATATGAGATAAGAAGGCCGAAAGAGTGATCATTTTTGAGTCTTGGATCAAGTATGAATACCTGTGTCAAGTGGAGAGACAATATCATTTGAGAAATTAGAATTTATATGCTTCTTGTTTACGATTTGAACTTTTTCTAGTTGTTAACTGGAACCTAGTCCTTCTTAGAGATCCCCTCCAAGTTCTTAAGTAGTCAAAATGTTGTTTTTGTTTTCAATCTATGCAGGCGCATGTTCAGTTGTACCTTGATCCTAAGTAGGAGAATAGGTTGTTCCGAGCAGTTTATTCTCACCCTATTCATCATGGTTTGGTTCTCCGCCAGTTGATTTCGACTAGTCGAATGATTTTCTATGATTCTGTAGGAGTTCTTCAAAAACATCTTTATTGTGACTTTCCTTCTTTCCAAGTTCATTCATCTCACCAAGGATAACATGAACACTCTTTTCTATACACTGAGTTCTATAATTAAAAACTCTTATAGCATTGCTTTAAGAAGAATACCCTTGGAATCCTCCTTTATTGTTCTTAGAAATTTTCCCGATCTCTCTAGATGTAACTCCTGTTTGTCTCATAATAAGCAGTATTCACTGCCTTTGCCTAGAAACTTTTGTACTTGCAATTAACAATCAACATTATTCTCACAATATCCATAAGTATTTTTTTTTCCTTTCCACAACATCATTACGTCAAGGTGGTCCAGGAGCTAAAGAATTATGACTAATGTCATGTCCAACCAAAAGATCATAAAAATTTATATTTTTGAACTCTATCCCATGATCCTGTCTGATGCTAACATTTTATTACTAAGCGTGACTTGAAATTACTTAGCATAAGTAGTAACTACCTGAAAGGTTTCATCTCTGCTTCTCAGAAATAGGGTCAAAGTGAACCTTGAATATTCATCCACAATCACAATAGTATACTTCATTCTACCATGACGTGGATTCCTCACTGATCCACAAAAATCCATGTGAAGGAGATCAAGAGCTTAGAGGTGCTGACTTCTTTCAATGTCTTAAAAGAGGAACAAACCTATTTTCCTTAAACAGAATCATCACACACCTTGTAAAGCACGAACCCTTATTGGGCAGATCACGAACCAAGTTCTTTGATATCAACCTATTAAGCAAAGAAAGGCTAACATGACCTAGCCTCCTATGGTATAACACATCATCATTACCCAACACACTTAGACATTGTTGATCTTCACCATAGATGGAGTCAAGATTAGCAACATATACTTTTTTGAATTTGTGAGCCACCCAAATAATGTTACTAGTATCAATGATCCTTAGAGTATATGAGGCTGAAATTAACCTTACTCCATTTCCTTTGTCCACTACAAAAAAACAACATTTAGTGACAGTCACAGTTGGTCGCTATTCTATGCAAATCCATCGCTAAATAGAAATAGCGACGGAATAGAGAAGGATTTGAGTCTATCACTATATTACTCATTGCTAGCATCTTAGCAATGAAAAAAAGAATTTCGTTGCAAAACTTGTGACCGCTTCATGACGAACTTATCGGTAGTTGATGTTACTGACAGAACATTCCGTTGCTATTTCCAAAATTTATTTTTGTTGTGGCCAAATTTACGACAAAACATTTTGTCGCAGATCCATTGCAACATAGTTTGGTCGACTAAGCAACCGTCTTTGGCGACCAAATTTATATTTCACAATCCATCGCTAAAGTTTTTCAGTAGCAACGACTAAAGTTAGTCACTAATTTTTTGTCGCTAATAATTTTGTTAAAAAATTATTGAAATGCATAAATTATTGAATGATTAAAATAACCAGAAATTGTATTTTATTTGACATTTTAACTTATAATTAAACTGCATTTAAAGTTACACGCCTCTTAAGTGAAAATAAGAGCAACAATTCATTCAACATGCATCAGGAAAAAGAAGGGAATAAAAGGCAGATAGTAAGTTACAAACTGCTAAATGATAGGGAACTACAACTGATGAGATCATGCTTAGTTCCATACTCACTTGTACAAACAACCTGAAAAGTCCCAGATGAATTAATGAGCTCACACAACCAATCTCCATGAATTATGAACATAAACCGGTTCTCCGACCTTCCCAAGAAGCTCTCAACCAAATAACTACACATGAGAAACAGTCTCGGCTATCAACTATTATTTCTCTACCTATTGTGACTAATGTTGCCAAATCATGATGCTGAAAACCTATGGTAATGATGATAATTACCTGAACCATAAGAAGCTGAATTATCAAAATCACCAGATGTTGAAAACCTATGATAATGATGATACATGCCTGAATTATAAAAAGATGAATTATCAAAATCACCAGATACTGAAAACCTATGGTGATGATAATTGTATAACCCATAAGAAGCGGAATTATCAAAATCAAGCCTGCTAGACATTCTGGATGAACGAGGCACAAAAGAGTTACCACCAGTACTGAATTTCGAAATCTTAGCTCTCTTATTTCTAGGAGTTGAAGGAGATATCCAGTTAATTGTTGAGGACAACCTTCAGGATCATCCGGGATCTAACCACTCTTTTGTTTCACCACCTTTATTTTTTCCTTTCTTCTTCCATGCTCTACCAAAATCACGAGGTTCAGGCCTGAACTCTTTTTTCTCTTTTCTCTTCTTCTGGACTTTTTTCTTGGGGGTTGATGATCATAATTCCTCTTATTGACCTATAGACACAAAACAAAAAAATAATAAGGTTGTAGTATGAAGACAAGATATTATGTAGCATAGGATAATTAACTTAGAATGAAAGACACGCAGGAATGAAAAGAAGATTATAATCATATTTCAAACAAGAATATAATAACTTACTTTGCTAAGATTAGTGCATTCGCATGCAAAATGACCTTCTTCACCATATCTATAATAGGGATTAAGTGACCCAGAACCGCTAGTCTTCCCACGAGATGTTGTACATGCCTATATGGGAAAGTATGTCAGACAAAATGCAAGAACAAAATTTAGACCCTAAATAAGGGGAAGCAATGTATACAAGTTTAACAATAAGTGCATGCGCTTACAAACCAGTATGGCCTAGTAGACCACATCTGTAGCAGGAAAGTTCTCTCGGGCCACTATCAGGGTACTTTGCACAGCAAAGATAGCCAAACTTCATACAGATGTAACATTGTATTTCCTATCAAAGGTAATAGGATAAATGGAACACTGACAAATTCTAACAACACAACATAAAACTCTAGGTTGAAAGTTTCCTTAGCAACACACACATCCAAATCATCAGTAGCATAGTCGTTCTTGCAAGAAAACATATCATGGACAGAATCTCCACATTTTAGACATATTTTAGAACTCTTAGATCCTCCATGGCTTCTCTCTAGGCAAATATTTACACGATGACCTCCTTTTTTACAGATAAAATAAGTTTTTCCCTGCTCAAAGAAAACAGAGTGCACAGCATACTCTATTAGTCTATCGCTAAAGTATCAAAAATACATAGCAAGTGTTTTAAAGTCCAAGAAAAGAGTATCACAATTTTCATGATTAAATAAACACTATTTTACTTTGCTCCCCAAAGGGTATTATCTTGTTAGCCTGTCTAACCTATATTATCGATGAACCTACAGATGAGGCCTGACATCACTAGCTAAAAAAGACTTGAATCATGCTATAATGACAGTTAATGATTTTACCAACTATCCAAATTCCTATCAGACTAAAAGTAATGATTTTATCAACTATCCAAATCCCTATCAGACTAAAAGTAATGATTTTATCAACTATCCAAATCCCTATCAAACTAAAAATAAGAAGAATTTGCTTTTTTGATGGAAGTAAACATAGTATAGTGGCATATGTATGATTATACTATCAATCAATCAGCTACTACTCAATCCCATACTACTTGGGATAAGCTATATCGGATTACCAATAATTCAAAATTATGTTAACCAAAAAATACACCATATGCATGAGCACAAATGAAGTAGTCAAGTTCATATAAATAACATGCATCACACTAGAGTCTATTAAATTGCTGAGCGAAAAAGGCTTTGCGGAAAAACTAAAAGATAATTGAATGTTATTTCAAGTAAATTGACACATATAACACAATAATTCAGCATAGAAGGCCTTGATCACTTTGGTGAACATTTAAAAGAGAGTAATTTTCAGTGTCAAGGAGTTCTACACTTAAATTGCTAGGCTACTATTCATACATATCATGTATTCATTTTTTCCTTTTAATGACAGAGAAATCCATTTGGGGCAAACCTTTAGGATCAACTGCAACATTCAAAGCCAAGCTTAGTTCACATGGATCAGGGCTCGTACCTATGACGTGAGTCCCTCAACCTTTGATATTTAAATTAAGCCCTAGGGGCCATATCATGTATCTTATATACTATGACTAAATTCTTACCAAAGAATCACAATTCAATGATAAGAAGCATGTACAGACCTCGAATATCAATTACTTGCCACAAGTATTTACTCCTTTTTAAACAACCATACACAACACTACAAAAAGTCAGAATTACAATAAAATTAATCCAAAAAGTCAATAAAATCAACAAAAAATATAGATTTACAATAAAAAGAGAGAGGACATACGAAATTTTATTTATGATATTCTTAAAATAGTCCAAACAAAAAGAGAGATAGAGATAGAACAAACAAAATTCTGAGTTTCTTCAAAAATTCCAAATTCAAGACATTTTAGAGAGATAAAATATTTTTCTTACCTGATTCAATGCCCAAAACGTAGGTCTTTGAATATTTTTATTACTGATTCTCACACTTCAAAGTTGTAGTTGTATTTTTGTAGAGAGAAGTGAGAGCCACATGTAGAGAGAGAAAGGAAAGCGGTAATAATAAGAAAAGAAATCCTAGAAATATAATTTATTAAAAATTATAAATGGTTGCAGCGCATTTTTTCATCGATAATAATAAATAAAAATTTATATAAATATTCTAATGCTTAGTGATGAAATATTCTGTTGCTAAATACGTTACTACCAATTAATTAAAATGATTACACATATTTGTTGCTAAATCCACCACAAAATTAAGGCGTCAAATTTTTGCGCCAATATTTGACGACAAAAAAAGAAATTCGTTGATGATCCATTACTATATCATAAATTAAAAAGGGTTTTGCTATACTCACGACAAAAATAAATTTTTCGTTGCTGATCCATCACTATTCAGTGACAGAAATTGATCTATCATTAAATTTTATCTCTAAATGCTGTTCTTTTATAGTGGTCACGGATCTGAGTCACACTTGGTAGGGAATACATCAAGCCATTAACATAATAAATATTTTCAACAGCAATTTCAAATGATTTCCCAATTTGACCAACTCCGATAATGTACCCCACTTTTCTATTTCCAAAAGACATACCGCTCCCTTGAATGTCTTGAGTGAGAGAAAATCTTCCATTCTTTTAGTCATATGCTTAGAGAAACCACTATTCATAAACTACTATTGTCCCATTTTGCTGTCTTCTTTCACTCTCATTTGCAAGCATAGTCATTTGTTAGATTTAGTAACTCAAATATTCTTGGATCCCTTTATATAAAGAAAAAGGTGAATTGAGTTTCTTCTTGTCCAAGCTATTAGAGTAGAATTCTTCACCGAGAGACCTGGTCCCTTAGAGTTATTGATAGATTAAACATCTTTTAGGTTTCTCTTTCTAGCATTGATTGAGTACTGGTAGATATGCTTTTAAAATTTATTTTGACCATAATGAGTGCATAGCCAATTGTCTAGGATGAATACATACTTGTTATGAGGGTTATAAGGAGCCTTGTTCCTTTGAAAACCAAGACCCTCACCAGATTTAGACTTTAGATTACTTATGTCAGCAAGAATCTCTGAAAAAAAAGAGATCCATCAGAGAGATTTATTAAGTTCCTCTTTTGTTTTAACCAATTTTTCCTCAAGTTTCTTATTTCGTTTAAGTGAGGCTACAAGATCTTGATTGATCTTGCTAAGTTTAGCCTCAAGATCAATCTGAACATTGCTAGCCTTCACTTTTCCTTTTAAGAATTTTTTAGAATGACTTGAAAGCTTAGTGCTTAAGGTATCATTTTCATCTTTGACATTTTTTAAGACTTTTTTCAGATCATGAATCCTTAAGGACAAATAGGTTTCCTTAACTTCAGATTTATTTAAGACATTAGTTAATGACTCTTTTTCATTGATGAGACCATGATAATAATTAATTAAGATATTAGTTAAAGATATTTGTTCTTTGTTAGAATAATTCTTAAAGTTTTGTTAAACATCAAGAAAGCTTATCTCGTCATCCTTTTCTTCATCTGATTTAGCCATGAGAGAAAAAAGGAATAGAAACTTGTGAATTTATCTTCAAGATACACCATTAAAGCATCTTTCTCATCATTTCGTTATTCATATTCACTTGAAGAATCTCCCCATGTATCCAGGACTTGTTTGACCATCTTACTTATAACTTTTTTTCTCTTAAACTTGCCTAGGACCTAGTTTTTTCTGTGAGTCTTCTGTGGATTATTTTTGTTGAATTCCTTATAATCCCATTTATAAAGAGGATATTCCTTAATAAAGTGACCTGGTATTCCGCATTTATGACAATGATTATTTCCTTTGAAGCACTTGCTTGTGTTTTTTTTAAAGTCACTGCTCCGTTTCACTATCTTCTGAAACCTATGAGTAATGTAAGCTGAGTTAATGTCATCATCACTTCTGGAGTCACTCTTTGAGTCCTTAATATCCATACACTTCTCCTTCTTGGGACCACTTCTTTCAGAATCTTGTTGATATTTAAGATCATAAATTCTCTTATTTCTAATAAAATCAACCATCTTTATTTATTGCAAGTATTTTATTTTTGAAATAACATTAACTTTGCTCTCCTAGGATGAAGTCAAAATGATTAATACTTTCCTCACAAGATTGTACATCTAAATATTTTCTCCCAAGAACTTGAATTCATTCATAATGGATGTGAATTGAGTATGCATATCTTGAATGAATTCTCATTTGTTTATCTTGAAGAGCTCGTACTGTGTAGTAAACATGTAAATTTTTGATTTCTTAACTAGACTCATTCCCTCATGAGCATTTTCAAGTGCTTCCTCTACCTCCTCTATAGATTTATAATCTAAAACCCAGTTGCAATCATTAGGTTCTACTCTACTAATAAGAGTTTTCTTAGCCTTGTAATTCTTATCACCGTCATTGAAGTCTTTCATGATCTTGAGAACAGATCGAGAGATTTTACCTTCTTTCATAACCTTTATTGGAATATAAGGACCATAACAAGTGATATACCATAACTCACTATCCTCTGCCATGATAAAATCATAAATTCTAGTCTTCCAACAACTATAATATTGGCCATTAAACTTTAATGGTTGAGTAGTTGATTGTCCTTTCTCGAGACTAGGTGGAGCTACCATAAAAAATAGGATCCTTTCTAGGTGTGAACCTTTTAGGAAGAACTTGGATCTGATACTAATTGATAGTTTATACGAGTCTACCACAACAACAATGACCTAATTCAATGCTTGGTCCTTGTGTGATGAAATAAAGAACAATAAGAACACAATCTAATAACAAAGGATATTTATGTGAAAACCTCCTTACTCAAGGGATAAAATCATGAACTACCCCAGTAGGATTTCACCAATAACTTCACTAATAACCAGTCAACCATTTTGATTAAAACCCTATGCAATCTAGAAATTAATATCTTAATTCCTGATCACTAGCAATAACTCTGTTGCTTTTTCAAAATAACTTAACTGTGAAAACCATAATAGCTAAATCTATCTATATGTAGTCTAGATATTACCCTATTAATCCCTAACCCCTTCTTAGCACCTTTACTACTAAATCTTTTCACAATAACTCTATTGAAAATTTCATTAGCTGACCACCAGATTGAAATAGAAATTGAAAAATAACTACCCTAACAAAACTCAAGATGAGGAATGGGTTTACAATTTTAAACTCAAAATACAAGATATAATCAACCTAGAAAATAATATATTTTTCACTATGAGCAAGCTACTTTCTAGATTATTGAAGCTTTATCTTCAATAGTGAGAACCATCAACTTTTGTGAGAAGAGGACCTTTTGAGAGTGTACGAAAAATAAATGTCTCTCCATAAGATTTAGATACATATGTTGAGTAATAGTAGAGAAGCTTTCTCATTGGAGGACATTAAATAGGACCTCTATAGTGCATATCTTACTATTACTGCCACTGCTATGCCAGGGAAGTATTGGATAGCTGGAACATAAGAAAACTTTGTATGTATGAGTTGAAGGACACCAGTTTACGCAACTAGTCCTTCTACTAGATTTTTCCACCATTAAAATTTATGTTTTTGTTTTTCTATTTCAGAAAGAACATCTTTATTAATTTTAATAGTTTCATTGTATTTTTAAATGTCTCAAATCAGTAAGAATAAAATAAGTAAGTATGATATCCTTAATGATATTATATGTTTTAAAAATAAGTATGCACAATTTATAATTTAAAATTATAAAAATTATTTTTTCTCTACATTGTTATTTTTCTGGACCAATTAAACTAATGAATGGAGGGATATTAAGGATAAAGGCCCAGAGCCAAGTGAACTCATGTGGAAAAATATACATTGGTTAAGTCAACTAGAGCATGGTAATTAGCAACTTTAATGTTTTAATTATTAATAGCTGAATTATTGGCTAGGTTAAAACATAACGAAGGAAAATGTGATTAAAATCTTTCAAATAGTAATAACAGGGTGTCCATGTCACATCATAGTTTGTCTTTATGGGGAGAGTGAATAGGAATTTAAACATTCTTATTTACCCTAAATTTTGTATAGTTGAATTTGTATGAGGCCAAGAGCATACGTATAAATTAAACTCTAATTTTAGATCCATTTATCAGTGATTTGATTATTAGTTTAGTTAAATAAGCAACAAAAACTACAATTAGTAGTGGATACCAAAGGAAAATAAATAAAGAAGCATTCTCAATGTCGCATTCCAAGAGTTGGAGCAACTATTTTGAGAGAAATATCATAATAAGCTAAGTAAAAAATATATTTCTTGAACAACAAGCAAAAATAGTGTTCTACATTGATTATGATCAGAATTGAGATGTCTTATAAATGGTAGGTTGATTATTCATAGAATACAGTAAATAGGACTTAGATTATAAGAATCCTTTATCCACTCCTTATAGTACTATGACCAATGATATTGTTCCAGGTGTCAGGCCTATTTCAGGTGTTATCTAATATCCTCTGCAGGGGTTAGACTAGTACATTGTGCATTTGTGCACTTGATATATCAAACACTTTTATCCCACTATTCTTTTCTATTTCTCATGTAACTCCATGAGTGACCATATTGTTGGAAAAAAGTTGCTTCAAAACATCCTTCATGATGGCCTTCACTCAACGGAATGATTTGAGGGATTTTTTTCAAATATCGAAGGATCAACTAATTTTCATAAGGGGAATTCACCCTAATACATTCCCTTCGAGGGAATCTACCCAATAAAGATAGTCTCATTATTCCTTGGATGTAAAGTCATTGAAAATCGAGGGATGGAATGATGCCTCATTAGACCCAAGCTCGCTAGGTGCTCTTCCCTAAAACCAAAATATTTTTTAATAAATATTTTCTTTGTCACATAGAAGGCTCTGTTGTGGTCCCCTGCTTGATAAAAAGAGCCTTCTCTTTATCCCTAATCCATCACCATACACGTTATTTCACCATTTTAATTTTTATAAAATAATTTTTCTTTGCTGTCTGATCAACCCTTCAGTATTCTTTGGTCTGAGCAATTACTTATTGTTGTTCCTCTACATGTCTCCACTAACTTTGACCCCCAGTTCCTCCTTGTATCCCATAGTTGATGACATTATATTGGTTCATTTCATTTTGATGAATATTTTAAAATAACATTAAGAGACGATCCTAAAATCCTATTGATGAGCGAACTAGTTCCTAGTGAAAAAGAAAGATATCTTATTAACGAATGGATTGTGGATTTCCCAAAGAAAAATATCATGTAGAGTCTTCTCATTATTATAAAAGAGTTACTTTGCTCAGATATGATTACACTTTTGTTTACACTTATCCCTTCAGTTTGGGCTTCAGCGAGTCCATCAACAGAAAATATGATATATTTACTACGTACAATTTTCTTGCTATATTTTGGTGAAATTAGCCACAACCTTTGGATAAACACGACATTCCTTCAAGCTCTTTCCTTTGAGGCCAGAGAAGATTTTTCTATGAACCAGCTCCTTCTTCTATGCTTTTTTTGCTCGATTTGTGGTGGCATAGTGAAGTTTGCAAGTTAGTGGAAAAGATCTCTTTTTAAGATCCTATATGATATTCACAACAAAGGTTGGACAGACACATTTGTTAGTGGCCATCGAGGATTTTTCTAACTCGACTCCTATTTCATTTTGGAATATGCAATGCGTATTACCCTTTTCTCCTATGTATCTCCTCAGTTTTCTTATAAATATTGTGCTACTTTATCTTTATAACATAGCTTTAAAGTGGCAGCTGAAGGTAGCCGCTCTGCATTATTGGTTCAATGATATCAACACGTAGGTTTCTAGAGTTTTAGGTACTCAAACATCGGTGCCTAAATTTGGTCACAAATAGCTACCCACTAAGGATAGCGGGCAAAGAACCATGGTTCCACACACTTTATCCCTATCTCATTATCTTTGGAACTAGTTTTTTATATCTCATTTATGTTATTTCTATTCTTTGGGTTTGACTAGGGTCCTTGTCATTCTTTGGCTACAAGGGGACATCCCATGCTTAGCTAACTGTGATCCTCCCAGGCATCCCCTGATTCTTTTACTGTACGAGTTCAACTAACTCCAAACAGTCTCCGCTAGTACCCTAAAAAGAGACTTAAAAAAGAGTATTTAGAAAGGGATAAAAGGCCTTTTGTACTTGCCGATATCGTGGTTGACGACTCAAATTAGGATATCTCAAATGGTGGTTTTGTAAAGAAAGTCAGGGTCTCAAAAGTCCAAATTCATGTTGCATCGAATTCTAGAAGATTGTTCAAAGAGATAGATATTGCTATTTGGGTTACTTATTTAGGACAATGAGGTTAGGCTTATCCCAAATTTAGAATTACATATTATAGTATGGAATAAAAAATAAAAAATAATCAAAAAACTACGAGTAAATATATGGAAAATTCAAATGAACAATCTAAGAATTTACAAGGATTTGATATTCTAAAGCCTTGAACAGATCTAAGAAACAACGTCTAGATTTATGAAAGAAAGCTAACCTAGTTACTTGAGAAAATAAATTTAAAAAATATATTAAGATCTTGAACACTTTATGAGTAACTTAAGACAATAATTAGTATGTGGAACCAATTTCTTTATAAAGAGTACCAAAAAGAAATCAAAGATATCACAAAATGAAATTACTTTCTACCTTATTCTATGAAATTAGTGAAGGTTGAAAGATAATTAAATTCTTAAAGTACAAGTAACCATGGTTCAAAAGAACAATCAAAATATTGTTAATATCAATCTAATGTCCTCCAAATAAATGAAAATACTCATATTTATAGAATAAGAAGAAAGATGGCTTAGCTTGGTGGATAAGGTAAGAATATTCTAGAAATAATAATACCTTAGCTTATGGAGAAGGTATAAACTAAAATCATATTATTTTTGGATGAACTAATCCTTTTTTGGGCTTCTTGGTCATGGCCTTTGAGCCCCATTTGGGCTTGATTGAGCTATTGATTTCAGCTCTACTTAAGGGCTGAAATTAGCCTCTTTATAAGCTGATTTTTGGCTCGTTTGGACCTCTTCAAAAATGACTTTTGGACCCCAGTATTCCTCCTTTTGGATATCAACTTGGGCCACCAAATAGTTGTAGAATTTAGAAAATTCCTCTTCCTTAGGCTTAAGCTCTTCTTTCCCAACAAGACAATTTTGGATCAGTTATTGAAGCCCATTAAGCTTGTCATTAAACTCCTTGATTTGAAATCTGGTCATGGGCCTCCTTGGAGCCTCTAAAATTTTATCTTTGTCATTTAATGAAGTTGAGATTCCATGGATGCAATAAATTATCATGTGTGCTCTCTCCTTTACTCCATACTCATTAAGCTCTTATTATGCAGGACCCCTTAATGTTATTTTTTATTTAAGGGCTGATCAAATAGGTTTGAAATCCTCAAGAATTTCATGTACAGAATGTGAAATGTTATACCACCTCATGTATCTTAAGACCATAGAAATTCCCACCTCCGATAACCTCATATTTCATGAATCTTGAGTTACTACCGTTTTTAGGCCTCTTGGAGAATTTCTCAACTTTAATCTTTGATCCTTAATGATGGTGCGAAGCTTCTATGAGAATACTATGGAGTTTAATTTATTATTGAGGCTGGCTAGGGTGGAAAGCTACCTGGGTTCCATAATCTCAGAGCAGCCAAAGAGAAGATGGGTAGAGTCTCTATCAAATGTCTGTTAAATGATCGTGCTCACATGCCCACTAAGTTATAAAGTTTGGTTTACCCCAACATCACTTTTCAATTATTTTTTGAATCCTTAACCTTCCATATCTTTTTTCTTGCGCTTTATCATGTGTTAGTCGTAAAGGCCTTAGTCATATTTGCGAGAGAAAAAACACTTTCATCAAAATTGTAAGTAAGAAAATAATTTCTTGATGAATAAGAAAAAGAAGTGTATTGTATTAATTGTGAATCAAAATTTAAATGTTTTACAAGTGGTAGGATTATTTAATTATTGACTACAATAAATGAGCCTAAGCTGATAAAAATCCTTTATGTTGGCCCTATAAATCTCCGACCTATAACATTACTCTAGATGTAATGCCTATTGTAAATATCCTTTGTAGGGGTTAGGATGGTACACTGCACATGCATGTCCCCTATTAAGTAGTCATGCATTACGATTGAAATACCTAATTCTCTAGAAAATATAACTTTTTTGATCATTTCTTTGCATGTAGTTGCAATAACATTCAATTAGTGCCCTTTGATTTCACTTGTTTTAGTTTGACAAGTATTCATTCATATATATATCATTTATAAAGAAAAAGACTAAGAATATCCTTATTTGTCTCGTCCACACTCTAGAAAGAAAAGATCAAATTAGTAAAGCAGACATCCATGCTATTTTTGACATGGACCCTGTGAAATTGAATTCTCCATAAAGATATAGAGTACTAAGATTAGATGGTGTTTTCTTGAAAATTTGACATACCTAACCTTTATCCCTTTGTTCTTTTTTTTCCATGTAATTCAAAGGTAAATGAGATCGTTGAGCAATATTTTCTTTGAAATGTCCTTCATAATGGACATTTATCGATTGAATGCCTCAAGTAATCTTATTTCGAACATCTAAGAACCCACTAATATTTTTGAGGATCCTTCACCATACTAAATTCCTATCAAGGGACTCTACCTAATACAATTATCAATTGATTAGTGCTACCAAAATTACTTGCTCCACTCTCCATCTCAATTAAGAAAATGCACATCAAAAGTTACAATCTGAAACTTTCTCTCCCTAGAATGAAAACTTCTCTCAATTAAGGCCGGATGGCAAGGAATACAAAGGTTTAGGCATGCAAGACACAAAAGGATCTAGTAAACACTGGGAAGAGCCCCAATTGAGGTATGGAAAAAAGGTGAAGAGTATTAATTTTCTACAAGTAGGTTTTACCCCTAAATATTAAGTAAGGGGTAATGCTAATTTGAATGACTATGTTAAGTAATTCTAAGCAAAGAGAGAATGATAGATATTTAATAATAGAGGCAATATCTTGGGATAGCCAGGTCGAGCTAAATAAAATCAATTTGGAGGAAATTCCTCAAAACCTAGACTTTAGGAGAAAGATCAAAGTATGATGTGGTGGGGAAACCACTAACCAACATAAGGTGTAATTTGACCCCTTCAAACTCAATTGTGAAGAATGTGACGATAACATTAGAAGATATCAAGGAGGAGGTAGAGTATTGGCATTTTGTGGTGGTATGTTATGTGTTGGGCTCTAACCCTCCAAGTCATCAATGGGTATCTTAAAAGGATTTGGGGTTTAGTAGGACTAAAAAGCTTACATAAGTAAATAAATAAGTTTTCCTTGTTTAATTTGAGAAAGTTATACGGATAGATAAAGTTATTATAGAGGGAACACAAATATTTGGTAAAAAGCTAGTGGTGGTAAAAATATGTCAACCAAATATGGAACTGAGCAAGGTCTTGGTGGAAATAGTCCTAATATGGATTCAATATATAATTTGGATTTGTAGTCACCACTGGAAAATAGGCCTACTGCAACAGTAAAGAATTCATTATTGTAGGCCTCAAAACTGTTGCATTAACACTATGGTAATGGGGTTTATTACCATCGTACCAGCTCGCATGTCCATAACTCAAGAGAAATGGTTTTTTCCATAGTCCACAAAATCTTTACTCAAAGTGTACCTATTGTAATGGTTCTTTATCCCTTAAGAACGACTATTTTGTGTATTAATTAAAATAGGAAAAATTGTTACAATTGACTATTTGCAATGATTTTATAATATATATTGGGAATAAAGCTTTTAGCTCAATTGCAATGGTTATTATAGTTTTGCAACTATTATTTTGGCTATGGTGCTATCAATTTTTAGGTCAATTACAATTGTTATTATAGTTTTGCAATAGTTGTTTTTTCTATGTTGAAATAATTTTTTAGCTCAATTTGAAACACCTTGGGTTCGATTCCATCAAAATTTCCTTAGTTTTGAATTCTTTGGACATCATACAACTAGGGGTACTTGTCGTATGATAGGGTATAGTTTAAGGGGTATTGGGCGTATGTTAATTAGTATGGATTGGTTGGTTCTTTCTAAGGTACAAATGGATCATACTAGTCGTATGTTAGGGTACTAGTGGAATGGTGCCAAACCATATGATGCCCTAAGTCTAACCAAGAGGAGTTTATTCTGCTTAAGGTACGATTCTAGGGTACTTGTTGTATACTTGGTTATGAGTTAGATTTAGTGGTCGTATGCTGGAAAATGTTGGGGTCCAAGGGATTTCTAGGGTATGAGTTTTGGGTATCACTCGTATGGTAGGGTATGGTTAGAGGGGTGTGGTCGTACCCTCCTGTGAGAAATTTGTACTGTTTAAGTTGGAGGTATTCTGGACATTTCTCCTCTTAACCTCTTAAGACCCCATGACATAAACACATTTTTGGGGCTTCATTAACCTTTTGACAATCAATCAAACTCTCTTAAACACTCTGAAATTCGCTAAAGGATCTTGGGTAAAAAACGGTTAGGGTTTCTTCATTAACATCAATTTGGGGATTACAAGGGTGATTTCTCTCTGTCTTCTTCATAATCTAAGGCAAGTTACTCCTCCCTCATTGTTAGTTTAACTAAAGGCATGATTTAGCGTATGGTTTTCATGGCATAATTATGGTATGGGTTTGGGTTTTTAATTATAAGTTGGGGGTTTTGGTTATAAATGGTTGGTTATGGTTTTCCCATATCTTAATTATGGTTTTTCATGTTTTAGTGGTGGTTTGAATGTGTGGTTTCATTGGAATGTTTAATTGGTACTTGTTTTTGTTTTTTTAAACTATATGCCCTCAACATGTTTGATAAAATACCTATGAGAATGCTTTTGTTAAATTGTTGAACTTTTATTGAAAACTTTGCATGGTATAAACTGGTAATGGAACCCTAAATTGGTTTCGATAGTTTTAAATGGTTTTAATGGTAAGATTTTGGTGGTCATGATTATGGTTAATTGAAAGTCTTGTGGGGTACAAGGGAATCCCCTAAGCAAACATAATAATGAACTACTTGCGGGGTACATGGGAATCCCCCAAGTAAACTTAATAATGGAATCTATGGGTACATAGAAATCCCTAATCTTTAAAAAGGTTGGCTAAGGGAATTGCTTGCAAGATATAGTCGGTATGACGATACCACTTCTTATAGCCTTGGTTAATAATAAATGAACTTGGTGGTTTGGTTGTGTGCTAATGGTTTTAATTGGGCAATAATGGCAGGGTGTGATAGATAACTATGAAGGTGTAAGCACGGACACTAGAAACTTATGTTTGCCGACATGAGGATTAGTCATAGAGACCACATACTATACTTATGGGGTGCATGAGAATCCCCTAAGTTATACTTTTATATATGTATCATGGAGAGTGAAGGGTACATGGGAATCCCCTACTCCTATGGTATCTCCGATTCTTGTGTCTACACGTATTGGGGCCCGTTCAGGGGGTAACACTGGACCCATATAGTCCGTACATAGATCTAGGAAAGTT
This sequence comes from Capsicum pubescens, assembly GCA_030864215.1. Taxonomy (NCBI): domain Eukaryota; kingdom Viridiplantae; phylum Streptophyta; class Magnoliopsida; order Solanales; family Solanaceae; genus Capsicum; species Capsicum pubescens. The sequence goes on along the minus strand of CM061544.1, from coordinate 245,227,209 downwards.
AAACTACACATACCCAAGTTAATAGTTTTAAACGCATGCTAAAACCGTTCCCTTTTCTGGCATGAATTATATACATATATATATTTATATATGTATGGATGTGTATGCATATAGTTGTTTACTTGGTTTTAAAGGTTGGCGTTCTTTTATCCTTATCATAAGTGCTTGCTAGCATTCACCCGCTAATCCGTCTTCGTGTGGCTGTATCCCCATGTGATGCAGGAAGCAACTCTACTCCTCCTGCTTAGTGATTGGATTCGGGATCAACTTGTGTTGGATTGAAGTGGTGAGATTTCATACTCCGGAAGGTTCTATTTCATGTCATGGATCTCCTTATACACTTTGGTTATTTTGTAGACTTTGGTTTTGGCTATGGTCGAGGGTATGTCTTGACCGAATATTGTTTTACTTTTGATTAGATGCTTTATGGGACTACTATGGGTTGGTATGGGCGGTTGATCTTGGGCATATTTTTATGCTCAAAGCACCAATATGCACCCAGATTTAGACTTGCTTCAAGAACTTTAGTATAAATTCTTAAGTATATTTCAGTTTTAATTTCGTTTCGTGCCTAATGGATATGATTAGTGCTTTCAGGCTAAAATCTTAAAGAATTAGACACAATTGGATACAATAATGATATGGAATGATGGAAGGAATATAAGGTATTAAAATATAGCTCAAAAAGGCAAGCTGGAAGTCAAGAATTCTCATTTGGAGAGACTCCGCGTCGCGCCGACCAACAAAATAACATTGGTCAAAATCCAGTGAAGGTTCGCGATTGTGGCGTATCGTGGAGAAGAAAGAAGTCATAGATGTCACTTTCTAGTGTAGGTTTACGATACCACCACGTCGCGGTGCAGTCCCAATTATCAATTTATGCCACCTGGAAGTTTAGAGCATTACGGAGGAAGGATATTTCACAATTGTCTAAATCCAGTAGTTCACCGCAATAGTGGCGCGTCGCAGTGGGGATGTATTTCACAAATTTTCACTAAATAATTGAATTTCGTGATTGAACAGATTTTGATAGGAAATGGCATTTGGAGGCATGGCGCGATGTGCCGCCTGGAAAAATCGGAAAGATTTTTAGTGTTTTGTCCCAACTATAAAAGGAAAAATCCAGGATAATTTTGGAGGACTTTTGGCAAGCATAAGAGCAGTGAAAAATCATAGAATTCTTCTTTTTAGGGTTCTTATTATTTCTTTTGAACTTCCGGACCTCAAGACTAATTTTGGGTATGATTAATTACTTGTTTTTGATGTTTAATTCAAACAAGAGTGGCTAAATACCCTTGTTCTGGGGGTTGAGGTCAAGATCATGATTACTCTTTGATATTCTTTATAGTAGTTTCTTTTTGGATTATCACCTAGGTTGTTCTTAATTTCTTGAGCTTATTATTTTAATGCTTGGCCTCCATTAAAATAAATTTATATTTCTATGTGAATTCGGGAGGAGAATTATAGATTAGAACGAGGAAATTAAGGAACAAGGTTCTGATTCTTTTATAAATTAAGGGGTTTGAATTAGCATCTAGGATAGGGATATACCTAGAAGCCTTGTTTGGTTCAATTGCAAGAAGATAACTTTATGAATCTATAAGAATTTTTGTATCTCTGTGGGAGTTGTAGCTGCAATATTCAATAGCTAAAAGATTTTAGGTCGGGAGACCAAGATCGTTGACTAAACCTTGCGAATCCGCAACCTGATAAACAATTAAACTTCTATAAGAATAGAGATTTGTATGATTGTTCAAGAAGCCTCAACCCTGGAATTCTTATTATAACTATTTATAACTGTTGCTTGCTTTACTTTAGTCATAAAATTTTATTTCTTGTTTATTAATTTATATTTTTATTCTCAAATTCAAAATCATCTTGATACTATACAACACCTAATACTCATCATCTAAAACTAAAAGTTGGTTAAATTTCTAGTTGCTTAGTCCTCGTGGAAACAATATCTGATTGTCTAAATCACTATATTCTTGTACGATTACGTGCACTTGCGTGTGCGTCTGAGTCACAACAAGTTTTTGGCGCCGTTTCCGGGGACTAATATAATTAGTAAATTGCTAAATTTTTAGTTTTTTGATATTAAGTTTAGGTGTTAACTACTTGATCTTAGCGGCTGAATTTTTGTAGGTTTAGCTGAATCCAAGACTGGCGAGAGATAAAGAACTGGTAGAGCCTTTTGTAGAACTAGAGCAAATCTTTCAACAAATGCGAAGAATGTCTGAACAATGAAATGAACCGGTTGATCCAAATGCTGGGAATGTTCCACCTCCTGTCATTCCTGTTATTCCAGTTGTTCCTTCTCAGCAAGCTGCTAGACTTATTTGTGAGGTGGAAATCTCACTTTAACCATGTGACGAGTAGTATTCTAAAGCCTGAACCAGGAGGTCGATTTGAATTAAAGCAGAAAATGTTGCAATTGCTGAATTCAGCAGGGCAATTTCATGGCCTTTCGCACGAAGATTCACAGCAGCATATACAGGCTTTCTTGGAAATTAGCGATACATACATTCCTGAAGGGGTGAATCCTTATTATGTTAGGTTGACACTCTTTCCCTTCTCTCTAATGGGGGAATAAAAAAGGTGGTTACATGCTGAACCACCACTCTCGATCACTACATGGGAAGATCTAGATCGGAAGTTTCTTATTCGATTCTTTCCATCTGGGAAGACGGCACACTTGAGGAGTAAAATCTTTAGTTTTAGATAGAAAGATGGAGAGAATCTCTACCAAGCTTGGGAGAGATTTAAGGGTATGCTAAAAAATTTCCCTCACCATCATCAATCCAAAGATGTTTTTGTGCATACTTTCATAGAAGGATTGGAGCCAAACACGAAGATTCTCTTGGATTTAGCAGTAGGTGGACAGGCTCTTAAGAAGACATATAAAAAATTGTACACACTGTTGAATCAGATTTCACAAGGGAACCCTGACTGGCATGCAGACTCGAGGAGTACTCCTAAAAAGATTGCAGAGGTATTGGAGGTAGATCAGTTCACTGCATTAAAGGCACAGATCGCAACCATGTAAAATCATATGATTACTCAGCTTAATAACATAAAGTTGGGTGTTACTCAACCAGCAACTACAATGAATGCAGTCTAACAGGAAAATTCTTGGTGTGAGGTTTGCGGAAATAATGAGCATGTAGCTGATGCTTGCACAGCTAATCTAGATTCTATCAACTATATGGGGAATGAAAATTGGAAGGGACAACAAAATTTTGGTAACACTTATAATCCTAACTGGAGGAACTATCCCAATTTCTCATGGGGTGGAAATCAGGCGCAGAATGCAAATCAGTACAAGGGACAAGTGAAACCAAATCCACAGATAGCTCAGAATACTCAGGAGACTACTCAATCTAGCAATATAGAGAAATTAATGAAGCAGTTTATGGCTCAACAAGTGCAATTTGCAACTGAAATTAAGACTCAACAGACACAGTTTGTAGTTGAGTTGAAGAGTCAACAATTTCTTATGAGAAGTCTAGAGTTGCAGTTGGGTCAAATTGTAGGGGCACAAAATACAAGACCTTAAGAAGCATTACCTAGAGATATAGAGACAAATCCCAAGTAGGTAAATATGGTTACAACAAGGAGTGGGCTACAAACTAAGGAGACAGTTCAGGAGTAGGTTAGTCCCCCAATTAATGATGAGGGTGCTAAAGACAATGCAGAGAAAAAAATCAAGGAAAAAGTGGCAAGTGAAGAAATTCATGTGGAGAAGAAGACTCTTCACTTACGTTTTCCTCAAACGGCAAGGAAACATCAAGAGAAATCTAGTTACAAGAAGTTCTTAGATTTTCTGAAGCAGGTTCAAGTGAATCTTTCTCTTGTTGACATTTTGCAGGGTGTGCCAAAATATGCAAAATACTTAAAGGATATAGTTGTGAATAAGAAATGGCTGATCTAGTATGCTACAGTTGCACTTACTCAAGAGTGCACATCCAAGATTCAAAACAAATTGTCCACGAAGCTTAAAGATCTGGGTAGTTTTACCTTGCAAATTACCATTGGACAGACTATTTGTGCACATGGATTGTGTGACTTGGGAGCTAGCATAAATCTTATGCGCACATCATGGTACCATAAGATGGGTCTTGGGAGTCCCAAACCCACTACTATTATTTTGTAGCTGGCTGATAGATCACTTTCTAGGCCGGATGGTATTATTGAGGTGTTTTGGTGCAAGTGGAATCCTTAATATTTTTGGTGGATTTTATAATTCTTAAATTTGAGGCTGATCCTGTTGTTCCATTTATTTTGGGATGACCTTTCTTAGTAACAGGGCAATCACTAATTAATGTAGCAGCAAGGAAAATGACAATGCGAGTGCATGATAAAGTAGAAGCCTTTGATTTGTATAAGGCATTGAAACTACCAGCTATATATGAGGAGTTGTCATCTATATCGGTTATTGAACTTGTTTCTGATTGGCAGTTGTTGTTGTTTGATGATCTATTAGAGCGAGCTTTAATGGGTCATGATCTTTATGGAGATGTGAAAGCATTGGAATTGGTCCAGGTTATGAATTTGGTAGTGGTTGAGATGATGAAAGTGCCTATCGAAACATTGAATAGGCCAATTGTCCCATCACCTAAGCCCTCAGTTGAAGAAGCTCCTAACTTGGAGCTTAAGGTTCTTCCTCCTCATTTACAATATGTTTTTCTTGGTGATCAAGATACTTTTCCTGTTATTTTATCTACAGGATTAACAGATGTGCAGGTAGAGAAAGCTATAGCAGTCCTAAAGAGGAGAAGAAAGGCAATTGGTTGGCAAATATCCGATATTACAGGAATTAATCTAGCATTTTGCATACACAATATCTACATGGAAGAGGGTTACAAACCGAGGTTGTAGAAACAAAGAAGGATGAATCCTATGATGGAGGAGGTGGTAAGAAAAGAAGTGATTAAGTGGTTAGATAGTGGTATTGTCTACCTAATTTCCAATAAAAAATGAGTGAGTCCAATGCACTATGTACCAAAAAAGAGGGATGACTGTGGTAACTAATGATGATAATGAATTGATCCCCACACGCATGGTGACCGGTTGGAGGATCTATATTGACTATCTGATATTGAATGAAGCAACTCGTAAAGATCACTATTCGATTCTTTTCATTGACCAAATGCTGGATAGATTGGCGGGATAAGAGTATTATTGTTTTCTGGATGGGTACTACGGCTACAATCAAACAATCATAGCATCGGAAGATCAGTAAAAGACCATTTTTACTTGTCCCTATGACACATAGGAGTTCAGACGCATGCCCTTCGACCTATGCAATGCACCTGCTACATTTTAGAGATGTATGATGGCTATATTCTCCGACATGGTTGAAGACTTTGTGGAGGTATTCATGGATGATTTCTCTGTGTATGGTAATTCTTTTAAAAAGTGCTTACAGAATCTTGACAGAGTTCTAGCTCGATGTGAAAAGACAAACTTGGTGCTGAATTGGGAAAAGTACCACTTTATGGTTAAGGAAGGAATTGTCCTAGGCCATAAAGTGTCATGTAAAGGACTCAAAGTAGATAAGGCAAAGGTTGAAGTGATTGAAAAGTTTCCACATCTAGTCACAGTCAAAGAAGTGTGAAACTTTTTGGGACTGCAGGTTTCTATAGGCGGTTCATTCAATATTTCTCAAAGATTGCAAGCCCCATATGAAAATTATTGGAGAAAGAGACAAAGTTTGAGTTTAGGGATGATTGCCAAGCAACTTTTGAAAAACTAAAGAAGAAGTTGATTGAAGCACCTATTTTGATTGCACCAGAATGGGAGTTACCGTTTGAGCTGATGTGTGACACTAGAGATGTTGCTATGAGAGTGGTTATGGGTCAAAGAAAGGACAAGGTATTTCACTCGATCTACTATGCTAGCAAATTTTTAAATGATGCTCATGTTAATTATACGATTACAGAGAAAGAGATGTTGGCAGTGATGTATGCATTCGATAAGTTTAGATCTTACTTAGTTGGCACTAAGGTCATTGTTCATACTGATCATGCTGCCATTAAGTATCTTGTTAACAAGAAGGATTCTAAACCTAGACTGATAAGGTGGATTCTACTATTACAAGAATTTCATCTTGAGGTTCGGGATCGGAAGGTAGCTAAAAATCAAGTTGCTGACCACTTGTCATGGATGGAAAGTCAAAACCATATTGTTGATCACTCTCTTAGTATTAAGGAAGAGTTTCCTTATAAAAAGTTATTGTCTTTAGATGCAGTTGAGTTCCCATGGTATGCTGATATTGTAAATTTGATAGCTTGTGAGGTGTACCCTCATGATGCCACCACACAATAAAGTAAGAAATTTCTCCATGATTCACGTGCCTATATTTGGGATGAACCATATCTCCTTCAGCAGGGTCAAGATGGAGTCATTCATAGGTGTATCCCAGAGGCTAAATTTCAAAGGTGCTTGAAGATTGCCACTCATCTCCTTATGGTGGACACCATGAGGGTGAGAGGAATGTGAGAAAAGGAATGCAATCAGGGTTTTTCTGGCCTATGTTGTTTAGGGATGCAATTGCTTTTGTGAAAAATTATGATCAATGTCAAAAGTTGGGTACTATATCTAGATGTCATGAGATGCCCTTTAACAATATTTTAGAAGTTGAAGTCTTTGATGTTTGGAGGATCAATTTCATAGGCCCATTCCCACCTTCAAAAGGCAATTTATACATTCTGGTAGCGGTTGACTACATCTCTAAATGGGTGGAAGCTGTGGCTAGTCCGAGTAATGATGAAAGAGTGGTATTGAAATTTGTGAAAAAGAACATAATTTCTAGATTTAGTACACCTAGAGCGATAATTAGTGATGGAGGTACGCATTTTATCAACACCTGGTTTAAAAATCTTCTTGCTAAATATTGTGTTAGGCACAAGGTTTCTACAGTGTATCATCGCTAAATAAGTGGACAAGTTAAGGTGTCCAATCGGGAGATTAAGTAGATACTGCAGAAGACTATGAATGGGCAGCGAAAAGATTAGGCTGAGAAGTTAGATGATGCAATTTGGGCCTACCAAACAGCTTACAAGACGCCCATTGGGACGTCTCCATATCGCTTGGTGTATGGTAAAGCATGCCATCTACCTGTGGAGCTGGAACATCAAGCATATTGGGCTGTTAAAAAGTTAAATTTTGAGATAAAAGTTATGGGTGAGAAATGATTATTGCAGCTAAATGAGCTTGATGAGTTTAGGCTTTATGCCTACGAAAATGCCAAACTAAAAAGGGAAAAAACCAAAAGATGGCATGATAAACAAATTCAAGAGAGAGTATTTGAACCCGGACAACTTGCTTTGTTGTTCAATTTAAGGCTTAAGTTATTTCTGGGTAAATTGTGATCGAAATGGTTTGGACCTTTTGAGGTGGTGCGATTGACACCTCATAGAGCTATGGATCTATGGAATAAAGAAAAGACGGAAAAGTTTTGGGTGAATGGACAACGTGTAAAGCACTATTGGGTGGATCATCCAGATAAGAACAAGGAATCTATCACCTTTACCATTGAGTAGAACGGAGTTGGATCATGCCACGACGTAAAATAAGGCGCTATGTGGGAGGTAACCCATACTTGTAAGAGGTAGTTTAATTTTTAGCTTGTAAAATCAAAAAGAAAAGAAAAATACAAAAAGATGAGTTGTGACACGAAAAAAAATAAGGCGCTATGTGAGAGGCAACCCACTTTTTGTTACAATATTTTTTGTATTTGTTTGAGATACAGGGATTTTCAAAGTGAAAATAAGAAGATTACCACATTTGAGGAGAGCAATCAGGGTTGCAAAATAATGTGTGTAAGTTGGGGTTCTCCTCACGTAAGAAAAGAGTTGGAAAATATACTGGAATTCAGATTTGTGAGAATGGCGTGATGCGGGAATGAGTAATTTGACAATTGTCAAATTCCAGTGGACTGGCGCGATATTACTGCATCGCGTTACTTGAAAAATTGTAAATTGTTCAATTTTAGTGACTTAACGCGATAACACCACATCATGATGGATGGTAAATTGGAGATTAGCACTTTCTAGTGGGACGATGCGATACCATCGCGTCGCGGTGTATTATGGATCCCCAACCAGTCAAAGTACAGTACCTTTGCACCGGCAAGGAAAAGGAGCAGGCCATCTGAAAGTCAACTCACTAGGGTACGTCAGGCTCCACCACTTCAGCGTGGGCAGGTTCAAAAATTTGGATTCAAAGCTGTCAATAAGGCTGGGAAGCAATAGTACTCCAAGCATACAGATACCAAGTATAATCCTAAGGTGTTTATTGATCGTGCAAGTCTACTGAGAGAATGTCCATCCATGGTATGAACGATTGAGGTAATAAATATAAATTTCATCTTCCATAAGCCTACTGAGTGCAATTTGCACTTTGTTCGAAAATTTTATACCAACTGGACCCAAGTGACCCTGATTATGAGTTGAGGGTTTGCGGGAAGCTAATTTGTTTCACTGTTGCTGATATTAATGAATTTTTAGGTATACCAGAGGCAAACCTAAATTTCTTGAGGCAGTTTATTATTTTTCCCCCTTATGCGCATATCAGACATCTGTTGTGTGGTACTCGCTCCTCAGCTCTTTGGACTAGGCATCGTGTCACAGGCCTGCACTCTTCTTTTTCTTATGCTCAGATGAAAAAGGAAGCCAGGATATGGGGTTGTATTGTCTATACTTGCTTGATTCAGAGAAAGCATATGACAGAGGTTACTCGGGACAGGGTATGCATGATTTATACGCTGATATGTGATGCTGTTGATATTAATGTGGGGCATGTAAATTTTTCTTCTATGAAGAAGGCGCATACCCAGGCGGGGTGTAGCTTTGGTTTTGGAGAATTGGTGACCAGGTTGTTGCGAAGGCACAGGGTTGATAAAGAGGAGATGGACTATAAGCCCGAGGTTGTTACTCATCTTGTGGATATCACTACAGCTAGGAGCACATCTGGGGCAAATGGCCCCATTTTGACCATGGTTGAGCGACAAACCCAGGCTGATGAGATTTTGGCCAGGATGTATGGCCTTCAGATGTTGCAGCTGACTATTAAAGGCAGACCAGCTACACCAGAGAAGCTCCATGCTGTAGAGTTAAATTACCCACTCAGGCACCATGCTAGGACATTGTTGCAGATTGGCCCAGATTTTATTGAGCCGGTTGATGATGATATACCGAATAATGAAGAGCAGAGGTATAGGGATTCAGATATGGAGTTGGATAAGGAGGACCAGTCTACTGATGCAGCAGATGATGATGCTGATGACATGGATGGGACTACTGAGAATATGACTGCCATAGTTCCATTCGAGTATCCAGGGAGTATACTGCCACCCTACCATAGGCTTATTTGAAATCACTAGGGCAGTGCTTTATTTAAGTGTGGGGTGGTGGGTTCGTATTTTTCTGTTTCATCTTATTTCTTTTCTGGCTGAACAATTTTTATTTTCTGTTTTGTTGATTTTTGCAAGTTCTAGCTATTCGGAACACTGGTCTATAATAGTTAGTAACTTTGTGGATTGCAATTTGCCCCTTTTGGCATTTATCGCATGCTGCTTTTAGTTCAAAGTATGTTTTTATTGCTATTTTCGCCCTCATTGGCAAGTTTCAGTTTCAAGTATTTACTTTTGCCCTCTTTGGTGATTAGGAATAAAAAGTCATAGTTAGTTTCCATCCCCTATGATAGATGGATGACGACCATCTTAAGAGGAGTGGTTGTAGTAAGTAAAGAATAAACGAGAACCTATTCACTATCTTAGAGGAGTGTGTGGAATGGGACATCTTTGTAGTAATGTGAATTAAATTTGATTTAAAAACATTAAAGAGTCTTGATTTTAAGAAGGGATTTAAGTACAGATGATTTAATCTTGATAAGTGAAATCTGATGTGTTGGCTTAATTTTGAATTCAATAAAGAACAAGATTGGGAACCTTAAGGATTCAATTTGATTTCGTGCATGCACTGTGAGTGTGAGGATTTGTGTATATTCTACATGAATAGAAATACCTAGAACTTTCTCGGTGTGTTTATAAAGAGAAATAAAAGGTGTTGGTGTAGGAAGTGATGTAGGCATTTCTTTGACAATCATGTTTCTATCCTAAATATACCTACCATGGTGCATAGTCCTAGTCAGCCCCGTGGAGCCTTTAGCCTATTTATTTGGTAGCCGTATATGTAGCCCTATCCTTTCGTTGATAAATCTTAATTTGATCCAAATAAGCTCCTAAGCATTTTAATATAAAATTAAGAGGAGATTAGAAGTTTGAAGAAAAAGAAAGAATAGGTGAAATTTAAGCCTCAAAGTAGTGGCTATTGATTTTTGAAAATTCTTGGTGTGGTTGGGAGTTAGTAAAAAAAGAAATTGTGCTTTAGAAAGTTTCTAATTTGAGCCAAAAATGTTACAATGAACCTGTTTTGGCCCTGGTCCAGTTTGATAATGTGCACCTTAATGAAGGTAAGTTGCTTAAGTTAAGGGTGGTTGTAATAGGGGTGCGTAGCATAAAATTGGTGCGAAAAAAGAGGAAAGTATTTTGGAAGAAAAAATTAATACTCTCACCATAGTTTGAGTGAATAAGCTAATTGAAAGAGGAGTTGAAAAATAAAAGAATGGGGAGATAATAGTAGGGAAAATTAGTGTTGGGGAATCGATTTAATTGATAGTTATTGTATTAAAGTGCTTAGGAGAAATAGTCACTATTTCCTAAATAGTACCTACCTGTCCCCTAGCCTTCATTACAACCTGAAAAGACCTAGTTGATCCTTCACCTCAACATCCAACTATTAGTGGATTAGTACACTAAGGGAAAGTTTATGGTTCGTTCACTGCCATGTATTGATTCTTTGTTGAGAGAGAGCGATTTGATTTTGATACTCCCCTATTTTTGCATAGATATCATTATGAGTTAATATGGGGAAGTTTTCTTTATGCGAGGATACATGCGGATGAAAGCTGGATTACTTATTGTGTTTTTGGATTGAGTACTTTGATTGAGTTCGCAGATAGGTTAGAAATCCGTTATTGAGATAGAAAAAAAATTGAACTAACTTGTCCCATGTGCTAAAATTGTTATGACATTCTTAGGTAAGAATACAATGTTGCAAAGTGTAAGTATCCATTGCAACATAACTTTGAGATTATGGTGTAAAGAGGAAGTGATTGTGCTTTTGAATTAAATTATTCGAGGACGAACAAGGTTTTAAGTGTGGGGTGGTGATCTTGGGCATATTTATATGCTCAAAGCACCAATATGCACCCAGATTTAGACTTTCTTCGAGAACTTTTTATAAATTCTTAAGTATATTTTAGCTTTAATTCTGTTTCGTGCCTAATGGACATGATTAGTGCTTTCAGGCTAAAATCTTGAAGAATTGGACGCAATTGGATACAGTAATGATATGGAATGATGGAAGGAATACAAGGTATTAAAATATAGCTCAAAAAGGCAGGCTGGAAGTCAGGAATTCTCATTTGGAGAGACTCCGCGTCGTGCCGACCAACAAAATGACATTGGTCGAAATCCAGTAAAGATTCGCGATTATGGCACGCCGTGGAGAAGAAGGAAGTCACAGATGCCACTTTCCAGTGTAGGTTCGCGATACCATTGCATCGCGGTACAATCCTAATTATCAATTTGTGTGACCTGGAAGTTTAGCACATTGCACAGGGATGATATTTCACAATTGTCTAAATCCAGTGGCTCACCGCGATAGTGGCATGTTGCGCTGAGGGTGTATTTCACAAATTTTCACTAAATAATTAAATTCCGTGATTGACCAGATTTTGATAGGAAATGACATTTGAAGTCATGGTGCGACGCGTCGCCTAGCAAAATCGGAAAGATTTTTAGTGTTTTGTCCCAACTATAAAAGAAAAAATCCAGGATAATTTTGGAGGACTTTTGGCAAGCATAGGAGCGGCGGAAAAGAATAGAATTCTTCTTTTTAGGGTTCTTATTATTTCTTTTGAACTTCTGGACCTCAAGACTAATTTTGGGTATGATTAATTACTTATTTTTGATGTTTAATTAAAACATAAGTGGCTAAATACCCCTGTTCTGGGGTTGAGGTCAAGAACATGATTACTCTTTGATATTCTTTAAAGTAGTTTCTTTTTGTATTATCCCCTGGGTTGTTCTTAATTTCTTGAGCTTACTATTTTAATTCTTGGCCACCATTAAAATAAATTTATATTTCTATGTGAATCCGGGAGGAGAATCGTAGATTAGAATGAGGAAATTAAAGAGCAAAGTTCTTATTCTTTTATAAAATAAAGGGTTTGAATTAGCATCTAGGATAGGGATATACCTAGAAGCCTTCTTTGGTTCAATTGCAAGAAGATAACTTTATGAATCTAGAAGAATTATTGTATCTCTGCGGGATTTGTAGCTGCAATGTTCAATATATAAAAGATTTTAGGTCGGGAGACCAAGATCATTGACTAAACCTTGCGAATCAACTACCCAATAACCAATTAAACTTCTATAAGAATAGAGATTTTTATGATTGTTCGAGAAGCTTCAACCTGGAATTCTTATTATAACTGTTTACAATCGTTGCCTGCTTTTCTTTAGTCATAAAATTTTATTTCTTGTTTATTTATTTACATTTTTATTCTCAAATTCAAAATCATCATGATACTATACAACACCTAATACTCATCATCTGAAAGTAAAAGTTGGTTAAATTTCTAGTTGTTTAGTCCTCGTAGGAACGATATCTAATTGTCTAAATCACTATATTACTTGTACGATCATGTGCATTTGCGTGTCTGTCTGAGTCGCAACAAGTTTTTGGGTGTCGGTATTGGTGTCATCCTTGGTATTGGTATTGGTATTGGTATTGGGGCTGTCACCAATGACTGTATTTGATTTATAATTGTTCCATTTTGTTTTAACTTACTTATATAAACATATTGGATTATTGTCCTGGTTTGGTTGGTTATTGGACGTATTGACTTGGTTGGGTTGGTCTAGGAAGTTGACTTATCCCAAAGTCATTGTATATTCGAATACGCTATCTTTTTATATGTTCGAAATTTATCCGACTTAGAGTATGTGCTTAGAGGTTGGGTTGGGTATCAGGGGTGGTCCCCAGTCCTGGTTGGACTTGGTATGACCATTATGACAAGGCCCCCAATTTGGGTCATGTCACAATTGCAATAGATATTGTTATTATTGTAATGGGTTTCCACATTGATAAAAATGCTACATCAACTGTTATATTTTACCTATTGTAACAGTTCTTATGTGTTCCAACTATAGGTACCTGATGATAGGCGGATTTACACGCCTATATCAATATATTTTGCCCATATTTTAGCCTAGTTTTGAGAACAAATTATATATTTCATGCACTTTTAGTCCTTTTTCCCGTAAATGAGCTAACGAACATGACTAGGAAAGTTTCAGGTATAAATGATGCAAAATTCAGCATTTTATGGCTAACTTGACGCAAAAGAAAGATCACGAACGAAGGAGAAGGAAGTGGGACGCCTAAAGGACCAAAACTTCTGCATGGAAAATCTGTCCCAGGCTAAAACAACAATTCTGAAGACTTTGGGGACTTACAGACACAAAGCTAGATTTTGACAATGATACATTAACCTAGTGCAATTAGGTTATGTATTTCATTATTTTATGTGGATTATGATAATGTTACCTTAACCTAGTACATTTGGGTTAAGGATTTCATTAGTCTAGTAGGATTTGGTTATTTATTTCATTAGCCTAGTAGGAGTAGGATATGGGTATTATAAATACCCTATCATGCTAGAGATTTAAAAAGGGGGGACATTCATCATTCAACAATTAATTTTCTTCCATCCCTCTCATCTTCCACTACAAACACTTCTAATCTACTCTTCTATTCTTAAAATCCACAACAATAGAATCGTTACTTGCTAAGGAATCACGCCTCACGCCTATCACTTGATCTACACGCCATTACTCAATATCATGATATAATAACAATGTCAATCGTGATTTCCTTCGCATTCATGGGTAACTAAACTTCTCTGTTGGGGTTATGGAAGCCGAATGAGTTACTATCTATTGCTGTGAGTTTGTGAGTTCGAGGCACGTATATTGCTTATATCATTATTCTCTTCATCTTAATCTACATTCTTAGCGGTTGCAAACGCAAGAATACGCCAGTCTAACATTTAACTTGTTCGAGAGAAAAGTTATTTGTCTGGAAAAGAGATAATGTCAAGGTAGTAGGACACCCTTTCCTATTAAAAAGCTAGTGCTGTAACTGGACTAACCTCTTGGAGAATTCGTACCGTTAGACACACTTTAAGCTCGAGAGAGTTAAAGTGAAATAGTCCTTGTTTAGGTCGAGAGACGCTTGGATTTACCATCGACTACAATCCTCTATAAGCAATTGCATGTCAGAATTCTACACACTCATAGCCAATAGAGACGTATACCTCAGAAGGTGGACATAACCCTAACGCTTCAATTCTCATTGTTTACAACCAACGTAACAATCTCTCTCTTCTTACTTTATTATTTTCAGCTTTTGTTTACATTACTTTCAAAACAAGAATCCCCCCTTCTTACGAGACTTGCACCAAAAGTTTAGTAATTTTACTTACTTGTTGGCCAAGATATTCCCTGTGGGATCGACACCCAACCCAGGTTGGGTTCTATATTTGCTAACAACCGCTTTACACTCAAACGAGAGCTGTAGATTGAGCGTTATCAAAAATTGGCGCCGTTGCCGGGGAATACAAGTGTCAATTAAGTTCGTAATAATTACTAGACCCTTTGGTCAAAGATTCTCGTACTTTTACTTTTAGTTTTTGTTTTTGTCTACTGCAGGTTTTTATTTTAGTGCATGCCCCATACTCGAAGTTCTGGTCAACCGTTATTACCAATCAATCCTGAACCACAACGCATTGGTAGAATGGAAGCACAAGCTGAAATCGCAAGGATGGCTGCTCAACAGGAACAAGTAAGATTGGCTGCCCTTGCCGCAGCCCAGGTTCAACAGCAGAACATTGATAACCCGGCATGAGCACCAAATCCTGATGATGAGGATCTAGGTGATGACGAGCTACTAAACCCTAGGCATGCCGCTGAGATCGCAACACCTGCCAACAGAAGAGATCGTCAAGCTAGGTTTAGGCCTGAACGCCAAGCTATGCAGCCAGCTTTCGACGATGATGATGATGATCTTGATGGTGCCGGAGCCACTGGAGCTATAATTCCACCACCATTAGCGCCCGGAGCCAAGTTCAACAGCACAAGCACCATGATTCAGTTATTGCAACTCAAGGGATTGTTTGGTGGACTAGCAGGCGATCATCCGAATATGCATCTCATCAACTTTATTTCTACATGCAAGTCTTTTGACAATCCTGGTGTTGGTCAGAATGCAATTCGATTACGTCTATTTCCATTGTCTCTGTCTGGGGAGGCAACACTATGGTTGAATGGGCTGACTCCTGATTCTATTACAAATTGGAGGCAATTGAGAGACGCTTTCCTAGAAAAATTCTTTCCGCCATCCAAAAGAGCACAATTGAGAGATGAAATTAGCAACTTTCGTCAGCTTCCCACTGAAGCTCTTCATGAAACATGGGAGAGGTTCAAGACAAAGCTAGCGAGGTGTCTAAACCATCATATGACTAATGTTCACCTAATGGAGATACTATATAGAGCCTTGAATTCAATAACTAAACCAGTGGTGGATAATGCGGCTGGAGGATCATTTATTGACCTCACCTTTGGTCAAGCAAGCAATATGCTAGATCGCATGACGAAACAAAGTAGAGCTTGGCATACCAGGGATTCCGAGGTAGCAAGCCCCACTTTATCTATAGGCATGACTGCAGACCAAAGAAGAAGACAAGAAGAACGTGATCAAGATATGGCGCACATGAAAACACAGATGGATCTTCTTTCAAAGCATTTATTATCAGGGAAGACCGAAAAAGTGAAAGCTGTGGTGCTAAAAGGAAGAGACGAATCTGATTCGGAAGAAGAAGCCAACTACTTGAATAATTAGGGGGTTTCCGAGGCAATACCCAAGGAAACCAAGGTCGGAACTATTATGGTAAATCTGGAAACATGGACCAAGGTAGTTGGAAGAACAAGAATGAAAAGAGTGGTTTGTACGTTCCCCCTGGTAGACGTGATACCACCACATCTAATTCTGGAAGTATGGAAGACATGATGGCTAAATTATTGAAAGGAGTGGAAGCAACAAGCGCGGGAGTTACTGAGGTAATTAATGATATGTCCTCCATGAAACAACTAGTTGATTCTCATTCCACTTCAATCAAGCAAATAGAGCAGCAATTGAGCCAACTGTCAGCAGCACTCAATCAAAGAAAGGCTGGCACTCTACCTAGCGATACTGTGCAAAACCCAAGGAATGATGGGTCATGCATGGCCATCACTACCAGAAGCGGTAAGGTGCTGGAACCTTCAGAAAAAGGCAAGCAAGTGGTTGATGAAGTAGCGGACATGGATGATAACGCAAAAGGAGAATATGCCGCAACAACCAGTCCTGACGTCAAGGATGTCACGCCCAGTGACGTGCAGCCTGAACAAATGAAAAAACGGAAGCAAGAGGAGAAGAAAGCCATGGAGAGAACACTTCCATACCCACCACCACCTTTTCCCCAAAGATTGAAGAAGGTGGCGGATGACACTAAGTTCAGCAAATTTATGACTATGTTGAAGCAGCTGACATTAATGTTCCATTGGTAGAGGCACTTGAACAAATGCCTGGGTATGCGAAGTTTATGAAAGATATTTTGACTAAGAAGAGGGCAGCAAGTTATGAGATGAAGGATGATGTGCATCATTGTAGTGCATTTGCTACCCGATCGATAGTTCAGAAGAAGGCCGACCCCGGAGCTTTCACTATTCCTTGCACTGTCAGATCTTTGAACTTTGCCAAAGCATTATGTGACCTAGGAGCCAACATCAACTTGATTCCATTATCGATCTACAAGAAGTTGGGGTTAGGAGATCCTACACCAACTAATATGAGGCTTGTTATGGCGGATAGGTCGGTAAAACGACCGGTTGGTATTCTATGCGATGTCTTGGTAAAGGTTTCTTCATTTATCTTTCTAGAAGACTTTGTCATCTTGGATTGTGAAGCAGATTCAGAGGTTCCCATAATCTTGGGACGCCCTTTCCTTGCTACAGGATGTGTGCTCATTGATTTGAGAGCTAATGAACTTTCATTCCGAATAAATGACGAAGAGGTTCGATTTGATGTTTGCAAATCAATGAAGCAACCCAAAGATCTAAGTGTATTTTCTGTGGCTGATGTTGTCTTTGATGATGAGAAAGAACGACTTGAAGAAGAGCAAATTCTTGATGATCCTTTGGAGGTTTTGCTCATGAAAGGAGAGAATGAGGATGCTGAAATTTCTGAAGAAGCTATTTGTGCTCTATCGGGATTAGGGACATATCGCTATACTCCCAAGAAGCTGGATCTTGATCTCAAGAATCGGCCTACACCACCAGCTAACCCATCTATTGAAGAGCCACCCACATTAGAATCGAAAGAGCTCCCCGATTATCTAAGGTATGTGTTCTTGGAAAGTATAAATATATTTCCGGTGAGTGCGGATGATTTAAGTAAACAACACGTAGAGGCTCTCATCTCTGCTCTGAAGAGATACATGAGAGCTATGGGTTGGACTATTGATGATATAATTGGTACCCCTCCTACAAGTAAGCCTCATTGTCGTCTGAATCCATTCAGAAAATAACCCACCATCTATCTCGACGAAGTCTGAGTACTCGAGGTAACTATGTTGTGCCGCGACAATAAATCAAGCGCTAGATGGGAGGCAACCCATCGTTTATCGTTTATCATTTTTCATTTTTCATTTCGTTCTAGTATGTGTTTTGGTTTTGATAAATAAAAATCCAAAAATAAGAGTCGTGCCACGACCAAAACTAAGGCGCTTGATGGGAGGCAACCAATCGTTCTAATCATTTTTAGTGTTTTTGAGCAAATGTAGGTGCAAGAGGTATTCAACCAGGAGATTGATTTCAATTGACGATTTGGACGCATTGTATGGTAAAGTTGGTAAGTTAGGAAGGGTGATGCATAAGGCTATGGATTGAGCCTTTCTCACGCCAAAATAGGCTTCGAGGAAGGCTAGGCCTTGGTAAAACTAGGCCACGAATGATGCACAACCTATCCTATAGCCTAAGGTTTCGGAATCTAGTGTGCTATACACTATACGCCGCCTATTCCTAGGTATGCTTTTGACTATGCGCCGCCTATGCTATGGCATTTGGTCTCAGTATCTCATATGCCATAGACTATGTGGCGCATATGTCTACAAATGCCATAGACTATACGGCGCATATGTCCCATTATGCCATAGACAATGCGCCGCATATGTCATTGATATGCCGAGTATTATGCGCCGCATATGTAGGATTTTTGTCTCCAAAACCGTGTGTAAATGGGTCATAACCCGACCCATACTCTTCCTATATAAAGGGGACTTAGTTTTATAACACAACCACAATAGAAAATACCCTAAAGGCTCCGCATACTCTTCCAAATCTTCTCAAAATTTTCTTCTTTTGCTCTTCCAATTCACAAAACCATCTCCACAAGTTTCAAGCAAGTAAGTACTCTCTTATTCTTCATTTATTTCTCGTAAGTACTACGTTGCTATGGCTATTATGAATTGCTAAATTATATAAGATTGTTGGTGATGTTCATGTGTTTGGATTGTTGTTGCAAAATCATGTGAGTGAACATATACGTAGGAAAATCTTGACTTGTTTCCGACTTGAATTTGGTTTCAATAGCATTGTTATGATATTTGCGGAATTGCTATGGCTATGAATATTGCTTAAGATTGTTGTTTGGATACTTACATGTTAGACTATCCCAGTCATCGGGATAAGACTTATAGTGCCTACCGACTTAGGAGGTTGTGATTGTTGTAAGAATAACGATTCAATGTGGTAACCCCTATGTAGTAGTGTTGCTATATCTACCATGAAAGTAGTCCAATGGCTGCAAGTAAGTGATGCATTGCTGATCTTCTTGTCGGAATACAATCCTAAAACGTATCTCGATGAAATCTGAGTAAATCGACTACTTTTACCTCACTAATTTGTGTTAACAAAACTAAGTGTGGGGTGGTACCCCTAATGCTTGCTTATAGATTGTATCAAGTGAGACTGTGCTGCAACTAACACTATTTCTAGTCTCAGGTACAATGGCACCTAAAGCGAGGCAAGGCAAGGAGAAGGCGACCACTTGCCAAAAGGGCAAGAAGAGAAGTCGAAAAGACCAAGGAGAATCATCCTCAGCACAACTACCACGCAGAATGTTCGGAATAAAATGGGTTCTTAAGGAAGAAGCCAAAGCATGGTACAGCAGCAACAAAGAAATAAAATATGTGCACGTCGACTTGATCAACAAGGATACCTTAGCAAAGAAGGAGCCGCGTATGTTGGAAAAAATAATGGCTTTGAAGTTGGATTTCATCTTCCGCGACATGGGAGAGTGTAATCTTGATCTAACAAGAGAGTTTTATGCCAACTGGTCACCGAACACAACAGGAAATGAATTCAAAATTCGGGGCCAAGTGTTACAGCTCACCGCGGACTGGATCAACTCTTGTCTTGGCTTACCTTCGGTCGACACAGCACCATTCAAAGAGCTGTACAATAGGCCTCCTTATAGAGCAATACGACACACTCTTTGTGGAAGCAGATCGATAGCAAGGTGGGCCAGACATAAAGAAACCGGCCGACACAACACCTTCCCCTATGCTCCACTAAATAGGGAAGCAAGAATCTGGATGCGCATTGTCAACTCATGTCTTATTCCTGGGACTCAATACACCAAGATATCGAGAGATAGAGTGTGTTTGGTCTATGCTTTGATGACGAATGTCCCTATCAACTTTGGGGCAATCATTCGATCTACCATGAGGAAGGCCAGACTCCACAAAAGGTCCCATTTCACATTTGGCAATTTATTGACAGCAATCTTGCGGAAGGAGGATATCGAAGAGGAACCAGCTGATCATAAACTCCCACATAATCCGAAGAAGGTTGACCTCACAAAGGTCAAAGATGCTGAATCAACACATGGCATCAACCTTACTACGGCAGAGAGATATGCTCGGGATGAGAGTTTCTCCCGCCATTATGTATGGCATGATGAGGTTTACAATGATGAGCGGAGGTCGTGTTCCCACTGCTGCAGAGCTCCAACAGCTGGACCATGACTATCCAATGAATATTCATGCACGGGAGATGTGTGGAGTAGGTACATACTTTGAGGAACCTCTAGATGATGATGCGCCGACTGATGACGATCGACGCTTGCCAGACTCTGACGAGGAGGAGAACTCTGACGACGACTCTTATGATGATTTCGAAGAAGGGGGTATGACCCCCGACATTTAGGAAGAGTTCAACTAACCAGGTTCCTCGTATTTATTTTCCACTGAGGGCAGTGTCCCGTTTAAGTGTGGGGTGGCGGTATCGTATGCTATACTTCTCTATCGCATCTATGTTTGTTTATTTTGTTGTTCTTTTGTTTTTTTTTTTCGTGTTTTCGTGTTTTAGTTTTTTTGTTTTTGTTATTTTTTCTAGCTTCGCATGAAACTATTTTGATAGGCAGCATGAGATTATAACAAGAGGATGTGCTACAATTGTGACTATTGAGACATTTAGGCTCTAGTTGTGACTCATTATGTGATATTGTGATTCAATTCCTTCACTTGTTGGGTCGAGAGTCTATACTACTCCCAATAAAGTCGACCATGTGCCTTGTGTGTGTGAGATAATAGTATATTCTATGTTTGTGGCTGATGCTAGAACTTGCCTGGTATGTATGCAAAGCGAAAATAAGGAGTGTAAGTTTAGGAGGTGATTTAGGCATTTCTTTGACAACCTATATTTGTTTACCTTTAGTTTTACCTACCCATGGACATCATCCTAGTTAACCCCTTTTGAGACTTTAGCCTATTTCTTTGACAACCTTGTATGTAAGCCTAATCCATTTTGTTCAAGACCGTAATTTGATCCAAATTTCTAAGTGCTTTAAAGTGAAAAAGTCATGTGACAACATAAGAGGAAAATGGGTAAGTATGATGCTTTAAATTGTAAGGGTGCTTGAATGTGTTATGAAAAAGAAAGTGCTATCATAAGAGGTATGTTATGAAAAGAAAAAGGAAAAGAAAGCTGAAAAGTGAGTCATCCTTAAAAGTGAAAAACAATAGAGGAGAAAAAGGGTGGTAGAAGAAAAGAAAGAAGAAAGGTTGTGTGAAAGAAAAAGTGTTAATGATACAATGTGATGTATTAAGCGCTTAGGAACATAGTCACTATTCTGGCCAGAAATAGCTGATCCTACCCGTCCCTTAGCCTACATTACAACCATCAAAAGACCTACTTGATCCTAATCTTAACATTCCAACATTTAGTAGAGTATTACATTAAGGGCAAGCCTATGGTCATCAGTCGCTACATATGAATTCTTTGTGAGAGTGAGAGCAAAGACATTTTGATACCCATGTTTGAAAAATATTCTATATTTGTGAGTGATTATGGGTACTATATGGTGAGACACACATGGTTGATGAGTTTTGGATAGTTGTATATGATTCTATGCACTTTAACGTCTGCATGCGAGTTGATCACCATCACGAGTCTATACTTGAGGTTAAATTGTTTCTACTTATAATCGGAAAGCTACTCTTGGTTGATAATCGTTGTGCTTGTCTTAATAAATGTTTTGTGCTGTTGCTGTAAAAACCTTAAGTTGATGCTTAGAAGGACATGATATGTTGTTCGAGGACGAACAAAGCTCTAAGTGTGGGGTGTTGATGATAGGCGGATTTACACGCCTATATCAATATATTTTGCCCATATTTTAGCCTAGTTTTGAGAACAAATTATATATTTCATGCACTTTTAGTCCTTTTTCCCGTAAATGAGCTAACGAACATGACTAGGAAAGTTTCAGGTATAAATGATGCAAAATACAGCATTTTATGGCTAACTTGACGCAAAAGAAAGCTCACGAACGAAGGAGAAGGAAGTGGGACGCCTAAAGGACCAAAACTGCTGCATGGAAAATCTGTCCCGGGCTAAAACAGCAATTCTGAAGACTTTGGGGACTTACAGACACAAAGCTGGATTTTGACAATGATACATTTACCTAGTGCAATTAGGTTATGTATTTCATTATTTTATGTGGATTATGATAATGTTACCTTAACCTAGTACATTTGGGTTAAGGATTTCATTAGTCTAGTAGGATTTGGTTATTTATTTCATTAGCTTAGTAGGAGTAGGATATGGGTATTATAAATACCCTATCATGCTAGAGATTTAAAAAGGGGGGACATTCATCATTCAACAATTAATTTTCTTCCATCCCTCTCATCTTCCACTACAAACACTTCTAATCTACTCTTCTATTCTTAAACTCCACAACAAGAGAATCGTTACTTGCTAAGGAATCACGCCTCACGCCTATCACTTGATCTACACGCCATTACTCAATATCGTGATATAATAACAATGTCAATCGTGATTTCCTTCGCATTCATGGGTAACTAAACTTCTCTGTTGGGGTTATGGAAGCCGAATGAGTTACTATCTATTGCTGTGAGTTTGTGAGTTCGAGGCACGTATATTGCTTATATCATTATTCTCTTCATCTTAATCTACATTCTTTGCGGTTGCAAACACAAGAATACGCCAGTCTAACATTTAACTTGTTCGAGAGAAAAGTTATTTGTCTGGAAAAGAGATAATGTCAAGGTAGTAGGACACCCTTTCCTATTAAAAAGCTAGTGTCGTAACTGGACTAACCTCTTGGAGAATTCGTACCGTTAGACACGCTTTAAGCTCGAGAGAGTTAAAGTGAAATAGTCCTTGTTTAGGTCGAGAGACGCTTGGATTTACCATCGACTACAATCCTCTATAAGAAATTGCATGTCAGAATTCTACATACTCATAGCCAATAGAGACGTATACCTCAGAAGGTGGACATAACCCCAACGTAACAATCTCTCTCTTTTAACTTTATTATTTTCAGCTTTTGTTTACATTACTTGCAAAACAAGAATCCCCCCTTCTTACGAGACTTGCACCAAAAGTTTAGTAATTTTACTTACTTGTTGGCCAAGCTATTCCCTGTGGGATCGACACCCAACCTAGGTTGGGTTCTATATTTGCTAACGACCGCTTTACACTCAAACAAGAGCTGTAGATTGAGCGTTATCAGTACCCTGTGCTTAGAAAAATCTATTGCAACATGTCTTTTACCTGTTGTAACAGTTCATCTATGTTCCAATAGGTTTAGTTGGATATATATTTATAAGTAATTGAAATCATGAAATTGTATATACCACAATAGATGATAATTACTTAAATAAACTGAATGATCATAATTCAAAATATAGCAGTGACATAATATCATCCGCCATAGTCACAAAATATACAAAACAACCCATCATAATGTGTCATCTGCCATAGGCGTAAACTATACAAAATATCAATCTTAATTTATCCATAAATAGGCAAAATATACCCACTTGGAACCTGAATATTTCAACTGTATAGAGAACAAAAAATGAATATACATAATGTCAATAATAGATCTGAGATGACTATACAATAGTTTTTATCACTTGCAACCAAATCACAAATATCATCTTCATCAATGCCTTTCATCATCTCCTTGATTATTATCTCCACCTACAAACGTCGATAAATATAAGTTATGAACCAATTTTATTCGGGCATCTACTGAAACTACAATTTTGGTCAAAGATAGGCAATGAGATAGAAAAGGCAATAAAGGTTCCTTCAATGTGCATCTGAGCGAATTTTACAACAAGAAACTAACTTCTAGGCTTCAGAAAACTTTGAGCCAAAAGATATATGGGTTCTTAATCAACTCCAAAATTTATTAGCATCCAGAAGTTATCCACATATTACCTTTTCAAAGCACAGGTTCAAAAGTTTTAAATAGTGATTGGAGCTACAATAGAACTATCAATGCATGTTAAGTATCAAAAAACACTACAATAAAGATGTAGTTTAACATCCTACAAATGTAAAGGTAAAGTGCAAAACATACTTCAAAACTAAAAGCAATGGTCAAGCTTTTAATAGATCCAGTACCACAAACTCCTATCTATCTACCTAACCCCATAATTCTCCCAAAGTACAAATTCTGATCTTAAATTTGTACATTAAAAACAAACTTTGAAGTTCAGTTACTCAATATAACTTCATAGCGGTTTAATTACTCAATAAATTATTGAATGCCAAGGCTGACGAGGTCCAACATATTAATATTCTACTTTCATTTTTTAGATAAGACATACACTTTAAGCAAAGTAACTTTAGAAATTATTCAACATACAATCAAATTACGAATTTCTTTGTAGATGGATCAACTTAGCCCCTTTAGGGAACATATGTTCTCATTTGTTAAGAAACACAAAGAATCACCCTTGTAGTAGCAACAGGCTGTTAAATTACAATAGTTAATTGATTTTCAAGATTTCATGCGACATGATTTAAGTAACTTTTAAATGCTTCAAAGTTAGTGCGCACTAAGTTTCTAATAGTATTCATCACCACATATATGTATGTGAAGACACATACTAAACATACTTCATTAGGCAGATTTTGAGAACAAGACAAGAGATAAGACATCTTTCATCACATTTACCCCATGACATTATTTTGAAGTTTAAGGAATTACACTATAGTGTTAATTTATAAAACATAGCCATATAAATTTAACCTTTAATTTAACAACATAACCATAAAACAATTTTTCAAACACTATCGACTTAATTTCTAGAATATAACCATATAATTTGACCTTGAATTTGACAACATAACCATATAACCAATTTTTAGAACACTGTCGTCTTCATTTATGTAACATGACTGTATAATTGACAACATAATTTTCCAAATACAATCGTCTTAATTTGCAGACCATAACTATATAATTTGACCTTATAATTGACAACATAACCATATAACCAATTGCCAGAACACTATCGTCTTAATGTGCATAAAATGACCATATAATTTGTCTTTCAAATTGACAACATAACCATATAACTATTTTCAGAACATAACCATATAATTATTTTCAGAAGATAACCAAATAATCATTTCCAGAACATAATCATATAACCATTTTCAGAATATAACCAAATAACTATTTCCATAACATAATCATATAACAATTTTTAGAACATAACCAAATAACCATTTCCATAATATAACCATATAACCATTTTCAGAACATAACTAAATAACCATTTTTAGAACATAACCATAAAAGCATTTTTAGAACATAACCAAAAAACCATTTCCAAAACATTACCATATAACAATTTTATTTGACAAAAACTTTGGGATAGTTGGCAGATATATCAAAACCAAAAGAGAGCATTGAAAGAAAAATATTTGTCAACACCTTACAAAATTACAATTATGAATAATGCTAGTATTAATAAATATAAAAAATAAAAAGAAGAAAAAGATAAAGAAGAAGATGGTGAAGATTTAGAAGAAGCAGAGAACCATACTTTGATTATTGCTACTAGAAGACGACTGATTAATTAGTTGGATATCTTTTTGTTATCCCTGATCATAAGCTGCTGCCAACATGTCAGCATACAACTAAACACTAAGTTACATATGATTAAGTCATCCAAGGATGTCAAAGATAATTTCATGGCATATGCTTCTTTTCTCTTGTTCTAATTTTTCTAGCATCCTATCTTTCAAGTCATCAATTTTTTGTACATCTCACTAGTAACACTTGCAGAGGGTTCAAGATGTCCTTACTTTCAAGTTAGTTTTAGTAACTCCTCACCCATATAACCTTGCAAATCCTGGATGTTCAGATCCCAAGGAAGATGCACAAGCATCAATAGATTGACTGCCATCGTCACTTTATTCATCACTTTGAACTTTTTCCATTTCAGCCTACAAATCAAGTTTAAATAAAGAGAATTCAAGTAAATCAAATGGATTTAATATAATAAAAAGTAAAAAATGCCAACAATAAAGATATTAATACAATTTTATTGATTGTATCCTCATCAGTATCCTTGTATGCTAAATAAGTTTTTCTTTTCTTATAGCCACAAAGACTTCTTGAAGTGAAACTTCATCGGGAGGTTCCTTCTCTTTTTTCTAATTACTAAAAGTTTGTACCCAAAACCTTTTAATAACAACAATCTTACATCTAATGATATATTAAGAAGAAAACAAACTAATTGATCACGTCTCAGAACAAAACTTATTTTACCAGTAGTACATGGATTCTTCAGTTTTTGCTGATTATTGATATTTGTTTCACTCATTTTGTATAAATAAATAAGCTAACAAATCTACTTAAATAATAAATCAAAAATAGTTAAGTGAGTCAATGTGAATACAAATAAAATGAATGATCAGATTCTTATTTTATTTCATTCACAATGATCACACAAAACTTTCATACTAAAGTACTACAAGTTTAGAATAGTTAGTTTCATTATATTATTATCTAACATATCGATATACATGAAATAGAATAATATTGAATTATGCATGATCTCATCTTAAACTTTTCAGAGTGATAATACTTGAGTAGATCCTTGAAGTCATATTCTGAAACATTGCCAGGCTTATTTGCCAGCCAAAGATCATTATTATCAAAGGGTTTAAAGTGCTTCCTATGCAAATGATTCTCATACTTCATTAAAGTAGATTGAATTCCATCCAAAACAAACTTCTATCCAGCATCATAAATATTATAATTATCCTATAATTTTTTCTTTTGGGTTGGTAATATAAAAAATACAAAATATTCTTAACCAAAATTAGAAAAGTAAGAGCTCAAACTAGGGTATATTCCCACAAGACCTTTTGTGTATCCACAAGATTTCACTTGTGTATATGAAGGGGACTAATCATTACATTTCTCTTCAAAGTTCCAAGAAAGCCACCCAACTATGCTACAATTGCTTTTGTAGGACCAATCGATTGTTTGTAACTATTCAGAATTATAAGTTTATAGTATTTTCGTGCATATCCATGCAACATTATCATATTTCCTCTTATTTTTATTGGAATAGCCTACAATAATATGAAGCAAAATTAAACAACATATAATGCAACAATGTAAGCTAAATTTATAACGAAATGCATCTTAATATTTTAAAAGTAAATTTAAACGTGTTTTCCTTCTTTTCCTCATGATTCATTTTTTTCAGAATTCACTGGTTCCTGTTGCATTTAGTTTTGTGGAAGAATCTCTTGGCACTTGTTGCAATTATTTCTCTGCAACTTATATTACTGAAGTGGAAGAATTCATAGGCACCTGTTCTAGTTGTTCTTGAACAACTTTGAGAGTGGATTAATTTCGAGTAACCTATTGAAATAATTCTTGCACAACTTGTGGATCTAATGGAAGATTTTTGAGGAAACTTTGGAATTGATTCCTGTATATCCTATGCTTTTACATTGGTTTTTTGCACCTTCTTTTGTACAACTTGTACTTTCATAGTGATGGACTTCTCAAAAGACTTTTGAGGCACTTATTTCTATAAAGATTGTGCCTTTAGAGATGCAAACTTTCCAAGAGACTTTCAAGGCACTAGTTCCTACATTGATTGTGCATTCTGAATGGAAGTCTTTCAAGGAGACCTTCGAGGTACCAGTTCCTGTATAGCTTATGCTACTATACTAGAAGAGATTTTGAAAAGAATTTCTTCATTATTAGTTTTTATTCTCAATAAAGACAACCGTTTGCAAGCCATGGATGTAAGACTTCATTATTTTCCTTCCTCTAACAATTTTTTTTTTCTTGGAGTTATGACTACTGGATGTAGCAAAACAATACTACACATAAGCATCATACTTATAAACTGATAATTATATGCCAAGTTGTGAAAATTAAACAAGAAAAGTGCAAGAGATTTAATTTTAATGAACAGGTGCAATGTTTTTGAGCAATCAATATGTAAAAAATTTAGTTTAGTGGAAGTTTTACCCTGTTAATATTTTTCAAATAAAGATTAAACCTTTGTATCGAGAGGAACACCATACAAATGGCTTAAATAATAGCCAGACTAGCAGTAGCTATAGATTAAATCATTGTTCATACAAAGAAAATAACCAAGTAACACTGTCAAATTTTTACGTTTTGGTTAATGAGAAACTAAAAAGAGATGTAACAAGAACATGATCACATTACGTTCACAGTTTTGAATTTCCACTATCAAAAATAAAAATAAATCTGGATATAGTTAATTACTTAGAAATACAAAACTTACAATAAGTATAATGAGTCAGTACTGAAGTCGAGACATCCTTCAATGATTCACCAGCTAGCTCGCACATCGATGTTGACAAAATTACACCTCTCAGAAAGTATAAAGTGGTCGCTTATCAAATATAGAACCCAACAAGGTTGGAATTAATCCCACGAGGAATAGATAAAAAATCTATCATGCACTTGTTGATGTCATTAAAAATTGCGGTGATAGTAATAATGCTGGGTTTTAGGGTTGTTATCAATATGAGATGATAACTGGGATTGTGTTCTAATATGTTATGGTTTCATAACACTTTACAATGAAAATATGCAAGTTACTTGGTCTTTTTGTTAGATATGATGTGCTTTGTGTTGTGTTTTATGGGAAATCAGGTTTTGAAATTAATCTGGAGAAAAGGAGTGAAAGTTGAAATTTTGGACCACCTACGTGGGCACCTACAACCTGTAGGTAATACTAGTTGGGCGGAGGTGCCATAGTATGTCTCGAAAAAGCTGATAAACAGAGATTTAGAAGCAGAATATTGGAACCCTACTACCTACGAAAGACACCTATGGCCCGTAGGTACCACCTACAGTCCGTAGGTGCCAGAAATTATCTCAAAAATTGAATTCCATAGAAGTTTGTCAGGTGTTTCAGGACCCTAGCACCTACGTGGGACCATCTACAGTCTGAAGGTGCCACCTACAACCCATAAGTGGACCAGTAGGTGGCCACCGAATCTAATTTTCCTTCTTTGTTTAGGACTTAATTTCTAGGGTTTCCTTATATTCTATAAATACCCTTTTGATGATTTTTAGTAAGTTTACGTACTCTTGATACTTACAAACATATATTTGATTTCTGAATTCAATTTTGATCTTGGGATTATTTTGTTCTTGATTTTAGTTGATTATTCAATTTGAGACTTTGGGTTTTATTAGTTATTCATTTTGATATTGATTTAATGATTTCAAATATGAATTCCATTGATTATTTCACAATGATGAGCAGCTAATTTCCTTTTCTATGGTTGTGATAACCCTGACAGAATGACAAAGTAGGGGAAGTGCAACGTTCTTTCAAACTAATATTCTTGCATGTATTATGATTATCTTTAGTTTAATAGATTTCTTAACAGTTTCAAACATTAGGATCCCACTTTATATTCAGTACTTACATCACAAGAGGAGTAGAGGAAAAGATGATCACAACAGTAATTTCACTACAAAAATAGGTCTAATTACGGGGGTTTATTTGCAGGGGTTATTTTAACCTTCGTAAAATTATACGAAATGCAGGGATTAAAAATGTGCTGCTAAAAATTATATATTTTTGTGGATTTTAACCTCCGCTATCCGTTAAAAAAAGCGCTAAATCAAAAAATATTTTCCACTCCTTTTTCCCCAATATCCATAGAAAATAGCACAAAAATATTTCTGTGTCTCATTTCCCCCCCAAAATATCGCTAATTAGGGTATAGTTGAACTCTCAGTCAGCTATTGATGGTAATTGCTACTCTCTACTCTAGCCATTTCTACTCCGGTGCTCCGGTCGGCCATTGCCTTCTATTTTAGCCTTTTCTCTGGTGTATCCAAACTCCTACAACTCCCAGCTCCTAGGTAATTGTTTCGTATTTTTAATAATTGTTCTTATACTAATTGCTTAATTGAGGTCAGATCTGTGCTATTCTAACCATAAAAATTTCATACAATGTCAAGAATTACAGCAAGAGAAGATTATAATTCCCTATCTAAAGAAGCTAATTAAGTTAATCAAGATACAAAATACCTTTTATTTTGTAGAGGGATTGAGGTATAGACCAATTAAAGATTTAGAGTCTTGTTGTTAGAATCTATTATATATACATAATCTTTTTGGAGAAGGCTTCATTTCTAAGTTCGCCTGGGGCAGTCAAACTCATGACTGATTATGAAATCCATCATCAGAAGGCTAAGAAAGTGTTGCATCCTTTGACAAAAGAAGAGGTAGATCATAATAGTCAATACCGACTATTTAGAATTTTAATGTGTTACCTTCATCTTGAAAAAGTTGGACACTTCTCAGTTTCAGTTGTAGAATGTATTGGTATGTATTTTATCAAGTATTGAGCTGTTTCTATAATAATTTTAGACAAATCAAGCCTAAATAATTATTGTTAGAGAAATTATAGAAATTCCACAGATCACTTACATTTGATAGAGGATGCACTTATTCACTGAAAGAGTTTCATAATGCTAAAAGTTTCATTGACCTAAGCATAGTATGTGTGCGAGAGAGAGAAACTATAGTAAATGTCCTCATAATTCAAGCAAAATGAATGTTGCAATGGAAAAGATGAAGAAGAAAGTTGTTGATAAAATTAATGGGATTATTTCGAGTTCAAAGAATGGGGAGGATCTTGGATTACCATAGGGAAGGTTTTAACCTTGAACTGAATATACTTTGCGTTCTATATATCAAGAATTTTAGGTACATTAGTGAATTCTTTAAATTTCATACTAGTCGATATAGAAGGGTAGTTTTTTGAACTTTTTTACCTTGTTAGCGCGGTCGAGATAGTGGTGTTTGAATAGTTTCCATTGATAAGTATTAGTTCCCTCTTCCTTTGTTTTCTTTCCACCTTATTTTTAGATGTTTCAAATTTAGTTTATTTATGTCCGTTTTATCTTTAAAAAGGTTAAATCCATTTTCCTGTTGTTGAAAATCCTGGCTTTTGGATTAGACATTTCCTTTAAAGAGCATCGATTGGAATGTGCTGGGTCAAAAAGATTGTAATTAGAGAGGTTTTGGTTTTGAGGTGATTCTTCTTTCTTTGTTTTGGTAGAGTTTTTACTGCTATTTTCCTCAGGATACATGAATCAGAATAGTTCTACAGTAATAGTAAAAGAACTTTGTTTCTTTCTCAAGAAGTTGATTGTTTCTACTTTCTTCGCTAAACTTATATCACCTTCTTTGGTCGGAGGTAATTTACGGTCAAAATTCTGCATTTTCTAGCTATTTCTTATGTCTTATTTCTCTCGCATTGTCGTATGATGATAATAAATATTATGCGTGATAACGCTCAATCTACAGCTCTCGTAGGAGTGTAAAGCGGTCGTTAGCAAATATAGAACCCAACCTGGGTTGGGTGTCGATCCCACAGGGAATAGCTTGGCCAACAAGTAAGTAAAATTACTAAACTTTTGGTGCAAGTCTCGTAAGAAGGGGGGATTCTTGTTTTGCAAGTAATGTAAACAAAAGCTGAAAATAATAAAGTAAAAAGAGAGAGGTTGTTACGTTGGTTGTAAGCAATGAGTATTGAAGCGTTGGGGTTATGTCCACCTTCTGAGGTATACATCTCTATTGGCTATGAGTGTGTAGAATTCTGACATGCAATTGCTTATAGAGGATTGTAGTCGATGGTAAATCCAAGCGTCTCTCGACCTAAATAAGGACTATTTCACTTTAACTCTCTCGAGCTTAAAGCGTGTCTAACGGTACGAATTCTCCAAGAGGTTAGTCCAGTTACGGCACTAGCTTTTTAATAGGAAAGGGTGTCCTACTACCTTGACATTATCTCTTTTCCAGACAAATAACTTTTCTCTCGAACAAGTTAAATGTTAGACTGGCGTATTCTTGCATTTGCAACCGCAAAGAATGTAGATTAAGATGAAGAGAATAATGATATAAGAAATATACGTGCCTCGAACTCACAAACTCACAGCAATAGATAGTAACTCATTCGGCTTCCATAACCCCAACAGAGAAGTTTAGTTACCCATGAATGCGAAGGAAATCACGATTGACATTGTTATTATATCATGATATTGAGTAATGGCGTGTAGATCAAGTGATAGGCGTGAGGCGTGATTCCTTAGCAAGTAACGATTCTCTTGTTGTGGAGTTTAAGAATAGAAGAGTAGATTAGAAGTGTTTGTAGTTGAAGATGAGAGGGATGGAAGAAAATTAATTGTTGAATGATGAATGTCTCCCTCTTTTTATAAATCTCTAGCATGATAGGGTATTTATAATACCCATATCCTACTCCTACTAAGCTAATGAAATAAATAACCAAATCCTACTAGACTAATGAAATCCTTAACCCAAATGTACTAGGTTAAGGTAACATTATCATAATCCTCATAAAATAATGAAATACATAACCTAATTGCACTAGGTTAATGTATCATTGTCAAAATCCAGCATTGTGTCTGTAAGTCCCCAAAGTCTTCAGAATTGCTGTTTTAGCCCGGGACAGATTTTCCATGCAGCAGTTTTGGTCCTTTAGGCGTCCCACTTCCTTCTCCTTCGTTCGTGAGTTTTCTTTTGCGTCAAGTTAGCCATAAAATGCTGTATTTTGCATCATTTATACCTGAAACTTTCCTAGTCATGTTCGTTAGCTCATTTACGGGAAAAAGGACTAAAAGTGCATGAAATATATAATTTGTTCTCAAAACTAGGCTAAAATATGGGCAAAATATATTGATATAGGCATGTAAATCCGCCTATCATCAACACCCCACACTTAGAGCTTTGTTCGTCCTCGAACAACATATCATGTCCTTCTAAGCATCAACTTAAGGTTTTTACAGCAACAACACAAAACATTTATTTAGACAAGCACAACGATTATCAACCAAGAGTAGCTTTCCAATTATAAGTAGAAACAATTTAACCTCAAGTATAGACTCGTGATGGTGATCAACTCTCATGCAGACGTTAAAGTGCATAGAATCATATACAACTTTCCAAAACTCATCAACCATGTGTGTCTCACCCTATAGTACCCATAATCACTCACAAATATAGCATATTTTTCAAACATGGGTATGAAAATGTCCTTGCTCTCACTCTCACAAAGAGTTCATATGTAGCGACTGATGACCATAGGCTTGCCCTTAATGTAATACTCTACTAAATGTTGGAATGTTAAGATTAGGATCAAGTAGGTCTTTTGATGGTTGTAATGTAGGCTAAGGGACGGGTAGGACTATTTTGGCCAGGAATAGTGACTAAGTTCCTAAGCGCTTTAATACATCACTTTGTATCATTGACACTTTTTTCTTTCAACCTTTCTTCTTTCTTTTGTTATACCACCCTTGTTCTCCTCTTTTGTTTTTCAATTTTAAGCACAACTCGCTTTTCAGCTTTCTTTTCCTTTTTCTTTTCACAACATACCTCTTATGATAGCACTTTTTTTTTCATAACACATTCAAGCACCATTACAATTTATAGCATCATACTCACCCAATTTCCTCTTATGTTGTCACATGACTTTTTCACTTTAAAGCACTTAGGAATTTGGATCAAATTACGGTCTTGAAAGAAATGGATTAGGCTTGCATACAAGGTTGTCAAAGAAATAGGGTAAAGGCTCAAAAGGGTTTAACTAGGATGATGTCCATGGGTAGGTAAAACTGAAGGTAAACAAATGTGGGTTGCCAAAGAAATGT
This sequence comes from Capsicum pubescens, assembly GCA_030864215.1. Classification (NCBI taxonomy): domain Eukaryota; kingdom Viridiplantae; phylum Streptophyta; class Magnoliopsida; order Solanales; family Solanaceae; genus Capsicum; species Capsicum pubescens. The sequence continues at coordinate 245,193,454 of CM061544.1, read as the reverse complement.
CTAAATCATATCCTAAAATTACACTCCTTATTTTCACTTTGCATACATACCAGGCAAGTTCTAGCATCAGCCACACACATAGATTATACGATTATCTCACACACACAAGGCACATGGTCGACTTGATTGGGAGTAGTATATACTCTCGACCCAACAAGTGAAGGAATTGAATCACAATATCACATAATGAGTCATAACTAGAGCCTAAACATCTCAATAGTCACAATTGTAGCACATCCTCTTGTTATAATCTCATGCTGCCTATCAAAATAGTTTCATGCGAAGCTAGAAAAAAATAACAAAAACAAAAAAACTAAAACACGAAAAAAACAACAAAAAAAACAACAAAATAAACAAACATAGATGCGATAGAGAAGTATAGCATACGATACCTCCACCCCACACTTAAACGGGACACTGCCCTCAGTGGAAAATAAATACGAGGAACCTGGTTAGTCGGACTCTTCCTCAATGTCGGGGGTCATACCCCCTTCTTCGGAATCATCATAAGAGTCGTCGTCAGAGTTCTCCTCCTTGTCAGAGTCTGGCAAGCGTCGATCGTCATCAGTCGGCACATCATCATCTAGAGGTTCCTCAAAGTATGTACCTACTCCACACATCTCCCGTGCATGAATATTCATTGGATAGTCATGGTCCAGCTGTTGGAGCTCTGTAGCAGTGGGAACACGACCTCCGCTCATCATTGTAAACCTCATCATGCCGTACATATGGCGGGAGAAACTCTCATCCCGAGCATGTCTCTCTGACGTAGTATGGTTGATGCCATGTGTTGATTCAGCATCTTTGACCTTTGTGAGGTCAACCTTCTTCGGATTGTGTGGGAGTTTATGATCAGCTGGTTCCTCTTCAATATCCTCCTTCCGCAAGATTGCTGTCAACAAATTGCCAAATGTGAAATGGGACCTTTTGTGGAGTCTGGCCTTCCTCATGGTAGATCGAATGATTGCCCCAAAGTTGATAGGGACATTCGTCATCAAAGCATAGACCAAACACACTCTATCTCTCGATATCTTGGTGTATTGAGTCCCAGGAATAAGACATGAGTTGACAATGCGCATCCAGATTCTTGCTTCCCTATTTAGTGGAGCATAGGGAAAGGTGTTGTGTCGGCCGGTTTCTTTATGTCTGCCCCACCTTGCCATCGATCTTCTTCCACAAAACGTGTGTCGTATTGCTCTATAAGGAGGCCTGCTGTACAGCTCTTTGAATGGTGCTATGTTGACTGAAGGTAAGCCAAGAAAAGAGTTGATCCAGTCCGCGGTGAGCTGTAACACTTGGCCCCGAATTTTGACTTCATTGCCTGTTGTGTTCGGCGACCAGTTGGAATAAAACTCTCTTGTTAGATCAAGATTACACTCTCCCATGTCGCGGAAGATGAAGTCCAACTTCAAAGCCATTATTTTTGCCAACATACGCGGCTCCTTCTTTGCTAAGGTATCCTTGTTGATCAAGTCGACGTGCACATATTTTCTTTCTTTGTTGCTGCTGTACCATGCTTTGGCTTCTTCCTCAAGAACCCATTTTATTCCGAACATTCTGCGTGGTAGTTGTGCTAAGGATGATTCTCCTTGGTCTTTTCGACTTCTCTTCTTGCCCTTTTGGGAAGTGGTCGCCTTCTCCTTGCCTTGCCTCGCTTTAGGTGCCATTGTACCTGAGACTAGAAATAGTGTTAGTTGCAGCACAGTCTCACTTGATACAATCTATAAGCAAGCATTAGGGGTACCACCCCACACTTAGTTTTGTTAACACAAATCAGTGAGGTGAAAGTAGTCGATTTACTCAGATTTCATCGAGATACGTTTTAGGATTGTATTCCGACAAGAAAATCAGCAATGCATCACTTACTTGCAGCCATTAGACTACTTTCATGGTAGATATAGCAACACTACTACATAGGGGTTACCACATTGAATCGTTATTCTTACAACAATCACAACCTCCTAAGTCGATAGGCACTATAAGTCTTATCCCGATGACCGGGATAGTCTAACATGTAAGTATCCAAACAACAATATTAAGCAATATTCATAGCCATAGCAATTCCGCAAATATCATAACAATGCTATTGAAACCAAATTCAAGTCGGAAACAAGTCAAGATTTTCCTACGTATAAGTTCACTCACATGATTTTGCAACAACAATCCAAACACATGAACATCACCAACAATCTTATATAATTTAGCAATTCATAATAGCCATAGAAACGTAGTACTTACGAGAAATAAATGAAGAATAAAAGAGTACTTACTTGCTTGAAACTTGTGGAGATGGTTTTGTGAATTGGAAGAGCAAAAGAAGAAAATTTTGAGAAGATTTGGAAGAGTATGCGGCGCCTTTAGGGTATTTTCTATTGTGGTTGTGTTATAAAACTAAGTCCCCTTTATATAGGAAGAGTATGGGTCGAGTTATGACCCATTTACACTCGGTTTTGGAGACAAAAATCCTACATATGCGGCGCATAATACTCGGCATATCAATGACATATGCGGTGCATTGCCTATGGCATAATGGGACATATGCGCTGCATAGTCTATGGCATTTGTAGACATATGCACCGCATAGTCTATGGCATATGAGATACTGAGACCAAATGCCATAGAATAGGCGGCGCATAGTCAAAAGCATACCTAGGAATAGGCGGCGCATAGTGTATAGCACACTAGATTCCGAGACCTTAGGCTATAGGATAGGTTGTGCATCGTTCGTGGCCTAGTTTTACCACGGCCTAGCCTTCCTCGAAGCCTATTTTGGCGTGAGAAAGGCTATTTCCATAGCCTTATGCATCACCCTTCCTAACTTACCAACTTTACCATACAATGCGTCCAAATCGTCAATTGAAATCAATCTCCTCGTTGAATACCTCTTGCACCTACATTTGCTCAAAAACACTAAAAATGATTAGAACGATGGGTTGCCTCCCATCAAGAACCTTAGTTTTTGTCGTGGCACGACTCTTATTTTTGGATTTTTATTTATCAAAAGCAAAACACATACTAGAACGAAATGAAAAATGAAAAATGATAAATGATAAACGATGGGTTGCCTCCCATCTAGCGCTTGATTTATTGTCGCAGCACGACATAGTTACCTCGAGTACTCAGACTTCGTCGAGATAGATGGTGGATCGTTTTCTGAATGGATTCAGACGACAATGAGGCTTACTTGTAGGAGGGGTACCAATTATATCATCAATAGTCCAACCCATAGCTCTCATGTATCTCTTCAGAGTAGAGATGAGAGCGTCTACGTGCTGTTTACTTAAATCATCCGCAATCACTGGAAGTATCTTTATACTTTCCAAGAACACATACCTTAGATAATCAGGGAGCTCTTTCGATTCTAGCATTGGTGGCTCTTCAAGGGAAGTCTTCGCTGTAGGTGAAGGTTGATTCTTAAGATCACGGTCCGGTTGCATAGGAGTATGGGAATAGGACTCTATTTCTGTTAGAGCACCCATAAGTTCTTCATAATCTTCAACGTCCTCATGCTCAACCTTCAGCAGCGCAGCAGACAATGGCTCAACAGTAAGCTGTTTCTCTACAGATAATGCTTTCTTATCTTCATAATGAACATCATCTACAGAGAACACATCCATATCTTTTGGATGCTTCATCGCTTTGCACAAATCAAAACGAATCACTTCGTCATTCATTCGAAATAAAAGCTCATTATCTCTCATGTCATTAAGCACACTTCCTGTTGCAAGGAAAGGACGTCCCAAGATTATGGGAACTTTAGAATCCACCTCGCAATCCAAAATCACAAAGTCTGCAGGAAAAATGAAGGTAGACACCTTCACCAACACATCATTCAAGATACCCACAGGTCATTTTACCGACCTATCAGCCATCACGAGCCTCATATTGGTTGGTGTCGGATCGCCTAACCCCAACTTCTTATAAACGGATAGTGGCATCAAATTGATGCTAGCACCCAGATCGCACAATGCCTTAGCAAAATTTATAGATCCAACCGTGCAAGGAATAGTGAAAGCACCAGGGTCTGCCTTCTTCTGTACTAAGGACCTTGTGGCAATTGCACTGCAATGATGAATATTATCTGTCGGCTCATAGCTTACTGCCCACTTTTTTGTCAACAGGTGCTTCATGAATTTAGCGTACCCAGGCATTTTTTCTAGCGCCTCTACCAACGGAACATTAATGGTCAGTTGCTTCAACATGGTCATGAATTTGCTGAACTTTGTATCATCCGCCACCTTCTTCAATCTTTGAGGAAAAGGTGGTGGTGGGTATGGAATTGTTCTCTCCATGGCTTTCTTCTCCTCTTGCTTCTATTTTTCAGCTTTTCCAGGCTGCACATCGTGAGGAGTGACGTTAAGGACGTTAGGATCGGCTGCTGCGACATCTTCCCCTTTCGCCTTATCATCAATTTCCGCTTCTTCGTTAACCACTTGCTTTCCTTTTTCTGAAGTTTCCAGCACCTTACCACTTCGGGTAGTGATGGCCATGCATGACCCATCATTCCTTGGGTTTTGCACAGTATCTCTAGGTAAAGTGCCAGCCTTTCTTTGATTGAGTGCTGCTGAAAGTTGGCTCAATTGCTGCTCTATTTTCTTGATTGAAGTGGAATGAGAATCAACTAGTTGTTTCATGGAGGACAAATCATTAATTACCTCAGTAACTCCCGCGCTTGTTGCTTCCACTCCTTTCAATAATTTAGCCATCATGTCTTTCATACTTCCAGAACTAGATGTGGTGGTGTCATGTCTTCCAGGGGGAACATACACACCACTATTGTCATTCTTGTTCTTCCAACTACCTTGGTCCTTGTTTCCAAATTTCTCATAGTAGTTCCGACCTTGGTTTCCTTGGGCATTGCCTCGGAAACCCCCCTGATTACTCAAGTAGTTGGCTACTTCCTCCAAATCAGATTCGTCTCTTCTATGTGCGACAATGGCTTTAACTTTTTCGGTCTTCCCTGATAATAGATGCTTTGTGAGAAGATCCACTTGTGTTTTCATGTGCGCCATATCTTGGTCGCGTTCCTCTTGTCTACGCCTCTGCTCTATGGTCATGCCAATAGATAAAGTGGAGCTTGCTACCTCAGAATCCCTGGTATGCCAAGCTCTACTTTGTTTCATCATACGATCTAGCATATTACTTTCTTGACCAAAGGTGAGATCCATAAATGATCCTCCAGCCGCATTATCCAGCACTGGTTTAGTTATTGAATTCAAGGCTCTGTATAGTATCTCCATTAGGTGAACATTAGTAATATGATGGTTTGGACACCTCGCTAGCTTTGTCTTGAACCTCTCCCATGTTTCATGAAGAGCTTCAGTGGGAAGCTGACGAAAGTTGCTGATTTCATCTCTCAATTGTGCTCTTTTGGATGGCGAAAAGAATCTTTCTAGGAAAGCGACTCTCAATTGCCTCCAATTTGTAATAGAATCAGGAGTCAGCCCATTCAACCATAGTGTTGCCTCCCCAGACAGAGACAATGGAAATAGACGTAATCGAATTGCATTCTGACCAACACCAGGATTGTCAAAAGACTTGCATGTAGAAATAAAGTTGATGAGATGCATATTCATATCATCGCCTGCTAGTCCACCAAACAATCCCTTGAGTTGCAATAACTGAATCATGGTGCTTGTGATGTTGAACTTGGCTCCGGGCGCTAATGGTGGTGGAATTATAGCTCCAGTGGCTCCGGCACCATCAAGATCATCATCATCATCGTCGAAAGCTGGCTGCATATCTTGGCGTTCAGGCCTAAACCTAGCTTGACGATCTCTTCTGTTGGCAAGTGTTGCGATCTCAGCGGCATGCCTAGGGTTTAGTATCTCGTCATCACCTAGATCCTCATCGTCAGGATTTGGTGCTCGTGCAGGGTTATCAATGTTCTGCTGTTGAACCTGGGCTGCGGCAAGGGCAGCCAATCTTGCTTGTTCCTGTTGAGCAGCCATCCTTGCGATTTCAGCTTGTGCTTCCATTCTACCAATGCATTGTGGTTCAGGATTGATTGGTAATAACGGTTGACCAGAACTTCGAGTATGGGGAATGCAATAAAATAAAAACCTGCAGTAAACAAAAACAAAAACTAAAAGTAAAAGTATGAGAATCTTTGACCAAAGGGTCTAGTAATTATTACGAACTTAATTGACACTTGTATTCCCCGGCAACGGCGCCAATTTTTGATAACGCTCAATCTACAGCTCTCGTAGGAGTGTAAAGTGGTCGTTAGCAAATATAGAACCCAACCTGGGTTGGGTGTCGATCCCACAGGGAATAGCTTGGCCAACAAGTAAGTAAAATTACTAAACTTTTGGTGCAAGTCTCGTAAGAAGGGGGGATTCTTGTTTTGCAAGTAATGTAAACAAAAGCTGAAAATAATAAAGTAAAAAGAGAGAGGTTGTTACGTTGGTTGTAAGCAATGAGTATTGAAGCGTTGGGGTTATGTCCACCTTCTGAGGTATACATCTCTATTGGCTATGAGTGTGTAGAATTCTGACATGCAATTGCTTATAGAGGATTGTAGTCGATGGTAAATCCAAGCGTCTCTCGACCTAAATAAGGACTATTTCACTTTAACTCTCTCGAGCTTAAAGCGTGTCTAACGGTACGAATTCTCCAAGAGGTTAGTCCAGTTACGGCACTAGCTTTTTAATAGGAAAGGGTGTCCTACTACCTTGACATTATCTCTTTTCCAGACAAATAACTTTTCTCTCGAACAAGTTAAATGTTAGACTGGCGTATTCTTGCATTTGCAACCGCAAAGAATGTAGATTAAGATGAAGAGAATAATGATATAAGAAATATACGTGCCTCGAACTCACAAACTCACAGCAATAGATAGTAACTCATTCGGCTTCCATAACCCCAACAGAGAAGTTTAGTTACCCATGAATGCGAAGGAAATCACGATTGACATTGTTATTATATCATGATATTGAGTAATGGCGTGTAGATCAAGTGATAGGCGTGAGGCGTGATTCCTTAGCAAGTAACGATTCTCTTGTTGTGGAGTTTAAGAATAGAAGAGTAGATTAGAAGTGTTTGTAGTTGAAGATGAGAGGGATGGAAGAAAATTAATTGTTGAATGATGAATGTCTCCCTCTTCTTATAAATCTCTAGCATGATAGGGTATTTATAATACCCATATCCTACTCCTACTAAGCTAATGAAATAAATAACCAAATCCTACTAGACTAATGAAATCCTTAACCCAAATGTACTAGGTTAAGGTAACATTATCATAATCCTCATAAAATAATGAAATACATAACCTAATTGCACTAGGTTAATGTATCATTGTCAAAATCCAGCTTTGTGTCTGTAAGTCCCCAAAGTCTTCAGAATTGTTGTTTTAGCCCGGGACAGATTTTCCATGCAGCAGTTTTGGTCCTTTAGGCGTCCCACTTCCTTCTCCTTCGTTCGTGAGCTTTCTTTTGCGTCAAGTTAGCCATAAAATGCTGTATTTTGCATCATTTATACCTGAAACTTTCCTAGTCATGTTCGTTAGCTCATTTACAGGAAAAAGGACTAAAAGTGCATGAAATATATAATTTGTTCTCAAAACTAGGCTAAAATATGGGCAAAATATATTGATATAGGCGTGTAAATCCGCCTATCATCAATGCGCCTCTTCTGCTGCATTATCATATTTCAGTAGATAATGCATTATCATATCAAGTGAAAAGTGCATTTTATTATTGATAGTACATAAAGTTGATTTCTCAATTGTCATTGGACTAGTACTTATTAACTCAGAAAGCTGCTTTCTTTGTTGAACAAAATTAGAATTAAGATAAAAAGAGAGGACTTTTTGAGTTAATAATTGCTAGTTGATTGACCATTTGAGAAACCAACCCGAAGTACATGATTTGAATTTGGGAAAATAAGATGTAGTGGACTCAATAACTGAAGTTCATTGAAGTATAATATTGAGGTTATAGTGCATATTGATTTGATAGGTGAAATTTCTGTTGTAAAACTGGGTTTGTACATTTTGGTGAAGGAAAAAAGGACCTGTTTTACAAGAGTAAACTGTTGACAAATATAACTTGACACTTACCAAGTTCCATAGGCATTTCATGCGGTCCTCATATAGTTTAAGTTGGATAAGGTGAATTTTGCTGGTCATCTGGACATCTAGCTTTTATGTAGTACATGTTAGATAAAGTTAAGAACATGGGATGACACTACATTTCACTAGTTTTTTTTTTGGTGGTGTCTAGGCCTCGACTTAATCCACAAACTACCTACCACCAATATAGTTACCACTTACCAGATAACTTTATTCACCAAGATTTGAATAGTTGACAAGAAATCACCGTGCTTTTTCTACGATTCACTCAAGAATTTAAAGAATAGTATGAATGTTTCTAGTTATATAGGTGTATTTTGTCCATAGGAGAAGGCTTAACAAGAAGAGTTAGAGATTACTCAGTGAACATACATCATTGACTAGAAAAAGAAATATTGTTATTCCGTATTTACTCTAGATAAAAGTAAATGAGCCTGTGAATGAGGATATCTTGAATTGTTAATTAACCTTTGTCTACTATGTAGATTAATGAGCTTGTAATAGGACACTCATGAAGATTCATTTGATTACAAGATACACACCTCTATTAACAGTTATAGACCATGTAATACCGCTCGAGTCTTAAACAGGTAAGATTGACCTTAAAAGCTTATTAAAGATGCCAAGTCATATTCAGATTCTGGGTTCTGATAAATCACCTTGATAGTTTTGAAGTTTCTCCTGCTCATTTTATGTCTTGTCTCCTCCTTGGTTTGTTTTCATGCTTTCATAGTTAATAAGTAGTAGTACTGACATTTTACAGATTCCTTATGACTATTACTGTTTCTGTAGAAAGACAGGGTCATTTGGTCATCATAGCAAAGGCAACGAGTGAAAGTCTTGAATCCTTATCATCCCCAAGTGTTGTTAAATCAATAAAAAATATTGTGAGTATCCTTTCTGTCCATTTTCTATTCTCATCTTGATTCGTAGAGTTTCACTGTAGTGCCACTTGGATAATGAAAAGTGCATTATCATAAAGTAGCCAGGCTAAGGCTTTTGAATCTTGTCGTCTTAAACTAAATATATCAAGTGGAAAACTGATATTAAAGAGTAGCTAGAAAAGGAAATAGACGTTCTTCTTGAAACAAACTAAAAAGAAAAGTAAGACTAACAAATTGAATCAGGGAGAGTACTTTATTTTCCATGTTTAGTATACCAGGTTCACTACGAAGATTATCTATTTTATAGTCTATAATGGTGTAAAAGATCTGTAAACTCATGACCGGAATTTAGACCCTTTCTAGCAAAAGAAACGTTAGTTTTCCTTCTCCATATTCACTCATAGAATACCTGGTGTTTGATCATTCATAATGATGACCTAATCATGCATTGAAAGTAACTTCAACATACTTTCCCTAGTTTGGAAATTTATGTATATTGTCTATTATATTGCCTAACATGAGTTGAAGCTTCTGATTTTTGGATTGTCTATCTAGATAGCAGAAAATAAAATCTTATATACAAAAGTATGTAAGATATGAAAAGGAATATACTTTGAAAGGATGATAAATAGAAAATTTGGTTTAGTAAGTTAGTACAATCCAAATTGTTGCATGCTATCTCACTGCAAAATAAGTGTGGTCCTCTGCAGTCTCTGTGTGTACAAAATAAGTATGGTGGTCCCTCCTCTATACAAATATAGTTGTTCTACTATCAATAATCTTATCCATCTAATGAACTACAACATCATCATGCACCACAACTTTGGCATCCCACTTGTTACAAATTTTATCTTAATTAATTCAACTACAACAAAATTGCAGTAACAACTTTTAATTTCTTCAAATAGAAAAGTGATGCAATAAAAACTCTACTGGTAGTTGATAAGCTACTTACTTTTCACTAGTGAAAAAAAAGTATGTATAACTTGTTGTTAAAGCATGGTGTTCATATAACTTGTTGTTTATAATAAGGACTGAAAGTTTATCGATTGATTCTTATACTTTGCATTTTTATGTAGCCAAGTGATGCGGCTAGTGGATTCATTTCGCCCATGGATGCAAGGAGATCACGTGATGATAATGATCTTAATGACATTCTTTGATTTTGTTGCATTTGTCTTGCATATTCAATTATGATGATGTAATTGTGTGGTTGGAGTGAATCTTAGAATATTGAAGGTTTTGTGTTTAAATTTGATTTTGTAGTTTAAAGATACTAATTAATGTTGAAAACTTGGAGTTTGAAGATGTTAATGTTGAAAATTTAATTTTGAAGTTTAATGTTCAATGTATTTTTGATATACTTGTCAATTACAATGTTTAATTACTCTATTGTATTAATGATATATGAATTGAACAAATATTGGATTGTAGGTTATGCCTAAAGGAACAATTAAATTTAAGCTAAAATTATAATCTATAATTAGTTATTGAAAATTGGTGGGCCCTACTAAATTAAAAAAAAACAATTGCGGAGGATTTAACCCCTGCAAGTTTTAAATAAAAATTTATTATAAAAGGAATTAAATTTAGAATAACGGGGGTCAATAATCGCCGCAAATTAATTATGGGGGTCAGAGAAAAACTGCCTCAAATTGTTTGTGACGGCTAGTATTTTAGGGGTTTTGGGAACCGCCGGAATTACATTTTGCGGGAGTTTTAACCCCCCGCAAATCGTAAAATTAACTCCCATAATTTGACACTTTTTTTTAATATTTGAAGAGTAATTATCGATATATGCTAATCATCCTCATCTACTTAAGATAATTATGTTTCATTTAATAACTTGAGACTCAAAAGGTAATCGTTAATCTGGGATATAGGATAAGGGTTAGTCAGGCGACATCCTGAGACTCAAAAGATAACGGATGAAATCCATCAATGAGTTCACAAGACAGTTGATGGTACATAACTTATCAGATTTTACATGCAAGGTATCGGGTTGGTTCAACAAATCATGATAAACCTACTGAGTTGAGAAGTTAGGAGAACACTGTCTTAGTGTTCGTTTCTGATTTATTATAACCAAAACACTCATAGCTTGTTACTTTTCACAGATTACTACTACAATCCCTCCATTTACTTTTCCATATTGTTCGTGGATTCAAGAAAACTTGAGAGATAGTTCACATATTCCCTGTAGGTTCGACCCTAACCTAAGTTGGGTTACTATATTTTGCATTGGCCACTTTAGCCTTGTTTGGAGGGATAGCTTTGGGCTATACCAAAACTTTGGCACCATTGCCGAGGAATACAGTGTGATTGTTGATTGAGGTTGCTAAAGTTTTTGGGTTTTTGTTTTCAAGTTTTAGTTGGGTGTACGTCGGTGTATGCCTAACACAAGGATTTAATATTGTCTCTTACTACTAATGAATCCTAACCCAGAGAGACTCTTACAACCGAATCATACGATGACAGAACAAGTACATGAAGGCCATCTTGAAGGGGTTCGGGATGATCCTACTGGTTTGCCTCCTTTTTATCCTGAAGTAGTTTAAGATAATATTAATCCAACAACAAATAAATTATTACAACAAATAGTTCATACCCAGAGTAGGAAAGCTTACGCCCGCCGTATAGCTTAGAAGGCATAGCTAGCGAGGCAGAGACTGAAAGTTGATCATTGAGCAACAACCGGTGGTAATCAAGATATAGTTCGAAGTGGTAGAGCTCAAGTACTCCTAGACTATCAGTACTTACCATATGGTAATCCAAAGAAGGACTTGAGATACATCGAGCCTGCCAATATAACAGCTATCATTCCTCCTATTTTGCCATCGGGTGTGAAGTTTGATATCACTAGTGCCATAATCTAGCTCTAGAATCCAAAGGGTGTATTTATGGGATTACCTAATGACGATGCAAACATGCACCTTACAAACTTTATTGGGATTTGCACTTCATACACTACACTAGGGGTAGATCAGGAGGCTCTCAGACTTAGGTTGTTACCATTTTCTTTGACTGGTGAAATTACGTTATGGCTGGGGAAACATCCTAGAGGATCTATTACTACTTGAAGTAAGTTGCGGAGATAATTTTTAGATCATTTCTTTTCTTCAGCCAGAATATTGCAGTTACAAGATAAGATATATAATTTTAGGTAGTTACATTCTGAGTCGATGTATGAAGAGTGGTTTCGATATAAAAAGAATTTAATGATGGTACTCAATCATTGTATTTTAGGGAAGATCTTGATTGAAACATTCTACCAAGCCTTAAATTCTAGTTCTAGACCAATGGTGGACACTATTACCAGTGAAGAATTCATGTGTATGCATTAGGAGATAACATCAGATATATTAGATCAGATCTCTCTCACCAGCATACTCGAGAGGCCAAGAGAGGAGTTGACACTTATGCCATTGGTGCTTCCAGTGAGTACAGAGCTGTTGATGACACAGTGGTGCAAGAGGTTGCTCAATTGAGAACTGATATTGGGGTACTAACGAAGTAGTTTGCAACAATGAATCCTGATAAGGTAAATGTAGTTGGATCATAGGGTAAGGCCTCTAGACTATATGATTCTAATTTAGAAGAAGAGGCAAAGTACCTATATCAAGAATTGGCTAATTTCTAAGCCAAGGGGAAAGGAAACCAAGATCGAAACTATTATGGAGATAGGTATAGAGACAGAAACAGAGAGCAATAAGGTGACTGACAATGCAAGGATGATTACAAAAAAAAAGGGTGGTATTTATGTTCCACCAGGAACTGTGACAATGAGTCAAGGATAAAGGCTTTGTTGTCCAAGATAGTAAAGGGTCAGGAAAATCAGGAAACTTGCCTTAAGGTGATTAAGGAAGACATTTTAGGGTTGACACGGAAGGTTGAGTCGTATGCAATTGCAATAAAACAATTAGAGTAGCAGTTTGGACAAATACCTGCAACCTTAAATCAGAGGCAGCTAGGAACCCTTCCAAGCAACACAGTTTAGAATCCTAAAATTAAGGGTTATTGTCTTGCTATCACTACTCAGAGTGGTAAGGAAACTGTTGATCCCCCAATGCCAACTATTTTTGAGACAAAGAATAATAGTGTTATGGTTGATGATTGATGATAGGAGAATTTACACGCCTATAGCACTATATTTTGCCCATATTTTAGCCTAGTTTTGAGAACAAATTATATATTTCATGCACTTTGAGTCCTTTTTCCTGTAAGTGAGCTAACGAACATGATTAGCAAAGTTTTAGGTATAAATGATGCAGAATTCAGCATTTTATGGATAACTTGACGCCAAAGAAAACTTCACGAAAGGAGAAAAGCCAATCTTGGACGCCAAGGACTAAAGATGGCGCATGGAAAATCTGTCCCGGGCTAAAACAACATTTCTGAAGACTTTGGGGACTAGCAGTAATTTATTAGGATTAGGATAATGATACATTAACCTAGTACAATTGGGTTAAGTATTTCATTAGCTTATTAGGATTAGGATAATGATACATTAACCTAGTACAATTGGGTTAAGTATTTCATTAGCTTAGTAGGATTTGGTTAAGCATTTCATTAGCTTAGTAGGAATAAGATATGGGTATTATAAATACCCTATCTTGCTAGAGATTTCAAGACATCTTCTGACATCTTCTTACATCTTCTTACATTCAATTCTATTCTATTCTACTTCTAAGACATTCTAGTTCCAAATAATCATTCTTCCATTAATTCTATTTTTCTTCTTATATTCATTTATTCTTAAATTCCACAACAAGAGAAACGTTACTTTGCTAAGGGATTCACGCCTAACGCCTACCACACCATTACAAACGTGAAATCATTATTGTGGTATAATAACAATGTCAATTGTGAGTTCCTTCGCACTCATGGGTAACTAAACATCTCTGTTGGGGTTATGGAAGCCGAATGAGATACTATCTATTGCTGTGAGTTTGTGAGTTCGTGACACGTATGTTGCTTATATCATTATTCTCTTCATCTTAATCTAAATTCTTTGTGGTTGCAAACGCAAGAATACTCCAGTATAACATTTAACTTGTTCGAAAGAAAGGTTATCTGTCTGGAAAAGAGATAATGTCAAGGTAGTAGGGTCCCATCCCCTATTAAAAAGATAGTGTCGTAACTGGATTAACCTCTTGGAGAATTCGTACCGTTAGACACGCTTTAAGATCGAAAGAGTTAAAGTGAAATAATCCTCGAATAGGTCGAAAGACGCCTGGATTTACCATCGAATACAATTCTCTATAAGCACATGCATGTCTGAATTCAACACACTCATAGTCAATAGAGACGTATAACTCAGAAGGTGGACATAACCCCAACTCCTCAATTCTCATTGTTTCACAACCTACTAAATATTCTTTCTTTTTACTTTGTTATTTTCAGTTTTTGCTTTAATAATTTGGTTACACATTACAAACCCCCTTCTTACGAGACTTGCACTAAAATTCTAGTAATCGTTGCTTACTTGTTGACCAAGCTATTCCCTGTGGGATCGATACCCAACCCAGGTTGGGTTCTATATTTGGTAACGACCGCTTTACACTCCTACGAGAGCTGTAGATTGAGCGTTATCAAAAATTGGCGCCGCTGTCGGGGAATACAAGTGTCAATTAAGTTCGTAATAATTACTAGACCCTTTGGTCTAAGATTCTCGTACTTTTACTTCTAGTTTTTATTTTTGTTTACTGTAGGTTTTTATTCAGTGCATGCCCCATACCCGAAGTTCTGGTCAACCGTTATTACCTATCAATCCTGAACCACAACGTATTCGCAGAATGGAGGCACAACACGCAATTGAAAGGATGGCTGCTCAACAGGAACAGGCGAGACTAGCTGCGCTAGCCGCCGCTCAAGTGCATCAACAGAATATTGATAACCCTGGGCGAGCAACAAATCCTGACGATGAAGATCTAGGTGATGACGAGCTACTAAACCCTAGGCATGCCGCTGAGATCGCAACACCTGCCAATAGAAGAGTTCGTCAAGCTAGGTTTAGGCCTGAACGCCAAGCTATGCAGCTAGCTTTCGACGATGATGATGATGATCTTGTTGGACCTGGAGCCACAGGAGCTATTATTCCCCCACCATTAGCGCCCGGAGCCAAGTTCAACATCACAAGCACCATGATTCAGTTATTGCAACTCAAGGGATTATTTGGTGGACTAGCAGGTGATGATCCGAATATGCATCTCATCAACTTTATTTCTACATGCAAGTCATTTGACAATCCTGGAGTTGGTCAGAATGCAACTCGGTTACGCTTATTTCCATTGTCTCTGTCTGGGGAGGCAACTCTATGGTTGAATGGTCTGACTCCTGATTCTATTACAAATTGGAGGCAATTGAGAGAAGCTTTCCTAGAAAGATTCTTTCCGCCATCCAAAAGAGCACAATTGAGAGATGAAATCAGCAACTTTCGTCAGCTTCCCACTGAAGCTCTTCATGAAACATGGGAGAGGTTCAAGACAAAGCTAGCGAGGTGCCCAAACCATCATATGACTAATGTTCACCTAATGGAGATATTATATAGAGCCATGAATTCAATAACTAAACTAGTTGTGGATAATGCGGCTGGAGGATCCTTTATGGATCTCACCTTTGGTCAAGCAAGCAATATGCTAGATCGTATGACGAAACAAAGTAGAGCTTGGCACACCAGGGATTCTGAGGTAGCAAGCCCCACTTTATCTATAGGCATGACTGCAAACCAAAGGAGAAGAGAAGAAGAACGTGATCAAGATAAGGCGCACATGAAAACACAAGTGGATCTTCTTAAAAAGCATTTATTATCAGGGAAGACCGAAAAAGTGAAAGCTATTGCGTCAAAAGGAAGAGAAGAATCTGATTCGGAAAAGGAAGCCAACTAATTGAACAATCAGGGGGGTTTCCGAGGCAATGCCCAAGGAAACCAAGGTCGGAACTATTATGATAAATATGGAAACAAGGACCAAGGTAGTTGGAAGAACAAGAATGACAGTAGTGGTTTGTATGTTCCCCCTGGAAGACGTGACGCCACTACATCTAGTTCTGGAAGTATGGAAGACATGATGGCTAAACTACTGAAAGAAGTGGAAGCAACTAGCACGGGAGTAACGAAGGTAATAAATGATTTGTCCTCTATGAAGCAATTGGTTGATTCACATTCCACTTCGATCAAGCAAATAGAGCAGCAATTGAGCCAACTTTCAGCAACACTCAATCAAAGAAAGACTGGCACCTTACCTAGCGACACTGTGCAAAACCCAAGGAATGATGGGTCATGCATGGCCATCACTACCCGAAGTAGGAAGGTGCTGGAAACTTCAGAAAAAGGCAAGCAAGTGGGTGACGAAGAAGCGGAAATTGATGATAAGGCGAAAGGGGAAGATGCCGCAGCAGCCGATCCTAACGTCCTTAACGTCACTCCTCACGATGTGCAGCCTGGAAAAGCTGAAAAACGGAAGCAAGAGGAGAAGAAAGCCGTGGAGAGAACAATTCCATACCCACCACCACCTTTTCCCCAAAGATTGAAGAAGGTGGCGGATGATACGAAGTTCATCAAATTCATGACTATGTTAAAGCAGCTGACCATTAATGTTCCATTGGTGGAAGCACTTGAACAAATGCCTGGGTATGCGAAATTTATGAAGGATCTTTTGACAAAGAAGCGGGAAGTAAGCTATGAGCCGGCAGATAATATTCATCATTGCAGTGCAATTGCCACAAGGTCCTTAGTACAGAAGAAGGCAGACCCTGGTGCTTTCACTATTCCTTGCACGGTTGGATCTATGAATTTTGCTAAGACATTGTGCGATTTGGGAGCTAGCATCAATTTGATGCCACTATTCGTCTACAGAAAGTTGGGGTTGGGCGACCCTACACCAACCAATATGCGGCTCGTGATAGCAGATAGGTCGGTAAAATGACCTGTGGGTATCTTGAATGATGTGTTGGTGAAGGTGTCTACCTTTATTTTTCCTACAGACTTTGTAATTTTGGATTGCGAGGTGGATTCTGAAGTTCCCATAATCTTGGGGCGCCCTTTCCTTGCTACAGGAAGCGTGCTTATTGATTTGAGAGCTAATGAGCTCTCATTCCGAATAAATGACGAAGTAGTTCGCTTTAATGTGTGCAAATCAATGAAGCAACCCAAAGAGCTGAACGTATTCTCGGTGGCTGATGTTTACTTTGATGATGAGAAAGAACTACTTGAAGAAGAGCAAATTATTGATGACCTAGTGGCGGTTGTGCTCATGAATGAAGAGAGTAAGGATGCTGAAAATTGCGAAGAAGATATTTGTGCTCTATCAGGATTAGGGACATATCTCCATACTCCCAAGAAGCTGGACCTCGATCTCAAAAATCGACCCACATCACCAGCCAAGCCATCTATTGAAGAGCCACCAATGCTAGAATCGAAAGAGCTCCCCGATTATCTAAGGTATGTGTTCTTGGAAAGTATAAATATACTTCCGGTGAGTGCGGATGATTTAAGTAAACAGCACGTAGAGGCTCTCATCTCTGCTCTGAAGAGATACATGAGAGCTATGGGTTGGACTATTGATGATATAATTGGTATCTCTCCTGGGATAGGCATGCACAAGGGTCATCTCGAAGAAGATTGCATGCCTATAAGTAAGCCTCATTATCGTCCGAATCCATTCAGAAAATGATCCACCATCTATCTCGACGAAGTCTAAGTACTCGAGGTAACTATGTTGTGCCGCGACAATAAATTAAGCGCTAGATGGGAGGCAACCCATCGTTTATTGTTTTTCATTTTTTCTTTCGTTTTATTACGTGTTTGCTTTTGATAAATAAAAATCCAAAAATAAGAGTCGTGCCACGACCAAAACTAAGGCGCTTGATGGGAGGCAACCCATCGTTCTAATCGTTTTTATTGTTTTTGAGCAAATGTAGGTGCAAGAGGTGTAAAATGAGGAGATTGGTTTCAAATTTTGATTTGGACGTATTGCATGGTAAAGGTGGTAAGTTAGGAATTAAGATGCATAAGACTATGGATTGAGCATTGCTCATGACAAAATAGGCATCGAGCAAGGCTAGGCCTAGGTAAAACTAGGCCACGAACAAGGCAAAGCCTATACTATAGCCCAAGGTCTCGGAATCTAGTGTGCTATAGCATAGGCGCCACCCATGCTCAAGTATGCCATAGCATAGGCGCCGCCTATGCTAAAGCATTTGGTCTCTGAATCTCATATGCCATGCTAAAGGCGCCGCCTATGCTCACCAAATTCTTTGCAAAAGGCGCCGCCTATGCTCACCAAATACTTTGCAAAAGGCGCCGCCTATGCTCACCAAATGCTTTGCAAAAGGCATGGCCTATGCTATGGCATTCTGCTCAACTAGGCAAAGCATTAGGCACCGCCTATAGTCACTTTTTGTCTCCAAAACCGATTTTAAATGGGTCAAAACCCGACCCATTCTTTTTCTATATAAAGGAGACTTAGTCTTGAAACACAAAACACATTGAAAACTTGACCTAGGCGCCGTACATACTCTCCAAATCATCTCAAAACTTTTCTTTTTGCTCTCCCACTTCACAAGAACATCTCCAAAGGCTTCAATCACGTAAGTACTCTTTTATTCTTCATCTATTTTTCGTAAGTGCTACGTTGCTATGTCTATTATGAATTGCTACATCTTGAAGAAATATTGGTGATGATTAATGTGTTTGAATTGTTGATACACAACCAAGTGAGTGAACATATACGTTAGGATGATCTTAACTTGTTTCCGACTTCAATTCGATTTTGATGCATTGTCATACTACTTGCGGAATTTCTATAGTTATGAACATTGCATACTCTTGTCACTTGAATACTTACATGTTGGGATGTCTCGCTTATCGGAATAAGACTTATAGTTGCCTACCGACATATGAGATTGTGATTATTGATAGAAACTATACCATGATGTAATCCCTATGTAGAAGTCTTGATATACCTAAATGAAAGTATTTCAAAGATTGCAAGAAGTGTTACATATCTGAATTTCTTGTTGGAATATAGCCCCTAAAACGTATGTCGATGAAGTCTGAGTAATCGACCACTTTCACTTCACTAGTCTGTACCAACAAACTAAGTGTGGGGTGGTGCCACTACTGCTTGTTTATGGATTGTATCCATCGATATGATGCTAACATGAACATTGTTTTAAGTCTCAGGTACAATGGCACCCAAAGCAAGACAAGGCAAAGATAAGGCTACCACTTCACAAAAAGGCAAGAAAAGAGGCCGAAAAGAGCAAGGAGAACCCTCCTCGCTGAAAATACCTCGACTCACTCTTGGAATTAAGTGGGATACTTATGAGGAACTTCTGAGGATGACGACTCTGATGATGATTCCGATGCAAGGGGTATGACCCCAGACATAGAGGATGAGTCCGACTAACCAGGTTCTTCTTATTTATTTTCCACTGAGGACAGTGTGTCCCGTCTAAGTGTGGGGTGCTGGTATTTTCATGCTATACTTCTCCATCCACATTTGCATTTATTTATATTTGTTTGTAGTTAATTGTTTTTTTTAGCTTAGCTTCGCATGAAATTATTCTAATAGGCAGCATGAGATTATGACAAGAGTTTGTGCTAAAATCATGACTATTGAGACATTTAGGCTCTAATTGTGACTCACTATGTCATATTGCTTGGCTTAATTCCTTCATCTGTTGGGTCAAGAGTCTATACTACTCCCAATAAAGTCGACCATGTGCCTTGTGTGTGTGAGATAATAGTATATTCTGTGCTTGTGGCTGATGCTAGAACTTGCCTGGTATGTATGTAAAGCAAAAATAAGGAGTGTAAGTTTAGGAGATGATTTAGGCATTTCTTTGGCAACCTATGATTATTTACCTTCTTTTTACCTACCCATGGACATCATCCTAGTTAAACCCTTTTGAGCCTTTAGCCTATTTTCTTTGACAAACCTCGTATGTAAGCCTAATCCATTTTTTTCAAGACCATAATTTGATCCAAATTCCTAAGTGCTTTAAAGTGAAAAAGTCATGTGACAAAATAAGAGGAAATTGGGTGAGTATGATGCTTTAGAATGCATTGGTGCTTGAATGAGTTATGAAAAAGAAAGTGCTATCATAAGAGGTATGTTATCAAAAGAAAAAGGAAAGGAAAACTGAAAAGTTAGTTATGTTTAAAATTGAAAAACAAAAGAGGAGAAAAAGAGTGGTAGAATAAAAGAAAGTAGAAAGGTTGTTTGAAAGAAAAGTGTTAATGATACAATGTGATGTATTAAAGCGCTTAGGAACATAGTCACTATTTCTGGCCAAAATAGTCCTACCCGTCCCTTAGCCTACATTACAACCATCAAAAGACCTATTTGATTCTAAGCTTAGCATTCTGACATTTAGTGGAGCATTACACTAAGGGCAAGCCTATGGTCATCAGTTGCTTCATATGAATTCTTTGTGAGAGCGAGAGCAAGGATATTTTGATACCCATGTGTGAAAAATATGCTATACTTGTGAGTGATTATGGGTAATATATTGTGAGACACACATGGTTGATGAGTTTTGGGTAGTCGTGTATGATTCTTTGTGCCTTAACCTTTGAATATGAGTTGACCACCATCACGAGTCTATGCTAGAGGTTAAACTGTTTCTACTAATGATCGAAAAACTACTCTTTGTTGATAATTGTTGTGCTTGTCTTGACGAATATTTTATGTTGTTGCTGTGAAACCCTAAGTTGATGTTTAGAGGGACATGATATTTTGTTCGAGGACGAACAAAGCTTCAAGTGTGGGGTGTTGATGATAGGCGAATTTACACGCCTATAGCACTATATTTTGCCCATATTTTAGCCTAGTTTTGAGAACAAATTATATATTTCATGCACTTTTAGTCCTTTTTCCTGTAAGTGAGCTAACGAACATGATTAGCAAAGTTTCAGGTATAAATGATGCAGAATTCAGCATTTTATGGATAACTTGACGCCAAAGAAAGCTTCACGAAAGGAGAAAAGCCAATCTTGGACGCCAAGGACTAAAGATGGCGCATGGAAAATCTGTCCCGGGCTAAAACAACATTTCTGAAGACTTTGGGGACTAGCAGTAATTTATTAGGATTAGGATAATGATACATTAACCTAGTACAATTGGGTTAAGTATTTCATTATCTTATTAGGATTAGGATAATGATACATTAACCTAGTACAATTGGGTTAAGTATTTCATTAGCTTAGTAGGATTTGGTTAAGCATTTCATTAGCTTAGTAGGAATAGGATATGGGTATTATAAATACCCTATCTTGCTAGAGATTTCAAGACATCTTCTGACATCTTCTTACATCTTCTTACATCTTCTTACATTCAATTCTATTCTATTCTACTTCTAAGACATTCTAGTTCCAAACAATCATTCTTCCATTAATTCTATTTTTCTTCTTCTATTCATCTATTCTTAAATTCCACAACAAAAGAAACGTTACTTTGCTAAGGGATTCACGCCTAACGCCTACCACACCATTACAAACGTGAAATCTTTATTGTGGTATAATAACAATGTCAATTGTGAGTTCCTTCGCACTCATGGGTAACTAAACTTCTCTGTTGGGGTTATGGAAGCCGAATGAGATACTATCTATTGCTGTGAGTTTGTGAGTTTGTGAGTTCGTGACACGTATGTTGCTTATATCATTATTCTCTTCATCTTAATCTAAATTCTTTGTGGTTGCAAACGCAAGAATACGCCAGTATAACATTTAACTTGTTCGAAAGAAAGGTTATCTGTCTGGAAAAGAGATAATGTCAAGGTAGTAGGGTCCCATCCCCTATCAAAAAGTTAGTGCTGTAACTGGATTAACCTCTTGGAGAATTTGTACCGTTAGACACGCTTTAAGCTCGAAAGAGTTAAAGTGAAATAATCCTCGAATAGGTCGAAAGACGCCTGGATTTACCATCGAATACAATTCTCTATAAGCACATGCATGTCTGAATTCAACACACTCATAGTCAATAGAGACGTATAACTCAGAAGGTGGACATAACCCCAACTCCTCAATTCTCATTGTTTCACAACCTACTAAACATTCTTTCTTTTTACTTTGCTATTTTTAGTTTTTGCTTTAATAATTTGGTTACACATTACAAACCCCCTTCTTATGAGACTTGCACTAAAATTCTAGTAATCGTTGCTTACTTGTTGACCAAGCTATTCCCTGTAGGATCGATACCCAACCCAGGTTGGGTTCTATATTTGCTAACGACCGCTTTACACTCCTACGAGAGCTGTAGATTGAGCGTTATCAATGATACAGTTGAAGAAGAGTCAAAAAGGGCTATAAGTGTTAATGATGATGTTGAGAAGGAGAAAGTAAGGGCAAGGTCGATGAGCCTGTAGTGAAGCAAATTCCATGACCTCCCCAATCTTCTTTTGTAGAGGCTGAAATAAAAGGAAAAAGAAGGGAAATTCAAGAAGTTCATTGCTATGCTAAGGAGTTGAGCTTGAATATTTCTCTTTTTGAGGCTCTTGAGTAGATGCCTGGTTATGCCAGGTTTATGAAGAAGTTGGTAACGAATAAAAGAGCTATGAGTTTTGAGGATGTTGGTGGATTGAAATAGTGTAGTGCAGTTATATCTAGAACTCTGTCCTAAAAGAAGAGTGATCCTGGAGCATTCATGATCCCGTACATCATTGGGACATCCAAATTTGCTGGAGCAATGTGTGACTTGGGAGCCAACAGTTGTGTTCAAGCAGTTGGGTTTGAACCCTCCAAAACCTATGTCTATGCGGTTGTTGATAGAAGACCATACAGGAAAGAAACCCGTTGGAATGTCATTTGATGTTTTGGTGAAAGTAGACAACCTTATTTTTTTGGCTGACTTTGTTATCCTAGATTATGAGGTTGACTTTGAGGTGCCCATAATCTTGGGAAGACTATTCATGGACACAAATAGAGCGATGGTAGTTATGGAGAAAGGGGATGTCAAGTTCAGAGTGAATGAAGAGAAAGTCACATTTAAGATCCACAAAACTATGAAACAGCCAATCGACATAAGGGTAGTGTCGATCATTCATTATGGTGATGACCCAGGAGGTCACTTTTTTTATTACCTTGATGAATTCTGAGTAATCAAGGTAACCGTGATATTAAATCGGGCACTATATGGGAGGCAATATATAGGCTCATTGGTGAAGTTTGAGAACCAATATAGCCACATCGTGTCACGATGTTAAATCATGTGCTTGGTGGGAGGCAAACCCATTATTTTAGTGTTCATTTTGTTTTTCTTTTTTTGTAGGTCTATAGCATGAAAAAAAAACCTTGAATAGGGTAATTCATTGCTAAATTCAGAATATTCCAGGTAAAAGGACTCATTGACCCACTTATGGTGGTCTTACTTCCCACTCGGGTGAGGTACATTGTGCATTGAATGTCAAAAAAAAAATTTGAGAATTATTTTGGGGGATTTCTGGACTTTAACTTACAAACCTACTTATGGTATTGTAAATACCACTTATGGTATCATAAGTAGTGATCTATGTGTCAGAATAAAAAGTCCAGAGAGAAAGAAAAGGCCAAGAGAAAAAATAGAGCCCATCTATGGTGGGGCACCTAAAGGCCGTAGGTGCCACCTATGCCCCATAGGTGGTACTGAAAGTGGCTCATTTTTGGACCCATATTTTAAAAAAAAATATGGGCCTAACCCAATCTAAAATTGACACCATAACCCTATTTAAACAACCTAACTAACTTTTAAACCCCATTAAACCTCAAAACTTCTCTTTCCCTCTAATTCAAACTCGCCCCCCCCCCCCCCCCCCGCGCACTTTATATAAGGAGAGAATATTACTTGTGCTCAGTACCATCTTTTCCAAATTGCACGTATTTTGTATTCAAGCTAGGGTTTCTTCATCTCTTCAATCTTCACTTTCATCTTGAAATAAAAGGTAAGAATTCTTGGCTCCTAATATTTTAATATGGTGCTAAACTTGAAGTATGTGAGTTGGTATGTTCAATTGCATGCAAAATATGTAGAAATCAACAAACTGGTATGTCAGAGTCTAGAATTTCCTAGAATTACCCTAATAGCTTAAATTGGTGCATTGTTCATAAATTAAAACTCTATGATCATGTCCCGAACGGAAGAAAAAGTAGAAAAAGTCTAGGAATCCCAAGAGTCTTGTATGTCATATTTGTGTTTGAAAGTTTATCATAACTGAATGTGTAAAAATTTGGACTTGTTGGGCCTAAATACAGGTTGTAGGGATGGAAATTTAGGAAAAATTTAAAAATTTAGAATTTTGAGTTTTTCCTCAAATTTTGCAATCCCCTACTATCTTTTTGGGACTAACACTTGATTTTTCAAGTACATATGGAACCAAAGGCTTCCAAAAAGAAGGCAAGATTATTGAGGAAATGGGACAAGTCCCCCGAGTGCAGTAGCTCAGTAGAGGAGTACCTGATTGCACCTACCAGAGTAACTCGCCCATGAACTAGGGCCTAAAGACATGCTATAGTTGAGATGATTATTAGAGCTACTTTGGGTGTCCAGATCCCACCATAGTAATAGTGGGGAAAATGACTTACTTCTACTTGGCTGGGAGCCTAGACTGAGCCTAGCCTACTAGTTTACAGGTAGAGGATAAAGTCGGCCAGGATGTCACCTTCATACTCTCCCTAATCTGATGAGGGAGAGGATGATGTTGAGGAGGAGGAGGTAGAGTCTGAGACATTACCAGAGGCAGATAGATAGGACCCCCAGTTTAACGAGGGGTCAAAAAGTAAGTCTGGAGCATGAGTTCCTGAGCCATCATCAATAATACCCACATTTGAGGAAGGTACAACCCAGATATATCATCATATGCCTACACCAAACATAGATCCACCTGCCCAGAAAGACTAGACATTCAACCCTACTCATATCTAGGCTGAACCTATTGATGAGGTAAACTTGAGGAGGTGTGTAGAGGGGTTACAAACTATTTATAAGAAGGAAATTTTCTAACTGGGGTAGGCCAACCCAAAAAGGACTATTTGGGAGGAGCGACAGATTGGTCTACCTAGTTTAGTTGGAGCACCACTTTTACGGGTTGTGTTTGATCGTTATTAGTTGGGGTGGATGACTAAACTGCAGAGTTCATATAGCCAGGAATTGGTGTGGGATTTCTATTCCTCCTATGCCACTACAGTATCTTTGACAACTCCTAGAGGCGACAGGGATGTAGAACAGCCACTGGTGACAGATGTCAAGGTTGATATTTCAACAATGAACATTTGTCAAGTTCTCTTTAGCCTAAATCATGCAACTTTTAAATCTACTGCAAAGTGTGACTTTGGATTGAGATTTACGTAAGACAGAACTACTATATGGGATACAAAGTATTGGAGTTAGAAGGTAGATTTGGTGAGATGGATCATTAGTTGTATTTTACCTCTTAGTGAAGATGTCCCCTGGGTAGAAGGGGTAAAGTGTGATTACTAAGGCGACACTGAACTTTTCCACAAAGTTTTGGTGGTTTGTAGTTCATTGTCGATTATGTCAGACTACTGCAAAAACCTTGCTAACATAGGATGGTGTTGTTCTAATTACGAGAATGATGGTTGGATATGATATCATATTTGCAGCTATTATTAGGCATGAGATACATGAGTAAGCATTTGGTGGCATAACCATACTGCCCTTTCTTTGCCTTGTCCAATTATTGTGTAATGAGGCCGGTGTACCAGAGGTGCCGATGTTTATAAGAGAGTTGAGGAAATAGATGTGGACCAAACTAGTATGATCAAGGATCCGACTAACCCAGTCCTTTCCCAGAGGTCCCGCAGATCTTTTACGGTGGTTACATCCTAGTTTGAGGTCCCACCAGTTCCTACAGTGCATAGTAACAAATATGGTGGTGATCTTGATACATGTATGGAATTTTAGATAGGTGAGTGGTGAGAGACACCCTAGATAAGCACGACGGTTAAGGGGAACCCATCCACACCTACTTCAGCCCTGAATTCAACTTCAGAGCTGGTTGGTATATCTTTAATACCCCCTCACCCCTCTACTATAGTTGCTTCCTTAGTATGGTTGGTATCATGGAGTTTTTGCAGAGCTTAGTATAGAGCCAGCATAATACTTCCGTCTGGATAAAGAATATTGAGATCGAGGTGGCATCTTTGTATGGGCAGATACAACCTTAGGTCCAAACGACACTAAAGATGGCTGAGACTAAATTACAAGTTGTTCATAGAGTTGAGATGTTAGAGTTTTGAGCTGAGGTGCACGCCCATATAGATGCTTTTGAGGGTCGAGTATTGGCTCGATTGAGTGATATTAAGGAACCTAATCTAGGTAAGATTAGAGAAGAGGTGGCCACATTGAAGGCAAAGATACACTCTCTCACTGAGAGCCATATTCTGGCCATCCCTTCAGTTATACCTCTATTTTTTCATCCGGCACCTCTGTATGGACCTAGACATTTTTATTTATCTAAGAAGGATGAGGAGACGGTCCCCGTAGTTGGGACTAAGAGAGGCAGAGAAATGGAGCTATAGCATCTCGACATGCCATTTGATTAGGCCTTTAAATAGGCTACACATAATTTAGGGAAGACTGTATTTCTTGATAAGTAAAGGCATGCTGAGCAAGCTAAGGGTGAATCCTTTAGCTGTGCACCGCCACCATCACCACCTCCACCAATATATATACCCCCATATAAGGACGAGCATGACTCTAACGCTTAGTATATCCCAAGCATGTCCGCATTTCTTTGCTTTACATTATTTACACGTATTGGGTACAATGCATAATCTTTTAGTTGGGGGGGATACCATAGCCGCCCCAGGTTCTTGTTGTCGTGATTTTTTCATCTCAACCATGGTACGATTGTAGAACTGACATGTCTAGGTTAGTTTTATGTCATATTGTGTTTTTGTGTAATTAGGATATTTTTGATATCTAGGGCAGGTGACATATTTTTTGTTGATTTTTGAGAAAAAATGATACCCCTCCAAAAATGTGTGTTTTGAACTATACGATGTGTATCTTTGTATGAACATTGTGAATCTCAGTATGGCATTAGGATTAGGGACATAATAATCATAGCTAACAATTTCATGAATCAAATAGGTAGTAGCTTATGATGTGACCCTATTCCATGTGTATGTGAGATACTACTATGTTTTCTTTACATGTTGAATCCAAAACTTGCTTAGTTAGTCTTGCCTAGGATGTAGGATAGCCGGTTAGGAAAAGATCATAGGATGTTTTTGATATTATTCTACTTTTAGCCTAAATTACCCCCCATGTGAAAATAAGTACCCCTTGATCTCTATTTTTGTACCTGTATAGACTATTTTTCTTATTACACCTTCCTATTTATGTTACAATGACTTTTTTTTGGCTTTGGTCCTCCTTAGACATTGTGCACCTCAACTCAGGCAAATCACCTAAGTTGAGGGTGAATATCATAGAGGTGCATAATATGAATGAGTATGAAAAAGGGTAAAATAAGAGAATAGTAGGGTTGGGTGTGGTAGAAAAATAAAAATAAAAGTAAAAGAAAAAGAAGAAAAGAATAAAAGAAACCATGCCAACCTGAATGTGCAATAAAAGAATTAAAAGGGAGAAATAAGGGCGGAGTAAAAGAAACTGGTTGATAAGTAGACTCCAAATGTAAGTGTAGTGCCAAGGAGGATTTGTCATTAAAAATGTCCTTATGTACCTTACCAGCCCCTAAGCCTATATTACAAGCTGAGTAAAGTCCTAAAGTGATCCGAACCCGACTGTCTAAAAATAAAGGTAAAGAAAATAAGGTCAAGCCTATGGTATTTGTTGTGCATTGGTGGAACTTGTCTTATGAGTGGGAGTTTCTCTTGATGAGCCTTGAATTAACGTGTATAATTTCATATAAGTGATTGGGATTTCTTTGATGTGAGGGCACTTGGGTTGTTTTGCAACTGCTTGCTTGTTTGGGTAGTGTAACTTATACATACATGGTTGTTTGTTGCTAATGAAATGCCATATCTTGATTTCTTTGTGTCACATTATTGTGATTTATTGATACATACAATTGATTTTGAAGTGTAAAAATAGGGAGGGGGTCATGTTTTGAGCTTAAGGTTGACGATTCACTACCGTCGATATCTTAGGTTTATCCTAGTTAAGAATTGTTGTTTTTTTATTGTGTTGTATTTTTTAGGATATGCAAACATTCTAAGTTGAAGGTGTTGATGTTCTATGGTTTCATAGCACTTTTGACGCTTAAAAAAATAACAATATGCAAGTTACTTAGGTCGTTTTGTTAGATATGATGTGTTTTGTATTATTTTTTTATGCAGGAAATTAGGTTTTGGAACTAACCTGGAGAAAATGAGTGAAAGTTGAAGTTTTGGATGACCTATGGGGGCACCTATGGCCCATAGGAACTAATTACCGGGCGTAGGTTCCAAGGTATGTGTCAGAGAGCTGAGAAATGGAGATTTAGAAGTTGAAAATTGGACCCTGCTACCAACGAAGGGCACCTACATGCCATAGGTACCACCTACGGTCCGTAGGTGCTAGAATTTGTTTTAGAAGTTGAAGTCCAGAGAATCTTTTTAGGAATTTCAGGAGCTTGGAACCTACGTGGGACCACCTATGATCCATAGGTGCCACCTATGGTCCGTAGGTGCCATCTACGACGTAAGTGGCCTAGTAGGTAGTCACCGACTCCAATTTTCCTTCTTTGTTTAGGACTTGATTCCTAGGGTTTCCTTATATTCTATAAATACCCCTTGGATGTTTTTTAGTTAGTTTACACACTCTTGATACTTACAAATATATATTTGATTCCAGGATTTGATCTTGATCTTGGGATTGTTTTGTTCTTGATTTTGGTCTATTATTCAATTTGAGACTTTGGGTTTTATTCGTTATTCGTTGTGATATTGATTTAATTCTTTCAATAATGAATTCCATTGATTGTTTCACAACATCTTTGGCAATTACCCTATCTAGGGTTATGGGAACCCTGTAGATTGGCAAAGTAGGGGAAGTGCAGCGTTATTTCAAACTGATATTGTTGTATGTATTGTGGTTGCCTTCAGTTTAATAGATTTCTTAACGGTTGCAAACGTTAGGATCCTACCTTATATTCACTACTTACTTCATAAGAGGAGTAAAGATTAGGAAAAGATAATCATAACAGTTATTTGAAGATTAATTGTTGATATAGGCTAATCATCCTTATCTTCTTAAGATAATTATCTTTAATCTAATACCTTGAGACTCAAAATGTAATAGTTAATCTGGGATCCAGGATAAGGGTTAGAAAGGCGACATCCTGAGACTCAAAAGATAAAAAGTGATATCCGCTAATGAGTTTACAAGATAGTTAATAGTACATAACTAATCAGATTCTACATGAAAAGTAATGGGTTGGTTCAACAAAGCACGATAAACCTACTGAGTTGAGAATCCAGGACAAACACGATCATACGTTCATTTCTGATTGATTATAACCAAAACAGTCACAGATTTTACTTTTCACTAATTATTACTACAATCCCCCCATTTACTTTTCTGTACTGCCCATGGATTTTAGTAAACTTGAGAGATAGTTCACATATTTCATTTGGGTTTGAACTCAACCTGAGTTGGGTTACTATACTTTGCATTGGCCACTTTTTTGTACTGATCATGGATTCCAGTAAACTTGAGAGATAGTTCACATATTCCCTGTGGGTTCAACCCTACCCAGAATTGGGTTACTATATTTTGCATTGACCACTTTATCCTTGATTGGAGGTTTTGCTTTAGGCGATATCATGTTACCCCTGACTTTCTATTTCTACAGACTTTTCATGCTCGTCAAACTATCTCAGTGCTTTGCATGCAAAATGTAACAAGTTATGAATCACCTTATCATCTATCGACCATGGTTTGGGTGAATTTCACTCATCTCCTCTTGGTCTCAGAGTATCACATTACTAACTCTTCTTCTAGATCTTAAATTAACTATATTTTCTCGATCTCAAGTTAATTAGATGAAGGATGATAGCTTCAAATTACTGTTGTGATCTCTTTTTCCTAATCTCTACTTCTCTCTTGACAAAGTATCAAATACAGGTGAGTTTCTAACATTTGCAATTGTTATGAAAGCAATCAAACCAAAGAAAACTCCAATACATGCAAGAACACCAATATAGCGTGACTTTTCAATTCACCTACTTTTCTAATCCCTCAGGGCTCCCAGAATACCGTATATAGGGTTTATCTACTCATGGTTGTAAGAAAACACATTGATTTCATGGATGAAAGAATAAGAATAAACTTACAAAGAAAAATACTGAATACCTGAAATCTCAAATTAATTGTAAACCCTAAAAACCAAGAACAATGATACCAAGATCAATAATGTATCTCAGAACTCAAAACATTTTCAAAAGTATATAAACTGTGTAAACTAATAATAAAAGTCCAAAAGATATTTATAGATACATCTAAACACCTATCCAAAATAGTGTAGGAAATTAGAGTCAGCAACAACCCACGAGGCAACCTAAGGGGCATAGGTTTCTCCCTAGAGTCATAAGTATACTCGTGAAACTCTAGGAAACTTTCAATCTTCAGAACTTCTACCAATGAGATAGGCTACGAACCGTAGGTTGTACCTACGCCTCGTAGGCAAGATTTATGGGAATCAAAATAAGTCAACCAGCTTCAAAACTTCATAACAACAACCTACTTGGCATCCTATGAGCTCGTAGGTACTAACCATGAGTTGTAGTTTGGCTCGTGGGTAGCCTTATCAGCTACTCTTCATCTCTTTTGCCCATTCTTTGCTCCGAACTCTGTTTTCTTGCAAAATCAACACAAAAGCACATCACATCTAACATGAATACTTAAGTACTTGCAAAATTTCCTTATTTTAAGCATTAAAAGTGCCATGAAATCATGGCTCATCGACACCCTCAACTTAGAACGTCTGAATGTCCTTAGGCATCTAACACATAACAGAAAAACACGTTTCTCAACTAAAAAAAATCTAAGGAATCTACAATGGTCAATTCATTTTAGCCCAAATTTCTTGACTCCTCATATTCACAGTTTTCAAAACCACTATATGGATTCATGTAGCACAACAATATGACATAAAGGAATCAAGTGATGGCATTGATTAGGAACAAACAGCCAAGCATATATGTAATTGACGCTACCCAAACAAATAAGTACTTAACAATAAAACCCATGTACCCTTACAAAAAGGAATTCTCAACTCTCACAATATCCTTATGAATGTCAATACAGGGACTACACTAAACACTAACGCTCTCAAAGAAGTTCAAACAATGTGCATAAAATACAATAGGTTTGCCCTTATTTTCTATACCTTAGTTTTTTAGATCGTTAGATTGGGATCACTATAGATACTTTTCTAGGCTTATAATGAAGGATTGGGTGTCAAGTATGGTAAATATGGCATATATTGACTCACCTTCCTTGACACTACACTTACATTATTGGATCCACTACTTAACCATGCTTCTTTTATTCTCTCTTTTTCTCATTTATTGCTAATGCTGATTAGGTGTGGTTTCCTTCATTATTTGTATTTTTTTTATTTTATTCTCTTTTTTCTTCTTTTTTTATTTCTTTTTTCACACTTTTCTACCACACCCAACCCTACTTTGTTTTCTTTAATTCAATGCCCTTCTTTATACCTATTTTCAACTATGCACCCCTATGATAGCCACCCTTAACTTAATCAATTTGCTTGAGTTAAGGTACACAGTGTCCAAGGAGGGACCAGAGTCAAAATAGGTTCATTGTTATTAACAGAAAGGTAAAAAGGTTAAAATAAGAAAATAGGACAATATAGGCTCAAATTAGGGATCAACGGATACTTATTCTTATCTGGAATGTCTTTTATGCTAAGATTGGACTTATTCAAACATAACCTATGATCATGTCCCACCTAACTTTCTAATACCTAGGCAAGACTAACCATGCAAGTTTTGGATTAAATGCAAAAAGTGAACTAGGTAAATGCCTCACACACACATGGTATAGGGTTACATTATCAGCTACTACCTATACAATTCATGTAATGCTAAGCTTTGATTATTCTATCCTTAATACTAATGACATAACAACATTCAATAATGGTCATACATATATTTACAACGCAATTCACAAAATCTTTATAAGAGGTATTATATCTTTCAAACACTTAAAAAAACATAAAACATTTTGACTACACTTATGTTCGTTATTTTTCCTGTAATTAAACAAAACAACACAAAACATATATCACGAGACAACACAATACCTAAACATGTCGGCTCTACTACGATAACACACTTTGAGGAAAAGAGACACGACAACAAAAACCCTAAGAGGACATCTAGACCCACAAGTAGCCTACCCCTATCAAATAAGCGTGCATTGTCCCCAATGCATTAGGCCATCATAAAGAAAGAGAGTAAGGAACATACTTGTGTCCCCTTAGGTGCATAGATCTGACTTTAATCATAATAACACAAATTATCACAACTATAAAAATAACATGACACCTTTGACTGTCTACCAAACAATGCCTGATTTTACATTACAGCACGATGTGGGGACCTTGATTACTCAAAATTCATAAAGTTCGCCATAGGGTTGGACTCCAAGGTTATCAAAACTATTTATTACAAATAACCCTAATGTCAATTGGCTACTTTATAGTTCTGCGAACATTGAATGTGACTTCCTCGTTATTCAACCTGAACTTACTCTCACTTATTTCCATATCTACCAATGCTATACCCATGGCTAAAAATGGTCTCCATAAAATTATGGGCATATCAAAATCAACCTCATAATCCAAGACAACAAACTTGGCCGAAAAGATAAAGTCATCCACCTTGACCAAAACATCAAACGACATGCTCACACGCTTATTAACCATATGATCTGCAACCAATAACAACATCAGCATTGGTTTAGGGTGTCTCAAGCCTAATTATTTAAACACTACCAGCGATATCAAGTTAATGTTTGCACCCAAGTCACACAAAGGCCTGACAATACTATATGATCTAATCATAAAAGGAATTATGAAGGATACATGGTCATTGTTATTTTGCATAAGAGATCAAAATGTAATCGCACTATAATGATACAAACTACCAACATCCTAATAACTGACAAATTCTCTTCTTTATCACCAAATCCTTCATAAAATTTGCATAGCCAAGCATATTTTCAAGAGCTTTAAGAAGAGGGATGTTCATATTCAACTCTTCCAGCATCAAAATAAACTTCTTATACTTCCCTTCTTTAGCTTTTTACTTCAAACATTGGGGAAATTATGTAGGAGGTCGAGAATGGACTTTAGTGGTGGTGTGACCTCCTTACCCTTTTCTTTGTTTCAACTCTTTTTTCTTTAAATATAGGCTTCTGAGGTACCTCATCATTAGTCACCAACTTCTCAGTTTCAGTTTCATGAGCATCATCAACTTCCACAGTATTATGTCTTACCTCATCAACCACAGGCATGGGTGGATCAATGGTAGTATTACCACTCTTAGTAGTGATAGCTTCACGGTTACTATATTTCTTTAAATTCTAAATGGTATTGCTTGAAAGAGTGCCCAGTTGACACTCTTTTAATGTCGCCGACATCTGCCCAAACTGCTACTCAAGCTGCTTAATTGTAATTTCATGTTATTCTAATTTCTATCTCAACCTTGATATGTCTACCTTAATCTCTAAAAGGCAATTATCTTGGCTCTCTAAACCCTTCATAAGCTTTGCAAGCATTGCTTCTATTTGTGAACTTTTGGACTCAGCTTCACAATTCCTTGATGGAACATTAGCACCATTCTTTTTTTGTAATCATCCATTATCCTCCGTCACCATCACACTCTCTACTCCTATTCATATACCTATCTCCGTAGTAGTTCCAACCTTGATTCCCTTGCCTCGAGTTCCAAGTGTCTTGGTTAGACCCTTGGCTCTTGGCTCAAGAACTTTCCATCTCTCTATCGATGTACTTTGCTTTCTCCTCAAAATTAGACTCTTTATGTTACCTTGAGAACCTATCGCATTTACCTTTTCTTCTCCCATAGCTACAAACTACTTAGTAAGCAAACCAATCTCAGTCCTCAATTATGCTACCTCTTGAGCCACTATCTCATCTAAGGTTCGCTTCTCACTGAAAACACAAATATCATAAGTATTGGCTGACCTATCCACCTCTCAAGTATGCCACCATCGATTGGTTTTAATGATCTAATCGAAGATTTTCATAGTCTTTTCCTAATGAAGAATAATGAAAGCCCCACCTGTAATAGTGTCCATTGTAGCCTTGGTATTTATATTCAAGGCTCTATAGAATATATGCAATAATTTTTTGGGTGATTTTGTGGTTGGAACATTTATCAGCTTCTTTTTTAACCTCAACTATGTCTTATACAGTGCATCTAAATGTAACTATCTGAAATTATAAATCTTATCCTTTAACTAGAGAATTCTAAAGGGTGGGAAAATTGGTCCAATAACTATGTCCTCAACTCGTTCTAAATGGTAATGAACCCACAAAAAACTTCTCCTAACCATAAAATCACTTCTCTTATGAGAGAGAATGGGAATAACCTCGGTTGTATCATTTCATGACTCACCCCAAGTAGATTGTATGAAGTGCAAATCCCAACAAAGTTCATAAGGTTCATGTTTGAATCATCAGTAGGCAAACCAAAAAACATTCCCTTCAAATGGATAATTGCACTTGTAATGTTAAAGTTTTTTCCTTTAGGCAACTCTAAAGTAATGATACCACATGTCTCACTCGGCTCAACATACCTCAAATCTTCTTCTAGATCATCATAAATTGGCAGGTACTGATAAGAGGGAAGCTGACCTCTGTTCCTTCTAAGTCTATCTCTATCGAGTATTACTCAACAATCTTCTTCCGCCTGTCTAGGCCTCTCCTCAATATGTCGGCCAAGTGCCAACCTGGCATATTCCTCGGCCACAAACCAGTTAGTTATTTTCTTGATAGTTTTGCGAACACCATATGAAGGTGGCCAATTTATTATGGATGGGTCATCATGAACCCCATCGTACCGGGCTCCTTGATCACGTTCTTCTCCTCTTTCCATCATATGATTCTATTGTAAGGTCTATTCAAGCTTAAGATCAAATGGAATTAGAAAATTACCTTGACTCCGAGTATTGGGCATACACTGGTGTATGCCTTGAAAATAGAAGAAAACAAAAAATCAACGAACAAAACCAACAACCTCAATTAGTCAATCCATAATTGTAGTCCCCAACAATGACACCAATATTTGACATCGCCCAAATTACCTCAAAAAAAGTATAAAGCAATCGTTTGTCAAATATAGAAGCCAACAAGGTTGGGGTCGATCCTACAAGGAATAAGTTTGAAATCTATCAAAAACTTTCTAATGTAGTTAGAAATTACTGAAAGTAAAAGGGGTTTATGTGAAAGTAATAGTAACGGTAATAATTCTAGGAAATTAGGGTTGTTATCAATATAAGATGATCAATATGATTGTGTTTCCCCTAACATTCTAACTTCACAGACTTTTCGTGCTCATCAAACTATCTCAATGTTTTGCATACAAAATCTAGCAAGTTATATATCACCTAACAGTCTCTCAACCTTTATTTGGGTGAATTTCACTTAGATCCTCTCGGTCTTAGAGTGTCGCATTACTAACCCTTGTTCTTGATCAAATATTAACTACCTCTTTTCGATCTTAAGTTAATTAGATGAAGGTTGATAGCTTCAAATTATTGTTATGGTCTCCTTTTCTTGATCTCTATCTATTTCTCGAGCAAGTATCAAATATGGGTGAGGTACTAACATTTTCAACCTTTAAGAAAGCAATCAAACTAAAGAGAACCCCAATATATGCAAGAACACACATCTAGAATGACTTTTCACTTCATCTTCTTCGTTAATCAATTAGGGTTCCCACAATACTTGTTATGGGATTTAGCTACTCATGGTCGTAAGAACATACATTGAATTCATGGATGGAAGAATAAGAATGAAATTACGAAGAATAAGAATTAAAACCCAAAATCTCAAATTAATGGTAAACCCTAAAAACCAATATCAATGATCCCAAGATCAATAATGTATCTATGAACTCAAAACAATGTCAAAAGTGTATAAAGTGAGAGTCGGCAGCAGCCCAGGAGGAAACTTACGAGTTGTTGGTTGTACCTACGGGCCATAAGTATGCTCGTGGAAATAGAGAAAACTTCAATCTTCAAAACTTCTACCTATGAGGCAACCTACATATCGTAGGTTGTACCTACGCCTAATGGGTAGGCCTCATGGGAATTAGAATAAATCAACCAGCTTTAGAACATCAGAACATCAACCTACTTAGCCATCTATGGGCTCGTAGGTACTACCCACGAGCCATTGGTTAGCACGTGGGTAGCCTTCTCAGCTACTCTTCATCTTTTTTTCTCATTCTTTGTTGTTAACTCTATTTTCCTGCAAAATCATCACAAAATCATATCACATCTAACAAGAATAACTAAGTACTTACACAATTTCCTTGTTTTAAGTATCAAAAGTGCCATGAAACCATGGCACATCATACCCCAAATGTTGAATGTCCTATAAAAATTAATCAACTTATAACAAAATTCTTATGAAAAAGGAACTAATAAAAAATAAATAATGAGATATAGGTAAGAAACATGAACGAAGTGTTTCAGACAAATCCCAATCCCAATCAGTATCATCATAATCATCCTCCTATTTTGATGTTTCCATAGTTTCAACTTCTAAATATTACATATCAGGTTGCATATCAATAACATCTACAGAGATATCTTCTCTTGACCATCTAATATCATCATCGGGTAATCTATTCGAGGGACCAATGTCTTCTATAGGCTCCCTAAAAAATGTTTCTCTTAATTAGGTCAATTTTCTTCCTCTATGTCATACAAATCGATAAGATTTTTATCCTTGCATAGTAAATGTCCCTTTCAGTTGGATCCTCCATATAGAAAACTTGATGCACTTAATATGCCAACAAGAAAGGGTTATAATTAAAATTTACAATACAATAACATAATATATAAAGTTCAAAATATAAATACTTACTTGATAAAATCCTCTACTTGTTTATCTCTAGTATTGAACAAAACATATCGCTATGCTTCACTTGATGACTGTTTATCAATCATCAAAGCCTTCCCTTTTGTTTTCTTCCCTTTTCCAATGGGATGACCTATCTTAGGAAATATATTTGGTACATCATCTTGCTCTTGTTCAACATTTTAATTGTCCTTGGTTTGATACCTACTAAATATTGTCTTCATCACACACACACACACACACACACACACATACATATATATATATATATATATATCTTAAATAAAAGGTAAACCACTCTTGGGGAACAAACCTCTCTATAATTGAAGTTTTTGGATTAGATCGATTACGAACAAAGCCTTTCAACTCACACAATTCTCTCTCCATTAGATACATATATTAAAGATTATTTGGACCCTCCAACTTAATTTTATCTACCAAATGAATAGGCAAATGCTTCATTGTATCAAAAAATTTAGAGGAAAAATCTTTTCAAGCTCATATTCAAGTTCTTGATTTTAGCCTACAATCCCTCTTTATCTACCCACTTTATAACCTTACTATAATTGTCTTTAAAGAAGTTCTCCAACCTAATCAATACTATTACAAAATTCTTGGGCAATGGTTATCGAACTGCAATTTGGAGAATGTAATGCATCGTATTATGAGCAGTATGGATCTTATAGCCTGATATTTTAATTTATTCTACGTCTACATGCTTTGATATATTTTAGGCACACCCTTTTGGTAATTTCACATTCTTAAACACATTGTAGAATATATTTTTTTCTTGTTTCATG
Source organism: Capsicum pubescens (assembly GCA_030864215.1). Taxonomy (NCBI): domain Eukaryota; kingdom Viridiplantae; phylum Streptophyta; class Magnoliopsida; order Solanales; family Solanaceae; genus Capsicum; species Capsicum pubescens. Next base: position 245,155,619 of record CM061544.1, on the reverse strand, counting down.
AAAAAATAGGATTTAGCTAAATAAACCTTTCCCATTGTATTATCTTTAACTGGATGTTGTTCTTTCCTTATCCTCATTTATTGCAAGTCACAATGAGAATTAATGTTATTCTTTGACTTTTCTATAATATCCAGTAAAGTAGCAATCAAATTGTCTAAAAGGTTCTTTTCAATATGAATCACATCTAGATTGCGCTTCAACAAATTTGTAGGCCAATATGATAATTGAAAGAAGATGGATTTTTTCTTGCATGGACCCTCCATTGTCTGACAGCTTTTCCAAAGACATTATTGAAATCTTGTAACTTTTCAATTACCTCTGTGCCCGACAGGGGTGTACGTGTATGTTACGATCTGAACCAGGGTTGGTTTGCGATGGGAATCTCAAGTCCACCAAGTACCAGAGACCGACCCCTTAGCCTATTCCAATATAACCGAGAACACCTAGTAGTGGATGGATACAAATATAAAGGAGGATATGAAAGATAAACTCAAATGTCTATATAAAATCAATATTCAAAACTATCAACAATACCCATGTCCACAGTATCCACAAAGCCTCTAACAAAAACTGAGTACCAATAAAGTGTCGGGACATACCCTCGACCATAGCCAAACAAATCTGAAGTAAATTTCAAGACATAAGAAGCCAAAACATGAAATAAAGTCATCCAAAGGATGGAAGCTCACCACTTCAAGCCAACATACGAACTAACCACGAACACCTGATCACTATGTAGGAAAGGTAGACTTTCCTCCGGACCCTGCATCGTATAGGAATACAACGTCTGAAGACGGTTAGCGGTTGGAGCTCTAGCATGTAACTCAGGGATAAGGGAACAAGTAATGCCATGTAAAAATCACAGTAAAATCCACATGCACACAGTGTACATACATACATACACATACATACATACATATATATATATATATATATATTTATATATATATAACATGCTGGGGATAGGGAACAAGGCTTAGCATGAATGTTTAAAACATTAACCTAGACTATGGATCTTAACAGTCATATAATAGTACCCATGGGCTATATGGGCCCAAGTTCTCACCCCCTGGTCGGGCGCCAGTGCATGTAGTCACACGAAATGGTGAATAATCTCATATATATGAATAGGGGACTCGAACCTCCCAAAATATACTATGGCGACTTAAGAACCCAATCATGTAATATGATATGGGGGACTCAAACTTCCTAATCACATAATAATAATAAGGTAGACTCGAACCACCTGGTTACAAGTAAGGCGACTCAAACCCCAGGCCATTTCGACCCCGCGTCAGCAAACATGATTTCTAGTCTTGGTCCCTCGGGACATCCACTTTCACAGTTAAACCATCTTTTAAGCCCAATTAAAATAGTTAACACACAATCCCATTTTACTAAACTAATTATGCATCAAGACAACTGATGTGTCGTGGAAACATGACAATTTCGATGCTTAAAACCAAGAATTTATGCATTTACTTAGGTTATTTTAGTGGATATGATGTACTTTTGTGTTTATTGTAGGTAAAATAGGTCTACAAGAGTGTTGGGATAGAAATGGAAGAAAAATACCTGAACTTGGGGTAAAAAGTCCAAGTTGCAGCAAGATACAAGTTTCCTCATGAGTCGTCAACACCACATACGACTTGGAGGCTGACTCATATGTGCAACAGAAACCACGAAGCATAAGAAAAGCAAAGTGTTGAGAAGATACAACTCGAACATTTGAGTCATAAATAGGGATACGAGCCATATGAAAAAATCATAAGCATAACAAAATCTAAAGCTACCATCCAAAGTTGAAGTCTCAGAAGTATACGAGTTGAAAGTCTGAGTATGACTCGTATAGGGAAACCATAAGCAGACCAGTGTTCAAAGCTTAAAAAGATAGAAGTCCTTGATAGATACGAGTGAAGGATACAAGATGTATGATCAAGGTACGACTCATGAGCAAAAGTCATAAGAAGAACAAAAAGTTGAAACCTTGGGAGATTTGACACTAGAATGGATACAAGGGACATCGTATGACTATATGATTAGAATACGAGTGGATGAGAGAGTCATACAATGTGTCGACTTAACTTTACCTTTCCCATTTTTGTTAGGATTTTTGAGTACTTTTGAGATATTATAAGTACCCAAGGGTTTATCTTTTATTAGGTTACATTCTTTAACATCTTTTTACATTCCAATATACTCTATTACATACTTTTGCTTTGTTCTTGAGATTTTGGATTTTTATTTAATAGTAGATTTGGGATTTTATTCATCTCATTATTGTTCAATATATTACATGCTTTCTTTATTGATTATCATGGATTGTTCCATAACATGAGTGGCTAATCTCCCTGACTAGGGTTGTGGGAACCCTGGCGGATTAGCTACGTAAAAGAAGTGGTAGATTCATCTATTCTAGGATTTATGCATGTATCTTAATCTTCTTCGCAATAATTAACCTCAGAGCTACTGCAGAAGCTTGGGGATAGCCTGCATTTACATTCATCCTCACAAAGGAGTTTGTGATTGGGAAAAGAAGATTAAGACAATAATTTGAGATTCACTTCTATCTTATCATTCCATCATCTCATATAATCACTTGACTCAAAAGGTGAAAGTGAACTGAAGTCATAAACAAGTAGCAATAAGGTGACGCCCTGAGACTCACAAGGTAAAGGGTGAGATTTATCAACACATTCACAAGATGGTTGATAATACTTATCTTGTTGATTTTACATGCAAAGCAATAGAATGGGTGGATTGAACATGAGAAATTTACAGAGTTGATAAGCCAGGGGGAATCGTCCTAGTATTCGTCTTCTATTGTTTTACAACTCAAAAGCATTCAAGATTTGATGCTAGTTACTGATACTTCCAAATCCACCCATTTACTTTTCTGCACTGCTCGTGAATTACATTAATTTAAGCAACTATTCAGCATCACCTCTGTGGGTTCGACCCCAACCTAGTTGGGTTACTACATTTCGCATTGATCACAACATACTTTTTTTGGAAGTAAGTTTTGGGCCACATCAACAACCTGTTGGTATCGTTATACCAGCATAACTTGTAAGATAATATCATCATGCCATGTCAATTATTTAGCCAACTGGGAATCTAACCCATTGCCCTAAAAGACATCCAAGTAATTAATCATTTGGGACTCAAACCTGTTTAACCAACCGAACTACAAGGTTCCAATTCAAAATCAATTCATATCCACCAAGGCCTTTCAAGATTTATTTATACTCTATTTAATACTTTTAAGCCAATACACAAATAAAAGTGAGAAATTCCAACTATGTGACAAAATCATGTTCAATGTCAATTTCACAAACAGGTTGATGCCACATAATTTCCAAAGCTATATGTTAAGGTAAAACAAATTGGGGTTTAATCATGTCCACTCGATTTAATTACCATTCCCATGCATTCCACAATGTTCAAAATCATTAATAAAACATGAATATTGCATAGTAAACCATGAAAAATCAATTTAATGACCAATCATGTCAAAAGCCCTCAACTATGTCAAAACCCACATCAAAATCATGCATTAATAATCAATTTATGCCATTGAGAAAATATAAATTCAAAAGAAAGAGGTACATGCCTTAATTAACAAGAACATGAAAAAAACACCCTTTGATCCTAGATGATCACTTTCTTGAACCCTAGCCTTGACTTAAAAAGGGAAATTTGAGAGAGAGGATTTTGGAAGTGAAGCAATAGCCTTAGCATCATAAAAACTTATGAGAATTGGTTTATATATGGACTAAGGGTCATTTATAAGTAAAAGGACCCCATTTCCCCTCATCCTTTTTTAATTAAACAAAACACCCACAAAATAACACAGGTCCATGGCACGGACCTTATCGCGGAGGCTATCCTCCATGTCGTGGACCCTATCGTGGAGATCCAGCCTCCGTGTCATCGCAGAGACTAGCCTTTGTGACACGCCAATATCATAAAGGTGTACTATCTCCGTGGCCTAAAACTACCCCGAACCTGTCCAAATATTCCGAAACTCTTCTGGGTTACCCTTTCAACATCTCTGAACATAGGTTGAGTAAAAAAATCGATATTTCAAGCACGAGAAGGCCAAAAACAAAATGCCTAAAATTTTGAGGGTGTTACATTATCCCCCACCACTCCTTAGGATCATTCATCCTTGAATGATAGGCTAGGACACGTTTTGTACAAGAATGATAACAACACATCAAAATAAAAAATAAACCCAGATAACAACAAAGAAGAACAAAATTCGTACCTCAAGCTTCTTCATCCGTCCCATGGAATAGAATTGAATAATTAGCCTTCATATCCTCTTCTGCTTACCAAGTGGCTTCTTCCACTATATGGTTCCTCCAAAGCACATTTACCAATGATACATCTTTAGTCTGCAACCTATGAACTATTCTATCCAAGACCTTTACCGGGATCTTTTCATAAGACGGGGAATCATTGATGCCAAAATTCTCAATAGGCACCACCAAGGAAGGATCATCCACTTATTTCCTCAACATGGACACATGTAACACAAGGTGAATAGAACCTAAACTTGCAGGCAATTATAACTCATGCAACACTCCCCATTCTTTTCAAAATCAAATAAGGACTGACGTAACGGGGACTGAGCCTCCTTTATTTCCCAAAATGCATCAATCTTTTCATGGGAGACATTTTTAAGAATACCCAATCACCTGCAACGAACTCCAACTCTCTTCGCCTCATGTCCATGTTGGGCTTTTGGTGACTTTGGGTAGTCTCAAGACTATCCTAAATCACCTTCACCTTCTCTATAGTTTGATGGACTAAATTAGGACCAAACAACCTCACCTCACCAACTTCAAACCACACAATAGGAGATTTACACCTCTTACCATACAATGCCTCAAATGGAGCCATACCAATGCTACAATGATAGCTATTATTGTACGTAAACTCTAAAAGAGGTAAGTGGTCATCCCAACTACCACCAAAGTCAATTACACAAGCCTGAAGCATATCCTTTAAAGTCTAAATGGTCCTTTTTGCTTGTCCATTCATCTTCGGGTGGAAAGCGGTACTGAGGGTCACCTTAGTCCCCAAACCTTACTGAAATAACCGCCAAAAATAAGATAAGAACTGAGTACCACAATAAAAAACAATGGAAATTGGGGCACCATACAACTTCACGATCTCCTGAATATACAATCTTGTATAATTCTCTCTAGGACAGTTAGTCCTCACGGGCAAGAAGTAAGCAGACTTAGTTGCCCTATCCGCGATAACCCAAATAAAATCAAACTAATTTTGAAATCGGGGAAGACTGATAACAAAATCAATATTTATCACTTTCCACTTCTATACAGACAACTAAATTTTTTAAGACAAACCACTAGGCCATAAGTGCTCCATTTTCACTTGTTGACACACCATTTACTTAAGCCACAAAATTAGTTACATCCTTCTTCACGTTATTCCATAAATAGATCTCCTTAAGGTCATGATACATCTTCATTGAACCAGCATAAACTGAATAACATAACTCATGACCTTCGACTAAAATTCTACCTCGCAGTCCATCCATATCGAGAACACACAACCTCTCTTGATACCTCAAGATACCATCACCTCTAATCTCAAAAGTCATCACCTCCTGCCTACCCACATCATCCTTGATTTGTATCAACATATGCTCCAACACCTATTTCTCCTTCACCTCAACACTAAGAGATGACTTCACTACCTCTTGTACAAACAAACCACCATCCTCAAAATCTAAGAGACAAACTCCAAGATTAGCCAAATGGTGAATATCTTTCACTAAGTCTCATTTCTCCTTATCCATATGGGATAGATTCCCCATAGATAACCTGCTAAGAGCATCAGAAACCACGTTAGCTTTACCTGGGTGGTAGTGGAGACTCGTGTCGTAATCCTTGAGCAACTTAAGCCATCTTCTTTGCCTGAGATTCAACTTTTTTTGGGTAAATACGTATTGAAGGCTCTTATGATCTGAAAATATGTCAACATCGACACAATATAGATAATGCTGCCAAATTTTCAATGTAAACACCACATCCAACACCTCCAAATCATGACCCAGAAAAGTAACAGCATTCCACCATAATCCCTTCACTAGAAATAACATGACCTAGAAAAGTAACAGCATTCCACCAAAACTCACACTCAAAAAACTTAGCATACAATTGTTGATCCTTTAGGGTCTGCAACACAACACGAAGGAAATTAGAATAATCCACCTCACTCTTCAAATATAATAGAATATCATCTATAAAATCGATTACAAACACATCCAAAAACTAACAGAATACCTGGTTCATGAGATCCATAAATTCCATCAGGGCATTAGTCAACCCAAAAGACATGACTAAGAACTCAAAATGTCCATAACAAGTACAAAAGGCTATCTTAGGGATATTCTCCTCCCTAATATTTAACTGATGATAGACCAAACGAAGGTCAATCTTAGAGAAATACATAGCACCCTAAAGTTGGTCAAACAGATTATCAATCCTAGAAAGAGGGTACTTTTTCTTTACCGTCACCTTATTCAATTGACGATAATCAATACACATCCGAAGAGAACCATCATTCTTATGCATGAAAAGAATAGGAGCACCCCATGGTGACACACCAGTTCGGATAAAACCCTTGTCAAGAAGATCTTTCAACTGATCCTTAAGCTCCTTCAACTCAGCTAGAGTCATTCTATAAGAAGGGATAGAGATAGGACGAGTGTTCGAAAGAAGATCAATTTCCCTATAGGGAGGAACTCCAGGAAGATCATCAGGTAAAACCTCAAGAAATTCACTAACCATGGGTACAGACTGTAAGTAAGGACCCTCCGAGTTAGAATCTCTAACCCAGACCAAATGATAAAGGCACCCCATAGAAATTAATTTTTGGGCTCTTTGATATGATATGAACCTTTCCTTAGGCACTAAAAAACTCCCTTCTCACTCAATAATCGACTCTTTAGGGAATTTAAAGATGAACTTACGGGTCCAAAAGACTAAAGACGCATAGCACGAGTGCAACCAGTCCATCCCAAAGATAACATCAAAATCCAGCATGTCTAATTCAAACAAATCCTCCAAAGTTTCCCTATAATCAACAGATACCACGCAGCCCCTATAGACCTTTCTAGCAACCACTGAGATACCCACCAAGGTAGAAATAGAAAAAGGGTCCAAAATATACTCAGGATCGAAACCAAAATACACAGCCATAAATAGAGTCACATAAGAAAGAGTAGACCTCGGGTTGTGTAAATAGTACATATCATGAGAGAAGAGTTTTAACATATTAATGATGACATCAGGAAATGCCTTGGACTCCTGATGAATAGTAAGAGCATAGAGACAGTTTCGATTAGTCCTGAAGCCAGAAGTGGCACCCTTTGGTGTAGGAACTAATGAAGTAGAAATAGGAATCTTGTTGGCTCTAGAAGCAACCTTTGAAGGACAATCCCTCTTCAAATGACCAATCTGACCACAACTAAACCATCAATTCTTTCCCTCAATATAGAAACCATGATGCAATCAAACATAAAATTTACAAGGAGCATATAATAGAGCCGACTGGGCCCACTGGCCTTATTGGGCATCCTATGCCCTATAACCATCACCACTTTGTAAACGACGATCTCCAGATGACTTCGAATAAGGTGTACTAGCCATCGAATAAGATCTAAAGTTGCCCTACTTCTTCTTGGACCACTTCTTACCATCTCTACCACTCTAATGCTGACCTTCACCCTGATCTAAATACCAAAATTTCTTACTCTGCCTTTCTCTCATATCTGTTTTCCTCTTCTTTTCCACCACAACCTCCTGCATATATACTACCAGTCGAGAGATATCTATATCCTTGTTCAACAAGGCAGCTTTGTTATCCAAAGTCAACTCATGAGATAGACCAGAAGAAAATTTCATCATTATAGACAGTAGCTCAGGAGCATATCATGACAACTAGCGAAATTTCAAGGCATACTCCTTCATTGACATCCTGCCTTGCTTCAAATTCATAAACTCCTCTGTTTTTGCTTCCCTCAACTCCTGAGGAAAGAAGCAATCAAGAAAGGCAGAAGATAAGTCATCCTACAAAGAAAACTCAATATCATCACCCCTAGTCACTCCCACTCTTCGTACTATTGGTACGCCACATCCTTCAACTAATAAACAGTGAATTCCATACCATGTACCTCAGTAGCATGCATAACCCAAAAGATTTTCTCCATATCATCTATAAAACCTTGAGGATCCTCCTCAACCTTATTACCAGTGAAAGTCATAGGACTCAACCTCATAAACTGTCCAACTCTAGTGGCCTCAGATAAATTCCCAACAATACCAACAGAATCTGTGTGACGTGAGTGAGATGTCACCAACTGAGTCAACGGATGAATGGATTGGCAAAACTCAGCATTAGTAATATCTCCCTGAAGTAGATAAGTATGAGTGCCCAGCTAGAGAAGGATTAGTGGAGATACATGGAACTCCATGGGAAAAATCAAAAGTAACTCCCTAGACCAAGTCTGCACCCTAGGAGTAGGACGAACTCCATCTATATTATCCTCAAGTGGGACATATAAGTTCCATGAGCTTCAGATCATCTAGGAGATATGATCTGAAAGGTGAATAAATAGGAGTTAGAAAAATCTTAGACATTCGACTCTTTAACCTAAAAATAAAGACAATAAGAAAGGAAAAAGTTCCTAAAAGCCTTGTAGCCTCTCCCTTATAAGTGTGACGGGCTACACACCGATAAAAGAGACTCTACTTGACACGACTCTACGGACACCCCATGACAGCAGTGGCTTTGATACCAACTTTGTCAAGATCCAAACCAGGGCCTGGTCACGACGGGCATCTCAAGTCCACCAAAGACCGAAGATCACCCCCTTCGCCTATTCTGATATAACCGAGAACACCTAGCAATAGATGGACACCAATATAAAGAAAGATATGAAAGATAAAAACAAAAGTATATATAAAATCAATATCCAAAACTATCCATAGTATCCATGTCCATAATATCCACAAAGACTTTAACAAAACCGAGTACCAATAAAGTGTTGGGACATGCCCCCGACCATATCCAAACAAATCTAAAATAAAAACCAAGAAATAAGAAGCCAAAGCATGAAATGAAGTCTACTGAAGGATGAAATTTCGCCACTTTAAGTCAACCAATGAACTAACCACAAACACCTGATCACTACATAGGAAAGGTAGACTTGCCTTTGGACCCTGCATCGCATGGGGATACAGTGTCTCAAGATGGTTAGCAGTTAGAGCACTAGCATGTTACTCAAGGATAAGGGAACAAGTAATTCCATGTAAAAACCACAATAAAATCCACAAGCACATAGTGTACATTTATGTATATATATATATAATATGTTGGGGATAAGGAACAAGGCTTAGTATGAACGTTTAAAATATTAACCTGGATTGTGTAGCTTAATTGTGATATAATAGTACCCACAGACTATATGGACCCTAGCTCTCACCCCTGGTCGATTCCCGGTGCATGTAGCACACGAACTGGAGAATAATCTCATATATATGCATGGTGTACTCGAACCTCCCAATATATACTATGGTGACTTATGTGCTTGATCATGTAATGTGATATGGGGTATGCGAACCTCTCAATCATGTAATAATAATAATAAGGTGGACTTGAACCACCTGGTCATAAGGAAGCGAACTTGAACCCCAGCCCATTTCAAACCCCGTGTCGGCAAACAAGATTTTCAGATTGGTCCCTCGGGACCCCCACTTTCATAATTAGCTACAAAACCCTCTTGTAAGCCCAATTAAAAATAGTTAGCACACAATCCCATTTTATTAAACTAATTATGCATCAAGCCAACCCGTTGGTATCGTCAAACCAACATCACTTGCAAACTAATATCATCATGCCATGTCAATTATTTAGCCAACTGGTACTCTAACCCATCACCCCAAAAGACATCCAAGTAATTAATCATTTGGGACTCAAACTCGTTTAACTAATTGAACCCTAAAGTTCCAATTCAAAGTTAATTTATGGCCACCAAGGCCTTTCAAAATCCATTTACACTCTATTTAATCCTTTTAAGCCAATGCATTAGTAAAAGTGAGCAACTCCAACTAGGTGACAAAATCATGTTTACTATCAATTTCACAAATAGGTTGAGGGTACATAATTTTCAAAATCATATGTCAAGGTAAAATCAGAAAATTGGGGTTTAATTATGTCTACTCGGTTTAATTACCATTCCCATGCATTCCACAATGTTCAAAATCATTAATAAAATATAAATATTGCATAGTAAACCATGGAAAATCAATTTAATGACCAATCATGTCAAAAGCCCCCAACTATGTCAAAACTCACATCAAAATAATGCATTAATAATCAATTTATGCCATTGAGAAAATATAACTTCAAGGGAAAGTGGTACATGCCTTAATTAACAAGAACTTAAAAGAAAACAACACTCTTAGGACCCTAAATGATCACCTTCTTGAACCCTAGTCTTGACTTGAAAAGAGAAACTTGAGAGAGAATTTTGGAAATGAAGCAATAGCCTTAGCCTCGTAAAAACTTATGAGAATTGGCTTATATAGTGCATATGGGTCATTTATAAGTGAAAGGACCCCATTCTCTTTCATCCCCTTTTAATTAAACAAAACAAGCACAAATAACACAGGTTTGTGGCACGGACCTCATCGCGGAAGCTATCCTCCATGTCGCGGACCCTATCACAAAGACCCAGCCTCTGTACACAGAGACTAGCCTCTGTGAAATGCCAATATCACAGAGTCGTATTGCCTCTATGACCCAAAACCACCCCAAAACCCATCCAAAAATTCTAAAACTCTTCTGAGTTACTCTTTTAACATCTCCGAACATAATTTAAGTCAAAAATTAATATTTCAAGCACGGGAAGTCCAAAAAAATGCCTAAAATTTTGAGGGTGTTATAGTGTAGGTATGTGATCCTCTGCACCATTAAATAATTTTCTCTCTCTTCTAAATGGATGATTAGAAGGCAAAAATGCCTGATGATCGAAGCAACATACCTTACGACTATGTTTGAGTTACTAAGAGCATGTGTTATTGATTCAATTTGGACATGCCAACCCCTTAGTTCTACATCTAGACAGCATTGCTAGAAATGGAAAATCACTAACTATCCAAAATAAGGTTGCATGCATTTGAAATGTTTGCCTTAAATGAGCATCGTATGTTTCTATCTAAATTCCCATAGTTCATTTAATTCATCAATTAATGGTTGTAGGTGCACATCAATGGACCTGGAATAATCATTAACAGTAATATGTACTCTAGCTCTGCGCAAATCCATGGTGATAGATTGTAATTCATCAATATAACTGGCCATATATAATGAGAAATGCTCATGGTTCAAAATAGATTGAAACCATTACTTGAATGACCTAATCTTACATTTTGAGGATCATTCAAGAAGTTTAGATGCAAAGAATCAAAATACTTCCAAGATTCTCCATCAGCAGGGTGTCTTGAACTCCGATCATTAGGTAGTTTAGTAGTATTCCTTCTCATTGCAACTGCAGTTTCATCATACATAAACATTCTTTTAAGCCTAGGATTCAAATGACAGTACCGCAAAACCTTTGCTGGTATTTTAGAGGTTGCATTGTTCAAACTCTCACCAACATTCATCCATCTAGAAGACTCACACAGAGTGCAATTATTTGTATTTGCCTTGTCTTTACAAAGTGGCATGCAATCGTTAGGACATGCATGTTTTTTTCATAATCGAGATCCAAGTCTTTAATCATCTTTTTACCCTTATTGAAAGACTCAGTTAGTTGAGCAAAGGGAAAAACTTTTTTTAACAAATCTAACAGATCTAAAAATGTCATATTACTTAACACATGTAGGCTTTTAAGAAAGTATAATTGAATGAGGAATCTCAACTTGCTGAACTTCTCACACCCTAGATATAACTCTTTTTCCCTTTTTCAATTAATCTAAAAAAAAATTACATCTTCAGATGGTCCTTCTCTCACTCCTTCTTCATGTCCTACATCATCTTCTATATTTCTAAATGTATCCTGAATCAATCCATGAATATTATCATAATTGTTACAATCTTTATCATTACTACTTAGGTTTGGTGTACTAGAGGATACACTTTCCCCTTGAGAAATTTACAAGTTGTATTCCTCAACATATAGACATGAGATCTTCTTACTAGACTCATCCAGCTTCTATCTAAATTATTCATCATAATCTATATGACATAAGAAATTAATTTTTTTAAGATTTATGATAAACTATGAAATATAAAAGGCAACAATAGTTAGCATGCACAATATCATTTTCAGCAACCACTTCATAGTATTACACATTGTAAACCTAAAGACAAGATAGATTAACAACTAGAAAATTAGTAACTTAAATTTTTAGAAATAACACACTAGCAAACCAACACTTCAGCAAATATTTGACACATCAAGAAAAGACATTTTCAGACTTAAGTTTTTTAATAAACAATAGAGGTCATTTTCTTAGTATGTAACTAATACATGTTGATCTAATTTATTTATCAAAACATGACTAGGATGCTATACTTTCTTATAATAGACATGTATATTTGTTAAAGGGTGGCCATCATTTCAGTAGCCACAACTACAAACTCTTAGTCATATTAAGTTCAAAGTGGCTTAATCAAAACAACTTTAAAAAAAACTCTCAAGGTAATAAATAATTATATTAAAATAGCCATAAGTTTCTTATAATTAATTCAACAGGTTTATCATGCCTCACAAATTTATGTTGTCAACGACATTCAATATAGGCGAGATAGTCAGACAAACTATTATCAGAACATAAAAAAGGTTCAAGTTTAACCCACACAGCCTAACTTAATAGCTCATGCATCAAAATAGCCAACATCAATGACATGAGAGATATGATCTATAGTAAATAATTTCACCATAGCTATAATCAAAATTTAGTCACACAAATTAATTATCGCTAAACAAAAAAAAATAGAGATAAGCCATACTATCAGGTTTGTTAATAGCTCATGCAACAAAAAATTAAACATCAATGACAAGATAAATATGGTGTAGAGTAAATAATTTTACCATAATTATCAATAAAATTATTTTACCGCAGCTATCAACAAAATTATTTCACTATAAATATCAATAAAATTAAAATCCATAGAAGCAAAACTCTAAACAAACTTAGATTAATATACATTGTGAATGCACAGATTTCAAGGGAGGGCAATAGAGGGTTCAACTAACCAGATCACAAATTCATTGGGTCATCAAATAAAAAGTTACTTGTAAGTCTCTAGTAGATGAAAGTTGTTCAACAATCATTCCACAAATGACGAAGCTTTAGAAAATGTGAGTTGTTTGGCTGCAAACATGAAATAGCCAAGGGAAGTGAGTAAAATTAACATATCCATGTACTAATTAAAATACTTGTGGTATACAAATAGTATGTAGAAGCTTTATACAATCCAAATAAGAATAAAGTCTATCTAGCTGGGCTTCTCTAAAATATCATTGTGAGAGTGTAGGATCCTCCACAAATATTCGAATGATGGACACAAGTGCGGTAATATTTTTGGACAGTTCGAACACCAAATAATACAATATTTACCATATGTAGCTTTACATAATAAGAAGAGGCCAAATTGCATTCAATTAATAATAATAAGATTCAAATCTATGCCAAGCAACAAATACATTACATATAAACTTTGGCAAAAGGACAAAGTAGTTCAACATTTCTTTTGAATATGATCTTTGTCACACCTCAAAAGCTGAGTGAGACGTGATACAATAATTAATGCCTTTTAATTTTGACTGAGACATCAATTAAATATGGCTAACTATTTTCACAAAAATATGTTTACAGTTTAAGATATTACACCAACTCAATGAAGAAATTGTCACTGAAGAAAATAATCTTGAAAAGAAAAAATTGATGTCTTTTAAAATTTCATTCAAAAACTTAAACATGAGAATACTGCACCAAACAGTCCCCTCTTTTACTAATATCATCATCTTTCAATTAAGTTTTGAGCAAAGTATAGCCAAAATCCGTAGATGACATTTCAATAAAACACATTCCACACTGAAGTAGATACATCAAATAAACAACTCAGCCATAATTAGTAACTTAAATGAAAAAAATGACATACTAAATAAACTGACAGCCTAGTCAAAACAAGTAACATAAATAAAAGATATGCCACACTAAGTAAATCAACAACTTAGCAAATGTTTGAACACTAAGAGATGTCACACTAACAAAACAGATTCCAAAATTAACTATCTTGAACAAACAATGATCATTACTTACAAAGAAGTCGATCCATTTTAATCTAATTTCATGAACATTCAAGAAAAAAAATACAAAAACTATTAATAAACAGACAAAATGATACAGTTTTAACCCACACTACGCTAACTTAGTAAATCATGCATCAAAAATTAAAGATCAATGTCAAGAAAAATTTGTTGTACAATAACCAATTTCACAAAAGATGCCAACAAAAATTCAGTCACACAAATCTATTATCAAATAATAATAAAAGATAGAGTAAAAAAATACTATCAAATTTATTAATAGCTACTGCAATAGAAAATCCAACATCCATTTCTACATTGAACAATCTACCAAAAGAATTCATTAACAATAAACTAAGACCAACACAATAGCTATTTAATAACAAATACAACAACAAAATCCTACAATTCTATCATAGCTAACAACAAATTAAGATAAAAAATAATAGCTAACTTAACAATACATGTAACAGCAAAATTCCACATTTATACTTTACCTAACAACAATAAATTAACACCAGCATACAACACCAACTAAATCATACATGCAACAAAAAATTCAATAATTTTACTACACCTAAAAACAATTAATTAACACCAACACACAACACTAAATAAATCATACATGCGACAGAAAATTCAATAATTTTACCACACCTAACAATAACAAATTAACACCAACAGATAATAACAACTAAATTTCAAAAGCAAAATTCAACCATATCACTAACCCTAAAATAAATAAAGTAAGATCCACTCACAATAACAACCTAACAACACATGCAACAACAAAATCTGAGAATTTCACTAACCCCGTAGCATAAAACTTAAAGAGAATAAGAGATTAAAGAAAAATATCTTGAAATATTAAATTTGTTGAAGAAATTCAAGATTTATTAGGTCCAACTCTAGTCACAAATAGAATTTTCTAAAAAGTTTAAGATTTGGCTAAAATCAACGGCAACTCCTAAAATCACCAACTACAATTACGCAAACCCTCAAAAAGATGTGAGGACTTGTAGATTTTATCTCATAATAGTCAAATATGAGTAGAGATTAACACAAATCTGAGAACATTGGCTTAGATTTGCAGTGAAGCTCGGGTTAAAAAAGAGATAAGTTTGATTTGACATAGAGAGGTTAGAGAGATGAGAAAGTGATCTTTTTCTGATGAGTATAGATGCCAAAAATGAGATTTGTTTGTATATATTATGTTTTTAAAATGTGTATTAATAAATTAAAAAAAATCATTAGTGGGTCATGAAAATTATTGAGGGAAAATGTGGAGGAAATATGGTGAACTAATAACTGTTCTAAGGAATAAATGTTTACAACTAACTGTTACAATAGATGGGTATAACATAACGGTTCTCTAAGCATTTGATATAGGTAGGCATATTGCCACAGTTATATTCAAATGACAATGGTCATATGATTGAACTATGCCACTACCAACTAGAGGTGGCAATTTAAGCCCATATTAGTGAAAGAAGTCCATTTAAGCCATATTATTTGAGTTGGATCACTCATATTTTAAATGGGTAAATATGAATTTTAATTTATTTTAAAAGCTCATACAAATATGAATAAAATAAATAAATATAGGTATCCATTTAAGTACAAATTACCAACCTATACGTAAAAATTCCTAATAGCACTATAAAAATTTAATTTTTTAAGAAAAATAAAATTAGGAATAGGGTAGGGTAGGCTGGGGTGGGGTGGTTGGGGTTAGAGTTAGGGGGATGAATAATTTTGAATTTTTTTATTTTTTATTTTATAAAAAATTTGGGGGTGGGGTGGGGAAGATAGTTGGGGCAGATTTTTTTTAAATTTTTAATATTTTTTTTATTTTAAAAAACTTGCTTGATTTAAAAGAAAATTGGGGAAGGGGACTGGGAGGTAGGGGCTGGGAGATGGGGGGTCGAGTGTAAATTAATTTTTTAAATTTTTGATTTTTCCATTTTTGAAAAAAAATATTTTATAAAAAAAAGTATCTCGGTGGTGGTGGTGGTGTGGTGGGGGTAGAACAATTTTCAATTTTTTTAATTCTTTTTTTAAAAAGTAGGGGTTTGGGGGGCAGGGGTAGACGGGGGTGGTGGGGAAGGATAAAAAAAGTGGAGTTAGGGGTAAGAAATTACATTTTAAAAGAAAAAATAGTTTTTTAAAAGAAAAAAATTCTAGGGGGTGGGTGGTCGGGGTTGGGGTAGGGGGAATTTTTTAAAAAAATTAAGTTTTTTGGGTGGGGGTAGGGGTAAGAGGGTGGGGTAGGGGATATAAAAATCAAATTGATATGCATATAGAAGTTCTAAGTTTTTGGGTTTAGAAGTTAAAGTGGGTTAGAATCATTTTGAAAAAAAATCATTAAACCACAACTTAAGATATCTAAATTACTAAAAATTCCTCCACTTAAAAAAAGTTATAAATATCCCTAATTTATATTATCTCTTTTTAAATTTTCAGATACATAACTTCTACCCTAAAAATTAGAATATATTTATTTCCCCCTGAAAATTTACCTTAATTTCTTCTATTTACCAATTTAATACCATTAATGTCCAACCTCCTCCTCCTTCAAAATATTTTTCAGAAAACTTTCTCCTCTCAACCCCACCATTCATGCAATTGTTGCTTTTAATGGTACTATGTTACATCAACGAAAACACAGACATCATCATAGCCACAGAAAGAGTTCAATTCAACTACTTAAAAGTAGCAAAATAGTATCAAACAAGAGAAGAATACCATTTAAGAGAAAGGGATGGAGACTTGCAAAGCCAATGCTTCTAAATTGAAATGCATTTAAGGTTTAGCAATTTTTATATCTCAGCATTTTAATTCGAGAAACATTTTTATTAACTGAATATACATAATTTAGCTTAGTTCTATATACATGTTTCAAGTGTATATTCGTGTATCTGTATGCCTAATACATTTCTTTTATATGTATCTCTTTCATGTACATGTATATAGTTGAAGATTTTTGTATATATCTCTTTTAAAATATGTATCTCTGCACCTGATACGTTTTTTGTATTGTGTATCTCTTATACCTTTGTATTTCAAATCTCAATTTTTATATTGATACATCATGTCTTACCATGATACGTTTTTAATCAATATTTGTATCTCTTTTTTCAAGATTTGAAATTCATTGAAAAATTTTGAAAAAGGAAAAAAATACCAAGAAAAAGGGAGAAAAACTAAAGAAGAATGAATCTGAGAGTTGAATATAGAGAAGAATATTTTTTAAAAATGCATTATTAACTAAATACCATTTTTAGGGATATTTGGATGCTAATTAGAAGATGTGCAAAGTAATTTACTCCTTAAATGAGTTAATTACCATTATTTTTTATAATTACAGTGAATTAGTTGTTTCTTAAGATGTATCATCAATCATGCATCTCTTTAAATATTATGTGTCTAACAAATTAAAAATCGAAATTTTACGAAATTTTGGGAAATATTGCGATAGGATGTAATTATGGGTAAACTAGTCGGAATTTATGTAAAACATCCATTATTTTTACCCAATTCATATTTGATCAAATCCATATTTATCCATATATTATATGGGTTGATTACAATCCAATCCATTTAAGCTCATTCCATCCAAATCTGATCTGATCCATCCATTTGTCACCCCTACTAGCAACGAAAACCTTTGACAATGGTCATAACCATTTCAATTTACTATTTTTAGCAATACTTTGAAACGGTCACTACCATATCTGTTCACATACAATCATTTTCCAATAGTGATTTTAGGGGAAAACAACATTTACTATAATTGTTGGGCTGATCGATAGAACTTTGAAGGTTGATATTGCTACCACTTTGAAAGATAGACTTATGTTTTTCAGGGTTTTAGTAGAGGTCCCTTTGAGCCAAAAAATTATCTAGAATTTGTCAAATTTGAGAATGATGAAGGGAAGATAGTACAACAGAGAAACCACAATGAGTGGAAATCAATTCTTTAAGAACATTGTAAGATCTTTGACCATGAGTAAAAGGATTACAGGAAGCTAACAGAAGCTAAAGGCGCCAATAGCAAAAGGGGTGATAATCAGGAAAAACATTAAGGAAGAACTATGAAAAAAGGACTATTATCACACCTGACAAAATCAAGGGTAAGGAGAGTGATACAAGGGGTTTTTTGGTATAAAAATGTGACCTTGCGTGTATAGTATTTTGCAATCCCGACTAGGAATACTTTTATGAGTCTAAGCACAGGGGATATAAAAAAATGGCTACTTCTCAGGCTATGGATACTACCAACATTTCGAGGAGCACTTCTGTAGGGATCAGTCCTAATAAGAAGTATGGTAGAACTAGTCCAAGTAAAGAGAGGAGTATCGAGTACCCTCCTCCTAATGGATAAAATTAGATTCTATAATTTCAGGGGAATGAATAAAGTAATTGAACAGAAGAATATGGATATCTTTATCCATCATGAAAAAGTTAGTTCATTTGGGCTGCTGGAAATAAATATTAAGAGACAAAATCTGAGAGTTGCTCTTAATGTATGTAATGGTTAGGCGTTTAGTGCCAACCTCTCATCATTAAGGTTGTAAATTCAGACGATATGAAAACCAATGTTATATGATGTAAATATAGTTTTGTTCATTTCATACTTGATGCACTATGAGGTAGAGCATAGATGGATAAAATACAAAGCCATTAATTATTAAGCATATGGTAGAGATCTATGGGAAATAGTGGGGGAAATATGACCATGGGCTGTAATGAGAGAGTATACATAAGTGCATTTTTGTTAATGAAGGCTTAACGAATCATTGTCTGAAAATTATAAATTGGGAAAGTGGCTTGCATCACGGAAGCCATAGGTTTAGGTATTTCAACAAGTGGCGACTAGATTCACACTTCAAGAAAAGGATACAAACCAACAGAAAATGCCTATAGTAAAGATAGTTATGCTTAAACTCGAAGGAAAGTTAAATAGGCTGAAAATAGTATTGAAGGGAATTAATATAGAAAGTTTTAGTTATGTGGACGTAATATAGATAATGTTTTAGCTGAATTGAATGAATGCCATAATAAGATACAACTTGATCCAAACATGGGAAGAGGCAAGATGGTAGCATTTAAAGAAAAAAGGCAGGATATATTGGTTGACGTATGATGACCACAACTCTAAGTTCTTATATGGTGTGCTAAAGGCTAGAAAAAGTACTAACAGGATCTTCAACATTAGATATACAACAAATAATAACCTTACATACATAAATACCATAGCTAGGGATTTCATGGACCTCTATAAATATTTGAAAGGGACTACAACACTATTAGAACAACAGTGGTAGCCAAACCAACAGGGGCCTATCATAACATAAATTCAAAGAGTATTCTTGACTAGTATGGCTGAAGAGAAGGAGATAAAATAAACAGTGTGGGCTATAGATAGTATAAGGCCCTAGGACATAATGGCTATGGTAACTAATTTTTTAAAGACTGCTAGAGTGGTGTCAAAGAAGACTTATAGAGAGGCGCTATAAAGTTCTTTAGCACTAGAAGAATACTCAGGTCATGAAACAAAACTATGATCACATTAGTTCTAAATTCTGTCCATTGAGATACTATTGGGGACTGTAGGTCTATTGCATGCTACAATACAAGCTATAAATTATCTTGAAGATACTCTCTAACAGGCTGAAATATGTACTACCTAGTGTAATCCCTGATAATCAGAGTGCATTTATGGAAAAGATAATCGTTGTACGAAATGTATTAATCTATCAAGACTTGGTATGGTTGTATAACAAAAAGGGTGCTACGAGTAGTTGCCTAATAAAGATAGATTTAAGAAAGCCTGTGATACAATAGAGTGGGGGTTTGTAGAGAAAATGATGCATGTTTTGAAATCATGACATAAGTACATTAAATGGACTTTGACTTGCATTACTACTCCTCAATACACAATAGCAATAAATGGAGGGGTCTATGAGAGTATTCATAAAAAAAGGTTTGAGGCAAAATGACCATATCTCCCTTCTCTTATTTTTTTATTTGTATGGAGTACTTTAATTACTAGAGTGATGAATATAGTTGGCCAACATGATAACTTTATGAATCCAAAAACAAGAGGCTAGATCATCTATGCTTTGTATATAATGTTTCCTATTCAGCAATGGTGACTATTAATCTGGCCTATGGCTATTGGGGAGTGTGAAAACTTTTCTGAGACTTCAGGGTTATACACTAGTCATAGAAAATTAGCATTTTTTGTGCAAATATAGAATCTCAACATGTTGCAGACTTGAACTTTCAAGGTATATTATAGGGACACTATAATTTCAAATATTTGAGGGTGTCCATCTCAGCAATAAAGATCTCTACGTTGGATGGTGAGTTATTGATTAATAGTATCACTTCAAGGTAAGGTGTTGGGGTACTTGATACTTATCTTATGCCAGAAGAGTGACCTTGGTTAACTCTATGTTACTATATACATAGTTATTGGTCATTTGTTTTTACTAGCTAAGATGGCCTAAAAGAGAATTACTGTTATAGAACAAAATTCCTTTTGGATGGGAAAGTTAGCAACAAAAGACCTTTGGTTTTAGCATAGGATCTTGTGCGTAAACCAAAGAAAGAGGAAAGGTTAGGCATCATAGAATGCATTAAATATAATCATGAGGCGGCTATAACAAATATGCCTGGAATGTAGTTGATGAAACTGACAATTTATGGGTGAAATAGGTTTACCGAGTGTATTTAAAGGGTATAAAATAGTGGGAATATGAATGCTCCAAAGATTGTTGATATATTGGAAGAAGATATACCATATGAGAGGTATATTTGTATTGGAGTTATAGACAATGATTTTATAACATCCCAAGTTCTTGGGCTCTAGACCATGCAAGAGGTGAATAATTAAATTGGTCAAGTTACTGAAGTGATGTTAAAATTACCAGTGGTAACGGCTCAGACCATAGCACATGATGTCACATAACGATTTGTTAGGAGAACCCGTTGCCTCGATAGTAAGAAAGCCTAGGTTTTGTTACCTTGACAATGAGTCCAGGGTATGAACCAATGTAAGTCATAACAAGTCATTATGAGGGACTCGTTCTCACAACAGAAGGATACCCAAGATTTTAGCCCTTGACCATGAATCTTCATGACGACTCGTTATGTTAGACAACAAGTTGTTATGTGAGACCCATTATCATAACAGTGAAGGATTAGGTTATCTATCCTCAGGTAACGACTCCAGGCCATGACTCGCGGTTTGACCTCACGAGTTATTACCTAAGCTGTGACGACTATTCTCAAGATTTTCTTGCATATTTTAATTAAGGTTTTTTGGTATTTTCCTCCCACCACACTCTTTTTCATGACTTAAAACACTTAGATGACCCTTTTTCCCTTTAGTTATCAAGATCAAACCTCACTTTTTTCTTTTTAACTCCCAAGGCAAGAGATATTAGGGTTTTACAAGGAAATTAACCCTTTGGGCTCTAAACTTTGAATTCTATTAAAATCCTTTGGTATTTCAAGAATGTTTCTCATCCTTAACTTGAATTTTATATTGTGGCATATATTTAACCATTATTCATGTGATTTAATTGATGGGTTTGAAATTGGTTTGAGGGTTTTGATGGTTATTTCTTAAATTGCTTTTCCCATGCTTTAAATGGATCATTCATGCTTTAATTTATGATTTTTGGGACTAAATAGGTAAATTTTATGAGGATTAGAGTAAGGAACATGGGTTTTCCAAAATAAATGGATTTTTGTCTTGGTGTTGGTATTAACCTCAACTAACTTTGTGAACTTGGTTTTAAATACGAATATTCACATAGTTTAACTTACCTTTGAAATATTGCATTACATTAAAGGATAAATGGATAATGAAAATAGTTTTGAAGGCCCTTGGTGGCCATGGTTTGGATTTTATATGAAACTTAGAAGTCTAATGGTTACATGGATTGGGTTGTCATAATTAGATAAGCTTGCAAGCATATTGGTATAATGACACCAAGTTGGTAAATGACTTAATAAAGACTCCTTGGTTCATGGGTGGGTTTATGTGCAAACTGTTTTAATTTGGGCTTAAAGGGAATCGTGTAACTCACCGTAAAAGTGTAGTCCTAGAGGGACCAACATTGGAAACCATGTTTGCCGATATGGAGGTTTATGTGACCGTGTGTTTGGTGCACACTTTATATTTTAGATGGGTATCTCCTTGGTGTCTTTAGCCTATCCTCAATTTCCTTGGTACGTGCGACTAACACGTATTAGGACTCTTCTGACAGGGGAAGTTGAAACCATATATCCCATAAGTGCTTTTATGATGGAACGAGCTACATAGTTCAGGATAATGGTTTAAACTCATATGTCCATGGCCCTTGTCCCTGTCCTGGCATCCTATATATGCATATATAAATGTTGTGCATATGGTTTTGATTAGTTTTGACAATGACATTATTTTATCCCATTCTTTTGAGTTACATACCCGTGCTTACCCCCACTGACCATCCCCAGACGCTACATTATTTCATGATGTATGTTTAGAGGATTTTTCTGTTACTTCTGTGCAACGTTAGGTAGTGGGGTACTATGTTTGAGTTGATATAAGGTGAGCCTCCATCTTTCAAAAAGCTCTACCATTTCATTAGTTTTTTTTTTAGATTTTAGAAATTTTGAATTCCTTTTTGACATAGTCGAGGGCATGTCCCAACTTAATTTGGCATTTTTGGTTTTAGAGGCTTTTGTGGACAAGTATTGGGATAATTGGTTATCTTTTTCAGACTCGTAGATTTCATTTGATTTATCTATCTTATTTATTATTTTTGTTGGCTTATGATGTTTGTTATATTTTTCTCTGGAGGTTAGGCTAAGGGAGTGGTCTTCGGGCCACGGTGGGCTTGAGATGCCCATCATGACTAGGCCCTAGTTTAGGTCATGACAAGCTTGGCATCAAAGCACAGTTCAAGGTCTTTTGGGTGTCCACAAATCCATGTCGAGTAGAGTCTCTTTTATGGATGTGTAGCATGCCACACTTATAAGAGAGAGGATACAAGGCATTTAGGAATATTTTTCTTTCTTGTATTCTATTTTGGGCTAAAGAGTCTAGTTTCTACGCAACTTCTCTAACACCTTGCTCACTCACATTTTAGATCATGCCTCCCCAAAGATATGAAAGTCGTAGAAACTCTTCTGGAACCACTCTTCCACCTAAGAAAAATGTGGAGGGAACTTGCCCTATTTATAAAGTACAGACTCGTTCTAAGGTCCCTACACCTGACTATACTACTCCACATGGGGTTCCACTGGTCCCTACTAGTCCTCCTCGGTCTGTTTGGACCAGTGATACTTATGCTCAGTTGCCTTAGGGAGATATCTTAAATGTAGAGTTCCGTCAGTCTATTCATATGTTTGTTTAATTGGTGGCATCACAGTCTCGTTAGACTGAACATGTTGGTTCTATTACTAATTCATCTGAGGTCACTCAATTCAGCCAGTTTATGAAGTTGCATCCTGAATCCACCAACCTTTACAGGATCTAAGGTCGAGGAGGATCCTCAGGGGTTTATTGATGAGATAGAAAATATTTTTAGGGTTATGCATGCTACTAATTTTAATGGTGTAGAGTTTACTTCTTATCAATTGAAAGATATGGCCTACCAGTGGTATGAAGAGTGGGAAACAATGAAGGGTGATGATGTTGAGCCAAAAATGTGGGATGACTTTTCAGGTGCTTACTTTGACCATTTCTTTCCTCAGGAGTTGAGAGAGGCTAAGGCCTAAGAGTTTGTGAACTTAAAGCAGGGAAAGATGAGTGTAAAGGAGTATTCCCTAAAATTTCAGTTGTTGTCCCGTTATGCTCCAGAGTTGGTGTCCAATATGTGGTCCAGAATGAAAAATTTTGCTTTTGGTTTGTCCTGTGATTTGGCGTTGGAGTGTAAGGCTGCTATGTTGAATACATAGACATCTCTAAGCTGGTAGTTTATATACAAAAAGTGGAGGATAAGAAAAAAAATGTAGATATAGAATAGAGGTAGAACAAGAAGTGTAGTTATTCAGAGTAGGATACAGGACAGCAGAATAGTGGGAGAAATGATAAACAGTAGACCAAGAATAAGAACTGTGGAAGTTCTTATTCGGATGATAGTGCTTTTTATCCTAAGCCTTCGGGTGATCATCATTTTTAGGCTAGCAATAGTCCTAAGGCACAGTGTGCCTAGTCTCAGGCCAGCGGAGCTCAGTCAACCCTACCTTACCCTCTTTGCCATTTTTGTGGGCAACTTCACCGTGGTTATTATGAGGAGAAAAGGAACTTGTGTTTTAATCATGGTCATCCTGGACATCTGCAGCAGAATTGTCCTATAGCTAAAGTTTCCACTGGAGCTAATAAGGTTATGCTCACTATTTCATTGGATCCTACACCTAAGGGCGCCACTTTAGGTATCGACAATAGCTCGAATAGCCTCTATGCACATACTACTCATCAGGAATTTGTGGCGTCCCCAGATATTGTCACTGGTATGTTATAGCTCTTCTCTTGTGATGTTTATTATTTTCTTGATATGGGTTCTACCCTATCCTATGTAACCTCATACATGGTTGTACACTTTGGTTTTGGTCTTGCAAATATTTTTGACCATTTTTTTGTGTCTACTCCAGTGGGTGATTCTATTATTGTGAGAAAAATCTATATGGGTTGTGTGGTGTCTATTTTTCATAGAGAAACATAGGTGCATTTGATAAAAATGGATATGGTGGATTTTGATGTGATCTTGGGGATGGATTGGCTCTATTTGTGCTATGCATCTCTGGATTATAGGACCCGAAAGGTCAGTTTCCATTTTCCTAATGAACCGTTGATTGAATAGGTGGGGGGAGTTCCTTAGTACCCACTAGGAAATTTATTTCTTATCTTGAAACTCAGAAGTTGATTTCCAAGGGGTGTTTCCATATCTAGTTTGGGTTAAGGATTCTAATTTTGAGAGTCCCTCTTTATAATTTGTCCCTATAGTCAATGAATTTCCTGATGATCTTCCTAGAATTCCTCCCGATAAGGAAATAGATTTTAGGATTAATCTTCTATGGATACCCGTCTCATTCTCATTTCTCCTTATAGAATGGATCTTACTAAACTAACAAAATTGAAAAAACAGTAAGGACCTTCTGAATAAATCTATTCTAGTATTTCTTTGAGGGTGCTCCTATGTTTTTTGTGTGGAAGAAAGAGGGTTGTCTTTGGATGTGTATAGATTATTGTTAGTTGAATAAAGTTACAGTGAAGAATAAGTATCCTCGCCCTAGGATTGATTACCTTTTCGATCAGCTTTAGGGTGCTATGTATTTTTCTAAGATTGATCTTCGTTCGGGCTATCATCAGTTGAAAATTAGGGAGGTTGATACTTCCAAGACTTCTTTCCAAACTCGGTATGACCATTATGAGTTTTTGTTTATTTTATTTGGGTCAACCAATTCTCTGGCTGCTTTTATGGACCTTATAAATCAGGTGTTCAAGCAATTTTTGGGTTTGTTTGTTATAGTCTTCATTTATAACATTTTAGTATACTCTAAAAGTTAGAAGGATTATGTCAATTACCTTTGAATTGTGTTGTAATCTCTTAAGGACTAGAAATTGAATACAAAGTTTTTTAAGTGTGAATTTTGGCTAAGTGTTGTGACCTTTCTTGGACATGTTGTTTCTAGTAAGGGGATCAAAGTGGATCCACAGAAAGTTGAGGCAGTTAAGAAATAGCCTAGACCCATGACTCCAACCGATATTAGGAGCTTCTGAGTCTTGGTTGGGTTTTATAGGAGGTTTATGGAGAGTTTATCTTCTATTATTGCTCTGTGAACAAAGTTAACTCTTAAAAAGAGTTATGTTTTTATGGTCCGATACTTGTGAAGGTAGTTTTGAGAAGTTGAAGGATAGGTTGACTTTTGTTCCTATTTTGAACCTACCTGAGGGTACTTATGGGTTTGTTATGTATTATGATGCGACCCATGTGGGACTAGTTATGTTTTGATATAGCAAGGAAAGGTTATAGATTACGCTTCCAGGCAGTTTAAGGTTTATGAAAGGAATTACTAGATTCATGATCTTGATTTGATGGCTATAGTTTTTTCTTTAAAGAACTAGCACCATTATTTATATGCATTCATATGGATAGTCATTCAAACCATAAGAACTTGCAGCATGTGTTTACGTAGAAGAAATTAAACCTCAAGCAGAGGTGGTGGCTCGAGCTACTAAAGGATTATGACATGAGTCATTACTACCATCCAGGTAAACCTAATGTTGTTGCTTATGCTCTTCGTAGGTTGTCTATGGAAATCCTATCTCACATTGATGAGCAGAAAAGAGGAATGGGGAAGGATATTCATAGGCTGGCTAATTTGGGAGTTTATCTTTTGGACTCTGAGGATGGTGGAGTGATTGTCCAGGAGTGATTAAGTTGTTTTTTAGAGCTGAGGTTAAGCAGAAATGGGTTCTGGATCCCATCTGTATACAAATAAAAGATAATATGGGTCTGTAAAAGGTTATAGCTTTTGATATTGGGAGAGATAACATTCTGAGGTATCAAGAAAGGTTATGTGTTCCTGATATAGATAGGTTGCGAGAAAGAAATTTAGCTGAGTCTCATAAGTCCAGATATATCGCTCATCCGAATTCGACCAAATGTATCGTGACTTGAAGGAAATCTACTAATGGAATAATATGAAGAGGGATGTGGAAAATTTTATGTCTAAGTGTATGGTTTGTCAACAAGTCAAGGTTGAACATTTGAGGTCGGGTGGCATGTCTCAAGAGATAGAGTTGCCCATATGGAAGTAGGAGATGATCAATATGGATTTCGTTACAGGTTTTTCACGGTCTTGCAATTAGTGTGATTCTATTTGGGTCATTATGGATAGAATGACCAAGTATGCTTTACTTCTTGCCTATGAGGACTAATTGCTCATAAGAGAATTATATTAAGTTGTTCATTCAGGAGATAGTAAAGTTTCATGGGGTGCCGGTGTCCATCATTTTAGACCAAGGTATAGATCTTTTCACTTCTTCCATTTATTTCAGAAAGGTTTGGGTACTTAAGTGAACCTTAGTACCGTTTTCAATCCTCAAATGGATGGACAACTGGAACGGACTATTCAAACTTTTGAGGATATGCTAAGGGACTATGTGATTAATTTTAAAAGTAGTTGGGTTGACCATTTACCTCTTATTGAGGTTTCTTACAATAATATTTATCATTCTAGCTTTCAAATGGCTTCTTTTAAGGCTCTTTGTGGTAGAAGGTGTAGGTCTCCTATTGGATGATTTGAGGTAGGTGATACTAGGTTTTTTGGTCCTGAGTTGGTTCACTAAGACATGGATACAGTGAAAGTAATTAGATAAAGACTTAAGACTGCTCAAAGTCAGCAAATGTCTTATAACGATGTGAGGCACAGAGAGTTGGAGTTTGAAGTTAGTGACTGGGTGTTCCTGAAGGTTTCTCCTATGAAAGGAGTCATGTGATTTGGGAAGATGGGTAAGCTCAGTCCTTGTTACATTTGTCCATATTAAATTGTGAGGAGAAACTGGAATATCACTTATGAATTGGATTTGCTAGCGAATTTGGTTTCTATTCATCCTGTTTTCCATATGTCTATGTTAAAGAAGTGTATGGGTGATCCTTAATGCCTGTAGATAATGTTCGTATTGCAGATTCATATTCTTATGAGGAGTTCTTGGTGGAGATATTGGATAGGCAAGTTCGTAGATAGAGAACTAAGAATGCACCTTTGGTAAAAGTGCTTTGGAGAAATCATAAGGTGGAGAAAGATACATGGGAATCTGAAGAAGACCTGAAATCCAAGTACCCATCCTTGTTACTAGCGATGTTTGGCAGTGATTAAAGTATGAGTTTTATTTTCCTCTTATCTCATTTCAAATTTGTCCTTGGATTTTGTTGGTATTCTTTCATTTATTGTGCTAAGGGTGCCCTAACTTTTTATTCGAAGACGAATGATCCGGGGAGAGGGAGTAATGTAACACTCCAAGTTCTTAGGCTCTAGACCCTCCAAGAGCTGAATAACTAGATTTTTCAAGTTACTAAAGTGATGTTTAAAATGCGAGTGCTAATGGCTCTGACCACAACTCGTGATGTCACATAATGAGTCGTATGGAGGACTCATTACCTCAGCAATAAGGAAGCCTAGGTTTTGGTCCCTTGACAATAAGTCTAGGGTATGACCCATTGTGAGTCATAATGAGTTGTTAGGAGGGACTCGTTATCACAACAGACGGATATCCAAGAGTTCATGACGACTAGTTACATCAGACAATGAGTCATTATGTTAGACCTATTGTCATAATAGTCTAGGATTAGGTTATCGATCCTCAGGTAACGACTCCAAGCCACGAATCATGGTCAGACCTCACGAGTCGTTACCCAAGATGTGACGACTATTCTCAAGATTTTCCTGCATGTTTTAATTTGGGTCTTTTTGGTCACTTCGTCCCTCCACACTCTTTTCCATGACTTAAAATACTTAGATGGCCCTTTTTATCTTCAGTTATCATGATCAAACCTCACTTTTTCCTCTATAATTCTCAAGGCAAGAGATATTAGGGTTTTATAAGGAAATTCACCCTTTGGGCTCTAAACTTTGAATTCGCTTTAACGTATTTGGTATTTCAAACATGTTTATCATCCTTAACTTGGATTTTATATTGTGGCATTTATTTAACCATTATTCATGTGATTTAATGGATGGGTTTGAAATTGGGTTAAGGGATTTTGATGGTTATTCCTTGAATTGTTTTTCCATATTTTAAATGGATTATTCATGCTTTAATTTATAATTTTTGGGACTGAATGGGTGCATTGTATGAGGATTGGAATAGCGAACATGGGTTTCCCATAATTGAAGGATTTTGGGATTGGTATTGGCATTAATTTCTACCCACTTTGTGAACTTAATTTTAAATATGAATATTCATATAGTTTAACTTACCTTCGAAACATTGCATCTCATTAAAGGACAAATAGATAATGAAAATGGTTTAGATAATGAAAATGGTTTTGAAGGCCCTTGGTGGCCATGTTTTGGATTTTAAATAGAATTTGGGAGTCTAATGGTTGCAAGGATTGGTTTGGCATAGTTATGTAATCTTGCAAGCATATTGGTACGACAATACTAAGTTAGTAAATGCCTTAATAAAGACTCCTTGGTTCATGGTTGGGTTTATGTGCAAACTTCTTTAATTTGGGCTTAAAGGGAATTGTGTAACTCACCGTAAAGGTGTTGTCCCAGGGGGACCAACACTAGAAACCATATTTTCTGCCCTGGGTTTTGGAACCTAAAAAAATTTCCTGGATTTCTAGCTTTTGGACATCACACAACTGGGGGTACAAGTCGTATGATGGGATACCGTTGGTATTGTTTTGGTCGTATGCAGACCAGCGTTGGTTGGTGGGTTGGATTAGTTTCTAGTGTCAGTATGAGTGGATCACCATGAGTCGTAATATAGGGTACGAGTCATACCATTTCCTTATATGTTAGACAGTGTCAAACTTTCTTTGATTTTATTCTACCTAGGGTACGGTTTATGGGTACCAATCATATGATTGGGTACGAATGGGACTTTGGAATCGTAGGTTGGTTAGTGTAGGGATTATTATTCTTCTTGGGGTATGAGTGGTGGGTACCACTCATACCTTAGAGTGCGAATAGGGGGTCCTACCCTTATGCAAGATTTTTATATAATTTAAGTGGGAGTATTCTGGATATTTCCCTTTTTAACTCCTTGGGACCCCTCGACTTAGAACAATTTTTGGGGCTTCATTAACCTATTTTTACTCAATCAAACACTCTAAACTCTCTCAAAATATCTCAAGGCTCTTGGGTTAAGAAAAAGCTAGGTTTTCTTCAAGGTGATCAATTGAGGCTCATAGGCGGGATGTGATAGCTAACCATAAAGGTGTTAGTCTAATGGATGAACACTGGAAAATCATCTTTGCCGACATGAGGATTTGGTCATGATGACCATGTGGGGTACATGGGAATCCCCTAAGTTGCAATTATATATATGTATCATGGATAGTGAAGGGTACTTGGGAATCCCCTACTCCTATGGTATCTTTGGTTCGTGCAACTACACACATCGAGGCCCATTTATGGGGTTATACTGGACCCATATAGCCCGTAGGTGGTTCTAGTATGGTTAAGCTATACATACCTAGGTTAATGATTTTAAATGCATGCTAAACCCGGTTCCATCTTCCCAGTATGGTAATATTATATATATATAATTTATATATATGTATTTATATATTTGTATATATGTATATATATATATGCATGTATGTATATATATATATATGCATGTATGTATATATATATGTATGTATGTATGGTTGTGAAACATATGGTTGGTTTATTTGGTTTTAAAGGTTGGCATTATTTTATCCTAAACGTGAGTACTTGATAGTGTTCACCCGCTAACCTGTCTTCGAGCGACTGTATCCCCACGCGATTTAGGAATAACCCATTCTACTTCTCCTATTTAGTGATCGGATTTGGGATCAACTATTGGATTGAATTGGTGAGCTTCCATAGTCTGGAAGGCTTCATTTCATATCATAGATGTCTTTACATACTTTGTTCATTTTATGGATATTAGTTTTGGCTATGGTTGGAGACACGTACCAATCGGATATTATTTTTCTTTTGGATAGAGGGTTTGTGGAACTACTGTAGGTTGTAATGGGTGGTATCGGTATTGGTGTCAACCTTAGTATTGGTTGGTATTGGGGATGATATCATTTGATTGAATTTGTGATTGTTCCATCCTTTTATGTTATGCTATGGATAGGAACTTGGTTATTGTATCAATTTGGTTATGGTTGTTAGTAGGTATTAGATGGTTGGACTTTCTTGGGTTGGTCACGGTTATAGACCTATCCTAGAGTCTGGAATTATAATAAATGCTATCTTGTTATATATTTGGAATTCATCTGACTCAGGGTATGCATATTTAGAGGTTGGGTTGGGTAACAGAGGTGGTCCACGGTCCTGGTTGGATTTGGGATGCCCATTTTAATAAGGCCCTAGTTCGGGTCGTATGAAGTTGGTATCAGATCTTTAGGTTCATGGTCAATTAGGAGTCCACAAAGCCGTGTCGAGTAGAGTCTCTTTAAGGGTATGTAGCAGGACACACTCATAAGGGAAAGGCTACGAGGTATTTAGGAAATGTTTCTCTCCTTTGTGTTTTATTTCTAAGATTAGGGTTTGAGCACTGGAATCCTCTCTAATTCCATTTGTTCACTTATCAGATCATGCCTCGATTATCTGAAGTTTATGGAAACTTCTCTATCCCAATTGGGGACGATGTTGATGGGACACGATCTTTTACTCAGGGTATCCATACTCGGTCTAAGGATCAAGTCACTGATTATTCTAGAGTTCCACCGGTTTATTCTATTCCTCCTCAGGCAAATATGACGAATGCGGAGGTTCATCAATTAATTCATATAATTACTCAGTTGGTGGATTTTCGGGATGATCATGGTGTATCTAGTATTCCATCATTTAAGGCCACAAAATTTGGTCAGTTCATGAAGATGAGTCCACCAACCTTTACTAGTGTTAAGGTAAAGGAGGATCATTAGGGTTTTCTGGATGAGATGGGAAAGATTTTTAGGATTATACATGCCACAAATGTGAAAGGGGTGGAGTTTGCAGCTTATTAGCTCAATAGTATGGCGTACTAATGCTTTTTTGGACCGCTACTTTCCTCAGGAGTTGAGAAAAGCAAAGGCAGAGAAATTTGTTAATCTGAAACAGGGGAAGATATCGGTTAAGGAGTATGCCTTGAAATTCCACCAGTTGTCTAGGTATGCTTTGGATTCAGTGTCTGCTATGAGGTCCAGGATAAGAAAGTTTGCTTTAGGACTGTCTTGCGAGTTGATCCTTAAAAGTAAAACTGCATTGTTGATCAAGGACATAGCTATCTCTAGGTTGGTTATTCATATGCAACAGGTGGAGGAGAAAAAAAGGAAGCGGGCTGAGATAGGTGAAAAGTAAGGTAAGAGGTTCAGGTTCTCTGACCAAGGCGCTGGTCAACAACAAAGTGGTCGGGATGGTGGTAAGTTGCCAAAGAAGAAGTGGGGGAGTTATGATTCCTTCTCCACAGCTAGTGTTCCTTACCCAAAGCAGTCGGGTGATAGGTGTCAGTAAGGTGACGACAAATTTTGCGCATAGGGTGCCCAATCTCAGGCTAGTGGGGCACAATCAGCTTTATCATGTCCTCCGTGTAGGTTCTGTGGTCAGTTTCATTGGGGCTTCTGTGATGAGGGGAGAGATAGGTGCTTCAAATATAATCAGCCAATCCATATGCTTAGAAATTTTCTGATTGGTAAGGTTGCTTAGGGAGTGAATAAGGTTTCAGTTGCTTCGTCATTTGCTCAAGCACCGAAGGGTGCTACTTCTGCATCTGTTTCTGCTTCTGGCACCGACATTAGCCAGAATTAATTATATGATCTTGCTACCCGACAGGAGCCTTAGGCATCTTCTGATGTCGTGACAGGTACATTACAAATCTTTTCTAGGGATGTTTATTGTATACTTGATCCTAGGTCCACTCTCTCTTATGTGACCCTATTTATGGCTGTGTATTTTGGTTTTGATTTTGAGTTTATTTCGGATCCTTTTCTATTTCTACCCTGGTAGAAGACTCTGTGATTGCTAAGAGAGTCTATATGTATGGTATATATTAGTAGTAAGGAGACTTTGGTGGATTTGTTCGAATTAGATATGGTGGATTTTGATGTCATTCTGGGGATGGATTGGTTACACTCGTGCTACGCCTCCTTAGATTGTCGGACCTATAAGGTTGTCTTTAAGTTCCCTAGTAAATCGGTTATTGAATGGGAGGGTGGTTCCTTAGATCCTAAGGGGAAGTTTATATCATATCTTAGGGCTTAGAGGTTAATCTCTAAAAGGTGTCTCTACCATTTGGTTTGGGTTAAATATTCTAACTCGAAAGGTCCTTCTTTGTATTTGGTTTTGGTGGTGAATGAGTTTCCTGAGGTCTTTCCAGATGATCTTCCTGGTGTTCCTACGGATAGTGAGATTGAGTTTTGGATTGATTTGGTTTCGGACACTCGTCCAATATCTATTACTTCTTATAGAATGGCTCCGGCTGAGTTGACGGAACTCAAGGAGCAACTTAAGGATCTTTTGGAAAAAGGTTTCATCCGCCCTAGTGTATCCTCGTGGAGTGTAACTATGTTATTCATATGTAAGAAGGATGGTTCCCTTCAAATATGTATTGACTATCGACAGTTGAATAAGGTGACGGTTAAGAACAAGTATCCTCTTCCAAGGATAGATGACTTGTTTGATTAGTTGAAAGGTGCCAAATTCTTTTCTAAGATAGTTCTTCGGTCTGGGTATCATCAGCTTAATATTAGGGAGGTGGATATACCTAAGACATTTTTCTGTACTCGGGATAGGAACTTAAAGCTCTTGGTTATGTCATTTGGTTTAACCAATGCCCTGGGGCATTCATGGATTTGATGAAAAGGGTTTTCTAGATCTATTTATCATTGTGTTCATTGATGACATCCTGGTATATTTTAAGATTGAGGTGGATCATGCCAATCACCTCTGTGTGGTGTTGTAGACCTTGAAAGAGTAGCAGTTGTATGCCAAATTCTCTAAATGTGATTTCTGGTTGAATGTCATTACTTTTCAAGGTCATATTATTTCTAGTGTGGGGATCATGGTGGATCCACAAAAGGTGGTGATGGTTAAAAAATAGCCTAGACCAATGTCTCTAACCGACATTCAGAGCTTCTTGGGTTCGGCTAGTATTATAGGAGGTTTCTGGAAAGTTTCTCGACGATAGATGCCCCATTGACCAAGTTTACTCAAAAAAAGGTAAAGTTCTCTTGGTCGGATGCTTGTGAGGGTAGTTTCGAGAAACTGAAGGATAAGCTAACTTCGTCTCCTATTTTGACATTGCCTAAAGGTAATGAGGTCTTTATAGTTTATTATTATGCATGTCGTGTGGGACTTAGTTGCATTCTGATGTAGCATAGTAAGGTGATTACCTATACTTCTAGACAGTTAAAGGTGCATGAGAGGAACTATCCTACTCATGATTTGGAGATTTTAGTGGTGGTATTTGCTTTGAAGATCTGGCAGCACTATTTGTATGGAGTGCATGTGGACATCTTCTTTGATCATAAGAGTCTACAGTATGTGTTCACTCAGAAGAAGCTTAACCTCGGGCAGAGGAGATGGCTTGAGCTTTTCAAAAACTATGACATGAGCCTTCACTATCATCTAGGTAAGGCTAATGTTATTGATGATGCTCTTATAAGGTTGTCCATGGGGAGTTTAGCTAATGTGGATAATGGGAGACGGGAGTTGGTGAAGGATATTCACCATTTGGCTAATCTTAGAGTTTGCCTTTTGGACTTCGAGAATGGTGGTGTATTGGTACAGAAAGTAGTTCGGTCATCTCTTGGTGCAGATATCAAGGAGAAACAAATGCTAGATCCTACCATGATAAAAATTAATGAAGATGTAGGTGGGCAAAAGTAATGGTATTTGACATTAGTGATGATGGTACCTTGAGGTACCAAGAGAAATTTTGTGTTTCAAATATCGATAGGTTGCGATAAAGAGTATTGGCTGAGGTGCATGAATCGCGCTACGTTGTTCATCCCAGTTCGATGAAAATATATCATCATCTCAAGGAGATATATTAGTAGAATGGTATGAAGAAGGATGTGGCTAATTTTGTGGCCAAGTGTTTAATATGTCAACAAGTGAAAGTTGAGCACATAAGGCCTGGAGGCTTGTATTAGGAGATTGAATTGCCAGAATGGAAATAGGAGGTGATTAACATGGATTTCGTTACTAGTATTCCTCGGTCTTGGAACCAATTAAATTTTGTTTAGGTTATCGTGGATTGGATGATAAAGTCCGCTCACTTCTTTCCAGTGAGGACTAACTTTTTAGCTGAGGATTATGTGATGGTGTATCTTTATGAGACTGTAAAGCTACATGGGGTACCTGTTTTGATTATCTCTGATCGTGGTACGCAATTTTCATCTCACTTTTGGCCTTTTTTCAGAAGGGATTGGGTACTAAAGTTAGTCTAAATACTATTTTTCACCCGCGGATGGATGGGCAAGCATAAAGGACTATTCAGACATTGGAAGCTATGCTTCATACATGATTGATTGATTATGGTTGTAATTGGGTTAAGCATCTACCTATTGTAGAGTTTTCTTACAAAAATAGCTATCATTTTAGTATTGGGATGGCCCTTTTTGAGGTATTTTATGGTAGGAGGTATAGATCTTCTATTGGATGGATTGAGCTTGGTAAGGCGGATATGTTGCTATGAATAAGGTAAAGGTGATTCGGTATAGGATTAAGGCTGCCTAAAGTCGCCAAAAGTCCTATGCGGATGTAAGGCATAGGTACCTGGAGTTTGAGGTTGAGGATAGGGTGTTCCTAAAGGTGCCTCCCGTGAAGGGAGTAATGCGGTTTGGGAAAAAAGGGGAAGCTCAGTCTCCGGTATGTTGGTCTTTATGTGGTTTTGAGAATGGTTGATAATGTTATGAATGAATTAGAGTTGCCTTCTAGTTTGAGCTCCATTTATCCAATATTCCATGTCTTTATGTTGAGAAAGTGTATAGGTGATTCTTCATCGATTGTTTCTTTAGAAGGTTTGGGTATCTCGGGTTCTCTGTCTTATGAAGAGATCCCAATGGAGATCTTGGATCGACAGTTTTTTGGTTGCGAACCAAAGATGTTGCTTCAGTTAAGGTTCTATGGCAAAATTACAAGGTGAAACAAGCTACATGGGAAATGGAAGAGGATATGAAGTCCAAGTATCCGCATTTATTTTTGGCTCCAGATATTCGTGCGGAAGGTATATGTTCTTAATCACATCTTTGTTTTCCAACTTGCTTAAAGGCTAGATTGATGTTTGATAATGCAATGACTCATGTTTGTGCTTACTCTACCCGACATTCAGGTACAAATGATCCTAGTAGGGGAGACTGAAACACCCTGGGGTTTTGGACCCTTATAAAATTTCCTGGATTTCTGGTTTCTGTACATCATACGACTAGGGGGTACAAGTCTTATGATGGGATACAGTTGGTATGGTCTTGGTCATATGCTGATCAGTGTTGGTTAATGGGTTGGATTGGTTTTTAGTATCAGTACGAGTGGATCACCATGAGCTGTAAGATAGGGTACGAGCCATACTATTTGCTCAGATGTTGGACAGTGTCAAACTTCCTTTGATTCTATTATGCCTAGGGTATGATTTATGGGTACCAATCGTATGATTGGGTGCGAGTAGGAATTCAGAATCGTAGGTTGGTTAGTGTGGGGGTTGGGATTCTTCTTGGGGTTTGAGTGGTGGGTACTACTCGTACCATAGGGTACGGATGGGGGAGGTCTTACCCTCCTACGAGATATTTATATAGTTTAAGTGGGAGTATTCTGGACATTTTTCTCTATAACTCCTTGGGACCGCCCGACTTAAAACACTTTTTGTGGCTTCATTAACTTATTTTCACTTAATCAAACACGCTAAACTCTCTCAAAATCTCTCAAGGATCTTGGGTTAAGCAAAAGCTAAGGTTTCCTTCAAGGTGGTTAATTGAGGCTTATAGGAGTGATTTTTTCTTATCTTTTTCTTAATCTAAGTCAAAATACTTCTCCCTCATTGTTAGTTCCAACTAAACGCATGTTTTAAGGATTGTTTTCATGGCATGAATGTTGTATGGTTTTGGTTTTCAAATATATATTGGGGGTTTTGGTTATAAATGCTTGGCTATGGTTTTCCCATATTTTAATTATAGATTTGCATGCTTTAAATGGTGGTTTGGACATTTGGTCACATGGGAATGGTTACATAGTACTTGGTTTTGGCTTTGGAAACACTATGCCCCCAATAAGTTTGACAAAATGCCTATGAGAATTCTTTCACTACATTGTTGAACTTTTAATGGAACTATTGCATGGTATAGCTTGGTAATGGAACCCTAAATGGTTTAAATGATTTGGAATGGTTAAATGGTAAGGTCGTGGTGTCATGGTTGGTCTAATAGAAAACATTGTGGGGTACAAGGGAATCCCCCAAGCAAACTTAATAATGAAACACTTGTGGGGTACACGGGACTCCCCCGAGGCAACTTGATAATGAAACCTATGGGTACAAGGGAATCCCTTAATCATTGAAAGGTTGTCTAAGGACATTGTTTGCAAGCTATAGTCAGTATGATGATACCATTACTTATACCCTTGGTTAATAACAAATAGAATGATGGTCTTGGTTATGTGGTAATAGTTTTAATTGGGCAATAATGGAGGGGTGTGATAGCTAACCATGAAAGTGTGAGTATAATGGGCGGACACTGAAAACTCATATTTGTCGACATGAGGATTTGGTCATGATGACCATATGGGGTACATGGGAATTCTCTAAGTTACAATTGTATATATGTATCATGGAGAGCCAAGGGTTCCTGGGAATACCCTACTCCTATGGTATCTCTAGTTCGCGCGGCTACACGCATCAGGGCCCGTTCAGAGGGTTATACTAGACCCATATAGCCCATGGGTGTTTCTAGGATGATTAAGCTACAGCATGGTGTTACATATATATGTATTTATGTATGGTTGTAAAGGAATATGGTTGGTTTATTTGGCTTTAAAGGTTGACATTATTTCATCCTTATCCCGAGTACTTTCTAGCTTTCAACCGCTGACCCATCTTTGGGAAGCTGTATCTCCACGCAATGCAAAAATCTACCATTCTACTCCTCCTTCTTAGTGATCGAATTCGAGATCAGCTATTGGATTGAAGTGGTGAGCTTCCATAGTTCGGCAGGCTCTATTTCATATCATGGATGTCTTTACATACTTTGGTCACTTTATGGATATTGGTTTTGGCTATGGTTGGGGGCATGTACCAACTGGATATTATTTTTCTTTTAGATAGAGGTTTTTTGGAACTACTATAGGTTGGAATGGGCAGTGTCAGTATTGGTGTCAACCTCAGTATTGGCATTGGTATTGGGACTGATACTGTTTGACTAAATTTATGATTGTTCCATCCTTTTATGTTATGTTATGGACAAGAACTTAGTTATTATATCGGTTTGGTTATGGTTGTTGGTTAGTATGAGATGGTTGGACTTCCTTGAGTTAGTCATAGTTATAGACCTATCCTGGAGTCTAGAATTGTAATAAACGCTATCTTGTTATACTTTTGGAATTCTTCCGACTCAGAGTATGCATATTTGGAGGTTGGGTTAGGTAAAAGGGGTGGTCCCCGGTCCTGGTTGGACTTGGGATGCCCATTACGACAAAGTTGTGGTTTTGGTCACGTCAGTGTGCTTGGTGCACACTTTATATTTTGGATGGATATCACCTAGGTATCTTTAGCGTATCCTCGGTTCCTTAATATGTGCGGCTAACACACATTGGGGCCCTTCCAGTAGGGGAAGTCAGACCCATATAGCCCATAGGTGATTTTAGGACGGAAAGAGCTACATAGTTCAGCTTAATGGTTTAAATTCACATGTTCATGGCCCTTGTTCCTATCCCAACATCCTATATATGTATATATAAATATTGTGCATGTGGTTTTGATTAGTTTTAGCAATGAAATTATTTTATCCCTTTCTCCTGAGTTACATGCCAGTGCTTTCCCCACTAACCGTCCCCAAACACTACATTATTTCATGATGTAGGTTTGGAGGACTTTTCTGTTACTCCTATTCAGCGTTAGGCGGTGTGGTACGTTGGTTGAGTTGTTGTGAAATGGTGAGCCTCCATCTTTAGAAAAGCTCTGTCATTTTATTAGGTTTCTTTTCAGATTTTGGGAATTATGAATTTCTTCTTATCATAGTCGGGGGTATGCCCCGACTTAGTTTGGTATTTCTGATTTTAGAGGTTTTTGTACTTAAGTATTGGGATGATTGGTTATCTTGTTTAGACTCTTATATTTTATTTGATTCTTTTATCTTATTTACTATTTCGGTTGACTTCCATTATTTGTTACATTATGCTCTGGGGGTTAGGCTAAGAGGGTGGTCTCCGGCCCATAGTGAGTTTGAGATACTCGTCACGATTAGGCCCTGGTTTGGATCATGATAGATTTGCTCCCTACTAAGGCTGATATACCATACAAAGTGGATATAAATGGACGATGGGAGAGGAGGAAGATGGGCCATGGTGGAGATGAGTTCAGAATAAGGGAAGTTTGCCAAAAATCACTTCATATGTTAGATCACTATACATAGGCTCCTTACAAAAGACAGGTTACTTAGAATTGGAATCATTGTTGATGATAGGTGTTACTTTGCAGTGATAAGGTAGAGTCTATAGATCACCGATTTTTTCAATGTTATTTTGTAAGCCTCTTCTTACAAAGTACTCTTGAATGGATAGGGAAAAAGGTAACCAATTTAAAGGTGAGATGGGTACCCTGGAGAGATTATCTAAAAGCACTAAAAGGAATATATACATGGAAATGGTTATAGCTATGATGGTTGTGTTACTGTACCAAATACAGAAGGCTGAAAATATCACAATGTGGGAATTCAAGATCCCATGTCCAGAGATAGTGATGTAACAGATCAAAATGAAGTGCAAACTTCGAAAGGAAGAGATTTTGAATAAGAAACAACGCCCGAGGAAGAAAATGTGGATAGCATGTATCTTAAGCTAGATTTAATTAGTGTTTTCTTGAGGTAGAGCTGTAAATTGAGCTACGAAATTATAAAAATGGAGTATGGAATATTATAAGTTGTGCATGGAGATTAATAATACAGTCTTTCTGAACCAAAATTTACATATGAGAGACTAAGTTAATTTTGTAACTGCGAGAGCAATTGAAACTGAAGGTTTTTAGCTATAGTAGCAAATAACTTGTTTTGGTAGCAGAAATATAGCAAATTGTTTTGGTCCAAACATTTTTCAAAAAAAAAATAATAATAAGGAAGGCTTTAGTTGTAAGAAATTTTTAGGGGAAAAAGTGAAGAATGGTAAGGAAAAGGAAAAATTACATAAACTAACAACCTTAAGACATTAATTACAACTAATAGCAATAGTTTCTCAAAATTACAACTAATAACAAAATATAGCAATATTTTACCTTTGTTAGGGAAAAGTGCGTGACTTGAACTCTTCTTTTTATTCATCCCCTTTTCAAGCTAATTTACCAAATCCAGTT
The DNA here is from genome assembly GCA_030864215.1 of Capsicum pubescens. Taxonomy (NCBI): domain Eukaryota; kingdom Viridiplantae; phylum Streptophyta; class Magnoliopsida; order Solanales; family Solanaceae; genus Capsicum; species Capsicum pubescens. The sequence continues at coordinate 245,115,012 of CM061544.1, read as the reverse complement.
CTCTCTAATCTTCAATTGTTTTTCTCAAAAACGGTTTTTATCTGAGATCTTGATAAACATTGCATACTTTAATTAAGGTAAGTTTATTTTAAAGTTAATGCAAGTTATATTTTTTATATAAATTTTTTTTATGTATTATTGTCGAATTTTTTTTTCAAATTTTTCATTCTTCTTAGCCGATTGGTCTGTTAGATTTTTTTTTGTGTGTGTGCTGAAATTTTTTAGAGTTCCTCTATAATGGCACAATATGCAAATCATAGTAGTTCTGGTATTCAATCGATGAATTTGGTTTTCGACGAACTACCATCGTTTAGGACAGATCTGTGTTGGAGAGAGATCTTTTGTTAGTTACATAGTTGGATTAGTGTACCTCGACTTTCTGATTGTAATTTGATGGGTTGATTATTTCAAATTGTTAGCATCTTAACACTGCACATATGTGTGAATTCTCAATTACGCATTTGTTACTCATCTTTGATTGTCTTTTGGTGTCTTTTTCTTCATATATCAATTGGTGTTTTTTTCTTCATACTTTTTTCTTCTCCTTTGCAGCAGGATGATCCAACTTAAATTTCGGAGTTCCCAGAAGATACCATCTACCCTGAAGAGAAGTTGTTCGATATTGATAGTGTGTTGGATGATGATACATTCATGTTTATAGCATTTGAATAAGCTCCTTTTGCCTTGATTAGCCAATTAACAATTTATTCATTGTATATATATAGAACATAGTAACTAATTCTACACCATCAAGTTACTTGAGGGAAAACTCAATTTTTTCTTCATATGTTGTATTTGGTAGTCATTAGATTTTGAATGTGATGTGTAGTTCTTATTTGTTGAAATGTATTTTTTACATATATAAGACCATTTCAGTGAGCATATGTAATTCTAAAATACATATGACATTTGTGTAAGATATTTGTATTTATCACTGGCAAGGTTTTGTATATATATTTTTATATAGAAGTGTAATATGTATTCTGAAAATACATTTGTTATATAATTTGTATATGTGTTGTTATATTCTTTTCTTTTTAATTAAATTTTTACAATTCATGTATTCACAAAATATATATGTGTTTGTTGAAATATAATTGTAATATGTATTATGAAAATACATACAGTTTAGATATGTGTTTTTATATTTACCGCTAAGAATTGTATTTGATGTTAAGTTGTATTTGGTAGTCATTAGATTTTTAATGTGATATGTAGTTCTTGTTTGTTGAAATGTATTTTTTACATACATATTTGTATTTGTTATTCATCAATTGAAGAAAATTTTTGCATTAAAAATGTTTTGATAACTTAGACATTGACTAGTTATGTATTCACAAAATACATATGATACATTTATGCATAGAATGTATAAACTAAATATAAGATTTATTTCATAAATAGTCATCAAAAGTTTGTATCAAAATTTAGAATCATAAAATAATCAGTGAAAAAAAATAATTGTTTCTGAACTGAATACATCTGTAAACTTATCATTTATTATATTTCCTTCATGAACGCCTATTGTGATCTTTAAATCCACATGAACTACAATAATTTTTGTTTTTCTTTCCGAACATATTTCTTCCCGATTTTCTACGATCCTTCTTTGCAGGTCTTCCAGGGGGTCACTTGTGTTTTGGGGGCAAAACTATCTCCTCCAATATCTCCTGTGGAATCACCCAATCATCTTTGTGTGGTATAGAATAGATGAGAAGATCATACGTTCTTGACACAATTTTTGATTTGTATAGATCAGAGCAATATGATTCCTTTTGAAAATTCTTGCTATCAAGTACTGCATAAGCATGCACACACGGTATCTCGTCCTATTGAAATGCATGGCAAGAATTTTTTTTTCCTTAAGGCAACAATAAAATGTTTATCCTTATTGAGTACTGTATAGACATATTCTGAGGCTGGTATAACTTGAAATTATTAAAATAAAATTAAAATTATAACAACAATTATTCATTTGACATTTGTAATTATTCCAGTTTAGCAATTGTATTTTACCAACTCTACATCGGTATATTGCATGTCTCAATATGTATTTTTAGAAATATATGGCCTGCATATTTTTAAAAAAAAAAAACAAATGCAGTCAAACACTTAAAACAGAGTGCATATGCATTTTTTAAATACATATAGCTGGCAGCATATGTAAACGGAAATACATAAAAGTAACTACTAGTGATCACATAAACAGACCACATATGTATTTTACAAATACATATAGCTGGCAGCATATGTAATGTTAAATACATATATAAAAAGGACTTACCGGTTCCATCCATGATATAAGCAGCTACAAAAGTACCAATATACAGTTTTTGGAGATGACTTGCATCAACGATTATTACAGGTCTACAATGTTCGAACCCTTTGATAGAATAACTTATTAGTATATAGATAACTTCAAAACGAATTCCAACACGAACAAATTGTTTAATTGAAAATGAAAAAAATACAAAATAAACTATAAAAATTGTATATCAATATTCAACCTACATAACGCGATGGGAAACTTTAATTTCTAAAAAAAATTATCGATCAAACCACTTTGTTCGAGAACTGATCAAACTATTGTTGTTATGATTTTTCCAGCGATTTTCACAAATATAGTTCGAAAATTTACAAACAAAATCATATTTATTTATTGATACCTATATTTGCAGTGTTGTCTTATCAAACTTTTCTCAAAACATTAGACGATGAACATAAATTTTGAAAACAGTCGTTTCTTTCTAAATTGATATGAATTGCAGATTATGAAAAACATTTTTGAATTTTGAATTATGTTGCTGTAAAAATAATGGTTATGGTTAAAATAGAGTCATTAAAGAAAAAAGGTATCTGTAAAAGGTTAAGAAATCTGTCAAATTAAATATTCCTTAAATTAAGGAACCATTTTTTCCATATTAAACTGAAACAAATTGGAGTTAAATTAGGAACAGAATCTTTAATTATATATGTATTTAACTAGCAACAATTTAATCAAATACAAAATACATATTGCTATTTTTTGTAATTTTGAAAAGGTTGCTATAAAACCTACAATTAAGACTCTATAGTTGCTATTTCTAAAATTTTGCCTAAGGAAAATGCTTTTGTTCCAATGATTTGTCTGCACAATCAGACCATTCGGGCCCACAATTGGGTTATAAATGAGGAAAAAGTTCACAATTAGCAAACTAGACTCATTAATTAGAAGATACATAGCAATTTTTTGCTAGTTACCCTAAATATCAATATGTATATGTATTTGATGCGCAAGAAAACATTAAATATATACATAAATATAGTTAATTACCTTATTTTTAGGTAACAAATTGAGTTTATAAAGGCAAAAGAATTTCAGTTTACTTAAATTACATTCACCCAATTAATTAAAGATTAATTGAAAATTGTATTTCTAAAAATTGAAAGTTTTTTAGTGAGTTTCAAAACTCAAAATAGGTTTGAATAATTAAAAAGATCGTTTTCTATTTTTCTCTCTCTTCTTTTTTTTTGTTTTTCAGCTTTTTCCTTAGCCTTTTTCATTTTTTTCGTTTTTTTACTATTTCTTTTCTCTTTGCACTTTTTTTTGTATTTTCTTTTTTTCTTATCCAAGTTTTTCCTTCATTTTTTTTATTTTTTTTCTTTCTTTATTTTTTTACATTTTCTTTTTTTTCTTTTCACTTGTTTTGTATTTCTTTTTTTTCTTTATTGCTTCATTTTATTTTTTCATTTTTTCTTCCTTTTTCCTTTTTTTATTTTTTTACTTTTTATATTTTTTCTCGTTCTTTTTCTGTTGTTGTACTTATATTTAAATGTTTTTATATTTTATATTTATTTGCATCAAACTATATATTTTAAATAAATTTATTATTTGTACTTGAATAGTTTAACTATGAATATGTACAATTTATCATTTGTATTTGTGTACAAACAAGTATATGTATTCATTGTATTTGGTTGAGTCTAAAATATACAATTATATAATATATAATTTAATACAAATATAGTGTTAGTATTTGTATGTCAAATTTATCATTTGTATTATTATATATATAAACATGTATCATTTGAATATATATGATTCAAGTTGTATAAACATGTATCATTTGATATATCATTTGAATATATATGATTCAAGTTATATAAACATGTATCATTTGATACAAATGTAATATTTATATTTGTATAATTTATCATCTATATTTGGATTATTCAATTTGTATCAATAACATACAATTCATATCAATGAATTTAAACACAAGTATTCATAAAAAGAAAAATAATAATTTTTTTTAGTTGTTTAAAAATACAAATGATGCAATCAACTACAAGTTCAAATACAAATAAAGATGTGGTCAACTTAAGAATGCAAATACAAAATAGTTTTTAAAATATACAAGTGTATCGATGCAAATAAAACAAAAATACAAATATAAATAAAATAAAATCAGAAAATACAAATACAATATACAATCAACATAAAAGACAAATAAAAAATAATTATTTAACATACAAGTGTGAATTGTATAAATATAAATGATAGTGTGAACTATAAAATACAAATAAAAGTGAAAACTATAAAATAAAAATACAAGTACAAAATATAAAATACAAATACAAGTGTGAACTATAAAATACATATAAATACAAGTGTGAACTATAAATATAATAGTATCAACGAATATAAAAATATAAATGATGGTGTTGATACAAATTCAATAAATAATTATGATATTTTTCATTATTATCTATGGTTTGTACTCGGCGTAGTCATATTTTCTGAACATATAATAAAAATATGAATAAACCCCCAAAAAATGAGAAAAAAATACAATAAAAGAAAAAAAAATGAAAGCTAGATATAGAAGAGTAAAAAAATGAAAAGAAAGAAACACAAAAAATGAAGAAAAAAAACAAAAATAGAAAAAGAAAAAAAAGAAAAAAGAAAAAACGAGAAGGAAAAAAACAAACAGAAAAAGAAGTGAAAAGGAAAAAAAAAAGAAATAAAAACTAGAAATAGAAGAGTAAAAATAGCGAAAAGAAAGATATTGAAGAAACAAAATAAGAAAAAAAACAAAAATTGGAAAAGAAAAATAAAAAACAAAAGAAAAAGCGAGAAATAAAATAATAAAAAAAGAAAAAAGAAAAAACAAGATAGAGAACTATAAGAGAGAGAAAATAAGTGAAAAGAAAAATTTGAAAAAGAAAAAAAATTAGAAAAAACCCCAAAAAGTTTTTTTTTAAAAAAAAAGTTGAAAAAACGAAAAAGAAAGAGAAAAAGAGAGAAAAATAAGGGAGGATAAGGATCCATTAAAATATTGCTACTTTGCTATCCCACATAATTTTTTTTAAAGTGTTGCTATTTATCTTAATTCGAATGTTTTATCTCTTTTGGTCTAGTCCAAATTTCAATGGACGATATGTCATTTTTAAATAAAAAGTTGTCCTTTAGACTTCAGACTCAAGTCTAATATTTTGATGGATATTATGATCCTCTTACTCTCTAGGTTGAAATTTTGATATCAACACTAACCCATTCTTGAAGCTGCCTTTAATTGATAAAGCTTCAAACGGGGAATGGCCAAAGTTGATCTGAAATCAAGATTTGAAAGTTACGAATTCGAGTTCGAAATAAATAAATTATTTGATTCGAAATCTAGCACTCCCTCCGTTTCTTTTTACTCGTCACAATTTGACTTGGCACATTCATTAATAAAATAATTAATAACATGGCTATTTTACCATAGTATCCCTATTGAATGATGTTCACAGTTTGTTTTGAAATTAATTTTGAGAAAAAATAATTAATACTAAGGGTAAAATAGGAAAAAAGACGTTATAATTTCTTGATATGTCAAAAATGACAAATAAAAGTAGAAATACAATTAGAATATTTGTGACAAATAAAAGCGAATGGAGGGAGTATATTTGTACTTATTTAGTAAAAAAAATTAGTATAAATATACAAAGCTAGAGCTAATTAAATCTGTTTAAAACTCTCTACATTTGCATCAATAATCAAGGGAGCATACATAACTTCTAGATGAAAACTAAGAGGGGAGAGGAGTTAATTCCTTATATTGTCATTGAACTATTGACAATATCTCACAAAAGTCACTTTTATTTTTTTATTATAAAAATATCATTGAATTATTACTTTATCTCTTTTATTAAGCTACTAAACTCACTTAATTTTCTTAGGTATCATTTTAAATATAATTTTAATGACATATTCATTAAATTATTCCACCAAATACATCACAAAAAATGATTTTAGTATAAAAGTTATGAAATTCATCAAAATAAAATAAATTTTAAATAAAGACAAATTATACATGCTGAGATGTTAAAAAAATATAGGACCATCTCTATGCATCCCATGAAAAGCTACAAATAAGAAGGATAATTTACTAATTTAGGAGCAATGTCATTTCTCCCATAAGAACTTTTTTGAATTCATAAACTTCAAATTCTGACTCCATAAGTAAGACATGTAAAACCAAAAGTCTATAAATAATATGAAACAGAGAGGGTGCCCACTTTTTTTTAAAACGAAAAAGAAGAGAGCCAACAAAAATCTAATTTCAACACTACTCAAGTTCTTAGCTGATTATGTGTGCTTAAATAGAAATTGTTATTGAGTGAGTTCTGATTTGTAAACGAATTACTTATGTTATAAGAGTAATGAAATTTTCTTTTTGAGTAGAGAGTGCTTAGGTAGATTTGCCTAAGTTTTATACTGATTAGAATTAATCAGTGAAGAGAGTCCTTGGCAGAGTTACCGAGATGATCTTGCAGTAGAGTTATTACAAGCAAAAAGAACCTACAGTTAGGTTCAGTGAAGGTTGTAATCAAGAGTTTGATTATAGTGGATTTGGAGATACTTGTGAGTGCAAGCCGTGATTTTTCCCTTCCTTGAGAAAGGGAGTTTCCACATTAAATTTTGTGTGTGGTTACTTTCCTGCACTACCTTAATTTTCTAGCACCTCATAGCTATTTTATGGTTCTATTGCTTGTGATTGACTTTGAGGGACATGTTCCCTGACTGTGTGGTGCAACCTCCAGGGTTCCAAAAATTGGTATCAGAGTCAGGTTCATACCTCTGTCCACCATGGTTGTTATAACTGAACTAGGGATAGAAAGAAAGGAAGCAAAAAGGGAGATATTCCTGACCTTGAAGACTTTAGAGTCTAACCCAGGTGAAGAAGACACTGATGTTGCACTTTTGGCAACAAGGATTATTAGATCTATAAAAAATGTGGTCAACTTAACAAAAGAAATGGTAAAATTGAAGGTGGTCACAAAGGTGGCAGCTTTGAAGCATTCATAAAAAACTACCAAATGCTAAAGAGTGATCAAAATCCTGAAAAATCAAGAGGAAAGAATGCAGCTAGCTGTATAATAAAGAAGGTGTTGGCTGCATTGGAAGACTCCTTAAATAAATCTAAGAAAGAAAAAGAGTATGGAGATAGTTTTATGCTAAAAATGGAGAGAAAAAAATAATCTCAGGTTCTTGCTGTCTCCAATGGCCATTACTGAAGATAAAGAAGAAAATAAGGTAGAAAAAGGGGATGTCACCTAAAATTGGTTTTGGATAGTGGTTGTTCAAGACACATGACTGGAGGGTTGATTGTTTTCTCTCCCTCAAGGAACTTCAATGGGAGAGGTGTGTCTTTTGGAAATGGAAAAAAGGGGTATATCCAAGGTGTTGGAAAGATTGGGAAATCACCTCATCATGCAATAGAAGATGTGTATTATGTGAATGGTCTTAAGTACAGTCTCCTAAGTGTATCTCAAATTTATGACAAAGAAAATAAGGTAAAATTCCCATCTGATGGATGTAATGTATCAAACATGAAATCTGGAAGAATTGTTCTCAAATCCAAAAGGATCAAGAATATGTATGTAGCTGATCTAGAGTCTGTGGTTAATGGAAAATTAACTTGTTTAAGAGCTCAAAGTGAAGATATGGACTTATGTCACAGAAGACTGGGACACGTAAGTTCCTCTTTGCTAAACAAGTTAATCTCAAGGGACCTAGTACATGGCCTGCCAAAACTGAAGTTCCCAAATAACAAAGTTTGTCATGCTTGTGTTCAAGGTAAATAGACCAAATCTTTCTTCAAATTGAAGAAACAATAAGTACTTCCAGACCTCTTGAAATACTACGCATGGATTTATGTGGACCTATTAAAGTCCAAAGTAGAGGAGGGAAGAAATATGTGTTGGTTATTGTAGAAGAGTACTCCAGGTTCACCTAACAGTGTTTATAAAAACCAAGGATGAAACATATGGGGTTCTTTTGGCTTTTGCCAAGAAAATAAAGCAAAGCTAAATTGCAAAATTATTTAATTTAGGTCTAACCATGGTACTGAATTTGAGAATTCTCAAGTGGATAAATTCTGTGTTGAGCATGGAATAAGTCACAACTTTTCTGCTCCCAGAACTCCACACCAAAATAGAGTTGTTGAAAGGAAAAATAGAACATTGATTGAGATTGCTAGGACTATACTAATTGATAGTGTACTTCCAAAGAGTTTCAGGGTTGAAGCAGTAAATACTACTTGTTATGTGACTAACATGTGTATGATTAGATCACTTTTGAATAAGACTTCATATGAGGTGGTATTTAGTAGAAAGCCTAAGCTAGACTACTTCAGACCATTTAGATGTAATGTTTTATGCTAAATAATGGGAAGAGAGAGTTGGGAAAATTTGGTTCCAAGAGTGATGAAGAAGTGTTTGTAGGCTACTCTTCAAGAAGCAAGGCTTACAAAATCTTCAATAAAAGAATTCTGTGTGTTTAAGAAAGTATTCATGTGATCTTTGATGAGTATGAAATCCAATGAACCCAGGAGATGGTGAAGATTCAGAAGTTGAAGAACTCATTCCTATTCAAAGAAATGATACTGCTAAAGATGATAATCAAGGGATAAATGATGTAGATCGGGGTGATTAAACTGATAGTGGTCCAGAAACTCAAGCACAGATCCCAGCTCTAGTGGATGAACAACTAGAAGAAGCTAGTCAAAATTCACAGGTATCTAGTCCTAGTGGTATCAATCTCATAAGGAAAAATTGGAGACATAAGTCCTCTCATCCCCTTGAGAATCTGACTACACCCTTGTAAACAAGAGTCCAAATAAGAGCTCAAGCTAGGAATGCTATGGCATATTCAGCCTTTTTACCCCAAATTAAGCCCAAGAATGTAAAAGAGGTCCTGAAAGATGCTGATTGGATTAATGCAATGCAAGAAGAACTTTATTAATTTGAAAGAATTAAAGCCTGGTATCTGGTCTCCAATCCTGTTGATAGAATAATTATTTGGACCAAATGGTGTACAGAAATAAGAAAGATGAAAATAGAACTATCAATAGAAATAAGGCAAGGCTGGTTGTTCAAGGTTATAACCAGGAAGAAGGGATTGACTATGATGAAATTTTTTCCCCTGTAGCAAGAATAGAGCAATAAGAATTCTTGTTGCAATTGTTGCATGCTTGGGATTTAACCTATTTTAGATGGATGTCAAAAGTGTCTTCCTGAATGAAAACCTGAAAAAAGAAGTCTATGTCAAACAACCTCTAGGTTTTAAAGATGCGGATTTTCCTCATCATGTGCTTAAAAGGGATAAAGCTATTTATGGTTTAAAGTAAGTACGAAGGGCCTGGTATGAGAGGCTCTTAAAATTTCTCCTGGGAAATGGCTTCAAAAGAGGGAAAATAGATAATACTCTCTTCTTAAAGACCATAGGTAGTAACCTATTAATTGTCCAGATATATGTTAATGACATAATCTTTGGAGATACTTCTGAATCCCTATGTGAAGAATTTGCTAAGATCATTGGGAGAGAATTTGAGATGAGAATGATGGGTGAATTGAGCTTTTTCTTAGGACTGTAGATCAAGAAAACTTATCAATGGACAATGATATGTCAAGATAAGTACCTCAATGGGTAATTCCATGCCAATTGATACTCCAATTGGAACCAACTCAAAAATGGAAAATGATGATTTAGGTCCTTCAGTGAATGAAACAGTGTATAGAAGGATCACTAGATCCTTGCTATATCTCACTGCAGGTAGGCCTGACATTGTTTTCAATGTAGAAATGTGTGCCAGATTTCAAGCATGCCTAAAGGAATCCCATTTAAAAGCTGCAAAAAGAATTCTTGGGAATCTGAAGGGGATAGGGGACCTGGTCCTATACTATCCATCAGGAGACAGTTTTGACTTGGTGGTCTATGCTGATGCTGACTATGGTGGATATTTAATAAATAGAAAAAGCATTTCAGGAATGGCAAATTTTCTTGGCTAATCCTTAATCTCAAGTGGGTCTATGAAGCAAAACTCACTTGCTCTATTTACTGTTGATGCTGAATATGCTGTTATTGCTTCTTGTTGTTCATAACTGTTATGGATCAAGCAATAATTTAAAGATTTTGGTATTATCTCAGACACTATCCCTCTAATGTGTGACAACACAAGTGCTCTAAACATGGCCAAGAATCTAGTACAGCATAAGAGAACTAAGCACATTGATGTGAGGCATCACTTTCTAAGAGACAATGTTGAGAAAGAGGCAATTTACATGAAGTTCTACAAGATTGAGGATCAGATAGCAGATATCTTTACTATGAAACTTCACAAGGAACAATTTGTAAAGAAAAGGCTGAAATTGGGCCTGATCAAAATGACCTTACCTACCATGTGAATCAGTAATTCTCTACAAAATTGGTTATGATCAAGAGACAGGTATCCTTGGTAAAGTATGTATTTGTTAGTCTAACTCAGTATCATATCTTTGCATATATAAACCCATGGGAACAGTTTTAGAAGAAAATAGATGAAGTATGCACAAATTTGAGAAATCACTCAAAGAAAGGAAGGGACCTGGTCCTAACTCTCAAGTTAGTATCATGAATGTGTATGTTCCTTTACTTGTTTTGATAGAAAAGGCCACATCCTTTCTCTCCATGTAAGAAAATCTTTTTTAGGAAAAATCAAAATCAAATTCATCTTTGGAGCCCAACTCAACTACCCTAATTATCCTAAGATAAATCTTTTCTTCACTTACCCCTCCAATAAAGATACATCTCTAAAAATACAGTATCTCTTTAATAGTGTGAAAGAAAGTCTGGATGGCCCATGAAACAATTTAACAATCCTGAAAACAAAAGCCTTCTAAGTGAATTTTGAAAATCCTATTAAAAGAAACAGGATTTCTAAGGAACCTGGTCCCAAGAAGAAGAGAATGTCTGATAATGAACCTAGTAGGGCTTGTAACATAAGTGAAACAAGACTAATGCTTGGAAAATTCAGAAATTTAATGAGTGCTGGTGTAAAATCAGAAAATGCAGAACTTGGGAATAAGGAAATGATGAACTCAAGACGAAGGGTATAATTTTAATTAATGAGGCCACTGAGCTTAAATTGTTACACTATCCTAAGATGACCTTACTTCTCCAAAGCTTTTCCCCAAATCCTCCACATTTTTTTCTCCAACTTCTGTGGCTTTTTCTATGGAACTTGAATTGTAATCTTTGTACTGAAATGATATATAATCTATTGAATGAATGAGTCCTTTATTGTGTGCTCTTTATCTTATTCGATCTTAAAAATGTTCTTCATGGTAGTGTTTCCCCAGTGGCCATGAGTTAACGAATTTATGCTTACTATTACTCTTGGTTTACTGTTAATCCTTTTCAATAATGCCAAAAGGGGGAATATTGATCTCATGTGGAGGAAGGATATTAATAAGTGCTAATAAAGTTATTACAGGTGTTGCAAATATATAGGCATGATGATAGGGGAAGAAATGATGTGATGACCTACAGTAGTAAAGGGAGAAGCAAATAAGACATAGTGACAAAGGGATGCAAACATGCGCTTAGAGTTTTTGTTGCAAATAACAACAAAGGAATAGGTCCCTATGTTGCATAATGATAGGAGAAAGCCTGATGATAGGGGGAACATTTATTTTTAGAGTGGTAATCACACTGATTAAATATGATGGATGTGCATTGATGCTCAAAGATGTATATTTAGTTTGTCATCATCAAAAAAGGGAAAATTTATATATGGAGTTTTGATGATGAGCAGCTAACTGTGAGTGACCAGGTCCCTGGACATTCATGGTACAGTACAGTTGACATGCGTGACTGCATAGTTTTGTCTTTTTGTGTAACAAACTTACAGGTGTTGCTTGTACTGAGTAGGACAACTGGTCCAATGATATTTCATCCCTAATCATCACTCATATATAAAAGAAAAAAGATGTTTCCTCACCAAATGGTTTTTTGTAATTACAAAAAGTGAAGAGAGGAAGCAAAAAACCCATTTCAACGCTACTCAATTTATTAGCTGATTATGTATGCTTAAATAGAAATTGTTCTTGAGTGAGTTCTGATTTATAAATGAATTACTCATGTTATAAGAGTACTAAACTTTTCTCTTTGAGTAGAGAGTGCTTAGGTAGAATTGCCTAAGTTTGATACGGTTTTGAGTTAGTCAGTGAAGAGGGTCCTTGGTAGAGTTGCCAAGATGAGCTTGTAGTTGAGTTATTACAAGTGAAAGGAACCTAGAGTTAGGTTCAGTGAAGTTTGTAATCAAGAGTTTGATAATATTGGATTTGGAAGTGCTTGTGAGGGAAAGCCATGGTTTTTCCCCTCCTTGATCAAGGGGGATTCCACATTAAATTTTGTGTGTTGTTACTTTCCTGCACTGCTTTAATTTTCTAGCACCTAATAGATGCTTTACTGTTCTATCGCTTGTGATTGACTTTGAGGGACCTGGTCCCTGATTGTGTGGTGCAACCCCCAAGGGTTCCAACAGAATAGCTAATTGCTAATCTTTTTATAAGGCTAAATACTTTTTTTTTATTTTTGTTATGTAGGAAAACCAGATGTTGGACTTGTTCAAGCATACTAGAGATTTGTTAATAAAGATGAGAACTTATGTTACATACTAGGATTTAGAATATTAACTTGTGCTTTCATTTTGAGGTGGAACAACAAGTGAATGGTCACTATCTCAATTTCCTTGGCTTTGTATCGAAGAGCATTAACCGGTGTTAGGAGAATTAAATCTTTGGAGGAGTTCATAAATGGTTGGAACGGAAAACTGTTGAGGGAGTGGAAAGGTAAGTTAATAGATTGGGGTTTTTTTAAGTTTGGGTGGGTAATGGGTCGCGTTATTAGGTCGGGGAGGGTCTGGGTTTTAAAGGTAAAATTAATTATTTTAATTAATTATTAATTAACCAATAAAAAATGATACGTCATTAATGAAGTTGGATTGGATTGATCCGTTAAATAAAAGGACAAATAGCCCCAATAGATAGACGGGAAGGGCATTTCATGCCCAGTAGATTGATAGAGGGCATTTTTGCACAATTCCACATAGTTGAATGACATTTTAGGCCCTTTTTCATTTTTAAAATGGTCCTATAAAATCTCATGTTGTTTTATTTATTTTTTTAACTTCTCAATATGTATAATGTTGTTTATTTAAAATAAATATTTCATTTTGGTGGATTTCATTACTTTTATATTAGACCCAGATTTTTTTATATATTGGGCGGTATAATTTAATGAATTTGTCACTATATTTAAACTTAATTAAGTGAATTTAGTAGCTTAAAATGTTATGATGACAATATAAGAGATAAAGTAATAGTTCAATGACTTTTTTGTCATAAAAAATAAAAGTGACTTTTATGAGATATTGTCAATAGTTCAATAACAATATATGGAACTAACTTAGGGGAGAGTTAGGATTTTGGACACTTTTAAAACTTTCTTTGACAAAGAGACACAAGTCTTAAATAATTAAAGAAGAGACACCCTAAAGGGACCACCAAAAAGTGTCAACCCTAGCACACAAGTTTAAAAACGTGCATTTTAGTCCAACCCCCACTTCAACCCTTATGTTTTAGAAAATACAATTTAGCTCATGTTCAAAAATATAATTATTAGATATTAAATTTATGAATAAAAAATCCACAAGCTTCTCAATGAAGCTGATTTTGTCGTGAGTTTTTGGTGCAGTGATTTTACATTAATTTTTCCAATATTCATCAGAAACTGGCATTACCTCCATTGTTTTCATCTATTTTCTACTATTTTTATCCCTACATTTTCATTCATTTTCAGTCAAAAATCTTTAAAATCAATCCCACTTTTTGAAATTAATTCTAGGCTCAATAAGAGTTCCAATACTCCTTAGCTTGTTGCAAAGCTATATATCTATTGAATTATTTAAGTGGTCATCGGAAAAGCAATCTGGCTAATTCTAATTAAGTACTGGATAAAAATCAAGTAAGAAGAATACAACTATAGTCTATTAAGTCCAGGCTCATAAAATACTAATTGAGTTTATTAAATACTATCATCTAGGTATATCATGTCTATTTTAGAATACGTAGTTGTTGGTGGTGAATTTTTGATAAATGTGAGGAGGCTCCTAAATGTTGGATTTTGAAATCTGTGTCTAAAGAGACAGTGTCCATTGTCCTTCATCGTAATTGTTCATACGCTAACCTGGTTAAAAGAATAATGTAGAGAGGAGAATTGAATTATGATCCAAGCTATATGGTTATTAGTTACTTGATGAACAAGAGGGAGAAAATCTGTCTAACGTTCATAAAGAATGACAAGCATGTGGAATTCTACATTCTTTGTGTTGATTCTGATAATTCTAGGCCTATTTTGAGGGTTAAAGTTGATGAAATATCCTACGAACAAGCTTCCATATCAGTTCCACTCCCACCCCCGGCAGTGGATGATAGTTCAAAAGGATACGAGCGCTTAGGTGATGATGCATGGGATGATTTTGAAGAGTTTAAATAAGAGGAGTGTGAAGGATTTGTCGAGGGGAAGTACGAACCACAAGCAAGCCACTCTTTCTCGGATAACACCGATATTTATGTTGGAAAAATACTCAATGACAAGAAAACATTGAAGATTTTCTTGAAAAAGGCGTTGGTGAAGAAGTTTTTCAATAACACTATGGACAAAACTTGTAAGAAATACTATAAGGTGAAATGTGTAGATCCTACTTGTCGGCTGATGGTGCGTGCAGTTACAAATGGAGTATCAGGTAGGTTTCAAATCTATAGGTACGTCGGTGAGCATAGTTTTGGAGTTGAAAATGTCATGGGAAACCATAAAAATATCACCGCAGACGTCATTGCCTCACTTATATTAAAATTTTTCACTGACAACAAAGGTCCAAGTATGAGAGTGATCAAAAGAATCGTCTTTAGGGAGCTACATTGCAGGACAGGCTATTGGAAGTATTAGATGGGAGGTGTCATTAAAAAGAATATAGTTCAAGGAACACCCAAACACAAATATGCAGCGCTACCTGCTTTTTCAGATATTTTTAACGGTCTCAATCTTGGGTCTATAAATTCTCTCATGGTCGATGAGGACTCGAGAAAGTATATGTACTACTTTATAGCATTTGGGGATTCCATTCGTAGATATGAACACATGATAAAGGTCGTTGTTGTTGATGGAATGCATTTATCCAATAAGTACCAAGGTGTGTTATTCTCAATTATTGAACAAGATACGTAGAATCATATTTATCCTATTGCGTCTTGTGTGGTGGATAAAGATATTGATGCTTCGTGGAGCTTCTTCTTATATAAGCTTAAGTCTGTTATCATCGACGAATCAAAATTGTGTGTCATCTCTAAAAAATACGTAAGCATAGCCAATGGACTCATAAAGTATTATTGATATGCACATCATGGAGTGTGTATGATTCATAATAATGAAAATATCCAAAATAATCACCTTTTTGAAGATTATTTCAATATGTACTACCATGCAGCCAAGGTGTACACGTTATATGAGTTTAATGACTACTTCAACTTGCTTAAAGAAAAATTCTTTGATGCAACATCTTGCCTCGAGCATGACGTTGAATTTAAAAAATGAACCAAGGCAAAATTTCCAAGAAATAGATTCAATGTCATAACCACAAACATCATCGAGACGCTTAATATAATATTGCTTGATAAAAAGAGTATCCAGTGACCTCCATCTTCAATTCAATTACTCATAGGTTTGGTGAAATATTCACAAAGAGGTATGCAGAGGTGAGAAATTTCAACAAATACATTCGTTCCCAAAGCCAAGAAGATCTTGAGGAAAAACATGATCAAGGGAGACACCTTGTACGTGAACAACATAAATAGAAGCACCAACGAATTCACCGTAATTAGTTGTGGTTCTTTAGCCAATGTCAATCTATCAAAAAGGTCATGTTCTTGCAGGAAGTATGACTTCATGAAATTGACATGCGTTCATACAATGGCAGCCTTGTGATTGAAGCATGACGACAATTATGGTAATAACATGTACAACTAATCTTCACCCATATATTTGAAAGAATCATACCTCCTCGCATATTTGAAATCTATTTGTGTAGTACCTATAGAGTCGAAATAGAGTGTGACGCGAGAGTATCTAGCAATGCAGGTTCTTCTATTCTATTTCAATCCTAAACTAAGGAGGAGGAGGAGGATGAAACGCGTTAAGGGCATGTCGGATTCTTTCAAGCCTAAGAGAAGGAACAAGTTTTCCATGTGCAAAAGGATGGGTTATAAGAGAACAACAAGTAGCCTTAACGTAAGAAGATAGAATTTGCATTGCATCCTCTTTTTGTTTTGTCAAAAGCACTAGACAAGTTGTAATTCCACTATCACTATTCTGCTTTCAAATGTAATAAAGTTCAGTTATAATTTACTTTACATGTTGTGGATTATCGATTATCATTTGTTTGTTATATATTATTTCAGCAATCAATTATACACTACATATCCTCAACTAGTTATTAAATATATAATCAATCGATGTGTGGTCTACATAGTAAATCTTAAGCACATAATCTATAATAAACTTTTATCGTGGCTTATTAACGAAATCTTATTCTAAATACACTGAACAATTCAATGTCATCTTGGAGCATGGGAAAAGGTGACTATTTAAAAAGAGTTGAGTGACTCGACTATCGTGCTTTTTAATTGTACATCCTCTCCTCCACCTACGACATATGTCGAGCAACAATTTATCCCTTTATTTCTTTGTTGGTCTATTTAAGAAATCTAGAGGTCCATTTTACACTATTTTATCTTTCTTAGTAAGCACAAAAACACTACACCAATGGCAACAAGGGTTTATAATCTCCGATCCATGCACAGGATGGAGCTTTGATGAATAGATCACTTTTTCATGTCGTAGCAGAGAGGCTCCATCTTAACCCTAATGATCTTATCACCCTACCCCCACCCCAATGTCTTCGTAGTGTAGTATAGTTTATTTTAATTGTTTTTGTTGCTTAAAGTTCATTGCGGAAGCTTTTATGGTGTCTTGATTTTGTAAATGAAAGCTTTATTTTTTGTTGATTTTGTCCCTATCTTGATATATGTAATATAATGAACTTGTAAGTTTAATATAAAATCTTTCATTTCTATCCAAACATTGTGTTCAATTTTTGTTCAAGACTGTTTGGTTATTCCATTTTATTTAAATTTTCTTTTAAGTTTTATATAAATAGATTGATGCAAGACCATGGTGTTTCATAAACCTTATAGATTTATTTTAGGCCTACATCCCATATGCCCAACAAAGGGCTGAATAATTGAACATTTCTCTAAAATTGACAAAGTAAGAAAATAATCAAAAAATATTAAACTATGCAAATCTTTTATTGTATACTGTTACCAATGTTGATTTTGAAGCATGTAAATGAGATTATAGATTTAATTACTTTTCGAATCCTGACCATTGACAAGGTCTATGTAGACTAACTAAATATATGGACAAGTTAAAATTATGACCAAAAAAATGAAACTTCTTTGAACTCCTTCATGTTACTTTATTCATCCCTTTCTCTTTTTGTTTCAACAAAAACAACGTTTCTATCATCTCAAACATCTAAAAGTACTTATATTTGTCATTGTGGTAATCCCGTTATTTTTTAAAGACATCATGAACCAACAAGAATTTAGATTGGAAATTCTACAACTGTACAGTTGGAAAGGTGTGTTTTTTAATAAAAAATTATTTATGTACATTACTTAATAAAATTTTCTAATTTATCATCATTTTTTTAAGATAATGGTGAATGGTCTTATTTTAAGTGAATTTCTTTCGATTTTGAAGAATTAAAATTTCAAGGCGTTGCAAAGTTTAAAATGTTGAAAAGGCTTAGAGAATCTGAAGAAAATAAGAATCTTCTTATGACATTATATAGAGAATTGGATTACAAGATTGATCACTTAAAAGGATTGTTAAAAGGAGTCAAAATAAGGAGGGATCAACTTAAGAATAGGTTAGTTGTGATTGAAAAAAAAAAAGAGAAGGGCCTAAAAATTATGGTGTATGGTTTACTATTAGTTTTGGCTTTTTAAAAAGGTGTAATAGGGGTATAGTCGGATTGAATGTATTATGCATGCCTTTTTATTAATCGATTACTTTTGGCTTATATTATATATATTTTACCTTTTATTCATCGACTACTCAATATTGTATATTATATACTTTACCTTTTATTCATAATCTTTAATCAACGATAATAACCATCTAAAAATATTGACATTGATTATATAAATATAAAATATTTATAATAAACATACTATAAAATTTTCACATTATCATAAAACAGTTTTAAAATAAAATTGTTCATCTCTACCCATCCAGAACTGAAAAAACTTATATCGTTATACTCTGATATTTTCTAAACTTCATTGTTTCAAATCCAACCTCATAAACAGAACATTAAATAAAAAAATAATCTCAAAGGTCAACCAAATAAACATTACTCCCAAATTAAAATTATAACTTATTTTATGATTCCTTAATTGTCTTGTCTTCCATGAGAATGTTGTTGATTTCATCAATAGCTTCCTTAAGAACCGCATCTATATCCACTATTACATTTTTGTATTCTTTCATAGTTGTTTCTTCTTCTGGTGCGTTCTTTTTTTCTTCTTGTTTCTCATCTTCATCTTTCGATGTCTTCTTTTTGTTCTTTTTATCTTCTTCTCTTTCTGTTGTTGCCTTGATTTTTTCTTTTTCTTTTCTCTCTTCTTCTACAGCATGTGTCTTCTTTCCTTCTTCTTCTTTCTCTACTTCTTCTCTTAAGGCTTTCTTTCATTCTTCTTCTTCCTCTCCTGCTTTCTCTCAATCTTCTTCTTTATTTTCTTCTTCATAAACAGCTTTCTTATTTTTCTTCTTCTTCTTCTTGCTTTTCTTCATCCTGATTATCCTTTTCTACAATAGTTGGCTAATCGAGCATCATCACCTCATCAGCATTGATCGACACCTATTTCAAAGTTGCTACCTCAAAGAGCACTTCTTTAATGTCGTCACCATTGCGGACAATCCTCACTGATGAATGCTAACTTTGGACCTCCACACCTGTATTTTTGTTAGACCTCATAAATTTCTCTCGTAGTCTAAGCCTTAGAGCATGTCAAGTAAAGCGTAAATATGGTCCAAAAAGGGTGAGAAGTATTTTCTCAAGTGAGAAATTTTTTGAACCATATAGAATTTCTCTAATATCGGCTTTTTTCATGTAGATCATTGAATAAGCATTCCATCGATACCAATTTCATCAAAATCCAACATCGAACGAGGAAGTAATGGCCGTTTTACTGAAAGCAGTCGGAACTGCCCAGGTGCGACTGCCGGGTTGACGGACCGTCGAGCTTGCGACGGACTATCGCCCAGCCCATCGCAACCAAGTCAGTGATGCCCAAGTGCGACGTCCAGGACTACGGACCGTTAAGACTGCCACGGACCATCGCTGAGACGGTCACGTGCGACGGACAATCCGACGGATCATCGAGGCTGCGACGGACCGACGGACAATCCGACGGACCGTCAGACTTGCGACGGACCTTAGCAGACCCCGTTCAACATTTATTTTACTCATTTTTAAAAGGACTTTTTGGTCTTTTTCCACTCTTTTCAGCCCCTATTTATATCCGATCAAGGCTAATAATTTCATTCTTCATCTTTAACATCAAAAACTAGGGTTTCTACAAAATCAAAACTCTTTTTTATTCTTCAAGAAAAATCAAGAGAAATCAAAAATCTCTCCAAGAGCCTTCAAGAAAGAGTTTCCCTAAGGTATGTAGATGTTGATTCTTGAGTCCCTTTCATCCAAGAAGCTCAAGAACCCTTTTCTAAAATTCAAAGATCTTATGTTTGTGGTTTTTCATGATTCATGTGAGTTGAAGTTGATGTTCATACTATTATTGAGTTTTGATTCATGTTTGTTTGCAAGGTTTTCAAGATTTGACCCTAGTATGTGATATTCATGTCATGTTAATGATAAACCCTGTTCAAGTTGCTTGTTAGGTGATGTGTTCATGTTAATTAAGTGAAGAAAATTGTTGAATAAGCGAAGCATTCTCTCCATATGTTTGATAAAATGCTTATGTGAAGGAATTAGAGCCATTATAGCATGTTGACTAGAAATCCCCAATTGCGTGCAAGCCCATGTATGTCAAGTGTTTGTTGAAAATCCATAGTGAATGAATTATGAAATGATAGCATGAAATTCTCCAATTATGTGCTCTTTGATACATGCTAAGACTTTAATACATGCGAAGTGTTTGATGCAAGACCTTGTTGAGTGGAGTATGATCCAATAGCATGTCCCCCTATGTTATTACATGTTTAGGATTCCTAAATGCTTGAAGTGATGCCTTAGTGATTGTGATGGTGAATGATTTCCATGGTCTTGATTATTCAAGAATGATTATGTTTTACTTTTATGCTATCGAGTCCTGGGGGTATTTATACCCGACAATTTAGCTATTGTCTAGAGCCCGTGTCAGTTTTCACGATAATTCCAGTATCGCTAGTAATCTAGCCTCAGTATTCTCAGATAGATACAGGACTTAAGAAATCTCAGTAATCTCTGTAATCGGCATAATCTCAGTATCGCTAGTAATCTAGCCTCAGTTCTGTACACAGATCAGATCTAGTAGTATTCAAGTGTTCAGTTCTGACCTCTGTAGTAATCGAGTACTCTATTCAAAGCTCAGTGTCGTTCAGTCAGATAATGAAATTCAGTAGTATTCTGTCAGATATGGAACCAAGTGAATTCAGCTTAACTAAGTCAGATCAGTCGAGAAATATGATCAGTTTAAGTTAAGAATCAGTTCAGTGTCTTTCAGTTGGAGTAGGAGCTAGCACCGAGTAAGGGCAGGGATGGCGGCTCCCCGTCAGAGAGGCAGAGTCGTTAGGAGCAATCCCTGAACTCTAGAACTGCATAGCCAGTGCAGGATGCAGGAGTCACCCGTCAGGAAAGGCTGGTCACCCGTCAGATAGGCTTGACTATTATATGCCTTAGGCTTGACTTCCTGCGAGGTCACCCATCAGATAGGCTTGACCAGAGAGGTATTTACCCATGGCACGGTATTGACACCCTTTCAGTTGAGGTTACAGGTTGGACCCCACCTGTTGAGATTCGGGGCATGTCGGTTAAGTGACTACTTCCCACAGTTACAGTTTCAGTATCAATATTCAGAAATCAGGACTGTTAGATACAGTCATCTATCTCAGTGAGGAACTCAGATAGTTCCATTGATTCTAGAGATCACCCGTTAGATAGGCTTGATCTCAGTCTTAGATTTAGTTGAGTATTCTTGTTATCAGATCTAGAGATCACCAATAAGATAGGCTTGATCTCAGTCTCAAATTCAGTTGAGTATTATTGTTATCAGATCAAGAGATCACCCGTCAGATAGGCTTGATCTCAGTCTCAGATTCAGTTGAGTATTCTTGTTGTCAGATTCGGACATGATCTTTTCCTATCATTGATAGTAAATTCCAGAATCATCTGTTAAAGAGGTTTAATCTCTGATGCCGTCAGTCGAGTGTAGATAGATCAAAATTTAGTCAATGACGTGAGTATATTTAGTCAATCAGCTTCAGTATCCTAAGATTTCGAGATCACTCGCTAGATAAAACTGATCTCAACTCCAGTACTGTAATGACCCGAAATCATCCCTCGGGTTGCCACATGGTGCCTAGGGTCACAAGTAATCCCCAGCTAACCATTCTATTGGCGTAACTCATAATCAACTGAACAAAGTGAATAAATCTGAAAGAATAAAGCGAAAAAACTCTATTATGAATTGGCTCGATAAAAAACTGAAGTCACAAGGTTACAACTCTGCTTTTACAATAAAACTGAAACTCAATACATCAACTCCTACTGACTGTCTACAAAGCCTATACTAGTACTGACTATAGGTAGCTGGGTCATGACTCCCAACTACCCCAACTCAATACGACAGAATAAAGAAAATACAACACGATTCAACTGTATCACTGACTCGAGCCCTTGAATAAAAAGGGGACCCATCACCTGCTGATTGGAAGTTGCAAACTGACTGGATATGGTGCATGCACTATAAATCTTTACACCTACATTATGAGACAATGTAGCACATAGACGTATATGTGGATCAGCACTTGGGAATGTACTGAGTATATGGGGGTGAATGCATATGTATAAAACAGTATTAATCTTCTTCAATCTAATCATGCATGCAATATGGGATGACTCACATGGCTTGAACAAGTATAAAATGTAAAGCTCATAAGTCATGCAAGATGAAGAATGTAACATAAATCTCATGAGTTATCATACTTTAAAATTGAAATCAGAAATCCTCTCTTATTCTTAATCCTCAAGGCTAAAGAAACTTTAAACAGTACTTTCAAATCATTCATATATCTCATGGAGAGTAGAACTTCTTTAACTCTCAAGATCTCATAACTCTTTTGAACTCAAATACTTAGAATTCTGAATCATATAACTTTAAAACATACTTGAAGGCATTTCGTTCACTTTAGGAAAGTATCTCATTTCAAGCTTTAGGAAAATCATTCAATCTCAATGGAAAGATACTCTAGTTTAAGGAAATAACTTATCTCAAAGCTTCATGGAAAATACCATATCAAGGAAGAATACTTTGGTTGAGAGAAATAACTCATATCAAGGAAATGCTTCAACTAGGGAACCATTTTGCAACTTTACCATTAGGAAAATAGCTCATAGGAAGGGAAAATACTTTAGTTTTCAAGAAAGTACTGATCTCGAAGTTTATAGGGCAAGGGAGGTTCTCTTATCCAACATAAACCATGCGAGCTACATGAAGTCCAACGTTTTTTCCTCCTAAAGAAGAGACCCCACGTTTGGGAGGAGCGTCATACTCTTTGCCAGGGAGTATAACCTAGGTCTAGTGATCACTAAACAAACTCAGCCTCGGGCCCAATATCAACTCGGCGCTAGGCCCAATAAAAATCATAAACTTGGCCTCAGGCCCATCCTACGGTGGCACGTAGTTTTCAGGTAAGAAACCATAGTAACTTGCCCGTTTGGTGCTAAATACTACTCCTTTTAGATTATCTGCGCTCATCTCATAAAAATCCACTTTTAGAAATAATCTCATGGTTCACCACGAACCCAATAATCAAATTCATAATCTCATGTAGTAGAGTGGATTTCAAAACTCAATGATCATTAGGTCAAAACATTTCTCAATAATCTCAGAATACTCAAATCATGGGTGTTTATAGCACAATAGTTCATAAAATCTCAAGTCTCAAGTAGGGCTTAATAACCCATAGTTCAATCTCAAGTTAAAACTCATCAAAAGCATAATAGATAGCATATAGATTCATAACTCATGTAGAAATCTAGAAATTTCTATAATTTATCTCAAAATCTCAACGTACTCATATACTTCAACGTTTCAAACATTTTAACTATTAACTTCTCAAGGATTAAAATCATGGGGTATAGATCCAGCTGTAATTTCTCAAGAAAACATGCAGAAATCATGCCATTTAACTCTCAATTCATGGGAAATATCAAGATAATGCATTCAATAATAATGGGTGAAAAATCCTAGTTCAAATTCATGTAAAACCTCATAGATTTTAGGAAAATCATGATTTAAATAAGCCTTTGGGCACAAGGGTGAAAGGGTTACCCTTGTTCAAAACCCCGCATACCTTAGATTATGGAATAAAATGAACAAGCTTGCTCTAAACTTCCTCTTCTTCCT
Source organism: Capsicum pubescens (assembly GCA_030864215.1). Classification (NCBI taxonomy): domain Eukaryota; kingdom Viridiplantae; phylum Streptophyta; class Magnoliopsida; order Solanales; family Solanaceae; genus Capsicum; species Capsicum pubescens. Next base: position 245,090,913 of record CM061544.1, on the reverse strand, counting down.
CTTGGGAGAGGGTTCTTGAAAGCCTTGACTTGGGAACCTTGAATCTTGACTCAATTTATAAAATCTATGGTGGATTCTTGAGATTCTTGGAAGAGGTTTTGGATACTTTGGGTTTTTGTTGAGAGAAAACTTGAGAAGAACTTCATAGAATGCTTGTAAATGACTTTGATTTGGTGTTTACATGGTTTAAGAGGCATGAAAAAATCCAAAGTGCCCTTTTTAACTTTTGAACAAAGCTGGAAAAATTAAACTGGGAACCCGATTTTATGGGCCACCGCGACACGCCACTATCGCAGTGGCTCACTAGAAATTGACAAATGGGAAATTGGTAGTCACCGCAACGCGGAGCCATCACATTGTCCCACTAGTTAGGACCTGGAACTTCAACGCAACGCATCACAATCACGCCAGGCCATTGGAAATTGACTATTGGGAAATTAGGGTCCTCCACGATGCGCCACTATCGCGGAGTTCCACTGGAAATTGATAATTGTCATATAGACCCTCTCCGCGATGTGCCAAGCACTAAAAATGATGTTGTTTTACTACTAGGACATAAATTAGCCATAACTTTTTACCGGGGTATCGGATTTGGGCAAATCTTATATCAACGAAAAGCTTATCAAATTTTCCATGTGATAAAAAGTCAAAATTAGGGAAATTCTATATGGTTAACATGCTACTCACTTAGGAAGTCACTTCTCAATCTTTTTGGGCAGGAATCACACCTCACTTGACACGCCCTAAGGCTCATTCTACGAGAGAATTTTTTAGGGTCTTACAATATCTCCCCCTTAGAAACATTCATCCTCGAATGTCGCTATCTAGACTAAGAACACAGGAAAAATTGAGTATACATAGCTGAAGCAATATGCTAAATGGGCTCAGAATCTTTCTAAACTCTTAAATGCCTTGGAAATTGAAGCAACTTAATCATAGCATGAACATCGATTTCAACTCACATGAATCACAAACAAATCATAAACATATAATCTTTGAATTTTAGAAAAAGGGTTCTTGAGCTTCTTGTATAGGAGGGACCCAAGAATAAATACCTACATACGACTATCCTATCCAACACGACCTATTTACACTCTCCTACCGGCACCACTGTTCATTATATCTATCGCGACCTAAGAAAGAGGTCGCTGAAAAGTTAGAACATGAGGACCTGGAGCTTGAAGGGACATTGTACCTACCTGGCACTCAATTAAGGCTTAAGGTATTTAACATCTTGAACTTATCAAAGAGGTCTAACCCAGGGACATACATAATATAAATCTGAACTTCGCAAATAACTAAAAGCATTGCTCGAGTACTTAAGTCATGAGTTGCATGACCTGAATTTGGAGTTCAAAATTTATGGGATGTGATCCCAACTACCGAATGAACCAGAACTCCTCATTTTAGGAACTAGGAGAGTACATAATTCTCTATCATATGCATGAACATGAATTAAGATCATGGAAAAAAAACATAAAACATGAGTAGGTAATAGGACAACTGAAAGTGCTGAAATGGGATTGGGTCAAGTATCAATCTTACTCAAAGTTATTCTACAGCTTACTGTACATCTTCTAGAGTCTTAAGGTTTGGCCCGGTTACCGGTTCTATCATCTCCCCCTTAGACTTAAGCCATCACTCCAAGGAGGTGAACCACCACATAAATTCTAGTCTGGCTGTAATCACTTTGCTCTAGAGTCGGGGATATAACAATGCATATGAACAGAAGAACTTGACCCGAATGACTACACTTCAAAGCGTAAAACATCAACGAAAACAGCAATGACAATAACAACAAACCCAGTATATTACCACATAAGTAGGGCCTGGGGAGGGTAGATTGTACGCAGTCCATACCACTACCTCTAGAGAAGTAGAGAGGTCATTTTCGATAACCTCTAGCTCAAGAAAAAGGCAGTATACCAGAAACATTAAAAGCATAAGACACCATAAAAATAACATAGGTATGATATTCATAACAAATTGCACATTGCCAAGCCGAGGACACCAAAGTCCACTTAATTACTGACTACGACTCATCCACACCCTTAGCCCTATATCCTAATGTTTTTCCTCAAAATCTTCCTATCCAGAGTCATGTCCTCAGTCATCTGTAACTGCTTCATGTCACGTTTAATCACTTCACTCCTCAAAGTGTAACACACACTCATAATACTACCTTCTGAGACACATATCCTTTTATGGCTCCAATAGTCATCATTCAATACTTAACGCTTAGAATGGGTACCTCTAATCCTATTAACGGTCCATACAACTAATGTCATAGCCTACTACTACATTGCCTATAAAATTATATTTCTAAATCATAAGAATCAAAATCATACTCACCATCTTCATTCACAACTCCTTAACTCAGCTATCAAGGACATTATTCATTATCTCACTAGCCCCACCTTGCAACTTAACGTTACTACTAACCAAACAATATGCAGTAATCCTAAAAAATAATAGCCCCATAGCACCTTGGGCGCACTTCTACATTATACATACAACATCAAACTTGATTAAGAATCAAACAAACTTAAGATCTTGCATACATTGTTCAAGCCTATTAGATCACTCCTCTATAACTAGTACTATTAAACAAGAAAGCATTGCCTCCACTTTCACGGCCACCAATCATTCAAACTTAGTGTATAGAGCTAATCTCACTCAGAAGCTATGAAATAAAACATCAACAATAACCGAAACTTCACATGGCCCACTCGAACTTCGTAATCAACAATAACCGATCATAATCACATGGCCCATCTATTCCCAATTCATTAACATATCCTCTTTCTACACGTCATTACTATCCACCTACTTATACATCCCCAACTTAGCTCATAGCGCTATAAGTTTCGACTAAACTCCATCTTACAAATATCAAGGATGCCTAACTTAACAACACCCATCCACCGAGTACTTCCATCAATAACCTATACTTTCCAACAAAAAAATTGTCATCAACAACTTTTCATACTTCAAACAAACAATATTTCCCCTTAACTAATGACCTCTTCTCTACCTCTCACTAACAAACAAGCAAGGACATAACACTTCATTACTAGCCCAAACATATGCAAAAAAATTCAGCTATACATATATGTATATGAATTCAATAAATATCCCTTACCACCTTTCTTGTCACTACAACTCTAAACCCCTATTTTCAACCAAAACAAGAATAACAGAATGCACAACAAGCTGCTAGTGAATCGAAATAGGCCTCACACAGCTCCATAAGACTTTGGGTTTTGTGTTTTAAACAAAAAAATGAGATGAATAACAAAGTAACTATGCTAGTGAATCGAAAGAGCCCCACACGGCTTCACTAGACTTTGATTTTTCTTTTCAAAAACACAATGAAAAAAAGGTTACATATTGCAAGAGATTGAAACTTAACATGCAATATTCAATGATCTAAGAATACACATCTTATTCTGTATCACTCGCATGACTCATAAGAGTGAGATAAAACTTTAAACACGGGGGACTCATGACACACCAAAAGGCTCCTATCGAGCCACTTTGTGTGACTTCTGAAGCTTCTTGCTAGCCAATCTGAGAACGTTATCTAGGAAGGAACTGGAACTTACTAATCATGATATCTCAAGAATAATACATGGGTAAGGAAGTATAGCTTCACATTATGGATTTTGAGGAGGAATCTAAAAGTACCTCTGACTTGGGCTTAGTGCCCAACTTTCATGAATCATGAATAAAGCACTTCAATCATCGGAACTCAAAAGCATTGATAGGATACATTCTAGATCAATTACAATCTTACTACAATTTGTAAAGATTCAAACTTGACTGTTTCTGATACCTTGAAAGTAAGGCGGAAATGGCCTGAATAGAGGAAGTTGAGGATCTACGTAAGCGCATAGAGAATCTTTCTATAGCACGAGCTAAGACTCAAAATAATAGAGACATTTCCAAAATGCCTTGTAGCCTCTCAAAGAAAAGTACAGACGTCTCCGTACTATTCAGCAAGACTCTACTAGACAGTGCTTCATAGACACCCTGGTACACTTGAACCTTGTGCTCTGATACTAAGTTTGTAACGACCTGAAATCACCCCTCTGGATGCCACATAGTGCCTAGGGTCACAAGTGACCCCAAACTAACCCTTTTATTGGAATAACTCATAAGCAACTGAACAAAGTGCATAAATCTAAAAGAATAAGGTGAAAATAACTCTATTATGAATTGGCTCAATACAAAATTGAAGTCACAAGGTTACAACTCTTCTTTTATAATAAAACCAAAACTCAATACATCAACTCCTACTGACTTTCTACGAAGCCTCTACTAGTACTGACTATAGGTAGCTGGGTTATGAATCTCAACCACCCCAACTCAATACGACAGAATAAAGAAAATACGGCATGATTCAACTGTATCACTGACTCGAACCCCTAAATAAAAAGAGGACCCATCACCTTCTGACTGGAAGCTGCGAACTGAATGGATATGGTGCATGCACTACAAATCTTTGCACTTATATTATGAGACAATATAGCACATAGACGTATATGTGGATCAGCCCTTGGGAATGTACTGAGTATATGGGGGTGAATGCATATGTATAAAACAGTATCTATCTTCTTCAATCAAATCATGCATTCAATATGGGATGAATCACATGGATTGAACAAGTATAAAATGTAAAGCTCATAAGTCATGCAAGATGAAGAATGTAACATAAATCTCGTGAGTCAACACACTTTAACATTGAAATCAGAAATCCTCTCTTATTCTCAATCCAATAGGCTAAAGGAACTTTAAACAGTACTTTCAAATCATTCATATATCTCATGGAGAGTAGAACTTCTTTAACGCTCAATATCTCATAACTCTTTTGAACTCAAATACTTAGAATTCGAAATCATATAACTTTGAAACATACTTGAAGGTATTTCGTTCACTTTAGGAAAGTATCTCATTTCAAGCTTTAGGAAAATCATTCAATCTCAATGGAAAGATACTCTAGTTTAAGGAAATAACTTATCTCAAAGCTTCATAGAAAATAGCATATCAAGAAAGAATACTTTTGTTTAGAGAAACAACTCATATCAAGGAAATGCTTTAGTTAGGGAACCATTTTGCAACTTTACAATTAGGAAAATAGCTCATAGAAAGGGAAAATACTTTAGTTTTCAAGGAAGTACTGATCTCGAATTTTAAATCCCAAGGGTGGTTCTCTTAACTGACATAAACCATGCAAGCTACATGGAGTCCAACATTTTATCCTCCTAAGGAAGAGACCCCACGTTAGGGAAGAGTGTCATACACTTTGCCAGGGAGTATAACCTAGGTCTAGTGATCACTAAGCAAATTTGGCCTTGGGCCCAATATCAACTCGGTCTTATGCCCAATAAAAATCATAAACTCAGCCTCAGGCCCATCCTACGGTGGCACATATTTTTGGGGTAAGAAACCATAATAACTTGCCCGCTCGATGCTAAATACTACTCCCTTTAGATTATCTGTGCTCATCTCATAAAAATCCCTTTTTAGAAATAATCTCATGGTTCACCACGAACCTAATAATCATATCTGTAATCTCATGCAGTAGAGTGGATTTCAAAACTCAATGATCATTAGGTCAAAACATTTCTCAATAATCTCAAAATACTCAAATCATGGGTGCTTATAGCACAATAGTTCATAAAATCTTAAGTCTCAAGTAGGGCTTAATAACCCATAGTTCAATCTCAAGTTAAAACTCATCAAAAGCATAATAGATAGCATATAGATTCATAACTCATGTAGAAATCTAGAAATTTCAGCAATTTATCTCAAAATCTCAACATACTCATATACTTCAATGTTTCAAACATTTCAACTATTAACTTCTCAAGGATTAAAATTATGGGGTATAGACCCAGCTATAATTTCTCAAGAAAACATGCAGAAATCATGCCATTTAACTCTCAATTCATGGGAACTCTTAATTCATGGGAAATATCAAGATAATGCATTCAATAATAATGGGTGAAAAACCCTAGTTCAAATTCATGTAAAACCTCATAGCAGGAAAATCATGATTTAAATAAGCTTTTGGGCACAAAGGTGAAAGGGTTACTCTTCTTCAAAACCCCACATACCTTAGATTATAGAATTGGATGAACAAGCTTGCTCTAAACTTCCTATTCTTACTCTTGGGAGAGGGTTATTGAAAACCTTGACTTGGGAACCTTGAATCTTAACTCAATTTAAAAAATCTATGGTGGATTCTTGAGATTTTTGGAAGAGGTTTTGGATAGTTAGGATTTTTGTTGAGAGAAAAAATGAGAAGAACTTCATAGAATGCTTGTAAATGACTTTGATTTGGTGTTTGCATGGTTTAAGAGGAATGGAAAAAGTCCAAAGTGCCCTTTTTAACTTCTAAACAAAGCTAAAAAAATTAAACTAGGAACCCAATTTCATGGGCCACCACGACGCACCACTATCATGGTGGCTCACTAGAAATTGACAAATGGGAAATTAGTAGTCACCGCAATGCAGAGCCATCACTTTGTCCCACTAGTTGGGACCTGGAACTTCAGTGCGACGCATCATAATCGTGCCAGGCCACTGGAAATTGACTATTGGGAAATTGGGGTCCTCCGCGATGCGCCACTATCGCGGAGTTCCACTAGAAATTGACAATTTACAAATAGACCCTCTCCGCGATGCGCCAAGCACTAAAATAACGTTGTATTATGACTAGGACATAAATTAGCCATAATTTCTTACCCGGGTATCGGATTTGGGTGAATCTTATATCGACGAAAAGCTTATCAAATTTTCCATGTGATAAAAAATCGAAATTAGGGAAATTATATATGTTTAACATGATATTCACTTAGTAAGTAACTTCTCAATCTTTTAGGGACAGAATTATACCTCACTTGACACGCCCTAAGGCTCATTCTACGAGAGAATTTTGTGAGGTCTTACAAGTATTCAGTTATTTGTATCAGATGATTCAGTTATTTAGTATCTCAGTATTAGTAGTGATTTCAGATGATAGTAATATAGTATCCGAGTTTCAGTATTCAGAGTCGTGATGGTTGTAGTTATGGTTTGTGCATTCATGCATGTGTTCTCATTTAGTACTCTCGTGATTATCCAGTTAAGTAATTGTTCATGTATAAGACCTTGTATTTAGCCTTACCTCGTATGCATACTTGGTATATTCCCATACTGACGCATTTGCACTATGGTGTTTTATTTGACATCATAGGTTCAGAGGCACGACGTCCAGAGTACCCTTAGCTGCTCAGTCCCAGTCAGCAGCAGTAGACATAGCAGTGAGTCCTCTTCATTAAAGGATGATCCTTTTATCATTATTGCATCAAATTTTATTTATTTCCAGTAGAAAGAGTTAGTTTGGGACATGTCCTATCAACTCCACAACTCAGATAGTTTAAAGGTTTTTCAAACAGATGTATCAGTATTCATTTTCAATTTTGAGTATTTTTAGATGTTTTGAACCTTATGGTTAGTTTCTACATTTATTATCTATATTATGTAGTGCTCAGGTACAAATATCAGTAGTGGTTTAGCTTGTGGTCCTTCAGAATCATGAGCATCGTGTGACATTTCGATTCTAAAAAATTAGGTCGTTACAAACTTAGTATCAGAGCCTAAGGTTCAATAGTGTCCTAGGGAGTCTAAAAATCCGCATCTAGTGGAGTCTTGTGCATGGGTGTGTTGTGTGCCAAATTTATGTACAAGAGGATATAAGATTTTTTAGGAGCAGTTTCTCTTCTTTCAGTATTCATGTCGTGCGAGTAAGCATGAGATCAAGTTGATCCTCAGTCTAATCCACCTATTTTTCCATTTACAGAGTATTCCTCCTCGTAGAGATTATATCCATAGGGTTGATGATTAGCCCCCTCCGCCAGTAGATCCTGAGAATGAGAGTGTGTCACATGTCGAGTTTTGGGCAGCTTTTTAGGCGCTAGCCCAAGCTGTGACTAATGTTCAGGGTAACCGTCAGGTTGTGTCCCCAGCTCAGTAAGATGGGGGTTCAGCTGCATCTAGAATTAGAGATTTCATGAGAATGATCCCGCTAGAATTCTAGAGGAGGTAGGGAAGATTACCCAAATTATGCATGTTTCTGAGGAGGAGAGTGCAGATTTAGCATCCTATAGGCTGAAGTATATTTCTCATGATTGGGTAGTAATGTGGAAGAAGGGTAGAGAAGAGGATGCATCTCTCGTGACTTGGTAAGAGTTTCAGGGTGTCTTCTTAGATAAGTTTTTCCCGCTAGAGATAAGAGAGGCTAAGGTAGAGGAGTTCATGAACCTAAGTCAAGGATCCATGATAGTGAAAGAGTATTGTCTTAAGTTTAACCAGTTAGCTAAGTATGATCCTGACTTGATAGCTGACCCTAGAGCGAGTATGAGTAACTTTGTGACTGGTGTGTCCGGGTTAGTGTTGAAAGAGTGTAGAACTATTATGCTTCACGGAGATATGGACCTTGCTAGACTAATGATGTATGCACAGCATATTGAGGCAGATAAGTCTAAAGAAAGAGAAAAGAGGAGTAAGAGAGCCAGAACAGGTAGTTATGGTTTCTCTCAGGCAAGATCCCAGGGTGGTAGCCATTTTTATCATAGTCAAAAAATTTCAGTCCCAACTCCATCCTCAGCTAGTGTACCCACACCAAAATTCAAGGATGTTAGTTATGATGGGGCACCAGGATCCAAAGCCCTGAGTAATTCTAGTGGTGTTCGTACCAATCCACTTTATGGAGAGTGTGGCAAGAGCCACCTAGGTGTGTGTAGAGCCGGTAGTTATGTGTGCTTTGGGTGCGGTGATACAGGCCACAGGATGCGAGAATGTAGAGCGCTAGCTCAGAGGGGTAGAAAGTTTCTTCAGCATAGTGCCCCTTCCGATGCCAATAGTGGTCAGCGTTAGAACAGTCTCTATGCATTTCAGGCTTTCCATGATTAGGAAAGGTCCCCTGATATTAACACGGGTATGTTATGAGTCCTTCATCTTTGTGATATGTATTGTTAGATCCTTTGCTTCCATTTTGAGCTTATATATTAGCATGAGTCATGCATGAGTTTCAGATCAAAGTCATTCAATCATGACCCAGTTCGTAGGTGCCCCATGCACCGCCCCAGTATTTCAGCGAAGAGTTTTTAGAGGGACATAGAGTCCCAAGGGGGAGATACCCCATAATATTATGATGTTTGCATGTCCTTAGACTCATTCAGTTGCATGTTTAGACTCTTCTTTCAAAGTTAACATCAGTTATCATTGCATAGAAATTCATTCTTTCGAGAGTCAGTACAGTCAGACATTCATGCATTAGATATGCATGTTCAGTAGAAAGAGTTTAGCTTTTCAGTATGTTCAATCATGCATTCATGATACCAGACCAGTTATGCATCCATGCATTAGATACGCATATCCATTATGAGATTTCATCATATGAGTAGCTTCAATCGAGTATTCCATGCATCTGACATGCATGTCCAGTATGAGAACTCAGAGTATCAATGGTTCCAATTGCACAGTCATGTTTCAGATGTTCTTATTCCTTGAGTAAGTTCAGTTGATTAGTATTCTTAGCCTATCAAGCGACATTCGAGGATGAATGTTTTCAAGGGTGAGATAATGTAATACCCCACAAATTTCTCTCATAGTCTGAGCCTTAGAACGTGTCAAGTGAAGACTAAATCTGGTCTAAAAAGGGTGAGAAGTGTCTTCCCAAGTGAGAAATATTTTAAACCGTGTATAATTTCCCTAATATCAACTTTTTTCATGTAGATAATTGAATAAGCTTTCCATCGATACCAATTTTGTCAAAATCCAACATTGGACGAGGAAGTTATGGTCGTTTTACTGAAAGCAGTCGGAACCTCCCAGGTGCGACGGCCAGGTTGACGGACCGTCGAGCTTGCGACGGACCATCTCCCAGCCTATCGCAACCAAGGATGTGACACCCATATGTGATGGCCAGGACGACGGACCTTCACTGAGACTGTCACGTGCGACGGATAATCCGAAGGACCGTCGAGGCTGCGACGGATCGTCGATGGGACCGTCACGCTAAGGCAGAGTGGCCTCTTCTTGGACAACGTGCGACGAACGATCTGAAGGACTATCGGTTTTGCGACGGACCGTTCCTCAGACCGTCACAACCAAGGCAGTGTCTCCTTTTTAGATCGATGTGTGATGGATGATCCGACGGACCGTCAGACTTGCGACGGACCGTCGATTCGACCGTCGCAGACCCCATTCAACATTTTTTTTACTCATTTTTAAAAGGGATTTTTGATTTTTTTCCTACTCTTTTCAGCCCCTATTTATATCCGATCAAGGGTCACAATTTCATTCTTCATCTTTAACATCAAAAACTAGGGTTTCTACAAAATCAAAACCCTTTTTTCTTCTTCAAGAAAAACAAGAGAAGTCAAGAAATCAAGAATCTCTCCAAGAGCCTTCAAGAAAGAGTTTACCTAAGGTATGTAGATGTTGATTCTTGGGTCCCTTTCTTCCAAGAAGCTCAATAACCCTTTTCTAAAATTCAAAGATCTTATGTTTGTGGGTTTTCATGATTCATGTGAGTTGAAGTTGATGTTCATGCTATTATTGAGTTTTGATTCATGTTTGTTTGCAAGGTTTTCAAGCTTTGACCCTAGTATGTGATATTCATGTGATGTTCATGATAAACCCTCTTCAAGTTGCTTGTTAAGTGATGTGTTCATATCATTTAAGTGAAGAAAGTTGTTGAATAAGCGAAGCATGCTCCCCATATGTTTGATAAAATGCTTATGTGAAGGAAGTAAAGCCATTATAACATGTTGACAAGAAATTCCCAATTGTATTCAAGCCCATGTATGTCAAGTGTTTATTGAAAAGCCTTAGTGAATGAATTGTGATATGATATCATGAAATTACCCAATTATGTGCTATTTGATACATGCTAAGACTTTAACACATGCCAAGTGTTTGATGCAAGACCTTGTTGAATGGAGTATGATCACATAGCATGTCCCTCTATGTTATTACATGTTTAGGATTCCTAAATGCTTGAAGTGATGCCTTAGTAATTGTGATGGTGAATGATTGTCCATGGTCTTGATTATTCAAAAATGGGTATGTTTTACTTTTATGCTATCGAGTCCTAGGGTTATTTATACCCGATAATTTAGCTGTTGTCTAGATCCCGTGTTAGTTTTCACGATAATTCTAGTCATCCATGATTCTTAGAACTCAATGAGTTATAGAACTCTGTATTCTCAGACAGATACAGAACTTAAGAAATCTCAGCAATCACTATAATCTCAGTATCGCTAGTAATCTAGCCTCAGTTCTGTACCTAGCTCAGATCTAGTAGTATTCAAGTGTTCGGTTCTGACCTCTGTCGTAATCGAGTACTCTATTCAAAGATCAGTGTCGTTCAGTCATATAATGAGATTCATTAGTATTCCGTCAGATACGAAACCAAGTGAATTCATCTTAACTCAGTCAGATCAGTTGAGAAATATTATCAGTATCAGATTTAGTTCAGTTTAAGTTAAGAATCAGTTCAGTGTCTTTCAGTTGGGAGTAGGTTCTAGCACCGAGCGAGGGGAGGGATGGCGAATCCCCATCAGAGAGGCAGATTCGTTAGGATCAATCCATAAACTCCAGAACTGCGTAGCCATCACAAGATGCAGGAGTCACCCATTAGGAAAGGCTGGTCACCCGTCAGATAAGCTTGACTATTATATGCCTTAGGCTTGACTTCCTGCGAGGGTCACCCGTCAGATAGGCTTAACCAGAGAGGTCTTTACCCGTGGCACGGTATTGAAACCCTTCCAGCTAGGGTTATAGGTTGGACCCTACCAATTGAGATTCGGGGCATGTCGATTAAGTGACTACTTCCCACAGTTACAGTTTCAGTATCAATCTTTAAAAATTAGGACTGTCAGATACAGTCATCTATCTCAGTAAGGAACTCAGATAGTTTCATTGATTTTAGAGATCACCCATCAGATAGGCTTGATCTCAGTCTCAGATTCATTTGAGTATTCTTGTTATCAGATCTAGAGATCACCCGTCAGATAGGCTTGATCTCAATCTCAGATTCAGTTGAGTATTCTTGTTATCAGATCTAGAGATCACCCATCATATAGGCTTGATCTCAGTCTTAGATTCAGTTGAGTATTCTTGTTATCATATCTAGAGATCATCCATCAGATAGGCTTGATCTCAGTCTCAGATTTAGTTGAGTATTCTTGTTGTCAGATTTGGAGATGATCTTTTCTTATCATTAATAGTAGATTCTAGAATAATCTTTTAGAGAGGTTTGATCTCCAATGCAGTCAGTCGAGAGTAGTAATCTCAAAATTCAATCAATGACGTGAGTATATTTAGTCAATCAGCTTCAGTATCCTCAGATCCTGAGATCACTTACTAGATTAGACTGATCTCAACTCCAGTACTCAGTTATCGATATTAGATGATTCAGTTGTTCAGTATCTCAATATTAGTAGTGAGTTTAGATGACAGTAATGCAGTATCCGAGTTTTAGTATTCAGAGTCATGATGGTTGTAGTTATGTTTTGTGCATTCATGCATGTGTTCTTATTCAGTACTCTCATGATTATTCAGTTAAGTAATTGTTCATGCATAAGCCCTTGCATTTAGCCTTACCTCATCCGCATACTCGGTACATTCTCGTACTGACGCATTTGCGCTATGGTGTTTCATTTGACACCATAGGTTCAGAGGCACGAGGTCCAGAGTACCCTTAACAGCTCAGTCCCAGTTAGCAGTAGTAGACATAGCAATGAGTCCTCTTCATTAGAGGATGATCCTTTCATTATTATTGCATCAGATTTTGTTTATTTTCAGTAGACGGAGTTAGTTGGGGACATGTCCCATCAAATCCATATCTCAGACAGTTTAGAGGCTTTTCGAACAGATGTATCAGTATTAATTTTTCAATTTTGAGTATTTTTAGATGTTTTGAACCTTATGGCCAGTTTCCGCATTTATTATCTATATTATGCAGTGCTCAGGTACAGATATCAGTAGAGGTTTAGCTTGTGGTCCTTCGGGATCATGAGCACCATGTGACATTCTGGTTTCAGAAAATCGGGTCGTTACAATTTTTAAGTATTTAAAATTTATAATAAACTATGATATCTATCAAAAAAGTATGTAATATATTCTATTACTTCAAACATTGTTTATATAAAATATACAACTTCTATTAAAATAGAGAATATGTTACCTTGATCTTCATCTTTCTTCTTCTCCTAGTCCTTTTCTATTCTCCTTAGTCTCTCTTCTTTGACAAAATCAATAATATCTTTCATCGCCTCCTCCAGCCTAAATACACGCTTATTCAGATTTTCAATCTTCGATCTCTTTTCTGATGCTCTTAATTTGCTTGTTCCCATACCATAAGTGACATGTCTTGACATGAAATCTTCATCCAAATCCTGGTCATCTCACCCGTCCTCACCATCCCCCGATGAGGTGATAATAGTCACACCATACAAATGGGTCTTCCATCCATTGATGAATGGATCATTCACCTCATCGTGAATGTTTTAGATTTTATCATGTATTATTGCTTCATTTTATGAACCGTGGAATAAGATAGGGGTTTACTCTCTAGAGACAAATAGACAAATGTGATTATCAAGAAACACATTATTGTTAAAAATATTCTTAAAAAAATAATTTCTTGCCTTTGTGTTCCTTCTATTCAAATATGAATCACTTTTAGTCAGTTTATTAGCTTTTGAGGTGTGTCATTTGGGCAATCGAAAAATAGACAGTGCATCTTCTATTGATTTACCATTATTCCTGTCAATCTCAGTAAAGGCTTCGTATATCCAAATTTATTATTAAAATATTAAATATATAAATCAGTCATTGTATAATGAATATCATAAATAAATGACAGTATAGAATAAACTAATTTAATGATTTATAATCAATATTAGGAATGTCCAGGGGAATCCGTACAACACGTACATGAAGATCCCTTCTTCACATATGTATTCATCTGCTTGGTGAAGTTTATCCACTTCTTCATCTAGTCTAGAGTCAATAAGAATGACTCCTTACGTCAAGGGTATCTCTAAAGAAGCTTAGGTTATCCACTATCTTGATAATGTCTATGTCTAAGTTTTTTGATAAATCTCGTGCAAGCAATATGGAGTGGACAAACGAAACCAAGAAGCATTTGAATTTGTTTTTTTTTCGGTCTCCCACCTATAACAAGATTCAACAATCTCTTTCCACAAACGTTCTTCTTTCTCGCAACCCTTTTGAAAAAAGCTTAAATCGTTCATCATGACTGAGATATTTTGAATCATGGGGATAACACCCACAGTTTAACTCCGTGATTAGTGTAAACTCCTTCAGGCTAAAACATGCTGACCTGTCATTGATGCAGAACCATATTTCATAAAGTGTGTTATCCTATGGAACTCAATGAAGAAATGTACAGTCGACAAGTTGTCCATTGTACTTCAAATGTTCTGGCAAGTCCCATAAACAGCCAAAACAGGAATTCTTGAACCTTGACTTGAGACAGTGATCAACCATCACTGCTAGAAAAAACAGGAAAAGCGACCACAAAAATCAACCATACGTAGACGTTTTTCCTATTTCTGCGACCACAAAAAAGACCATGAGGCGTGATCAGAAAAAGAGTGGTAGCTTTTTTAAAACCGACCACATGTGGTCGCTTTTTAATATATATATATATATATTTAAAATTTAATATTATTTTTTAAAAAAAATATCATCAAACCTGCTATACAATTCAACCCACCAATCAACATTTAATATACAATCAACCACCATAACAATACAAATATTAAAAATCAAATTATTTACAAAATTTATCAAGGTTCCAAATCCAAACTACAAAACATACAAAAGACTAAAACTACAAATCATCATTGGCATCCTCATTCTCAACCTCACCTATAGGATCTAATTCCTCCTATGTTGTGTAATAATCATCCATTGGGCTTAGTCCTTTTGCAGCCCGAGCTACATCACTAGGACAAGGAGGAAGAATCCATGCAGATTGAAGAAAAGAGTTGATCTGCTCCTGCATCATCTTTATTTGTGTTATTGTTTCCTCCTCCTTCTTCTTTTCCCTCTCAGTCTATGCAGTAAGCTTTTTAGTGAGTTGAGAAATCATATTTTTTAGCAAATCAATGGTTTCTCTATCAACTGATGAGAGAAAGGATGAATCACCAGATGAAGACCTAATATTCTCGCTAAAGCATTTCCTGTGGTAGCCGTAGTATGTGCCTCTAATTGGAGAACCCACAGTTTGTTTCTAGTACTCCTCCTCTACATCTTTAGGTATTTTTTCACTCTGACTTTCCTGAGGCTGAGTACTACGATACTCATTAATGAATGCATATATTTGTCCTATATTCAAAGTAAAGTTAAAATTAATATTAAAAAATATTAAACTAGTCGTACTTGAATAATATAAAATTTGAGAAAAAAAATCATAAATACAAAATGTGATTCTTACATGGGTAGATTTTGTACGAGGCTCAACCCAGACATCTTCATCTGTTGGGTTCTTTTTCTTCTTTACATGGTCTCCTCGAATACCTCATGAAAAGCTACCTTCCTGCCAAATTTTTTTACTGTATAAGATAAAATTATTAATATTCAAAAAATAAAAAATAAAAATAGAAACAAACAATTCAACCTATAAAAGTTACATACCATTTTTTGCTCCACAGTAATTCGACTAACAGCTCCCGTAGTATGTAGAGAGCCATCCTTGGTCGATACCCTGGCTTTCTTTACTTTTTCACTCAACCTTTGGTATTCTTCGCTATTTCAATAGCGAAGATAATCTTGCCACATTCTTTCATCTATAAAACTTGGTATTACCCTTTTTTGTGTGGCATAATCCAATAGACCGTTCATTCTGAGTCTTTCTCTCTTATAAAAATTCTTTTGTATAGCAAAGTAATCTATTAGATCCAGAAATATTTCTACAACAAAAACAAAAGTATAATATTTAATTTTTGTTCTAACAATGTGTTAAGTAGTCGATAAGTTAAATCTCTACCTAAAATTCTTTAGATATTTTATTTCTAGCAAATTCTGGAACCTTTTGCCAACTAGTCCAATAGACTTTGAAGTGCCGACAAATGCATTTAATCGTAATTTTTGCAATTCTATCATCGGGAAAAAACCTACAACACAAGATCAAACATTAATATCATAGAGCATAATAATATAGTAAATGAAAAATATATAATGTTCTTATATTTAGAAATCTTACCCTGCTCTATATGGAATAATATACTAACTCCGATGATCATCTATGTCTCCGGGCTGCGGAACAAAGGTTGTTGCTGGATGCACTGGCATGGGTGGATTTGAAACACTGGATGGTGTGACACTAAGATGAATATTTTTCAACCCAATAGATCCAGCAGAATCACTGTGAATACGTAGGTGACTACTAGTAAAAGGTACTACAGACGATGGTAGATGACCGTATGTGACAGTGGTCATTTGATGGTACTGTGATGGCGATAGCATGGCGATGGAAGCAGAATGGGTCTCTGTAGAGCCATGAAGTGGACCCACATGCATAGGAGTAGGAACTAAATGATGTGAATACCTAGAATAAGAGGGTCATGTTGGCACATCATCTAACCGACCCTCAGATATATGAATACTTGTCGGTTATCTATAAGGCGAAGGTTGTTTTTTCTTTTTTGTATTTGTAGGATCAAATTTTTGCTTACCTTGGTCACCTTTACCTCCCATCTAATTTATGTAAAGTTAAGAAGTAGTTAATCCTTACAAAATGAATAAAAGAAAATGTCCCTTTTAGAATCTTATAAAAAGGGAAGATTTGTTGTGAAAAGAAGACATCCATTTTGAAGTCACTAGTACACATTCCAAGTAACTAATTTTCAAGTTCCTAATTCACATTTCAAATCACTAAATCAGTAATAAAACACCAGTGAAATAGTTACATAACCATAGCAAGTTTAGGCTCGATCCAACAACACAAGAAAGACAAGAATATTTCTAATACTACATAAAAGATGGAAAAGTGACGATAGTAATCTTACTCAGGATATTACATATCAATTTTAAACAAGAAATATAAAGGTAAATAGTTCAAAGCATAAAGACATCAATACATAATAAATACAACCTACACAAACTAATTCTTCTCTCCCAAAGATTCTCCACTAAACCATTCACCCTCTTCAAAAGTTTCCTCATCTTCTACCCACTCAGCCTCTTTTTCTCCAATATTAACTTCTTCAAATTTATTTTTTGGGTGGTTCAAACTAACCACTAAATCAATATCCACTAACTAGTGATCAATCTGCATTTTATTTTGATACGCAGTCTCCAACACATTCTCAAATTCCACCCGTCCTATAGGATTTATTTTGATTATAGCCCACCAATCAGACTTATCTCTATGCAACAGATAAGGAGCATAGTATACTTGTTTAGCATTTTGCGCGAGAACAAAGGGATCGTAAACAGGATATGTACTATTGTGCTTAACTTCAATGATGTTATGGTCCTTAAGTAGTCTTGTGCCTCTTACGCTTGGATCAAACCCCTTACATCGAAAGAGTACAACTATTTTTATTGGAAAACCAGCATACTCTATTTCTAAGATCACTTCTATGATGCCAAAGTAATCAGCATCATCATCACCATTAACCCAAACACCACTATTATTTATTTTTCTTTTTTTGGTGTATTTTTCGATGGAAAATTTAAATCCATTTACTTTGTAATAGGATATTGTACGAGCTTCAACTAGTCCCAAAGAAATATCTTTCAAGAACTAACGTATGCAGCCGCATTTGGTGAATGGTATACCTAAAGATATTATATATATATATATATATATTAGTTGAAGAATATATAAATATTTCAAATTTATTGAAATATTAGTACACTTACACACCTCATATGTAAACCATGTTGCAAAGGATGCATACACTTGATTTTGGTGGAATTGAGTAATAAATGAACTGAATATCCAACATGTGAAACACAATTAGTTTCCTTATATAAATGATTAAAAAAATATGATATGTTAATATTTAACATCCTTACTTTAGAAAGGGCTCAACTTTCGGGTAATTCAGCAAGACATACAAAGTTGTTGCTTTGTGCTCCATGGTAGTGAGTCGACGAAATATGATCTTTTTTGCCTTACTACCAGATTGATTGAAAATTGATATTGGTTACAAATGAGGCTCATTCTCATCATCCTGATTTCGATTTAATCTGTTTCTTAAACAAGCAACTTGATCACCAAAGTAGTATGAACAAAATTGAGATGTTTCTCTAGCAAGATATGCCTCAACTATAGAGCCTTCTATCCTATATTTATTTTTAGGACCCCTTTTCAATTTTCCAGTTGTCCTACATAATATTAAGATTAGGTGTTTACTATATAAAAATAGATATGTATGAATTTGAAGAATTATTTAATAAATTAAACATGTTGCGATTGCTTACCACTCGCCTAGATACATCCACCTTGTTTGAACTGGACCGCGTAGCCGAGCTTCGTGGACAAGGTGAATGAGAAGATGTTCCGTCACATCGAAGAACCCAGGTGGAAAAATCTTCTCCAACTTTTTGGTGATAATAACAATATTACTTTCCATTCGATCCATATTTTCTTCTTTTAATGTGGTGGAACATAAGTATTTGAAGAACAAACTAATCTCTGCTATTGGTTTCCATATTTTTTTCAGGAAAACCAATAAAATCAATTGGAAGTAACTGTTCCATGAAAACATGACAATCATGGCTTTTCATTCCATGTAAGATTACTTGTGTCATATCAACACTCCTTCCCAAATTTGAGGCATATCCATTGGGCATCTTTAAACTTTGAACCCACTCATATATTTTTTTATTTTGGTCCAACTTAAATGTATAACTAGCCTTAGTCTTAAGAACATTGCCATTGGGCCCCTCCTACAAGTGTAATTCCCTATGCTTGCAATATTCTGGTAAATCAAGTCTAGCCTTAGGATTATCCTTTGTCTTGTCGGTAACATCCATAACTGTGTTGAAAAAGTTGTCAAAATAGTTCTTCTCAGTATGGATGACATCAATATTATGTCTAAGTAAATTATCTGGCCAGTATTTTAACTCTTAAAATATACTTTGCTTAGTCAAATTATGTGAAATGACATATCCATCAAACCTACACATTGGTTCCTCGCAAACTTTTGGAAAATCCTAAACTATCTCTCAAATGTCATGACCAGATAACCTTGAAGGTGGACCATCATGTTCAGTTCTATTCTTTCTAAATTCATTATTAAGTCTCCTAAACTCATGATTAGGTGGCAAGAAATAACGATGACAACCAAGCCATGAATTTTTCCTGTCATGTCTCAATGTGAAAGATTTTGTATTTTCCATGAAATATGGACAAGCAAACTTTCCAGTTGTCATCCACCCAGACAACATTCCATAAGCAGGGAAATCATTAATAACCCACATTAGATATGCAAGTAGATTGAAATTCTGTTTAAGTGAAATGTCCCAAGTTTCAACCCCCTCATTCAATAAAATTTGTAGTTCATCAATGAAAAGTTCCAAGTAGACATCTATTCTGCTTTTTGGATTACGTAGGCCAGGAACAACACAATTCAGAAATATATATGGACTAGTCATCAATATTTCAGGAGGAAGATTATATAGGGAGATAAATATAGACCAAAATGAATATGGCATAGCACCAATAGAAAAAGGTGAGAAATAATCCGCACATAATCCCAATCAAATATTTCGTGGCTCGGCTGTAAAATCTGGATAAGTTGCATCAAAATGCTTCCAAGCCTCTCCATCAGATGGATTACACATAACACCAGTGGGTCTTCTATTTTCACTATGTCATCTCATATGAAGAGCTGAGTTATTTGAAGCATACAACCTCTTCAAACTTGGTATTAGAGGTAAATAATGCATCGCCTTAATAGCAATTTTATTTCCACAACAACCACACTTATAGAGAAGGTGTTGACAAAACTTACAAGACTCTAAGTTAGCATCTTCCTTACAGTATACATGCAACTATTTTCACAATAATCAATTCTAATCGAGAAGAGACCTAACTTTGACACCATTTTTTTGCCTTATAGAAAGAATCAGAAACTTATAAAGCGAGGTCAACTAACTCTTTAATAAGGTTTATCTTTAATAATCTAACAACAATAGACAATCAAGAGTGCAAACACCCGTTAAACAAAGGATGACTAGAAACATACAATTGTTCATAAAAATGGTGTGTTTCTCTATTGGGAACATCTTTGATATTTCCCCTAAATTCGCCCCGTGTTGCATCTCAAAATCTTCATGCACCATTTCTGTCATCCTAGTATCTTGATAGTTATTATGCCCTACAGACCTACTACTTTCACCAACAACAAAGTTATTTTGCTCAACATCACCATGACTAGTACACAATCTTAAAAAGTCCTCGTGAAACCCTTTTCTATAAAGATAGTCCTTCACAACTTCTTCTTTTAGAATGCTTGTACCATCACATTTAACTTAAGGACAACGAATCGCCCGAAAAATTGATCAATCATCAAGTGTCTTGGCATGTTCAATAAATCGATTGACACCATCAATAAATTCCAACCTAAGACCTATTTTATTATTATTTTATTAATATATCCAGCTAAAATCAGGTTTCATCTACACAATCAATCACATTCAAGTAATTAGTTCAAGTCACAAAATTTAACATTTCAAGTACCTACACTTAAATATTTTCAAGTCACTAATTCACTTCACAAGTTACCAAACTAAACTAAATTCAAAATGAAAAGTTCACATTTCAAGTACCTGCACTTAAACATTTTCAAGTAAGTAATTCACTTCATAAGTGACCATGTACTTTACTAAATTCAAAACA
This sequence comes from Capsicum pubescens, assembly GCA_030864215.1. Lineage (NCBI taxonomy): Eukaryota > Viridiplantae > Streptophyta > Magnoliopsida > Solanales > Solanaceae > Capsicum > Capsicum pubescens. The sequence goes on along the minus strand of CM061544.1, from coordinate 245,069,975 downwards.
CAAATTCACATTTCAAGTACGTACACTTAAACATTTCAAGTCATTAATTCACTTCTCAAGTGACCATGTACTTTACTAAATTCAAAACAAAAGTTCACTTTTCAAGTACCTTGATAACGCCCAAACTACAGCTCTCGTAAGAGTGTAAGCGGTCGCTGTCAAATATAGAACCCAACTGGGTTGGGTGTCGAATCCCACAGGGAATACTTGGTCACTAAGTGTTGCAATTGTTAGCAAACTGTTGGTCGAAAGTTCTACAGAAAGGGGGGATGGTTTAGGCGTGAATTAAAAGTATCAAAATAGCAAAGTAAAAGCGGAATGCTTTGTTTAGTAAGATTTTAATCAATGAGAATTGTAAGTTAGGGTTATGTCCACCTGATGAGTTCTACGTATCTATTAACTATGAGTAATACGGAATTCAGACATGCATGCACTTATAGAGATTCGTAATCTAATGGTAAATCCTAGTGTTTCTCAACCATCGAGGATTATTTCACTTTAACTCTCTCGAGCTTAAAGCGTGTAACTAACGGTACAAACTCTCCAAGAAGTTAATCCAGTTACGGCACTAACGTGTAATGGGGGTTGGTAGCCCTATTTCCTTGTCACACTCTCTTTTCCAAACAGGTAACTTTTCTCTCGAACAAGTTAATGCTATAATGGCGTATTCTATATGTTTGCAACCACAAGAATGTAATTAAGATGAAGAGAGTAATGATATAAGTAGAATACGTATCAAGAATTCACAAACTCATAGTAATAGATAGTATATCAAAAGGCTTCCATAACCCTAACAGAGAAGTTTAGCTACTCATGATTACAACGAAGATCACAATAGACATCATCATCATACCAAAGCTCGAATAATCTCACGGTGGGGATGAAATTGGCGTCAAAAGGGATTGACGATTTTGCTCCCTTCGTTGCTCACAAGTTAGTGTTTTTCTCTGTATAAACTTACAGAATCTGTAAACTGAATAATACTAGAAAGTCGAATGAATTCTCAAAAAGCAAACGTGAATCAATGCATGAATGAATGCATGCTGAAAAATTCAGCAAAATAGGGTTTTTATAACATCCTTGTCCTAGTCCTATTAAGTTACTGCTGATCCCCAAGTCTTTAGAAATACTATTTTTGCCCGGGACAAGTTCTCCATGCATCACTTTCAGTCCATAAGCTTCCAAAAGCTGTCTTCCCTCTTATGTGAAGTTTCCCTTGCTACCAAAAGGTCCACAAAGTGCTGAAATCTTCATCATTAATACCTGAAAACATGCTAATCACGTTGGTTAGCTCACTTACAGGAAAATGGACTAAAAATGCAGGAATTATATATTTTGTCCTTAAAACTTAGCTAAAATATGGGTAAATTATGGTGCTTTAGGCGTGTAAATACGCCTATCATCATGTACCTACACTTAAATATTTTCAAGTCGCTAATTAACTTCTCAAGTGACCATGTACCTTACGAAATTCAAAACAAAAGTTCACTTTCAAGTACCTATGCTTAAACATTTTCAAGTCACTAATTCACTTAACAAGTTACCAAACTAAACTAAATTCAAAATGAAAATTTCACATTTCAAGTACCTACACTTAAATATTTTTAAGTCACTAATTCACTTCACAAGTGACCATATACTTTACTAAATTCAAAGCAAAAGTTCACATTTCAAGTACCTACACTTAAACATTTTCAAGTCACTAATTCACTTCTAAAGTGACCACACTTTACTAAATTCAAAACACAAATTCACATTTCAAGTACCTACACTTAAACATTTTCAAGTCCTTCATTCACTTCTCAAGTGACCTTGTACTTTACTAAATTCAAAAAAAAATCACCTTTCAAATACCTACACTTAAACATTTTCAAGTCGCTAATTCACTTCTCAAGTGGCCATGTACCTTACTAAATTCAAAATAAAAGTTCACCTTTCAAGTACCTACACTTCAACATTTCAAGTCACTAATTCACTTCACAAGTTACCAAACTAAACTAAATTCAAAACACAAGTTCACATTTCAAGTACCTACACTTAACCAAATCGAAGTCACTAATTAACTTCTCAAGTGACCATGTACCTTACTAAATTCAAAACAAAAGTTCATCATTCAAGTACCTACACATAAACATTTTCAAGTCGCTATTTCACTTCTCAAGTGACCATGTACCATACTAAATTCAAAATAAAAGTTCACCTTTCAAGTACCTACACTTAAACATTTCAAGTCAGTAATTCACTTCACAAATGACCATGTCCTTTACTAAATTCAAAACAAAATTTCACATTTCAAGTACCTGTACATAAATATTTTTAAGTCACTAATTCACTTCTCAAGTGACCATACTTTACTAAATTCAAAACACAAGTTCACATTTCAAGTACCTACACTTAAACATTTCAAGTCACTAATTCACTTCTCAAGTGACCACACTTTACTATATTCTAAACACAAGTTCACACTTCAAGTACCTACACTTAAACATTTTGAAGTCGCTAATTCACTTATCAAGTGACCATACTTAACTAAAATCAAAACATAAGTTCTCCTTTCAAGTACATACACTAAAACATTTTGAAGTCATTAACTCACTTCTCAAGTGACCATGTACTTTAGTAAATTCAAAACAAAAGTTCACCTTTCAAGTACCTACACTTAAACATTTTCAAGTTGCTAATTCACTTCTCAAGTGACCATGTACCTTACTAAATTCAAAAAAAAAAATCACCTTTCAAGTACCTACACTTAAACATTTCAAGTCACTAATTTACTTCACAAGTTACCAAACTGAACTAAATTCAAAATACAAGTTCACATTTCAAGTACCTACACTTAAACAAATCGAAGTCACTAATTCACTTCTCAAGTGAGTATGTTCCTTACTAAATTCAAAACAAAAGTTTACCTTTCAAGTACCTACACTTAAATATTTTCAAGTCGCTATTTCACTTCTCAAGTGACCATGTACCTTACTAAATTCAAAATAAAAGTTTACCTTTGAAGTATCTACACTTAAACATTTCAAGTCACTAATTCACTTCACAAGTGACCATGTACTTTAATAATTCAAAACAAAAGTTCGCATTTCAAGTACCTACATATAAACATTTTCAAGTCACTAATCACTTCTCAAGTGACCACACTTTAGTATATTCAAAACACAAGTTCACATTTCAAGTACCTACACTTAAACATTTTCAAGTCACTAATACACTTCTCAAGTGACCACACTTTACTATATTCAAAACACAAGTTCACATTTCAAGTACCTACACTTAAACATTTTGAAGTCGCTAATTCACTTATAAAGTGACCACACTTAACTATATTCAAAATACAAGTTCACCTTTCAAGTACCACACTTAAACATTTTCAAGTCCCTAATTCGCTTATCAAGTGACCACACTTTAGTAAATTCAAAACACAAGTTCACATTTTAAGTCACTACACTTAATCACTTTCAAGTAACTAATTCATTTATATTATAAGTAAAAAAATTGAACAAGTTTAATAAAGCAAATAAGTAGAAGTGTTGCATGTCCCTCTCACAGCATATAATCACCACAAAATTTTTATGGCTTTTAAAGCCTTCTACAGCAAACAATACCACTTTAACGCTACATTTAAAGACTTTAGTATAAGAAAATAGAGAGAAATCAACTTACCTTTGCTTGGCCTAAATTAAAGAGAAAGAGACAAACGATCACTGGAAAATAGCAAAGCAATCCTTTTCCCAAATTCGGATTCTGTCAAACAAAAACATCAAATTACTTGCTACTTCACATCAAGGGGCATAAATTAGGATAGACCATGTTTAAATAGACAAGAAGCAATTCAAAATCCCTAACAACACAACCTATATAGTCAAATTCTCTTTAAACTTACTACTACATCATAACCCAAGCAACTCATAGTCCTACAAATGCAATACATCACAACCCAAGCAATTCACTACGGCTCCAATGGATTCTCTTAACCTACCAAGACTATTGATTTATTATCTTGTGAGAATAAATCCATGACGTGTACCACCCAATAAAGAAAGTTTATCAAGTGTAGTCATCAATTCACTTCACCATGTCCATATTGAATGGTTCTTTTGGCCATAAAGTTCTTTAATTTTTCTTTATTTTCTTTATTTGCAAAGAAGGACCACTATGTCTAATAGTTGAGTACTTTTTATGTAATAATCAATTGGGACCAGAGAACTCATTGTATGAAAAATCACTCACAAAATGACCAATGAGGAAGAAATTGCAATCCACTATACAAATTTATGTGTGCAAAAGTAAAAACTATGTAGGGGGCCATATTAGGGCAGGAGACTAATTAATACTAGAAAAATAATGGATTTATACGGAGTATATGGTATCGAATATATTTTTCCAATTTTGCACCTGCTGTCATCGGTGGGTTACTATGGTCACTGAGACGAGATTGTTGTTGTCGTGGCTGAGACGACGTTATTGTTGTCATGGCTGAGAAGAGGATGTCGCTATTATTGGTGATATGAGGTTGTTGTTGTCATCGGTAGGTGACTTGCTGTCGTCGATGACTGTCATCGATGTCGCTAAGACATTGTTGTCATCGGTGATATTGCTATCGTCGATGATGTGAGATTGGATGAGCTGAGGGTGGGTAGTTGTGAAGGTGGGTCGGTGAGATTAAGGTAATTAGAAAAGAAATTTTGGAATTGCGTCGGCTTCGATCAATAATTGGATATTACAAAATTGCTGACAAAATTAATTATAAGTGCTCGATTTATTGTTTAAAAAATTAATATCAAATAATTTAATGCAATATATATATATATATAAATCAGATAATTAGTTATTTTATCATCATATTAACATGAATAGTATATTTTTTTCAATCGTATAATAATATCAATGCATTTCATAAATTAGGATGAATTTTTGATTAATTATCTTTTAAATACGATATTATATATATACCTCGTAATACAGCGTGTTAATCTGTTGGATTATCGGTTAATTAGATTCAGTTATCTAGCTTTTGATTACTGTATACGTCACTACGCGAGATATACGGATATTTACATATATTCGATTGGCTATCATGCTTTCAAATATGTACTATATACATCGACCACATACACGATTTTACTACCCCATAATATACATCGGTTAGTTTATCTTATGATATTATACCTTCAACAGTATACTATAAATCACCTTGATCGATCGATCACATAATATCAGTATATTCAATATCTAACTAGATATATTTTGTTAGCTTTAATTTTGACTACGTACTACGTACATCACTACACAAGAGATATACATACATATATATAAATGTAAGCTTTGAACTACGCACTACGTACATAGCTGGGTAATATATATACCTATACATACACACACACACATACAAACTATCGTATATCAAGTTCTAAATACGTACTATATAAATCACATACCTACACGAGTATATTACCCGGCCCCATAATATAATGTGACGTATTTCATATACATACTTTGATGAGTTATCGATTAATTTGATTAGCTTACATTAATATAACTTCAACGTACAATATATTATTACTTTGATCGTTTCAAATCAAGGTATTCAATATGTTTGGATAGATTCTGCATCGTTCATCGATCACTGCATCGTATATATATATATATATATATATATATATATATATATATATATATATCAACTTCTCAATACGTACTATATACATTACATCCACAAGTATATTACCTCATAATACAACACATTCATTATATTCTGATGAATTATCGGTTATATATATATGTACGTTATATTATTATAACTTCAATAGTAGCATATTATTATTACCTCAACTGTATGATATAGACTGATAGACATATTCATTATACAGAGATTATGTTTAACATAATTTAACGTATATACAATGGAAAATATTTATTTTATATATTGAAACATAAGTAAAAGATAAAAGATTATGTTTAAAGTAATTTATTTATTTTATTTGATATATTTCTTTGTATAATTTTTTTACAAAATTTAAGTTTAATTGATTTTTTTTATTATTTTTAATAGAAAACCGACCACAAGTGGTCGCTTTTATATAAATATTTTTGTTTATTTTTAAAAAAAATGAACACAAGTGGTCTCAATTTATTTTTTCATTAAAAAGCGACCACTAGTGGTCGGTTTCTTAAATAATTTTCTTTTTTATTTTTTTTTAATTCCAAAAGTTATGGTAGCTTTATAAAATATTTTTAATTTAATTTTGAAAATAAAAGCAACCACAAGTGGTCTCTTTTTTTAAAATAGTTTTAATTAAATTTTTTAAATAAAAGCAACCACTGTTGTTGCTTGTTTTAAAATTATTTTATTTTTTTATTTTTTAATAGAAAATCAATCACAAGTGGTCGCTTTTATATAAATATTTTTATTTATTTTTAAAGAAAACCGACCACAAGTGGTCTCAATTTATTTTTTTATTTTTTATCAAAAAACGACCACTAGTGGTTGATTTCTTAAATAATTTTTTTTTTATTTTTTTTAATTCCAAAAGCAACCACAAGTGGTCTCTTTTTTAAAATTATTTTCTGGTGGAGTTTTTTAAATTAAAAAGCGACCACAAGTGGTCGCCTTTTTATTTTTTTAATTAAAGAAATAATTAAAATGATTATTTTGGAAATTAAAAATATACAAGCGACCACTTGTGGTCAATTTTTTTAAAAAAATTAAAAAACTGACCACTTGTAGTCGCTTTTATTCCGACCACATTTGTAGTCGGTTTTTTGTGGTCGGAAAAATTATTTTTTTAGTAGTGCATGACTTGTTTGAATTCGTAAAAATAATTTCAAACGATACCTAACAGATATCATAGCTAGGAAGAATCCAACATCATCCATGATTATGACGAGGTAGTAACTCTCGATCCAAATAAACCTTGCATAGTGGGGTAAGATGAATGCTTCCTCATTTATTCTACGCTCAATTTTTATTTCCTCCTGCTCATCTCCACCAGAAGCTTAAACGTCTTCATCACTACAATTCCTATCCTTCGACTATCGATTTTTTTCTTTTCTCAGATCTTTCAACTTGTACAGCTTTGTGTTTAGTATCTCTAGCCATTTTTTATGATCTAAGTACAAAAACAAGATTAATTATCATACTAAAAAGAATATCTAGTCGACCTAACAGTCTATTAATAAGACAATAACACAAGCATATGAATGTGGAATCAGAAAAGAAGAAAACCCTATCTAAAGCATCATTACTGTCAAGAACAATTAAAAATCAAATTCAGAAATTAAATAAATACCTAATCAACTGAAAGATTTTTTAATAGAAAAATAATAATGTATGATCAAACCACAAGAACATGTATCTAAAACATCATTAAATTGAAGAAAGATTTAAAAAAATCAGATTTTTGGACACACTAATCGATAAAAATTGCAAAAAAAAAATGGCATGCAATCAACAACAATAATCAAAATACATCAAGAATCAAATGAATATCAACTTTAAAATATATATTTTCAGTAAAATCAAGCCCCATTTTTCAAAAAAAAAAAAATCATGTAAAATCAACTTAGTCGACACAAATAGAAAATTGAAAAACGCAAAAAAATTCCATCAATATGGAGCACAAATTAATCGAAAGATAGAGAGAACTTATCTAAATTAAAAGGTGAAAGACCTTAGATCTTTAGAGAAGACAAAAGTCGAAAATAGAGTTTTGGGGAAGGAAAAGTAGGAAAGAAGAAGGGGTTAAGGGAGAGTGAAGAGAAAGAAAATTAGTATAGGGTATTTTAATAAAAATTGAGGGGTGAAAAGTATTTAAAAAGGACTTAAGAGGTAGCAACAACTTTTTGGACTTTACAAATTGACACATACCCACACCTTTTTTATATTCTCTCCCAAATCCTAAAAAATAAATCAAAAACATAACGTCTTTTTTCAACTAAATTATAAAAGTGTCTAAAATACCAAATCTTCTCGACTAAGAGGGGTTGTTTTAATCTTTTTGCTTTGAGGTTTTATTATAAAGACGAAAGTGGTTTCAATTTTGAAAGCTCAAAGTACATAATTTATTTTCAAGTTTATTTTTATTCAAGTCGTACATGTTGGAAATAATCAACTTCAAACATTTAAAAAATGTTTGGTTATAATATCCCCCTCTTTATAACTTTTGACAGATATATGAAATACCATCGTATAATGGAATAAGTTCTATTCATCTAAAAAAGAAACATAACCTTCTCCCTCTTATTTTCTATACGTAAATGGCAATATTTCCTACTCTCAATTACAATATTGCTTGGAATTTTCAAAAATGTCATTCGGTGCATGTCTGATCCTTCAAAAGTTGTGCATTTTTTAAAGATCCAACATGGGTGCGACAATATTTTGAAGAGCCTGAGCAAATTAGCCCAATTGTAAAACGACACCATCTTTTAAATACTATTTTGAAATATAACTCTTGTGAATGGTTCTCTTAAGAGGTTGTAGCTCATTATGTGCTTTGTTGTAACTGTTGGGTTCAAGATGTATGTATGAATGAAAAATGAAGGGAAAAATAGTGGAGGGAGATAGAGTCACTAAAATGGAAAGTGTACTCTTTTAATGGAAAGTTCACTAATTCTCCCACATTGGTGGGAGAAGAGAACTTTTAAGTGTTTATAATAACGAACACTTACTCTACTTGGATAGTGAGGAAAGAACAAGATGGTGCCTCACACCATTGTCGTTGTCGCTCGCTCGGCTTCGGCTTCGGCTTTGGATTTGGAAAATGATCAATTAAGAAGTTGTAGCTCGTTATGTGTCTTGTTGTAACTGTTGGGTTTAAGGTGTATGTATGAATGGAAAATGGAGGAAAATAGAGTCACTAAACTGGAAAGTGAACTCTTTTAATGAAAAGCTCACTAATTCTCCCACATTGGTGGGAGAAGGGAACTTTTAAGTGTTTATAATAAGGAACACTTACTCCACTTGGATAGTGAGGCAAGAACAAGGTTGATACGGGAAAAATGGCCATCTTATCTTTTGATTACATCTTTGGAGGCCAACATATAGAGGCTCAAGACGTGGTCACATCGAAAATACAAGAACATGCATGGAGGAACCGTTTTGAGCATAACTTAAAGCAATCTCGCGTATGGAAGATTTCTTGGAGAATTTAATATTGAGGACTCATGGTTTTGGACCTTAATTAAGGACATTTTGGACATTAGATATGATGTATTTACACATCATGGCCGGCCCTCTCATTAAGGGCAAAGTGGTCTTTTTTATCGTCATTTGTAATATATTATAAATAGGCCCCCTTACTCTTATTTTCACTAGATTTTATATGATGAAGAATTGAAAGACATATTTTCTCTCTTTTGAGAGTGTAACACCCTTAGTTGTAGGGTTTGGAAAAGTCATCCTTAGCATAGGGCTTGGAAAAGTCAATATTGATCTTTGCTTGGAAACGGTAGATCTTGAGGTGAGTTCATTCCCTTGGTGGTCACCGTAAGAGTGTGGTTTTGATTGTCACATTCATTAGGGGTTAGTGTTGAAATACACTTGGTTCTTAATCTTTTAATAATCTTGGTCTCACTATCTATCTTTATTTTCTATGCAATTTCCCCTGTGTTTGTGTTGAATCCGTGACTTGTTTCATCTTGTGTCATTATTGTTGTTTTTGGTGTTAAAATACACCTTGTATCTTGTAATCCTTGTGTTGTTATTGTTGGCCGAAAGTTGTTCTCGAAGGGGTCCTCGGGTTCTAGTTGATTTGTGGACTATTTTGAGTAGTTTTTTAGCCTTCTCTTGTCTTTCTCGTATCATTTGGTATCAAAGAATGGCTTGATTTTGTTCCCAAAAGATCAATCTTGGGCTTGAGACCTTTAAAACTACAAAAAAAAAACTGAAATCTGAAAATTCCAGAAACAGTCAAATCTGCCACCTTTGTGTTCTTGGCCAAAAATTGTGTTCTTGTTGTGTCTTGGTTGAGATTTGTTTGTTGTGTGACTAGATCTAGTAGTGTTCTTATTTGTTTTGTTGTTTCTAGTGTTAGTTTTCGTGTCCACTAACACTTTGAGTCTAGATCTAAACTTGAGCTTGAACTTGTTGAAAGTTGTTGTTGTGAACATAAGCTTGGCCCATTGTTGTTGACCATTGTTGTGGTGGACTGTTTTGGCCGTGTAGTTTCTTCTTGATGTTATAAACTTGACCACGTGATATTGTTGTTACTTGGTGGCTTGAGAACTATTTTGTTGAAGTTGTAGTTGTCTTGGTTAAGTGTTGGAGATATTGTTATTGTGGATTGGAGTTGGCCGATGGAATTGTTGTTGTTCTTGAAGATTGTTGTTATTGTTCTTAGTGTGGTTGTTGTTGTTCTTAAAGTTCTTCACCTTCCTTCATATATTGTTAGAACATAAAGTGAATGTTAGATCCTAAAAGGTGAAGAAAAAAGGTGTATGTACTTGTTAGTCTTGAAAGACCCCCAACCACCAAAAGACTTTACATCACTTCTCAACCATTTTTCCATGAAACAAGGGTCCATGTTTTAAGAAGAAGTACAAGAAAAAGTCAAGTCTTGAAAATTGAAAAAGTCTCCAAGACTTATTTTCCCTCCTAAAACAAATTCCACCAATCTAAATTAATTTTTGACCAAGACTTGAACCTTTGAGAATAACCACTTGATAAAACCGACCCAATACGTGGCTGCCATGTCATCACTGTTACTGTTCACATAATATTTTCGAGCTCAAATTTTAGATTCTTAGCTTCATCTTATTATTTCATTAGTTTCATGTCTTGATTCTAGAATTAATTAACAACTAGTAATCACCTACTTAGTTGTAGATTAATTATTGAATCCGTTTCTTTGTGTCTTCGTTATTTATGTGCTTTTCTCATTTTTAACTCGTAGTAACTTCTTTGTTTCAAGTTCGTAAATAAATTTTGTTTTGTTTATTGAGTCGATCAAGCAAAACTCCATTCCGGCCGCCAAGTAGAATTGACATCTTATTGACTACCGGAGTATAAGCAACTTTCAATATTCGCCGCTCCAAATTGTGAGGATCACAAAAGTGAGTGAATACGAGTGTTGGTGAGGAGATTTTACCACTAATCTTGTTTGTTTATTTTGTAGGTTCAAAAGGTGATATAAGGAGAATATGTCTTCGAGAGCCAGGGATTATTGTGACTACAACATGGGAGACTATGGTTGTAGGGAGGGGTTTTATGGCTACGAAGTTGAGGGAGATTGCGGAGGCTATGAAAATAGCCATGATCGAAACTTGGGCAGATTTAAAAGTTACTGTTTTGAGGGAGAAAATGAGGTGAATGAAGTTCCTAGTGCTTATGGTGACTTTGGAGATGATGTAGGACCTCGTGATGGATCTTATGATGACGTTGGGGCATGTGAGGAGTCCTACACTTCTCACTCCAAACCTAGATTTGGTGTTAGGTATAACCCTTTCATTCGCAAAGCTTATGAGAGATATGATGAGAGTACACGTGAGGAGTGTGAAGATTCATATTCTCCACCTTGTAGTACTTCTTATCAAGATCGATATAGTGTGAATGGTTATACTAGCTATAGTGGAGATTTTCCAATGAGAAGAAGAGGGTATGCATCTCCAAAATCAAGGGGTACTCGTATGCCTTAAAATGTTGATCCAAGAAGGAGTGTACACTCCAGAAAGGTGACCATTTGTGGGATACCGGGCTGCCTCATTGTATTAAATGATAGGTACTATATTAACTACATCGTTCCATCCATGGTTGACTTCTTGGGGTTGTTTTGTGAGCCTTTACTTGTTCCATACTTCTTGGATGGGTTTCAGGTTACCGAGAGGGTGAAGGTTGTCTTCTCCCAATTTGAATACCATGAGGAGGTGTGGTGAAATATTCTTCCATTAACATACGGTCATGTATGCTTAGGTGTCGATTGGTTTGCATAACATAGAGTTCTAAATATGCAAAATTGGCCAAATATTGTAAGAGACCAATGGGGGAATCACCTCATGACTTACTTGCTGCCCAAGCCACGAAGAGAAATGCCTACCTACTCCAACCTGAATTATTATGAGAGACAAAAGATTGAGAGGAGTAAGGGAGTGTAAGGTGGTAATCCGAGAGTGGAAAAAGGAGAGGTTGTGTGGAGCAAAGTGAGGGGATTACCACCAAACCATGCTAACATTGGTTGTCCTTCTATTTCTAAAGACATTTGTGTAGGTACCAACATGGAAAGAGAAGAAGAACAATGCCAAAAGGAATTTGTTGCCCAAGATTTTAGAGGATCTTCACACCATGACAAAGAAGAATCTACTCAAGGACTTTAAGGTAAAATGGCTAACTCTTACACTTTTGTACATGTGAATGATAATTATGTGGCTAGTAGCCCATTGAGTGTGAGTTGTAGCTTGCCTATATGTGAGTCTATTGTTTCTTTGCCACTTGATGATGATTTACATATTGTGAGTGTGGATACACTAGTTGATCCTATTGATGATGAAATTGACTCCTCTTGTGAGATCAATTTATGTCTACCTAGTGTTGAAGCCTATATGTTGAATGGAAGTACATCGTCTTGTGTAATGGGTGTTGATCAACTTGTTTGTGAAAACTGTCCACCACTTGAGTATGTGTGTGATGTGCTTAATAGGACTCAAGTGAGTGAAATATTTGAAAATATTGGTCAACAAAGTGAGAATGAACACGAGAGCTCGTCTTGGGTAATATTGTGTTTGAAACATCCTTGAAACTTGATATTGATCATTTAGAGAGTGAGGAACTTGCTTGTTCCAAATCTGTCTGTGAGGTAGATCACACTCTTTTTAGGTATAATGTCTTGTTTGAAGATGATTTAAACACTTTTAATGAACCTAGTGGTGAAAATAATGGTATAGCCTGGCTTGGAAGCTATATACTATATGCTAACCCACTATGGTGTGACAACATTCCTCCTAAAGAGGGAAATCTCTTCTTGGAAGATGAGAGTACTCTTAAGGGTAAGGAATGTGTAGTTGCGGAAGCTACTTCTTCTTTTACTTTGTGTGATTTCATTGTTAAGAGTACTCATGGTGATTATTGGGAAACTAGTAGTGAGTACACACATGAGAGCACCTTAGTAGAAGTCGATTTGAGTGATACCTTTCTCTACTCTCTATTTACTTTGGATGATATGTATATTATTGTAGAGAGTATGTTATTTAGTTTGGGTGTAGACCACGGGAAAGGGAAGTGTTGTCGAGACCCGTGTCTATGGCCACTTTTCCTATTTGACCCAGGTGCCAAATTTAGAAATGGTGATGTTGGTGCACCAAACTTGTTGCTTGGTCTACATGACAAGCAAAGTGTCACTCTTGATGTATCCTATAACCAAATCCTTTGTACATCTTTTATTGAGTTTTTACTATTCCTTTCAAAGGATTCTTGGTTATGTTGCAAATATGTGCAACCTTGGCATGGTGAGATGATTTGTTATGCTAACCCTAACCCTCATGCCATGAGGAGTTTGTATTTGTTTGTCCTCTCTTCGGTTTTTCAAGGTTTGGATTCGATGTCGAATCCTTTTTCAAGAAGGAGAGGATGATACGGGACAAATGGACATCTTATCTTTTGATGACATCTTTGGAGGCCAACATATAGAGGCTCAAGACTTGGACACCTCGAGAATACAAGAACATGCATGGAGGACCCGTTTTGAGCATAACTTAAAGCAATCTCGCGTGTGGAAGATTGCTTGGAGCATTTAAGATTGAGGACTCACGGTTTTGGACCTTAATTAAGGACATTTTGGACATTACATATGGTGTATTTTACACACCATGGCCAGCCCACTCATTAAGGGAAAAGTGGTCTTTTTTATCTTCATTTGTAATATATTATAAATAGGCCCCCTTACTCTTATTTTCACTAGATTTTGAATGATGAAGAATTGAAAGACATATTTTCTCTCTTTTGAGAGTGTAACACCCTTAGTTGTAGGGTTTGGAAAAGTCATCCTTAGCATAGGGCTTGGAAAAGTCAATATTGATCTTTGCTTGGAAACGGTAGATCTTGAGGTGAGTTCATTCCCTTGGTGGTCACCGTAAGAGTGTGGTTTTGATTGTCACATTCATTAGGGGTTAGTGTTGAAATACACTTGGTTCTTAATCTTTTAATAATCTTGGTCTCACTATCTATCTTTATTTTCTATGCAATTTCCCCTGTGTTTGTGTTGAATCCGTGACTTGTTTCATCTTGTGTCATTATTGCTGTTTTTGGTGTTAAAATACACCTTGTATCTTGTAATCCTTATGCTGTTATTGTTGGCCGAAAGATTCTCTCAAAGGGGTCCCCGGGTTCTAGTTGATTTGTGGACTGTTTTGAGTAGTTTTTGAGCCTTCTCTTATCTTTCTCGTATCAAAGGTGGTGCCTCACGCCGTCGTCGTCGTCGCTCGCTTGGATTCGGCTTTGGATTCGAATTCGAAAAATGATCGATGAGATCTATCTTTTATATAATTTATTTGAAACTTGCTCATCCAAAAAATCTGATAGAAATATTTTTCTCCATGTGCGGGCGCATTTCGAACGCCATGCAAATGCATACGCAACGTATCTCGAAGGGATGCGACCCTTCGAGGTAAAAGGCACACTATTTCATGTTGTTGGTCAATTTACGCGTGCAATTCGATAACTTACGGGCGCAGGTGCAGTGCAATTACTTACTGGAATTCGAACAGTGTCAACTGCGGCCGCAGATCAGGCACAGACCCAACACACTCGGTGCAGGTGACGCTACTGTACTGAATAAGTATCTTTTGTTGAACTAATGCATCTTTTTTTAAAGGACACATAAAGGCTACCTGACATATTCCTCAGGTATTAATATGATTTTTTGACAGCATAAACACTCTTCTTTTCAACAAAAACTCTGTGTGATCATTAGTCATTGAGTGAGTTCGACGAATCCAATAATTTGAGGTGCCGTTATTATTGAATTGAAGGCCATTTTATCCGGGGGGGGAGATTCCATAACCTCGGGTACAGTGAGGAGAATTATTCCTTAAGGACACTCGTGAAGTTGGGGGACTTGGCCTTACAATTCTATTTCATCTTATTTCTGAAATAACAACATACTTTTTGGATAAATTATCTTTAATCTTGTGTTGAAGGTGTTGTGTTACTTCATAGGTGTTCTTGTCTGAGACTTGAACTTGTGTTGAAGTTGTTGTTTGCCAAAATGCAGATTTGTGTACTCGAAAATATTAAAAATGACAATCTTAACGAATATTCTTTCAAAATCTGTATTGCTTGATTTCTGGAGATTAAAGCTTTAAGCTTTCTACTCCGTTTGAACTTAACTAGTGATTTGAAGACATAAAATCTTCATCACAAGTTAAAGAATACTCAGATGACGATTGGAAGTCATAAAAACCTCATCGCTAAACTAGAAACAAGAGGTGTTTAAAGTTTTTGCAACTATGTTAATAGTATTTTGATATACTAAAGTTATTGTCTTGTTGTGATGGAAAAATGACTACGGATAGTCAAGTGCATGATGGTGAAACAACGGTGGAAGCAACTAGTATTACCACAACAAGTCGTACGATTGCTCTGCCGGCAGTGGCACCAGCGGAGAAACCCAGAAAGTTCGCGGGTATTGACTTCAAAAGGTGGCAGCAGAAAATAATTTTCTACCTTACAACTCTTTATCTTCAAAGGTTCACATTTTAGGAACCTCCGGAGGTTCCCGAGGGAACCTCTGAACAAGAGAGATTTGTGATTGTGGAGGCTTGAAAACACTCGAATTTCCTTTGCAGAAACTACATCTTGAGTGGTCTCCAAGATGATCTCTACAATGTGTATAGTGGAACAGAGACAGTAAAAGAGTTATGGGGAGCGCTGGAACGAAAGTACAAGACAGAGGATGCAGAACTAAAAAAAATTTTGTTGCAAGATTCCTGGAATATAAAATGATAGACAACAAGCCTGTTGTCTCTCAAGTGTAGAAACTGCAAGTGATCATCCATGATCTCCTTGCGGAAGGTATGAATTTGACAAATACCTTTGTTGAACAATTAAAAAAATTTCTTAGTATTCACATAAACTTCATTGTAGGTTTAATCGTGAATGAAGCACTTCAAGTAGCATCAATAATAGAGAAGCTATCACCCATGTGGAAGGACTTCAAGAACTATTTGGAACACAAACGTAAGAAGATGTTTGTCGAAGATCTAATCATTAGATTGTGCATTGAAAAAAAGAATAAGGCTGTGGAAAGAAGGTCGAGAGGAAATTCTACAATGAATAGAGAAAATATTATTGAAGACGACCACAACTCCAGAAAGCTGGACATGAAAGCAATCAACTCAAGAAGAAATTCAAGGGAAAGTGCTTTAACTATGGCAAGATTGGCACAGGTCTACGGATTGTCATGCCCCAAAGAAAGGTAAAAACAAATACCAAGCAATTATGGCTGAGTCTAAGAAAAAAGTGGACGATTTGTGTGCTATGTTGTTCGAATGCAACTTGGTGGAAAATCCTCGCGAATGATGGATGGATTCCGGTGTCACCCTCCATGGTTGTTCTAATAAGGAGTTATTTATTGATTTTTCTCCATCTTAAGAGGAAGAAAAGATCTTCATGGCTAACTCTGCTACTGCAAAGGTAGAAGGAACAGGAAAAGTATGCTTGAAAATGACTTCAGGTAAAGTGTTGACACTCAACAATATCCTGTATGTACCGGAGTTAAGAAAGAATTTGATTTTTATATCACTTCTAGACAAGAACAGATTCAAATGTTTATTTGTTTTCAAAAAAATTATACTTAGTAAAGGAGAAGTGTATGTAGAAAAAGGCTACCTCAATGAGGGCCTATTCAAAATGAATGTAATGAATGTTGAAATCAATAAAAGTTCAGTTTCTTCTTACTTTCTTGAGTCTTATAATTTATGGCATGAACGATTAGGCCATGTTAATTACAAAACATTGAGAAAACTGATTAACTTAGAATTGTTGTCAAACTTCGAGTGCATAAAATTAAAATGTCAAACGTGTGTAGAATCAAAGTATGCTAAGCATCCGTATAAGTCCGTTGAAAGGAATTTCAATCCCTTAGACTTAATCCATACTGACATTTGTGATATGAAGTCAACACCATCTCGTGGTGGAAAAAAGTATTTTATAACTTTCATTGACAATTACACTAGATATTGTTATGTCTATTTGCTAAATTGTAAGGATGAAGTAATAGATGCATTTTGGCAATATAAAACTGAAGTTGAAAATTAGTTAGAGAAAAAGATCAAAACTATAAGAAGTGATAGGGGTGGAGAATATGAATCTTCCTTTGCCGAAATCTTTGTAGAGAATGGAATTTCCCACCAAACCACGGCCCCGTATTCACCTCAATCTAATGGAATTATGGAAAGGAAAAATCAAACTTTGAAGGAAATGATGAATGTCTTACTTATAAGTTTAGGTTTGACGAAAAACTTGTAGGGGGAAGCTATCCTTACAGCTAACCAAATACTCAATATAGTGCCCCATAGTAAGACACAATCAATTCCATATGAAAAATGGAAAGGAAGGAAACCCAATTTGAAATATTTCAAAGTAGGGGGGTGTCTAGCGAAGGTTCAAGTTCAAATGCCTAAAAAAGTAAGGATAGGACCTAAGATGGTGGACTGCATGTTCATAGGATATGATAAAAGTAGCAAAGCATGTTGGTTTTTAGTTCATAAATCCGAACAACCTGATATCAATGAAAATATGGTAATTGAATCAGATAATGTTGAATTCTTTAAACACATTTATCCATATAAAACTAGACATGAGCAATCTAGTGGGGGATCTAAACGGCCTCAAAATGAACCAAGTGAGGAGGATGTACATAATAATGAGAATCAAAGACATAGTACACGTCAAAGAACATCAACTTTGTTTGGATCGGATTTTGTAACATTTCTCTTAAAAAATGGGCTCAAATATTTAAAAATGTGATGGCGTCTTCGGACTCATCCTTTTGGAAAGAGGCAGTCGATAGTGATATTGATTCAATCTTAAGAAACTATACGTGGGAGTTGGTTGATCTTCCTCCAGGAAATAAACCTTTAGGTTCTAAATGGATCTTCAAAAGGAAAATGAAAGCGGATGGTACTATTGACAAATACAAGGCAAGACTTGTAGTAAAAGGTTTCAAACATAAAAAAGGACCTGATTACTTTGATACATACTCGCCAGTAACAAGGATAACATCGATTCGAATGTTAATTGCCTTGGCGGCGGTATATGGTCTTGAAATCCATCAAATGGATATGAAAACAGCATTCCTAAATAGAGAATTGGAGGAAGAAATTTACATGGAACAACCTGAGGATTTTGTGGTTCTAGGAAAAGAGAATATAGTGTATAAACTTGTTAAGTCGTTGTATGGACTAAAGCAAGCACCTAAATAATTGCATGTGAAGTTTGACTAAACCATGTTGAAAAACGGGTTCAGGATAAATGAATGTGATAAATGTTTTTACATTAAAGACACTCCAAATCACCAAGTCATTATTTGTTTATATGTGGATGATATGTTGATCATCGGTAGAGACATTTCTGACATAAATGCAATGAAACGAATGCTCGAGAGCAAGTTTGATATGAAGGACCTTGGAGTTGCAGATGTGATCTTAAGAATAAGAATCCATAGAACTCCACAAGGGTTGGCATTGTCACAGTCTCATTATATTGAAAAGGTACTTGACAAATTCAAGTATATGGAATTTGGTATTGCCAAGACTCCATTGGATGTGAGTTTTGTACTTCGAAAGAATGAAGATGAAAGTGACTCACAATTGGAGTACGCAAGAGTATTGGGATGTTTAATGTATATAATGAACTGTACATGACTATACATAGCATGCGTTATTAGTAAGTTGAGTCGGTACACGAGTAATCCCTATAAAACTCATTAAATGGCAATGAAAAGAGTTTGGGGTATTTAAATACGCTCAAGACTATGCTTTGCATTATAATAAATATCCCGTGGTACTTGAAGGATATAGTGATGCAAATTGGATCACCGGATCGAATGAAGTAAAATCCCCGAGTGGATATGTATTCACTATCGATGGAGGATCGGTCTCTTAGAAATCATCCAAACAGACATGTATTGCTCGCTCTACAACAGAATCTGAATTTATCGCATTGGATAAAGCCGATGAAGAAGCAGAATGGCTCCGAAATTTCTTGGAAGATATTCTTTATTGGCCCAAACCAGTAGCACTAGTATGTGTACACTGTGATAGACAAGCGGCAATAGGTAGGGCAGGGAGCATGATGTATAACGGTAAATCTTGTTATATAATACGGAGACA
Organism: Capsicum pubescens; assembly: GCA_030864215.1. Classification (NCBI taxonomy): domain Eukaryota; kingdom Viridiplantae; phylum Streptophyta; class Magnoliopsida; order Solanales; family Solanaceae; genus Capsicum; species Capsicum pubescens. The sequence continues at coordinate 245,050,649 of CM061544.1, read as the reverse complement.
TAATACCGTTAGAGAACTTCTCTCTAGTGGAGTTATCACTGTTGACTATGTAAAGTCATAGGATAATGTGTTGGATCCACTTACAAAAGACCTATCTAGAGAAGGAGTTGAAAGGACATCCAAGGGAATGGGTTTAAGGCCTAGCAAAAGTCAACATGGCGGTAACTCTACCTAGCAGATTGGAGATCCAAAGAGCTAGGTTCAAAGACATCAAACAAAGTTGTGTCTGACAGGTTCAGCATTGTCATTATACCCAACCCATTCTCATGATGTAGACAATGTTCAGTAAACGAGGATAAGACTTATGATGGAAAGACTTTTAATGATTATCTAAATTTGGCAGATTTGACCAAATATTTAAATTTATAGGATTGAACGTTTAGAAATCACCTATGTGAGGGAAAAGTAGAAGTTGCTTCAAGGAGAATGTTAGTAAAGGCCTATTCTCTAAGCTCTCATGAAACTGGGACGTGCTCATGGTTGAAAAGAACAAAACCATGAGAACCATAAATAGTAAAAGGCTGGTTGTGTGACGTGTGTTGTCTAGGTGTACATTAAAGCTCGACAGTTCAAAGATATCAAATCTACCGATTGACCGAGTGCATCCGATGCATGTTCACTATGAAAAATTCAAAGGGAAACCACTTATCCAGATGTAATCAGTCTTTGCTTAATGAACACATGTTTGTCCGTATCTTTATTGAAAATATAGTCATTCCCCATTCATGTGAGGGATTTTTGGGTTCAAGGTGTATGTATGAATGGAAAATGGAGGGAAAAATAATGGAGGGAAATAGAGTCACTAAAATGGAAAGTGTGCTCTTTTAATGGAAAGTTCACTAATTCTCCCACATTAGTGGGAGAAGGAACTTTTAAGTGTTTATAATAAGAAACACTTACTCCACTTGGATAGTGAGTCAAGAACAAGGTGGTGTCTCGCGCCATCGTCGTCGCCGCTCGCTCGGCTTCGGCTTCGAATTCTAAAAATGATCGATAAGATCTATTTTTTAGATAATTTATTTGAAACTTGTTCATCCAAAGAATCTGATAGAAATATTTTTCTCCATGTGCGGGCGCATTTCGAACGCCATGCAAATACAAACGCAACGCATCTCGAAGGGATACGACCCTTAGAGGTAAAAAGCACACTATTTCACATTGTTGGCCGATTTGTACGCGTACTTTGATAACCTACGGGCGCAGGTGTAGCGCAGGTACTTACTGGAATTCGTACAGTGTCACCTGCGGCCGAAGATCAGGCGCAGACCCAGCACAGACTCGGTACAGGTGACGTGACTGTACTGAATAGGTGTCTTTTGCCTGAACTAATGCATCCTTTCTGAAAGGACACATAAGGGCTATAAATACTTGACGTATTTCTCAGGTACTAACATAATTTTTTGACAGCATAAACACTCTTCTTTTCAACAAAAACTCTGTGTGATCATTAGTCGTTGAGTGAGTTCGACAAATCCAATAATTTGACGTACCGCTATTGTCGGATTGAAGGTCATTTTATCCTAGAAAGAATACTTCATAACCTCGGGTACAGTGAGGGGAATTATTCCTTAAGGACACTCCGTGAAGTCGGGGGACTTGGCCTTAAAATTCTATTTCATCTTATTCCCTAAATTAGAACATACTTTTTGGATAGATTATCTTTAATCTTGTGTTGAAGGTGTTGTGTAACTTCATAGGTGTTCTTGTCTGAGATTTGAACTTGTGTTGAAGTTGTTGTTTTCCTAAATACATATTTGTGTATCCTAAAACATTGAAAATAACAGTAACTCATGAAAAGGAGTCAATATGTAGAAATATTTTCAGTTTACCCCAATATGGATAAATTAATTTATACATTTATCTAAACAATATATCTATCATGTGTAAAAAGCTATAATAGTATATTATAATGCATTTGTCTTCTATAAAAATGTATAAACCTCACTAGATATAAAGTCAAACTTGCCTTATGATTTTCAATTGCAGTTCTGGTTCTAAATCAGTCAAACCTCCTCAGACTATTTACAACAAGTCTTAGCTAAAACTCACTTCAAATGTTTCACAAAAATCAAATTTGAAATTCACAATAGATTATTTATTTAAATTTGTGTTCTATATAAAGTGGCAAGGGTGAGCGCAGTTCTTTCTTGGTTTTCTGTCAGCCTTTCTCCCTTTTTTTTCACATTGTACGACAAGAGTTAAAAAAAGAAAAAGAAACTAAACTATAATGATGGGAAAATTGGAGGTCATTTTTTGGTCCATTCTCTTGCTTCTTCCCGCCATAGTGTTAGGAAAATGCACATGTCATCCCGACGACGGTGAAGAAAAAGGTGAAACCAAGACACTCTACTATAAACTGGGAGCTATCTCTTCCATTCTAGTTGCCAGTGCTATTGGGATTTGAATTTCGGTATTGGGCAAGGCAATTCCTGCCTTAAGCCCCAAAAGGAATTTTTTCTTCATCATCAAAGCTTTCGTGGCTGGCTTGATCCTATCAACGGGGTTTATACATGTACTCCCCGATGCATTTGATAAATTAACATCGCCATATTTGAAAGATCTCCCGTGGAGAAAGTTTTCTTTCGGTGGATTTGTCGCAATGGTTTCTGCAATGGGCACTCTGATGGTGGATACTTATGCAACTTCTTATTATAACAAGAGATCTATGAAAAGTGGATTGGTGGCTCAGTCCGGAGATGAAGTAGGAGTTATTCATGCTCATTCTCATGGCCATGTTCATAGGCAGCACCAATAATGGGTGAATCTGTATCCGAGCTCCTTCGTTATCATGTTATCTCTCAAGCAGGGGCGAACCCACGGTGTAGCCAGGGGTTCACCCGAACTCCCTCGGCAAAAAATTACCTTATATATATAAGGTAGAAAACCAGTATTTATGTACATATATTAAATTTGAACCACCTAAAACAAGGTTGTTGGATAGCTCAGTGGTTCTAAGTCCACTTCTTGTGTTGCTCCTTCGGTCCCTATGTTGCAGGTTCGAATCTCAGTAGGGGCGCAGGCTACTTTTTTTTTTAATATCTGTTTTGTACAGATTTAGTAGCTTTCCTGTAGATATAATTAATATAAAAAAAAAAATGCATGTTCGGATGTTTTGTACAACTTTGTAAAGGGTTAACTTTTTATTTTACTTATTAATTACTCTTATTTAAGTTTAAGTATTTTATATCTATAGACTATATATTATTACATCCCTTGAAATTATATTTTGTTGACGTATTCACACTTTTATATTTTTATTTTTTCGAACCCCCTGAAGAAAATTTCTAGATCCGCCACTGCTCTCTAGTAAGAAATTTGCATACATCACTATGATCTCTTGTAATAAGTTGCTTATCATTTAATTTGTGTAACTAAGTAGCCATTTGGCCATGAAAATTACTTTTTTCCGGAGTTGGAGTTGGAGTTGGACTTGTGTTTGACCATGAAAATTACTTTTGAAAAATCTTTTTTAAATATAATTTTATGTCCTCAACTTTTAAAAATTATCAAAATCACTCAACTATTAATTCACCTACTAACATACAACCAAATGTTGAGAAAATAATTTATATGTCTTCAATTGATAAAATAATTAACAACAAACTAATTATTATGATTGTTATTCTTCTAAAATTTAAATAAAAATATCACAAGCACGAGCTAAATAAGTTTATCTAACCATAATCGATTGAATAGAGTAAATATATTTTGATAAATATGATTGATGGATATAAATATATTTTATATATTCTTAAATTTGTTGATGAAAATTCTTAATTAATTTCACTTGAATTACTTATTTTATTGAATTTGGTATTTTTTTTAAAATTTACGGATGAATTATTTCTGAATAGATTAGTGCTAATTTTTTGCTTTTTCTTTATTGATGATATTGATTTTTCTTGAATATTATTGTATCGTAAATATGGATCGTTACGTTATGTTTGATATGAGACTTTATTGACCACTTTTTAATAATTTATTAAAATCATAATAGTCATTATATGACATATACAGAAAATTAGAATGGCAAGAAAAAATTATTAAATTTCTCACTTTTAAATAACATAATGTACTAGGCCTTATAAATCTATAATATAGTTCATTCAAAACAAAGTTGATATATTTCCGCCATAGATTGTCATTTATTATTTTTTACTTCACGTTAGTAAATTTTGGTTAAAAGAAGAAAAAGAGATTGAAATATCTTTAACAATTAAAAAAGATATTGTACTATAGAAAACAAATAATAATTTTTTTCTTTATGGTTGGTTGTAGTTATAAAAGGTGTTTATGTAAAAATTTAAAGATTGGGGTTATATGTAATAATAATGAAAGTTGAAAATGAGAGTGAAAAATTGTGAAAACAACAAAAAAATTATTTTCACTTTTTGGAATCCAACTCCGGGATAATTTTTTGAATTTTCATGGCCAAACACCACAATTTTTGAAAAAGTGAAAAAGGTGGAAAAAAATCCGAAAAAAAAGAAAAAAAAATTATGGCCAAACGGGCCCTAAGTATTACTATAGTTACATATAGTAAATGATTTGATGAGGTAAATACTCTTAATTTTATACTAAATCCGGTAATGATTATTTTAAGAAATCCAAAGATTCATGATATTTTTTAAAAGGAACTTCTATTACATTGGAATGATCAATAAGAAGGATTCGGCTCCTCTCCATTTCCACTCTCTTCATTTTCCTCAAGTTTCTATCTTGATTGTTGACATATGGCATACCTCAAATTGAATGGTTAATATTTAATTATTCTAAAATACAGCTCTAACTATAGTTTAAATAATAAATACATTATATATTTAGTTTAGAAAAATATTGTGATCCCATATTCTTAACAACATGTCCATAAATAAAGCGACAAAAAATTCTCTTCTTACCCTTTTTTCCTATGCAGGAATTTCATCTTTTAATTTCTTTGTCAATTGATTTTTTTTATTATCTTTTTTTTTTTTGGAACTTTTTGTTTAACAATTAGCTATTTTATTTTTCTTTAAAGTAGGTGAAATAAAGTAGGAGAAATAATCGGCTTTTCTATTTTAGATTAATTTTTATCACCTTTTTGGAACTTTTTCTTACAAATTAGATATTTTAGTTTCTTTAAAATAGGTGAAATAAAATAGGGAGCAAATGAGAGAAATCTCTCATATTCTAAATTAATTTTTTTATTTTTTTATTTTGTTTTTCTTGAAACTTTTTCTTTAATAATTATCTATTTCATTTTCTTCAAAATAGGTGAAATAAAATAGGGGGAACATAGGTGAAATAAAATAGGAGAACGTATCAGCTCCCCTATTTTAAAGAAAATAAAATAGCTAGTAATTATTAAAAATAAAGTTTCCAAAATGCAATAAAAAGGTTAATTTAAATAGAAATTAAAGGACCATGTGTATGCAAACAAAATTAGAAAGAAAGGAATTTTTGTTGCTATATTTATGGACAATATAATATGTTGCTAAGATTATGGGATTACAATAATTTTCAAAACTAAATATATATATATATATATATATATATATATATATATATAATGTATTTATTATCTAAATCATGGTTAGAGATTTACTTTAGAACAATTAAATCTTATCCATTGAATTTAAACTATGTCATATGTCACCAATCAGGATAGGAATTTAGGAAAAATGGAGAGAAGTCGGATCCAATCAAGAAAGGGAAAGGAATGCCTTTTTATTAAGAATAGAACCTACCCACTTAGGGTGTGTTTGGTAAAGTTTATAAGAATAATGCAAAATATGTTATATTGATAATGTTTGTATTAGTAATGCTTGCATTTTTCTAATACAGTATTTGATTTGGTGTATTAAAAGTAATAGAAATTACAAAAATTCTAATAAAAAATATTTTTTTACAAAAATACTCTCCATAAATATTGGAAAGGATGTAGAAAAGATATTGAGGAATAATTGTGACTTTAACTATGCTAATGTGTGCATTAGAATCTATTGCATAACTAATATCATGGATTTTAATATATTAGTAATACATTCCTTAATATCAAATACAGTGTCTAACTAACACAACCATTAGTAATACATAGAATGAAAAAGTGTACAAACAATGTATTAATAATACACAAAGCTAATGCTTGGATTATTCTTTTAAATATACTCTCCCAAGCGATCCTTTATTTTGAGAGATTCATTATTCAGTAACGTAAAAGGAATAATATTCCATCGTTTCGATTTGTTTGACCTGTTATAACTTGTCACATAGTTTAATAAAGTAAAAATACTTTTGAATCTTGTGTTTTAAATTTAAAATATGTCAAATGTATCAAAATGTCCTTTAATTTTATGTTTGTAAACATGCAATGTGGAAAGTTAAACTTAAAGTTGCTAAAATAAAAAATGATCATTCTTTTTTAAATGAATTAAAGAGAAAAGTAGATCAAACAGGTTGAAACCAATGGAGCATCTATCTTCTCTATAGGTGCACTTTGTATCTTCAAATTGAAAATTCTCAACTTTAAATCTTTAAAAGTGTCTTGGTTCTCATTCATTGGGATTAATAATAATTATTGAGCAACCTAAGGTTCAATGTTGACTTTCCCACCTCAATTTTATATTTTATATACTACATAATGAAGGGCTCATTTTACGGGTCCAATATTACAGTTTTAAATGTATTATCGGTATTTAGTTAGTTTATCAAAAAAAGTTAATAGAGATAATACTTTAAAAAAGATAATTTTTTATTTTTATAAAATCAAATAATAGCTTACAACTTATTTAAATTTTCCTCGTTAAAATTAAATATAATATGCTTCAATGCTTATTTTAACATCAGGTCAAACAAATTTTCTTAAATTAAGCAATTAATTTTAATATTTTTAATTTTAGTTAAAATTATACAAGCGGATAAATTAAAATAGTCAGTATATTAACATTTTTTTATAAAATATTACGAGCAATATTTTTATAAAATATGGTTCTTTTACCTAATATACTATATAAATAAAAGTAGATAGTGTATTTATATTAAGGAGATAAGAGATTGTTCTTATCCATATAAATAAATAAATATATATATATATATATATATATACATATATATATTATATATTCATTTTCATAATAAAATAACATAAAAATACTAAAGATACGTTATTGATAGTTGAAAATTATCTATAAAAAAAAGAGCACAAATCAAATTAATATTGGTGGATTTAAAATTTTATTAAAGTGATTAAAAAATATATGTTGTTTAATATTAGTTTAAAGTTATTTTACATGCAGATTAATTTATCTATTATATCGTACCTTCTTCATTCCTTTTATTTGTTCTATTTGGGTCAGACACACACCTTAATCTCTTGCTCCTATAAAATTAAAAGTAATTTTACTAATATATCCCTAGTTAAATTTTATACCTCTTTTCAAATTAATAATGATTACATTTATTGAAAAAAGGCATGATATAAAGATTTTGTTCAAATTATTCTTAAAAGATTAAAGGAGCAAATATTTAGAAATATAAGTACAACCCAAATAGAGCAAATAAAAAGGAATGAATGGAGTATTATATATCTTATTTTTATGATTACAAATCTCAATTTTTATGAAAACTTACATATAAATATATTTATATAATATAGTAAAAGTTCTTTACACTGACTATTTAATATACTTCAATCTTTTTAAAAAAAATTATCTTTTAAAGATCTGTTTTGAAATTATATCATATAAATAATATTCTAAATTTTTTATGAAATGATAATTTTGCTCTTGATCGACCTTCAACACACTTTTCTATAGTATAATATAATATAATATAATATAATATAATATAATATAATATAATATAATATAATATAATATAATAATGATTGTGGCATTAAAAAAAAGTTGAAGATTTTTTTGTTTTGAGAAATGGTGGATGTTTCTAAAAATACTTTGAAGAAGAGAGGATATTTTTGGAGTGAGTTTAATGAATGCTGAAAAGATGATTTATCCTTGGTCGTCCTTGAACTCGTCTTTCTATATAAACTAGATAATGAAGGGCCCGTTTACGGGCCCAATAATATAATTTTAAATATATTTATTTCTACTTAATTAGCTTTTGAAAAACCAATTATTATTATTTTTGAATAAACACAATAGAAAATGTAAGTAGAAATCACACAATATAATAAAATATAACTTTTTATTTTTATAAAATCAAATAATAGCTTACAACTTATTTAAGTTTTCATAATTAACATTAAAATATCATATACTCTAATGCTTATTTTAACATTAGGTCAAACACATTCTTTTAGATTAAACAACTAATTTTAATATTTTTCTTTTTCTACTTTATTTAAAAATTATACAAGACAATGGATTAAAATTATAAATATCTATTTATTAACATTTTCTATAGAATCGTACGAGCAATAAAGAATCCTAATTCATACATAAATTGACTCTACCTACATTTAAATTCATTTTATGGGTGTTTAACAAACGAAAATGAGAACTTACTGGATGAACGTTTTAATGAATCACAATGTTAAAGAATTTTCGTTTATGTCTTGTCTTATATACATAAAAAAAAATAGAAACTAATTTAATATAGTAAGCAAGAAATTTCTTTTAAAGTGATTTGTCTAGCTGATGAGGAAATTTACTACCTCAAATAAAGAGAATAAAAAGAATTAACAAAAGTTAACACGATATATATTGTAATAATTTAACATAGGGTAGTTAATATTACACTTTAAATAAGTTGTTTAAAATAATTTTAACAGGTGATTAGTACATAATTATGTTTTCATAAATTATGTGTACCGTAAATCTTTGTGATGATATGTATTATGTGAAGTTTTGAAATTATGGAGGAATTGCTTATTGTATTTGATAGATAAGTATTTCATATTTATGAGTATTTTTTATTATTTTACTATAATATAGTAATAGTTACCTTATGCAATTAAATGTGTAGCCAAAATTAATTTCATGTTTTTATCTTTTATGAAACACATGTGAGTATTTGTACGTCCTCCTATAAACTACGTCTCCCGTTATTTCAGTTTATATCATTTTTGTTAGACTCGAATTTAAAATATATGGAAAAAATTTGCAATGTTTCAGATTATCTTTAAATAAATAAATTTTAAATAGAATAGCAGACCTTTGTGAACTTTTTTAGAGATAAATGAAATTCAAATGACTATAATATTGATAATATTATAAAATACTAACCAAATAAAAATGTCAAATCTTTTTAAGAACCAATTAAAATGAAAAATATATTATTTGAATTGAGACATAAGATGTATTAAAATAGACATTCTGATATAATGCATTTAAATTTTTTAACCATATATTAAAATAAACTTATAGTTGAGGACTTGAGGTATGTGGGATCCATCTGAAAGATGAAATGACCATTATATCTATTTTTCATTTAAAATAGAGTTATAGTGGCTCCACATAAATATTATATTAATTAAACATAAATTAATTATCAATAATTTTAGGCAAAAATAATAATAAATGTTATACTCAAAAGTAACTTGTTTATTCCATGGATTTAGTTACGATGAGATAAAACTCGATCGAACACCACGATTGAAGAAACTATTTAAATGGAACAAACTTCAAATATAATTTCTCATTAAATTTAAAATTATTTTTTCTATTTTATTCAAGTATATTATTTAAATTTATATTTAATAAAAAGATTATGACATAAATTCTCATATATCATAAAATAAATTACTTTTTAAGGTTTAATAAATTATATTTTAAAATTGTTTTAGATGTGAGAAAGTTCAACTTGAAATTTTTTTTGAATGATGTGAACTGTGGATAGATGAATGTCTTGTAGATGTTTGTTACTCTCTCAATTTTAAAAATAAAAAACTATTTTCCGTTTTAATTTAAAAAAAGGGATGAACTTTTTTTTTATGATAATACTTTAATTTCAACTTTTCACATGTCATGTTTAAAACCACAAGATAAAGAACATTTTGGTACATTTGACATAACTTTAATTCATGACCATAAGATACAATTTTATTTTTATTTTCTTATACTCCGTGTCAAGTTAAAATAGATCATTCATTTTGAAACGAAGAAAATAATATTTATTTTTTATTTTTTTATTACTCTACTAAATAATTTACACCAATAATAAAGATTCATGTAAAAATAAATTCAAAAGAAAAAGAACTGAGTATCAAGAAAATAAAAAAAAGGATAAAAAAAGGAAATGATTATAAAAGAAAAATAGGAAAAAAAAAAGAAAGAGCCACGTGAGCAACATGAAAGGATAAAAAGTCTGTAACTACCAAAAATTTTCATCATCCTTTATATATAAGTATATATAATAAATAAATATAGTAGAATATATATATATATATATATATATATATATGTATAGAGAGAGAGAGAGAGAGAGAGAGAGAAATCATAGTTGTCAAGATGTTTCTATAGAATTATAGGTGCACAAAATATCAAAAATGTCATTATGCTAGCTTTGAAATTACAATAATGCCATTAGTCGTCCTCCAACTCACTCTTCTATATAACTAGATAATTTTAAGGCCCGTAAACGGGCCCAATATAACTAATTACAAATGTTAGATTTATTTTGTATATACAAAAAAGTTTAACTCTTCGCTATTATTTTGCTTATTAAACAAAAATTTAAACATTATTGACAAAAATATGATATTGCATTTTGATCAATATTCTATTGGTACCAATCAATGTTTTAAAAATAAGCAAACAATGCGCTTTTTTGAATGACAAGAATGCTCTTGGTCATCCCACTTACTCACACTTCTATATGAAACAATCTAAGATTTTAAGATGATAAATTCTAAGATAATCTCTTAATAGTTGGAAAATTACTCATGAAAATGGAATACCGAAAATAGGTATTAAATAAGTTTATGTCGTATAAATTGATAATAAAAAGAAATGTTATAGTTTTAAGATTTATTTATCATTGTAGTATACAATTTATGCTATGCTTTTAAAATTATCATTCAATATCTGAAAGTTTTTAAATTTGAAATTGAGTATTTCTCTGTTTCAATTTTTTGTTTGATTTTGATTTGATACTAAGTTTAAGAAAGTAAAAAATAATTTTCAATCTTATGTCTTAAATTAATAACATGTAGAATGTGTCAAAATCTATTTTAATCTTGTGGTGTTAAATATGACATGTGAAAAGTTATAATTCCATAGTTTAAAAAAAAAGAGATAATTTTTGGAAATAAATTTAAACAAAAAGTAAGACAAATAAATTGAATGTATAGACTATTATTTAAATATTTATAATTTTTTTATTATTTTATTTCACTTGTAGAGTAATTAAATATACAAATAACAACTAATTCTATATTTTATGTGGATCCATGTGAGATATTATATCAATTGAGATGTGATTGACATCACAAAATATAGCTTGACTTTTTTGTCATTAAAAATTTATGGCAAGCTTTGATGCCTAAAATATAAGTAAGTAAGATAGAACTTTTTTTTGAAATTACAAATATACCCATGGTCGTCCCACTCTTCACTCTTCTATATAATACTAGATAATGAAGGCCATTTTACGGGCCCAATATTATAGTTTTAAATATATTTATTGATATTTAATGAGTTTATTAAAAAATAAATTAATAGTTTTAAATAAAATGATAGATCACACTTTAAAAAAACTATAGTTTTTTTCAGTTTTATAAAATCAAATAATAGCTTACAACTTATTTAAATTAATTTAAATTATCCTAATTAAAATAAAAAATATGCTTCAATGATTATTTTAACATCAGGTCAAACATATTTTCTCGAATTAAGTAACTAATTTTAATATTTTTATTTTTAATTTTATTTAAAAATTATATAAGAGGATAAATTAAAATTATAAGTGTTAATATATTAACATTTTTATAAAATCTTAGGAGCAATATTTTATTAAAATATGATGTTTTTATCTAATATACTATTTAAATAAAATTAAATAGCATATTTATATTAAGGAAATAAGAGATTGTTCTTATCTATATAAATATATCATACATTCATTTTCATAATGAAATAACTAAAGATACATTATTGATAGTTGAAAATTATCTATAAAAAAATAGAGCACAAATCAAATGAATATTGATGGAGTTAATTTTTTTTAATAAAGAGATTATAAAAATATATTATTTATTGTTAGTTTAAAGTTATTTTACCTGAAGGTTAATTTATCTATTACTCCCTCCGTTTCATAATAAATGAATTGTTGGATTTTGGCACACAGATTAAGAAAAAGGCATTAAAGACATAAATTTAACACAACTTTTCATTTTTACCCAAAAAAAAAAGCTGACCTTGTAATACTTTTTCAAAAGTTAATTGGTTGTTAAATCATAAGGGTATATTTGAAAAAAAATTCAATGATTCACTTATTTTGAAACACTAATAAATACCCCAACAATTCACTTATTCCAAAACGGAGGGAGTGTATCGTACTCTCTTCATTCCTTTTTATTTGCTCTATTTGGGTTGGACACACACCTTAATTTCTTACTCCTATAAAGTTAAAAATAATTTCACTAATATACACCTAATTAAATTTTATACCTCTTTCCAAATCAATAATGACTACATTTGTTGAACAAGAGCATAATAGAAATATTTTGTTAAAACTATTCTTGAAGGATTAAAATAGCAAATATTTAGGAATATAAGCCCAACCCAAATGAAGCAAATAAAAAGAAATGAATCGAGTATTATATATTTTATTTTAAAATTACAAATCTCAATTTTTATGAAAGCTTGCATATAAATTATATATATAGAATATAGTAAAAGCTCTTTACTTTGACTATTTACTGTACTTCATTTTTTTTAAGAAAATTTTTCTTTTAAATATATAATTTGCAAGTTGACATGCACATCAATTGTGATTACACCTACAATTCAAAAGTAAATATAAAAATTGTGTGTTCGAAGCCTAATATGAATATTATATATATAATTATTTTTCATTTCTAGTAAAATATTAATAGACTTATTTAATGATATTTTTTGTAAATTTATTTGATAATGAATAGAAAATATCTTTAAATAAGTTAACAATTTTAAATTCTAACCTCACCAAATTCATGCGTGATAGTATTTTTTTTGAGCAAAAAAATTAAAATATTAAAAGTTTGGAGTATTAAAATTTTGACGGAGTCTGAATTTTCACTTGGAAAATTTAAAATATTAAAAACTAAATATATAAAGAAAAAAATTTAACATTTATCACATAAAAATATAAAATAATTTTAGTTCTATATAAACAATCTAGTATTTCATGAAAGGAGATTCTTGAGCAAAAATTAAAATATTAAAAGCTTGGAGTATTAAAAATTTTGGCGGAGTCAGAATTTTCACTTAAAAAAGTTTAAAATATATGAAAATAAATATATGAAGAAAAAAATTCAACATTTACCACATAAAAATATAAAATAATCTTAGATATAAACAATCTAGTATTTAGTGGAAGGAGATTTTTAAGCAAAAAATTAAAATATTAAAAGTTTGGAGTATTAAAAATTTTGACGGAGTCAGAATTTTCACTTAGAAAGTTTAAAATATAAGAAAATAAATATATGAAGAAAAAATTCAGCATTTCCCACATAAAAATATAAAATAATTTTAGTTATATATAAATAATCTAATATTTTGTGAAAGAAGATTCATATTATAAATTTAAATTTATTTAAAATAGTACATGTGACATCACTTTCAAAAAGTTAGTTTAAGAGATCATGTATTTACCAAAAAAGTTTTGAAAATTCTTTAACTTTTATGCAGTGTAGAAATAATAAAAGACAAATAAAAGGATAATATTTTAAGATAAAGTTTTTTAGTTGGTAAGACAATTGGAATGTAATTTAGACTACCAAAAAGTTATCTTCTCCCTAAAAAGAAAAGTTTTTTAGTTGGTAAGACATAATTAGAATGTAACTAAGGACTACCAAAAAGTTACATTCCCGCTTATATATAGTAAAATATAAATAAATATAATAATAACTAGATGATGTATCTCATGCTATGCACAGGCCTAATTTTTTGGTTTAATAATATTTTATGATTTACTGTCCATTAAACATTTTATAACCCTTTTAAAATGAAAAAAAATATATAAATATGTGAAATTTTTTATTTTGTATGATTTGACTGTCTTACCCCTTTTTGAAGTTGCATTATGATATTTCTAGAATGTGAGAGTGATTGACATGATTTTCGACATATTTTGGTATCATTTATGCAATATTGTGGATTTTGATGGCTTAAAGAGCTTTATTTGGGACTTATGTGGATATCTTTTGATCCGAGCGATGGATGGCCGAACGAACTGCGCCAGCAGCTCCGTAATATCAATTTTAGGCTAGGGAGATCTTTGGTTCGGGTCCCGATGCACCCGAGCTCATTTCGACCTATTGATCGGAAAGTTGAAAAATTGGAAATATGGGTGTGGGACACACATTTGATCGAAATGAACTTGGATGGAAAATTCGACTTTGCCAGAAGATCCAGAATGTCGATTTTAGGGTGCTAGCATGTTTGGTATAATTTTACGGGTTTTAAATCTCATTTCGACCCTCAATTTGGAAAATTATAATTTTGAGTTTCGGGGGTCAACTTTATGAAAATAATATTTTTTTGGAAAATTTGATATCGCCAACGCGTCCGAAGCGTCGAATTTAATATGGTTGTATAGTTCGTTTGCATGTATCGAACTCCGAACGACTCTCGGGCACCTCATTGAAGTCCGAATTGAGTTTTTTTTTTTTTTTTGAAAACAACTTTTTTTGATAGCAGTGCAGAAAAATCTGCACTATATACCTTTTTTTGGACCTATTTTTCTCATTTTTCATCTTGCCTCATGGGAGCTAAACCTTAAATAGTTTGGGAGCTTAAAAGTGAAGTGTGTGGGAGATTGAGAAGCTAAATTAACACTCATTTCTTGGTTTTATTACGGATTTAAGGTAAGAATTTATCCCTTTTCTTAGTAATCTCTTGATAAATTCCTCAAAACCTTCAAAAAATCTTAAGGCGTGATTTTAAACCCAAATTTCACTTCTTTTCACTTGAATAATATTTTTATCTTATAATTATTAGTTTTTCATCAATTTAACCTTCAAAACAACTCTGATTCTTGATTTTAACCCAGATTTCAAAGATCTTTACTTGGTAAAGCTCAAAAATAATTTTTCTTCGATTTGAATTCCATTTTTGACTCTATTTAACTTGGGTTTCCAGCTGTAGGTTCCTAAAAATATGGAGAACATGTTTTTGAAATAAAGCTTTGATTTTGCCCTTCTTTTTTGGAAATCCATTTTGGGGGTCCGTTTTGATTCTGAATCAAAAGTAGTCAATATGGGTGTCGTTGGTTTTGTCTTGATGCATAGATTTCATATTTGATATTTTTAGTGGAGTTCGAGATTTTTCGTGAAAAGTAAGATCGCGGGTTCAAGTGTAGCAGACTGGTTTCTACTTTCGAGGTAGGTTATGACATAACTCTTCAGACTGGGATGGATAGTAAATGATGGTACAAAATGCATGTTAAGGGTGGGAACTAATCATGAAAAATGGTTATCTATGTGTTGTGCCCATGTGTGGCTTTATATGTGATGTAATTATCGAAATTGAGATATTATGTGATATGTTTGACTGTGTGGGGTCCTAGGTGATATTGATAGCCTTGAATACATGTGAATAATTGTATTGGGTTGTTTAATGTGGTACCATTGGTGTATTGTGATTATATTCATACTTTATTGGCTTATGAGACATGTAAAAAATCATGGATGAAACGAAAATAATAAGTGGATATTGGATTATGTGGTTGTGGGAACGTATCATTGTGGTTAGTTGTGAAAATATATCATGTGATCGGTTGTGAAAATACTCATTGTGATTGGTTGTGAGCATTACATCTTCATATCATACTCATTCATGAAACATTGGTACCGCTGTGGCAACATATGAGAAACACTGACAATATTTTAAAAAAAATACTGTAACACCTTATAAAACTCTTTTTGAGGGATGTACCGGAAAGGAGATATGAGATATGTGGATTGTATATGGGTTGACGAATTCCCCATGTGTCCTACGTAGGGAAAGTTTAGCTCCGTAGGTGTATACGAGGATTGTACGACAATCCCGGAGGTTTTGCGACGACCTCGTACATCATCATCATCATATACATCGCACTTACTTTATTGTGTTTATGTTGTGTTGTATTACCTTATTGACTTGTCATCTATGTATTTGTCTTACCTTTCTTTACTTGTATTTCATGATCTTGTATCTATCTTTGAGAGTTTTTTTGTCTTTTCTTCTTTTTGTATCAGTTTGGGTGATAGGCTTACTTGTCAAGGTACGCCACGACAAATGCCATCATGACCCTTATTTTTGGGTCGTGATAAATTGGTATCAGAGCAGCCAAGTTTCATTGGTCTCAATAGTGTAAGAACGAGATGTCTTTATGAGTCTCACGGATCGGTACATAGACGTCTGTATCTATCTTCGAGAGGCTATAGGATGTCTTTAGGAAACTTTCCTCATTTTATTCCTTATCATTCGAATTCTTTCATATCTTGTGTTCTGAGTTGTGTTTCACTCTTTCTGCGCGGATGGTGTGGCTTATACTATATATCAGTTGAGAGATGCTAGGAGAAATTAGTGAATATTATTTGTCGATTGTAGGCTTGTTGATGCTCCTTAGTTGTTATGGGATCAGTTTGTTGATACCTTTCTAGAGAGATTTGTGCCTTTCAGTTTGAGAGATCTTATGTGGGGTAAGTTTGATCAATTGGAACAGGGATCCATGACAGTTGCTGAGTATGAGGAACACTTCTATACCCTTTCCAGATATTTCTAAGATAGCATTTCCACCGAATTTGAGAAGATTCGAAAGTTTGTAAAGGGTTTGGTTGTCTCCCTTCAGTTGGTTGCATCTCGGATGGTTGTGTTTGAGGGTTCTTTTCAGAGTATTGTGGATCATGTTAAGGTGACAGGGGATATTACTCGGGTATCTCAGGGAGGCGCCAAGAGGGTGCATCATTTTAGTACGTTCAGGAGTCGAACCTCTCGAGGAAGAGATTTTAGAGGTTCTCATGGATGTCATGGTAGGCCAGTCCAGGTGACTTTATAGAGTTTACCTGGTGGATCTTCTAGTAAAGCAGTTCAGGGTGGACGTTCGGGCTCAGTTGTACTTTCTCTTGTTGAGACTGGTCGTAAAGGTTGTTATGTGTGTGATGATATTAGCCATATGGCTAAGGACTGTTCTCGCCGTGTTTTTAGAGTTATTCCTATTTTAGCTGTGAGAGGTAGGTGTTCTACCAAAGGTGCAAGAGGTAAGGATAGTAGAGCCCGTATTGGTGGTTGTGGGGCTACTCGGACAGTTGGTAGTCACAGATAGTGTTATGCTATACCATCCATACCTGAGGTAGAGGCTTCTGATGCTGTGATTATAGGTACCTTCCTCATTTGTTTCAGACTTACATCTGTATTATTTGATCCCGGATCGACTTTTTCCTATGTATCTGTGTATTTTGCTTTGGGTTTTAATTTTGTTACTGAGCCTCTTTCCATGCTTATTCATGTATCTACCCCGGTAGGTAATTCTTTAGTGGTGGATCGGGTGTATCGATTTTATGTTGTGACTTTTGCCGAGCATGATACTTTGATAGACTTGCTTGTTTAGACATGGTCGATTTTGATGCTATTTTGGGTATGAATTGGTTGGCTCCTTCTTATGCCGTACTAAATTGTTATGCCAGGACTGTGACTTTAGCTTCACCGGATGTGCCAAGGATAGCTTGGAAGGGTACACTTCATTCGGGTCCTAAGAGGGTCATATCTTATGTTTAGGCTTGTAAATTGGTTGAGAGGGGATGTTTATCTTACTTGGACCATATTCTTTACACCAGTGTTGTTTCACCTCTTTTCTTGGATGTTTATTATTGATGTTGAGTCGGGCACCAAGCCTATTTTTATTCCTCCTTATAGGATGACCCTAGTAGAGCTAAAGGAACTGAAGGATCAGTTACATGAGTCATTGGATAAGTGATTTATTTGAACTAGTATTTCACCTTGGGGTGCACCTGTCTTATTTGTGAAGAGAAAGGATGGGTCTATGCGGATGTGTATTGATTATTGACAGTCGAATAAGGTAATGGTTAAGAATAAGTATCCTCTTTCTCGCATCAATGATTTGTTTGATCAGCTTCAGGGTGTTGCGGTGTTTTTGAAGATTGATTTGAGGTCTGGTTATCAGCAGTCGAGGATTAGAGCTTCGGATATTCTGAAACTATTTTTTGGGCTCGATATGGTCATTATGAGTTCTTAGTCATGTCTTTTGGGTTGACCCATGCCCCTGCCGCATTCATGGAGTTGATGAACTAGGTGTTTCGACCATATCTTGACTCCTTTGTTATGGTATTTATAGATGATATCTTGGATTATTCCAAGAATAAGGTTGAGCATGATGATCATTTGTGGATTATGCTTTAGAGATTGAGGGATAAGAAGTTGTTAGCTAAGTTCTCTAAGTGCGAGTTTTGGTTGGAGTCAGTTTCTTTCTTGGATCATGCGATGACTAAGGAAGGTATTATGGCTGATCCAGCTAAGGTTGCAGCGGTTTGTGATTGGGTTAGACCTACTTCGCCCACCGAGATTCGAAGTTTTATTGGCTTGTCTGGGTATTATTAGTGTTTTGTTGAGGGTTTCTCTTCCATTGTAGCTCCGTCGACCAAGTTGACTCAGAAGAAGAATTCCTTCCAGTGGTATGATGTTGTGAGGCAAGCTTTCAAAAGGTCAAGGATTTGTTAACTTCATCTCCTATATTGGCTTTGCCCAAGGAGGGTGTGGGCTTTATTGTTTTTTGTGATGCTCAGGTGTTGGGTTAGGCATTGTATTGATGCAAGAGGGCAAGGTAATTGTGTATGCGTCTCGTAAAGATTGGAGCCTCATGAGAGGAATTATCCTACCTATGATTTAGAGTTGTGCACAGTTGTGTTCGCCTTGAAGTTGTGGTGGCACTACTTGTATGGAGTCCGTTGTGAGATCTTCTCAGATCATCGTAGCCTTCAGTACTTCTTTACTAGCGAGATCTTCATATGAGGCAGCGCCGTTGGCTTGAGTTGCTTAAGGATTATGACTTGACTTTTCTCTACCATCAGGGCAAGGCTAATGTGGTTGCGGATGACTTGAGCCGAAAGTCGACTAACATGGGTATCTTGGTGCATCATTTGACTTAGGAGAGGTCGTTGACCTTAGAGGTTCATTCTTTGGCTAACCCGATGGTTAGGCTTGATATTTCGACATCGGGGCGTGTTTTGGCATTTATGGAGGTTAGATCATCTTTGATAGAGTAAATTCGAGCTCATTAGTTTGATAATGTTAGATTGAGGTTGATTCGAGATAAGGTGTTGAGTGAGGAGGTTAGGGAAGCCTTACTTAATTCAGATAGAGTTTTGAGGATTGGGGGATGAGTTTGTGTGTCGAGAGTGGTGATTGGATTAGGTTGATCTTGGAGGAGGCCCATTGTTTCAGATATTCTATCCATCCAGGTGTGACTAAGATGTATTGATATTTGAGATAGCACTGCTGGTGGGGTGGTATGAGTCGAGATATAGCGGATTTTGTGGCTCGTTACCTATGTTGACAGCAGGTGAAGGCCGAGCATATAAGACCTGGTGGATTGCTTCAGAGGTTACCCATTTTCGAGTGGAAGTGGAACGGATCACAATGGACTTTGTGATTGGTTTTCCTCGTACATCTTATAGTTCTGACAGTGTTTAGGTCATCGTGGATTGATTGACCAAGTCAGCTCATTTTATTCCGATTTAGGTTTCATTCAGTGTTGAGAGGTTAGCCCCTATCGTCATTTGTGAGATTGTGCGTCTTCATGGTGTGCCGGTGTCCATTATTTCAGATCGAGGTTTTATGTTCACATCTCACTTTTGAAAGACGTTTCAGGCTAAGTTGGGTACTCGGGTTGATCTAAGAACAGCGTTTCACGCCCAGATTGATGCCAGTCAGAGCGGACTATACAGGTTTTGGAGGATATGCTTCACACATGCGTGATGGATTTTGGTGGCCAGTGAGAGCAGTTTTTGGATTTAGCAGAGTTTGCATATAATAATAACTACCACTCCAGTGTTGATATGGCTCATTTTGAGGTGTTGTATGGTAGGCGTTGTCGCTCTCCAATGGAGTTAATGTGATGTTTCAGAGGTGAGACCTCGAGATATGGACTTGCTTCGTGAGTCTTTGGATAGAGTTCGGGTCATTCAGGATAGACTTAGAGAGACTCAGAGTATGCAAAAGTGTTATGCTGATCGTAGACATCATGCCTTGAAATTTGGTGTTGGCGATCGTGTTTTTCTTTGAGTTTCACCCATGAAGGGTGTGATGAGGTTTGGGAAGAAGGGCAAGCTTAGCCCCAGGTATATTGGTCCATTTGAGATTCTTCGGACTGTTGGTGATGTGGCTTATGAGTTGGCTTTGCCCCCTGATCTATCAGTTATTCGTCCAATTTTTCATGTTTCTATGCTTCGTTGCTATATTCCTGATGAGTCTCATGTCATTCGTTGGGAGTCGATTCAGTTAGATGAGCGGTTGTCCTTTGTGGAGAAGTCGGTTTCCATTTTGGCTAGGGATGTTAGGCGGTTGCTCTCTAGAGTGATCCCTGTGGTTAAGGTCCAGGGGTGACATCAACCTGTAAATGAGGCTACTTCAGAGGTTGAGTCTTATATGCATAGTTCCTATCCTCAACTTTTCATTGATTCAGGTATTTTCTTGCCTAAGTTCGAGGACGAACTAGATTTTTAGTGGTGGATGATGTAACGACCTAAAAATTTGATGAAATATATAAAATTTATAATTTTATGTGATTTGACTGTCTTACCCTCCCCGTAGTTGCATTATGATATTTCTGGGATGTGAAAGTGATTGGGATGATTTTCGATGCATTTTGGTATCATTTATGCAATATTGTGAGTTCTGACGGCTTAAAGAGCCTTATTTTGAACTTATATGGATATCTTTTGATCCATGCGATGGATGACCGAACAGACTGTGCCAAAAGCTCTGGAATATCGATTTTAGGCTAGGTAAACCTTTGGTTCGGGTCCCGATGCACCCGAGCTCATTTCGACCTATTGATCGAAAAGTTGGAAAATTGGAAATATGGGTGTGAAACCCACATTTGATCGAAATGACCTCGGATGGAAAATCCGACTTCGCCAGCAGATCCAGAATATCGATTCTAGGGTGTTAGCAT
The DNA here is from genome assembly GCA_030864215.1 of Capsicum pubescens. Lineage (NCBI taxonomy): Eukaryota > Viridiplantae > Streptophyta > Magnoliopsida > Solanales > Solanaceae > Capsicum > Capsicum pubescens. The sequence continues at coordinate 245,029,337 of CM061544.1, read as the reverse complement.
GTTTGGTATGATTTTACGGATTTTAAATCTCATTTCGATCCTCGGTTTGAAAAATTATAATTTCGGGTTTCGGGGGTCAACTTTATGAAAATGATGTTTTTTGGAAAATCTAATATATCCAACGCGTCCGGAGAGTCGAATTTAGTATGGTTGCATAGTTCGTTTGCATGTATTCGACTCCGAACGAATCCCAGGTACCCCATTGAAGTCCGAATTGAGTTTTTTTTTTAAAAACAGCTTTTTTTTACAGCAGTGCAGAAAAATCTGCACTATAAATACCTATTTTTAGACCTATTTTGCTCATTTTTTCATGATGCCTCTTGGGAGTTAAACCCTAAATAGTTTGGGAGCTTAAAGGTGAAGTGTGCGGGAGCTTGGAAAGCTAAATTAACACTCATTTCTTGGGTTTATTATGGATTTAAGGTAAGAATTCATCCTTTTTCTTAGTAATCTCTTGATAAATTCCTCAAAACCCCGCCAAAAAATCTTAAGACATGATTTTAAACACAAATTTTACTTTTTTTTCGCTTGAATAATATTTTTATCTTATAATTACTAGTTTTTCATCAATTTAACCTTCAAAACAATTCCGATTCTTGATTTTAACCCAGATTTTAAAGATTTTTACCCGGTAAAGATCAAAAATAGTTTTTCTTCGATTTGAACTCCGTTTTTGACTCGATTTAACTTGAATTTTCAGCTGTAGATTCCTAAAAATATGAGAAACATGTTTTTGAAATAAAGTTTTAATTTTGCGCTTCTTTTTCGGAAATCCATTTTGGAGGTCCGTTTTGACCCCAAACCAAAAGTAGTCAATATGGGTGTCGTTGATTTTGTCTTGACGCGTAGATTTTATATTTGATATTTTTAGTGGAGTTCGGAATTATTCGTAAAAAGTAAGATCGCGGGTTCAAGTGTAGCAGACTGGTTTCGACTTTCGAGGTAGTTTATGACTTAACTCTTCAGACTGGAATGGGTAGTAAATGATGGTCAAAATGCATGTTAAGGGTGGGAACTAATCATGAAAAATGATTATCTATGTGTTGTGCCCGTGTGGGGCCCTATATGTGATGTAATTGTCGAAATTGAGATATTATATGATATGTTTGACCGTGTGGGGTCCTAGGTGATATTGATAGCCTTGAATACATGTGAATAATTATATTGGGTTGTTTAATGTGGTACCATTGGTGTATTGTGATTATATTCATACTTTATTGGCATATGGGACATGTGCAAATTCATAGATGAAACAAAAATAATAAGTGGATATTGGCTCATGTGATTGTGGGAACGTATCATTGTGGTTGGTTGTGAAAATATATCATATGATTGGTTGTGGAAATACTCATTGTGATTGGTTGTGAGCATTACATCTTCATATCATACCCATTCATGAAACATTGGTACCACCGTGACAACATCTGAGAAACACTGGCAACATTTTTTTTTAAAAAAAATATTATAACACCTTATAAAACCCTTTCCGAGAGATGTGTCAGAAAGGAGATATGAGATATGTGGATTGTATATGAGTTGACTAACCCTCCATGGGTCCTACGTCGGAAAACTTTAGCTCCGTAGGTGTATACAGGGATTATGCGATGATCCCGGAGGTTGTGCGATGACCTCGTGCATCATCATCATCATCATCATCATATACATTGCACTTACTTTATTGTGTTTATATTGTGTTGTATTGCCTTATTGACTTGTCATCTATGTATTTGTCTTACCTTCTTTTACTTGTATTTGATGATCTTGTATCTACATGTTCTCTCTTGTTCTATTTATATGTGACATAATGTATACTTGTGTTCTATACCTTGGTGTGTTGTTGTAATATATGTGAGATATATTAAAACTGTTAGTGCAAGCGGTGTGGGCTACCGTTGTGGAATATTTTCTGATTGCAGGTGACGTGCCCTTAGTGTATATTTTGTATGCTTTATTTACTACTTTACTTGGTCGGCCTATGATACCTACTGAGCAAGTGGACCATACTTATGCCTACTGAGCCCTTTCGGTACAGGTCTTAGCTCGATTGCACCTTAGCTTGATTGACTCGGGCGATTGTTGGAGCTTCCAAGGTAGAGGTTAGACATTCATGCATCCGAAGTTCACCTCTATCTTTCTATAGTTGTTATGTCTTTATCAGTATTCGGAGATAATTATTATTCCTTTGTGGTTATTTTTCTAACGCATTTGACTCTTGAATTGTATTAGTAGTTCTTACACTATTGACACCTGGTTTTGGACATGATTGGTATTTTGAATAAGTACTTTCCGCATTGTTATGTTTACTTATATGGTTCGACTTCGTTCTAGAAGTCTTACCGTGGGATATTTCTGTCTTTTTTTTGTATCAGTTTGGGTGATAGACTTACTGGTCAAGGTACGCCACGACAAGTGTCATCATGACCCTTATTTTTGGGTCGTGACAAAAGAGACAGATTTTCATATATTATTATTTTTTTCATTATGTTTTTTTTTTTTTGAGATCTTAGTAATATCTCAGAATTCTCAATTACTTTGTAATAACACCTATCAAATTTGACACTTTACATGATAATTTACAATATATTAATTTTTTAACCCAAATTATAGTATTATTATATCAATTTTAAACTTTTTATTTTATTTTAAAAAAGATTGTACACCACTAAATTTAAAAAATGATCAAATTGTCCTAACATTATTATTTGTAACATAATTTCTTATTAAATTTATAATATAAAGTTATACTTCTTTAGTATTTTCAATTATTTTAAATTTTTGGTTCCTTTGTAATAGAAATTATTATATAGTTATACTTCTTTAGTATTTTCAATTGTTTTAAAATTTTTAGTTCCTTTGTAATAGAAATTATTTATCTTTCATATTTTCCCCTCGTTTTGTTTCTTTGATCATTGAAAGAATTTTTAATTATATATTCATATATTTTGAATTTATGATATTGATATTTTAGTGAATTAGAAAAAACATCAAATTAAGTTTGATCATAGATGAAGTAGTATTCTCCTACTAAATGATATTTCTCATGCTACATATATGAAATGACTATATCTTTTTTAAAATTTTCTTTCAAATTATTTTCAAGTATTGTATTAAAGAGGGAGGTCTTTTCATATAAAATTTGAGAGTATTTTAACATATTATTACAAAAAACAACTTGGAAAAAAATTGTATAATCTTTTTGATTGAATAATTGCCAACTAAATGCAGCAATTGAAATTCAAAACTTGTTAAAATGATATTAATTTGAAATAGTATAATAACATTAAATTGTAGATTATTTTGAGAATTTTCTTTTGGGTTATATAGCTAAGATGAGAAGTAGTGCATTTAAAAGAAGAGAGAAAACATTGAATGAAAATTGGAGCCCACAAAAAGAGGTAGATTTTGGATAATGAATTTGTATTGTGAAATGACTATAATGCCCTTGATCGTCCCATAACTCACTCCACTCTTCTATAATATAACTAGTGATGTATGTCGTGCTATGCACGGGCTCAACATTTTTTTATTTAATAATATTTAATGATTTATTGTCAATTAAACATCTTAAAATGAAAAAGAAATATAAATATAAATATGCTTTTTGTGTTATGACAAAAAAAAGACAGATTTTCATATATTATTTTTCTTTTTTATTATATATTTTTTTGGGATCTTAGTAATATCTCAGAATTCTCAATCACTTTATAATAATACTTGTCAAATCTGACACTTTACATGATAATTTATGGTGTATTAATTTTCTTTTTAACTCAATTTATAGTATTATTATATATGTTTTTAAACTATTTGTTTTATTTTTAAAAATGTTGTACACCACTAAATTTAAAAATTGATCAAATTATCCTAAAATATTATTTGTAATATAATTTCTTATTAAATTTAAAATATATAGCTATACTTCTCTAGTATTTTTAATTATTTTTAATTTTTTAGTTCCTATGTAATATAAATTATTTATCTTTCATACTTTTCTCTCATTTTGTTTCTTTGTTTATTGAAAGAAATCCTTAATTAAATATTTATGTATTTTGAATTTATATAACATTGAATTTTTAGTGAATCAGAAAAAGCATCAAACTAAGTTTGGTCACAGATGTAGTGTAGTCCTACATAATGATACTTCTCATGCTACATATTTGAAATGACTATATGTTTTTCAAAAATTTCTTTTAAAAATTTTCAAATATGTGTATTAATGAGAGAGATTTTTTCATATACAATTTGAGAGTATTTTAACATTTTATTACCTAAAAAACAACTTGAAACAAAATTTTATTATCTTTTTGATTGAATAATTGTTAATTGAATGCAACAACTAATTTTAAAAACTTGTTAAAATGATATTAATTTGAAATAGTATAATAAACATTAAATTGTAGATTATTTTGAGAATTTTCTATTAGGTTATATAGCTAAGGTGGGAAGTGAGAAATAGTGCATTTTAAAGAAGAGAGAAAAGATTGAATGAAAAATAAGGCCAACAAAAAGAGATGGATTTTGGATAATGAATTTGTATTGTGAAATGACTATATTGCCCTTGGTCGTCCCATAACTCATTCTTCTATAACATACTAGTTTCATTTGGCCCGTGCTAAGCCCGACCCAAACTATATTAATATTTTTTTTATAAAGATTTTTCTATTTTTTTTATTCTGTTTTTTTATTTTTTGTATAATATTATATTAGTTAAAAATAATTCAATAATATCTCAATATTTATAGAATATTAAATCACATATTTATTGTAATTGTTTGTTCTATTTTCTTTAGTTCATTTCATTTCATAAAGAATGTTTATTTTCTTTTTTTAGAAACTGCTCAAAAATGTTTATTTTCTTTCTTAGAAACTGCTCAAGACTACAAGTTAAAAGATATTTTGGTCCTTTGTACATATCTGGTCCTTTGTACATATCTTTACTTTAAAACTTCAAAATTAAAAATATTTGTTACTTTTTAAAATTTCATGTTAAGTCAAAATCAAATAAATAAATTAAAATAAAGGGAATAAAAGTTTTCGTAAGTCAAAGAATAACTTTTACTTTTTCAAACAAATGCATGCGTTAAAACTCTTCTCTTTTTTATTTTACTGAAATTTTTTGAATTAAAGTTTTTAACAATTGAAATTGAGTTTTGCCTTATGTTGAATTAACTTCTTTTATTTTTTTCTCAATTAAATTTACATTGGCTAATACATGGTTTTTAATAAAAAAGTATAAAAATATTTGATGCTACAAATTACTGAATGATCACGTCTAAGGGTAGGCGTTCGGTATTCGATTCGGTATTTTCAAAATTGGAATTCGGTAATTCGATAATCGATATTTGAACATAGATACCATATACCATACTTATAAATATCGATTTGGTAGTTCGGTATTCGGTAAATTAAACTTCGGTTCAGTACGGTATTTGGTAATACCATATTAAAGTTGGAGATGTGCAAATATACGTTTAAACTTTAAAAAGTATCTTTAATAGAAACCATATTTAGTATTCTTTTTGTAGTTTTTTATGAATATATTACCAAGATCCAAGAGATTCTTTGAGATGACTAGTACTATTGTCTATTGGGTTGAGTTATATATATATATATATATATGATATTCAGTAAATATCGAATACCAAACGGTATTAATATCTTGTACCAAACCCAATTCCGAATACTGAAATATTAAAATTTTACTTTCAAATACCATACCAACATTACCAAATTATTGAATACCAATTACTAAATTTTTTGATTCGGTTCGGTAATTTGGTTTTTGATATTTTATGCCCAGCCCTAATCACGTCAGTAAAGTTGATTTATAAAGAAATGTCACATTAAATTAAATAATTATAAATCTAATCTAGCACAATACTTTTGTAGATATTTCTTCAATTGGTAAACTTATATAGTTATTGAGGCTTCAATTAGGGGTACAAAAGGCAAAATAGAGTTCCTTTTGAGGATTTAAAAATTAGGTATTCTCTCTTATTATTATTTCTATATAAAAGAACACTACAAAATTTTGAATAGCTCTTAACTTTTGATTTGATTGGATAAATATAGATCTTTTGTGGTGTCACTATCATCTTTTTTCTTTTTTTTGTACTCATCACTTAAAAGCCCATATAATTAACTAAATTATCAAAATGATTGGAAATGTGCAAAGTAATTAAACCTTCATTTAAAGATAAAATGAAAAAAAAAAATTAATTGAGGACTACCAAAATTGGAGATCCTCTCTTATATATAGTATAATAAACTGAAGTAAGTTTTTTTTTTTAAAAAAAATTAGTTAAACAATAATATTACAAGAAAAAATTAAATAATAATTTCTCATTTCATGATATATGGGCCAAGTGCAAATGTTAATACGGCAAGAAAGAAGATAAAATAACTTTATCTTTGTCATCTTTATCATTCATAGTGTCACAATTTTTGAGGATTAGAAATTAACTAAAATTACTATAAAAACCTTGTGAGGATTATCAAAAATTGATATTCTCTCTTATATATATATATAGTAATGATTGTAGCACTAAGAGAAAGTTAAGGACTTTTTTTGTTTTGAAAAATGGTGGATGTTTCTAGAAATATTTTGAAGAAGAGAGGATATTTTTAAAGTGAGTTTAATGAATGATGAAAAGACGATTTTATCTTTGATCATCCTTGAACTCCTCTTTCTATATAATAATATAATAATAAAAATAATATAAAGAAGATGAATTTCTGAAAGCATAGTTTCTTTACAATCTTCAGTAATATTATGGACAGAGACAATTTCTCAATGGTAAAGAGACTCGAGATATTTTATGTTCTCGTCAGCTACATGATATCATAACTAGAATTTCTAATATCATATCATGGACAAAGACAATTTTTCAATGACAATCCTTGTTCCGTATTTTTCCCAAGTCTCAACGAGAAAATGGAAAAAAAAGAAGGGAAGATTCACTATCTTTTTTTAATTTTACCCTCTTTTTTTTTTTTTTTTTTTAAGTATAAAGAGTTTTACAAAGCTAAAGAAATTATTAAAGAATTATATCTTTTTTAACATATTTTGTAAGAATAAATTTAATAAAAAGTATTTTTTATTTTTAAAGAATGATTAGTTCTTTAACAGGTGTGCCTAAGTTAAAAAAATTACTTATTTTAAAATTGGAAGTATTATTTTGTGTGAATAATGTAAAATTTGTGGAGCCGTGATGGGAATTGTTTTTATTATGAGTGAGACATACTTATTACATGAAAGATATAAATTGTATGATATTCCACTAATTTTTTGACACATAGATTGTGAAATTTATTTTGTCAATTTTAAACTATCAAAAAGAGAGAAAATCTATAATTTTGTGCATACCACATTAGCTGTTAACCCACTTCCTTCTTGATATAAACCCTTTTGAAAATCTTAATAACTTAATTGGTTAGTTACCTGAACTTTCACCTTATTGGTGAGTATTCGATTCCCAATATTGTAATCCCTCCCTCATTCCCCTACCCCCAATTTTTTTTTTTTTTAAATCTTAATAAACCCTTCTTTCTCTCCTGGCTACCCTCTTCCATTTTTTTTTTCTCATTTCTTTTTATCAAATTTAGATCAATTCATATGCAGACCATAAATTTTTAATCCTTCGTCAGTTGAACAAAAATTAAATTAATTAAATATATTGATATATATTTTTTTTAGTTTTATGTGATTTAATTTTAATTTTAACTATAATAATAATTGAATTTACTGATTTTATAATTTTTTATATGAAATAAAAATGTATCAATTTTTATAAATAATTTAAATATTTTATAAAGCTTTTCATCAAAATTTTATTATTGTTAATTTTATTTTAACAGATTAATATGTTTAGGCTTAAACACATTTTAAAAAGAGATATATGAATCACAGTCAATTTATGTAAAAATAAATTATGAGATTCTTATCAAAATATTTTTATATTTCTTATAAATTATATTCACCTAAATAAATAAGAAATCCTAAAACACCGTTCATAATTAAAAGAAAATTATAGTCATTATAATAAAAAAGAATAATTCATGATTACAAGTTAGAAGCTAATGAAATTTCTTTCTAATAAAAGGGAAAAAAAGAGATAAATACCATTATTTAAAAAAAAAGAAAATCAAAACAACAATCAAATTGATAAATGTGTACTATATATATTTTTAGTGTATTTGAATAATTAAAAATTAGGTAAATTAATTTAATTTTAATTTAAACAAACAAGCAGAAAAAAGGAATCCAAACATGATATGAATAATTCTTCTTAAAACTCATGTATCGATCACATCGATCAAAATTTACTACACGAGAAAAATTCTCCCACTAATCAGATCAACTAATTAAAAAGTTTAAAAATCATTCTTCAAAATTAAACTTTTGAATTCGAAATATTCTAAATTATGTCACAAAAATAATATACGAACAGGAATGCCTTATTTTGCTTGTCAGTGGGACCATTAGAGTTCATTTGTTAATAAGATAATGACTCATACAAGTATGAGTTGACATATTTCAATCATAATACTCTTTCCGTTTAAAAAAGAATGATCTATTTTAACTTAACACAAAATTTTAAAAAATGAAAAAGACTTTTTAATTTTGTGTTATTAAATTAAAGTTATGTTAAATGTATCAAAATACTTTTTAATCTTGTAGTTCTAAATATATCATATGAAAAATTAAAATTAAAATATTGTTAAAAAGAAGAATCATTCTTTTTGAAACGCATTAAAAAATAAAGTGAGTCATTGTTTTTGAAATGAAGAGTAAAATTTTTCGTGGTGGGGCATGCAGGTTTTGGAACTGGGGATAATAGTGCATTCTGTGGTAATTGGAATAGCTTTGGGTGTGTCTGAAAATCTCAAAACCATAAGGACTTATTTAGGTGCTTTGACTTTTCATCAATTTTTCGAAGGCATGGGACTTGGTGGATCCATTGCTCAGGTGAATTAATTATATTACACTATTCTTGTTGTCTTTCTCTTTTTGTTTCGTTTCTAATTGTCATTATTATTGGAATAACGACATGTCTAAGCAAGAATCCTGATTGATCCATTCCATTTACTGGATGAGAATTGAAAGATCGACTACTCACCGTAAGTACTCTTATCTAGCTTTTGACAAACTATCGAATATGTCCATATGCTAAGTCACAAAAAGTTTGTTTAAGTCAATGAGGAAGAATTGAGGGGTAGCTAGCTGATTGGAATTGCATTGCGCAAGAATTAATAATGCATGCATTAGTTATAAGTATTAGTTATTTCATCTTTTATTCCATATAAAATAATATATTGATTTTCTCATATTATTTTATACATAAATAACTTATTTTCTAACTAGCTAGCTACCAAACGGTGTATAACTTATATATTTAGAAATTAATACATAGATAAGTTATTGTTGAAGATATCAATCATGAAGTTGTAGAGAGAAGATTATTGCAAGTAGAAAGAATCTCAATTTCATATATGAACCAAGATGTACAATGTACTCCATTTATAGACAGCTGAGTGTTGACAGCTCAACATAACAATCACTAACTAACTAAGCTACCACTAACTCTTTACAACTAGCTATTAAGTAATTACACATAATTAGTTACTGTGGTCCCCACAACCCTTTTCTTCTACACTCCCCCCAAGCCGATGGATGAAAACAAGTTCTTCAATCCCATCTTTATCACTAGATAGTCATGTTGTGGTGAGCACAAACTTTTAGTTAACAGATCAACCCTCGGTTCTGATGTGTTGTGTCTATATCAGCCCTTCCTGAATTTTTCCTCTTACAAAATGATAATCTATGTTAATATGCTTGGTTCTCTTGTGGATTATGGGATGGGAAGCTATTTGGATGGAAGTTGTGCTGTCACAAAACATCTGAACAAATAATGTAATAGTAACTCCTAGCTCCTTGTATAGTCCAGTAATCCAAGTGACTTCAGCAACTGTTGTTGTCATGCTTCTAAATTCTGCTTCAGCAGAGCTCCTGAATACTGTATTTTGTTTCTTTGACTTCCAAGAAATCAAGGCTTCTCCAAACTTCACTAGATAACCAGTAACAAACTCTCTTGATTTCGTAAAAGAACCCCAATCAGAGTCACAGTATCCAGTCAGCTTCTTGTTCCAATTAACATGCATAAAAAGTCCTAGTCCTAGATTTCCTTTGATTTTACCACTCTCATAGCAACTTCTAGATGGCTTTGTTTGGGTGAATGCATGTATTGACTGAGTGCTTGGACTGTGAAAGCCAAATTAGGTCTTGTCATAATCAAATAGAGCAATCTGCCTATGATTCTTTGATAACCACCTTTATCTACCAGTTGTGGATCATTCTCATCTGAGACCTTAAATGTTTTGTCAAACTCCACTGAGGTTAATTTGTGATTGAACTTCATTGGTGTAGAAGCAGGTTTACTACTAGATATACCTGGTTCAGACACCAGCTCCAGTGCATACTTCCTTTAACACATGTGTATACCTCTTCCATACCTGGAAAACTCAATTCCAAGGAAGAACTTAAGGTATCCAAGATCTTTCATTTTGAACTTTTCTTGAAGGTTCATTCTAGTTTGCTGAATCAGCTTTAGGGAGCTTCCTGTCATAAGTAAGTCATCTACATATACAAGTATGATCACAAGTTCATGACCTACTTGTTGTGTGAATAAAAAATACTCATAGTGATACTGAGCAAAACCCATGCTAATTAAGGCTTTTGTTAGCTTCAAGGTTCATTGCCTGAGAGCTTGTTTCAGGCCATATATGAACTTATGGAGTCTGCAAGCCTTCTTCTAAGTTTCCCCTGGATTGCAAAGCCCTGAGGAAGAACCATATATACCTCTTTATCCAAATCACCCTAAAGAAAGGCATTGTGAACATCCATTTGGAAGATATGCTAGTGGAAGGAAGCAACAAGAGCAACAACAGCTTTGACAGTGACCATTTTAGCCACCGGTGAGAAAGTTTCAGTATAATTTAGCCCCTCCTATTGAGAATAACCCTTGGATATAATCCTACCCTTATACCTTTCAACCTCACCATTAGACTTGTACTTTACCTTGAACACCCATTTACATCCAATGGGAATATGACCAGGTGGAACATCTACTATAGACCAAGTTTTGTTCTCCTCAAGAGCAACAATTTATAAATGCATAGAAGCAACCCAATGAGGGTCCTTGCTGGCCTCAGCAAATGATATAGGCTCAACTATAGCAGAAAAGAAAATAGGTGAAGCTTGGTAAGTAGGAGCAAAATGTCATAACACACATAATTTAGGATTCCCATTTGGTTTGGCTTTTCATAGATCTACATGGGAATCTTCGTCGCCCATTTCCTCTAGGCTAGTTCATTCCCGGAAAAGAAAACTAGTTGAATTAGCGAGGATCCTTAAGAAAGCAGGTGCCATTCTGTAGTTCAATGGGTACACGAAAGTGACGAAGTTGCTTTGACTACAGAACCATGCCTGTCTGTTGGAGCGAATTGGATGTTCGGGCCGAGGGCTGCCCCCTCTTCCCCTCACTCTCCTTTCCCTAATATGAACCTTGAGTCAACATAATTTGTCATAGAATAAAAATAAGGCTTCTTAGATGAGATATAGTCATTTAACCATACAAGTGGTCTAGTAGCTCTGTAAGACCTTCTCAACTCAACAAGTGGAGACTGAAGTAGTGATGTTAAAGTGGAGAAATATGTGATAGAACATGATCTATAAGAGAAGATAACTGAGAAGATAAATGAGTATTGACTGAAGTAGAATGAGCAGGATCATCTCTGGGCAAAAAAAACACAGAAAAAAGAGGCAAGAGAGATTCCTTGTGATACTGAAAAGGAACTATATGTTCCCTAAATTGAATATCTCTGCTAACCAGGAAGATCTTAGAGCTAAGATCATATAGTATGAATCCCTTCTAAGATGAGGAATAACTAAGCAGAGCAGTAGGTATGGATCTTGGACTAAACTTGTAACTTTCTTTGACTACAGTTGCAAAGCCAAGGCACCCACAAACTCTAATATGATGCAGAGAGGGAGCTCTGTGATACAACTTCTCAAAAGAAGATTTACCATACAAAAGAATAGGCAGAAGAATAGATGGTAATCAGTTGAGAATATAACTGCAGTAGTAACACATTCACCCTAAAATTTTAAAGAAATAAAGCCTTGGAATCTTAGAGCTCTTGCCATATCTAGAATATATCTATATCTCATCTCAACTACTCTATTTTGTTGAGGAGTATACACACAAGAACTTAGGTGAAGAATACCTAAATCTCTCAGTAAGGTAGAGACATGAGTATTAAAAAATTCAGTACCATTGTCAGTTTTGAGACATTTAACTGAATAGGCAAACTGATTTCTGACCATTAGTAGAAAATCTTTAAGGTATAGTATAACACCACTCAGACTTGGAATGCATCAAGAATATCCAAGTAAACCTAGTATGGTCATCTACTATAGTCATGAATTACCTCTTACCATCATGAGTAGGAACTATATAAGGGCCCCACACATCAACATAAACAATTGTAAAAGCAGTAGGAGCATAAGAGTGACTTACAGGAAAATAAAGTCTTGTTTGTTTTGCAATAGGACACACAATACAGACATGTTACTTAAGATGAGAAGAGTTCAATCCATTAATATTCTTAGGAACTTTCAAAGGTACATTCCCTAGTCTTCTATGTCATTTTAAGGTAAAATCAGTACTAACAACATTATTACTGAGTTTACTAACATTTTGTATACTACAATCAGATAATGCCACAGACAACTGCCTTGAGTCTTCATGAGTGTGTGTTTTCTTTTAGTACTATGTTATGCTGTGTCCCTGTAGTATATATAATCCATCCTCCTCTTATCAATTCCTATCACCTTTTCAGTGAAGAGCTCCTAAAATTTACGAAAATCAAGATAGAAGCCAACCATACATTTGAGCTCTTTAGTGATCTTTGAGACTAAGAGAAGATTATATCTAAACTCAGGTATATAAATAAATCTTTCACTATCAAGATATTGAACACAAAAGCATTTCCTGAAGTTTTAATACAAACTTGCTCTCCAGTATGAAGATGTACTTATTATTAAGCAGACCTGATATGACTTTTGACTTTGTTAGCAAATACTTATTCTAAACCATATGGTTTGTAACATCTGTGTCCGATATCCAATTATAATCACTTAATCAAGTAATAAGGGTAGTGTAATACCTGCACCAGCAGAAGTGCCATCACTTGAACCAAATTGAGCCACATTGGCCACCTGTTGCTTTACCTTTATCCAATATCTGTGTAACTTAAGAGTATTATTCAGCTATAAATATTGGTAATTCTACTGGATAATGGGCAGTAGGAATCTGATAATGGCACCCTTGAGTGAAGTATGGCCCATGAGGCAAGTTTCTATAGAACATACCAGGGTTTGAGTGTTGAGTATACGAAAATGAAAGAGAACCCTGCGAAGTGTTATAGCTGTGATGTGATTGAGATGAGAGTGTTGAGATCTGAGGTGATGAGGTCTGATCCTCTCCAATATGAAAAAGACTACTTTCAGTCACATTGTTAGCTTGCATTCCTTCTTTCTTCTTGAACTTATAATCTGATGGATAGCTATAAAGCTTATAACACACATTGTATTTGTGACCTTTAAGATGACAATAGTCAAATTTTAGCATTGATCTATCAGAAAAATTCTTTGACCTACCACTCTTAGGCATCATTCTGTTGCTCAGTAATGTAGTAGATCCACCATAACTACCTAAACTATTGCTAGTTTCCATATTATAATTTATTCTCTGACTTACCACATTCAAAATCATAGCATATTCTTGATTAACAGTAGGTAAAGGAACAAGCATTAAGATCTGACTTTTAGCCTGAGCATAAGTTTCATTTAAGCCCATAAAAAATTGCCGTAGTTTCTATTGTTGAAGGTTTTCTGCATACTTCTTGGATTCAGCATAAGCAGATATAGGAGGAGGCATTAGAGCCTCAAATTCATCTCTTAACTCCTTCATCCTCGAGAAATATGCAAAGACTAAACTTGCACCTTAGGTTAAGGTAGTTATCTCTTTATGTGGATAAAATACCCTAGATGCATTCACTTTATCAAATCTCTCTTTCAGATCACACCGCACAGTATGGGCATTGAATCCATAGAGACAGTACTAACTAGATCCTTAGAAACTATGTTCATAATCCATGCAAGGACTATAACATCACATTTGTCCCAAATCTCATGCAAACTGGAGTCAAAACTCTTCTTTATACAAGTTCCAAGTTCAAAGCCTAACTTGTTCTTGCCTCTTAGCACTAATTTCATAGACTTACTCTATAAAACATAATTCTCAGATCCTCTTGATGATAGGCGAATTTACACGCCTATAGCACTATATTTTGCCCATATTTTAGCCTAGTTTTGAGAACAAATTATATATTTCATGCACTTTTAGTCCATTTTCCTGTAAGTGAGCTAACGAACATGATTAGCAAAGTTTCAGGTATAAATGATGCAGAATTCAGCATTTCATGGATAACTTGACACCAAAGAAAGCTTCACGAAAGGAGAAAAGCCAATCTGGGACGCCAAGGACTAAAGATGGCGCATGAAAATTCTGTCCCGGGCTAAAACAACATTTCTGAAGACTTTGGGGACTAGCAATAACTTATAATGATACATTAACCTAGTACAATTGTGTTAAGTATTACATTAGCTTGTTAGGATTAGGATAATGATACATTAACCTAGTACAATTGGGTTAAGTATTTCATTAGCTTAGTAGGATTTGGTTAAGCATTTCATTAGCTTAGTAGGAATAGGATATGGGTATTATAAATACCCTATCTTGCTAGAGATTTTGAGACATCTTCTTACATTCAATTCTATTCTATTCTACTTCTAAGACATTCTAGTTCTAAACAATCATTCTTCCATTAATTCTATTTTTCTTCTTCTACTCATCTATTCAATTCTTAAATTTCGTAACAAGAGAAACGTTACCTTGCTAAGGAATTCACGCCTAAATGCCTACCACACCATTGTAAACGTGAAATATTAATTGTGGTATAACAACAATGTCAATTGTGATTTCCTTCGCATTCATGGGTAACTAAACTTCTCTGTTGGGGTTATGGAAGCCGTATGAGATACTATCTATTGCTGTGAGTTTGTGAGTTCGTGACACGTGGCTGCTTATATCATTATTCTCTTCATCTTAATCTAAATTCTTTGTGGTTGCAAACGCAAGAATATGCCAGTATAATATTTAACTTGTTCGAAAGAAAGGTTATCTGTCTGGAAAAGAGATAATGTCAAGGTAGTAGGGTCCCATCCCCTATTAAAAAGTTAGTGCCGTAACTGGATTAACCTCTTGGAGAATTCGTACCGTTAGACACGCTTTAAGCTCGAAAGAGTTAAAGTGAAATAATCCTCGAATAGGTCAAAAGACGCCTGGATTTACCATCGAATACAATTCTCTATAAGCACATGCATGTCTGAATTCCGCACACTCATAGCCAATAGAGACGTATAACGCAGAAGGTGGACATAACCCCAACTCCTCAATTCTCATTGTTTACATATTACAAAACATTCGTTCTTTTACTTTGCTATTTTCTGCTTTACTCTCTTATTTTGGTTACATTACTATCACAATACAATTCCCCCCTTCTTACGAGACTTGCACTAAAAGTCTAGTAATCGTTGCTTATTTGTTGACCAAGCTATTCCCTGTGGGATCGATACCCAACCCAGGTTGGGTTCTATATTTGCTAACGACCGCTTTACACTCCTACAAGAGCTGTAGATTGAGCGTTATCAAAAATTAGCGCCGCTGCCGGGGAATACAAGTGTCAATTAAGTTCGTAATAATTACTAGACCCTTTGGTCAAAGATTCTCGTACTTTTACTTTTAGTTTTTGTTTTTGTTTACTGCAGGTTTTTATTCAGTGCATGCCCCATACCCGAAGTTCTGGTCAACCGTTATTACCTATCAATCCTGAACCACAACGTATTCACAAAATGGAGGCACAACACGCAATTGAAAGGATGGCTGCTCAACAGGAACAGGCGAGACTAGCTGCGCTAGCCTCCTCTCAAGTGCATCAACAAAATATTGATAACCCTGGGCGAGCAACAAATCCTGACGATGAAGATCTAGGTGATGACGAGCTACTAAACCCTAGGCATGCCGCTGAGATCGCAACACCTGCCAACAGAAGAGATCGTCAAGCTAGGTTTAGGCCTGAACGCCAAGCTATGCAGCCAGCTTTCGACGATGATGATGATGATCTTGATGGAGCCGGAGCCACAGGAGCCATTATTCCTCCACCATTGGCACCCGGAGCCAAGTTCAACATCACAAGCACCATGATTCAGTTATTGCAACTCAAGGGATTATTTGGTGGACTAGCAGGAGATGATCCGAATATGCATCTCATCAACTTTATTTCTACATGCAAGTCATTTGACAATCCTGGTGTTGGTCAGAATGCAATTCGATTACGTCTATTTCCATTGTCTCTGTCTGGGGAGGCAACTCTATGGTTGAATGGGCTGACTCCTGATTCTATTACAAATTGGAGGCAATTGAGAGACGCTTTCCTAGAAAGATTCTTTCCGCCATCCAAAAGAGCACAAATGAGAGATGAAATCAACAACTTTTGTCAGCTTCCAACTGAAGCTCTTCATGAAACATGGGAGAGGTTTAAGACAAAGCTAGCGAGGTGCCCAAACCATCATATGACTAATGTTCACCTAATGGAGATATTATATAGAGCCCTGAATTCAATAACTAAACCAGTGGTGGATAATGCGGCTAGAGGATCCTTTATGGATCTCACCTTTGGTCAAGCAAGCAATATGCTAGATCATATGATGAAGAAAAGTAGATCTTGGCATACCAGGGATTCTGAGGTAGCAAGCTCCACTTTATCTATTGGCATGACCGCAGACCAAAGGAGAAGAGAAGAAGAACGTGATCAAGATATGTCGCACATGAAAACACAAGTGGATCTTCTTACAAAGCATTTATTATCAGGGAAGACCGAAAAAGTCAAAGCTATTGCGTCGAAAAGAAGAGACGAATCTAATTCGGAAGAAGAGGCTAACTACTTGAACAATCAGGGGGGTTTCCGAGGCAATGCCCAAGGAAACCAAGGTCGGAACTATCATGGTAAATCTGGAAACATGGACCAAGGTAGTTGGAAGAACAAGAATGACAGTAGTGGTTTGTATGTTCCCCCTGGAAGACGTGACGCCACCACATCTAGTTCCGAAAGTATGGAAGACATGATGGCTAAACTACTAAAAGGAGTGGAAGCAACGAGCGCAGGAGTAACGGAGGTAATAAATGATTTGTCCTCTATGAAGCAATTAATTGATTCTCATTCCACTTCAATCAAGAAAATAGAGCAGCAATTGAGCCAACTTTCAGCAGCACTCAATCAAAGAAAGACTGGTACTTTACCTAGCGATACTGTGCAAAACCCAAGGAATGATGGGTCATGCATGGCCATCACTATCCGAAGTGGTAAGGTGCTGGAAAATTCAGAAAAAGGCAAGCAAGTGGTTGACGAAGAAGCAGAAATTGATGATAAGGCGAAAGGGGAAGATGCCGCAACAGCCGATCCTAACGTCCTTAACGTCACTCCTCACGACGTGCAGCCTGGAAAAGTTGAAAAACAGAAGCAAGAGAAGAAGAAATCCGTGGAGAGAACAATTCCATACCCACCACCACCTTTTCCCCAAAGATTGAAGAAGGTGGCGGATGATACGAAGTTCAGCAAATTCATGACTATGTCAAAGCAGCTGACCATTAATGTTCCATTGGTGGAAGCACTTGAACAAATGCCTGAGTATGCGAAATTTATGAAGGATATTTTGACAAAGAAGCGGGCAGCAAGTTATGAGTTGAAAGATGATGTCCATCACTGCAGCGCAATCGCTACCCGATTAATAGTTCAGAGGAAGGCTGACCCCGGAGCTTTCACTATTTCTTGCACCGTTGGATCTTTGAATTTTTCCAAAGCATTATGTGATTTAGGAGCCAACATCAATTTGATGCCATTATCTATCTATAAAAAGTTGGGGTTGGGTGATCCTACTCCAATCAATATGAGGCTCGTCATGGCGGATAGGTCGGTAAAACGACATGTTGGTATCCTATGTGATGTCTTGGTAAAGGTTTCTTCATTCATCTTTCCAGAAGACTTTGTTATTTTGGATTGTGAAGTGGACTCAGAGGTTCCCATAATCTTGGGACGCCCTTTCCTTGCTACAGGAAGTGTGCTCATTGATTTGAGAGCTAATGAGATTTCATTCCGAATAAATGACGAAGTGGTTCGCTTTGATGTTTGCAAATCAATGAAGCAACCCAAATATCTGAGTGTATTTTCGGTGGCTGATGTTTTCTTTGATGATCCGAAAGAATTACTTAAAGAAGAGCAAATTATTGCTGACCCTTTGGCGGTTGTGCTCATGAATGGAGAGAGTAAGGATGCTGAAAATTGCAGCTCTATCAGGATTAGGGAAATATCGCTATGCTCCCAAGAAGATGGACCTTGATCTCAAAAATCGGCCCACACCACCAGCTAAGCCATCTATTGAAGAGCCACCCACGTTAGAATTGAAAGAGCTGCCAAGTCATTTAAAGTATGCATTCTTAGGAAGCGGAAGCACACTTCCTGTCATTGTGGCAGCAGATTTGGGTGAGCAACAAGTTGCAGCTCTTATTGCTATTCTACGGAAGTATATTAGAGCCATTGGATAGACCATTGCGGATATTATTGGTATTCCACCTGGGATTTGTACTCACAAGATTCAGCTTGAAGAAAATTGCAAACCAACCATTGAGCATCAAAGACGTCTAAACCCACCTATGCAAGAAGTGGTGAAGAAAGAAATTATCAAGTGGTTAGACGCAGGGGTTGTGTATCCAATCTCTGATAGTACATGGGTAAGCCCGGTGCAATGTGTTCCCAAGAAAGGAGGCATGACGGTGGTCGCAAATGAGAAAAATGAACTTATTCCACTCAGACCCGTCACTGGATGGAGAGTATGCATGGACTACCGGAAACTGAATTCTTGGACGCTCAAAGATCACTTTCCAATGCTATTTATGGACCAAATGCTAGATCGATTAGCGAGGAAAGGATGGTTTTGTTTCTTAGACGGTTATTCAGGCTATAATCAGATTTGTATTGCTCCCGAAGACCAAGAGAAGACAACGTTTACATGCCCATATGGTACGTTTGCCTTCAAGCGTATGCCATTCGGGCTATGTAACGCACCAGCCACCTTTCAACGCTGTATGATGTCCATTTTTTCTGATATGGTTGAAGACACTTTGGAGGTATTCATGGACGATTTTTCAGTTGTTGGTGAGACTTTTGAAGCGTTCTTGACAAACCTAAGTATGGCGTTGCAAAGATGTGTAGAATTCAACCTAGTGCTGAATTGGGAAAAGTGCCACTTCATGGTAAAAAAAGGTATTGTTCTTGGGCATAAAATCTCTGAAAGAGGAATTGAGGTTGATCGAGCAAAAATTGAAGTCATTGAGAAGCTACCACCTCCAATTTCGGTGAAGGGTGTTCGTAGTTTTCTCGGCCATGAAGGTTTCTATCGTCGGTTCATCAAAGACTTCTCCAAAATTGCTAGTCCATTGTGCAAACTCTTGGAGAAAGATGCGAAGTTTGACTTCAATGACGATTTATTGAAGGCATTCGAATGCCTCAAAGGAAAACTCATTGAAGCCCCTATCATGGTAGCACCAGATTGGTCTCTCCCGTTCGAAGTCATGTGTGATGCTAGTGGTGTAGCCGTTGGTGCTGTACTTGGTCAGAGAAAGGAGAAGCTATTTCATCCTATCTACTATGTGAGTAAGGTCCTAAATGAAGCCCAAATAAACTACACTGTTACTGAACAAGAGCTCCTAGCTGTTGTGTATGCGTTTGAGAAGTTTCGTGCCTACCTATTGGGTACTAAGGTGATCGTTCATACAGACCATGCAGCTCTTAGGTATCTAATGACAAAGAAGGATGCAAAACCAAGACTAATTCGATGGGTATTGCTTCTGCAAGAGTTTGATTTCGAAGTTAAAGATAGAAGAGGTTGCGAGAACCAAGTGGCCGACCATCTCTCTAGACTCGAGAACGAGCATGTGGCGCAACCTGAAATCGAGATTGATGATGCATTCCCTGATGAGGAGATCTTAGCCACGATAATAGAAGAGTTACCATGGTATGCCGACTTTGCAAACTTTGTGGTGAGTAATGTGATACCTGCAAATTTATCTTACCATCAAAAGAGGAAGTTTATGCATGATGTACAACACTACTTTTGGGATGAGACATATTTGTTTCGACGATGCGCGGATGGTGTTATCCGACGATGTATATCCCATGAAGAGGTGCCAAATATATTGGAAGCATGCCACACTTGCCAAGTTGGGGGACATCACGCAGGTAATCGGATGACAAGAAAAGTATTGCAAAGTGGATATTATTGGCCTTCCATATTTAGAGATGCTCATGACTTTGTTAGAAGATGCGACCAATGCCAGCGACAAGGTGTTATTTCGAAACACCATGAGATGCCCATGTCGAAAACTCTTGAGGTAGAACTCTTTGATATATGGGGCATTGATTTCATGGGTCCATTCGTGAATTCGTTTGGAATAAAATACATCTTAGTTGTTGTGGATTATGTCTTGAAATGGGTTGAAGCTGTAGCGTTGGCCGACAATGAGGGAAAGCGTGTTGTAGCGTTCTTGAAGAGGAATATCTTCTCTCGCTTTGGAGTACCACGTACTATCATAAGCAATGGAGGATCTCACTTTTGCAACAAGCTATTCAAGTCCGTGTTGGAAAAATATGGTGTCAAGCAACATAAGGTAGCCACGCCTTATCACCCACAAACTAGTGGACAGGTAGAGGTTTCCAATCGAGAGATCAAGCAAATCCTTGCGAAGACGGTAAATGCTAATAGGAAGGATTGGTCTCGGAAGCTGGATGATGCACTATGGGCGTACAGGACTGCATTCAAAATGCCAATTGGCATGTCCCCTTATCAACTAGTTTATGGGAAGGCTTGTCACTTACCCATTGAGCTCGATCACAAGGCATTGTGGGCGCTGAAGCGATTGAATTTGAATTGGGATGATGCAATGAAGCTGAGGATGGAGCAACTGAACGAGATGGATGAATTCCGTCTACATGCTTATGAAAGATCAGACCTATACAAGGAGCAGATGAAAAAGTATCATGATCAGCGGATTGTTCGTCGAAACTTTCAAAAGGATGATATGGTACTTCTCTTCAACTCCAGATTGAAGCTCTTCCCAGGTAAGTTAAAGTCCAAGTGGTCTGGTCCATACAAAGTTATCCAAGTCTACTCGTCTGGAGTAGTTGAATTGGAAGATAATAATGGTGTTATCTTCAAAGTGAATGGCCAACGTGTGAAACCTTATATCGGTCCTCTTGATTCGATAAACTTCATGGAAATCACTTATCTCGACAAAGTCTAAGTACTCGAGGTAACTATGTCGAGCCACGACAATAAATAAGGCGCTAGATGGGAGGCAACCCATCGTTTATCGTTTTACATTTTTTTTGTTTTTTCTTTCATTTTAGTACGTGTTTTGTTTTTGATAAATAAAAAAATCCAAAAATAAGAGTCGTGCCATGACCAAAACTAAGGCGCTTGATGGGAGGCAACCCATTGTACTAATTATTTTCATTGGTTTGAGAAAATGTAGGTGCAAGAGGTATAAAACGAGGAGATTGATTTCAAATGACGATTTGGACGTATTGCATGGTAAAGGTGGTGAGTTAGGAATGAAGATGCATAAGGCTATGGATTGAGCATTGCTCATGACAAAATAGGCATCGAGCAAGGCTAGGCCTAGGTAAAACTAGGCCACGAACAAGGCATGGCCTATACTATAGCCCAAGGTCTCAGAATCTAGTGTGCTATAGCATAGGCGCCGCCCATGCTCAAGTATGCCATAGCATAGGCGCCGCCTATGCTAAAGTATTTGGTCTATGAATCTCATATTCCATGATAAAGGCGCCGCCTATGGTCACTAAAGGCATTGAACTAGGCGCCGCCTATGACAAGCTTAGGCAAAGCTAAAGGCGCCGCCTATGGTCACTTTTTGTCTCCAAAACCGATTTTAAATGGGTCAAAACCCGACCCATTCTTTTCCTATATAAAGGAGACTTTGTATTGAAACACAAACACATTGAAAACTTGACCTAGGCGCCACACATACTCTCCAAATCATCTCAAAACTTTTCTTTTTGCTCTCCCACTTCACAAGAACATATCCAAAGGCTTCAATCACGTAAGTACTCTTTTGTTCTTCATCTATTTTTCGTAAGTGCTACGTTGCTATTATGAATTGCTACATCTTGAAGAAATATTGGTGATGTTAATGTGTTTGAATTGTTGATACAAAACCAAGTGAGTGAACATGTACGTTAGGATACTCTTAACTTGTTTCCGACTTGAATTTGATTTTGATGCATCGTTATACTACTTGCGGAATTGCTATAGTCATGAACATTGCATAATCTTGTCACTAGAATGCTTACATGTTAGAATGTCCCGTTCATCGGAATAAGACTTATAGTTGCCTACCGACATAGGAGGTTGTGATTATTGATAGAAACAATACCATGATGTAATCCCTATGTAGTAGTCTTGATATATCTAACATGAAAATATTGCAAAGGTTGCAAGAAGTGATACATATCTGATTTTCTTGTTGGAATATAGCTCCTACAACGTATGTCGATGAAGTCTAAGTAATCGACCACTTTCACTTCACTAATTCGTATCAACAAACTAAGTGTGGGGTGGTACCCCTACTGCTTATGTATAGATTGTATCCATTGAGATTGTGCTAACGTGAACTCTATTTCAAGTCTCAGGTACAATGGCACCCAAAGAAAGACAAGGCAAAGATAAGGCTACCACTTCCCAAAAGAGCAAGAAAAAAAGTCGCAAGGAGCAAGGAGAATCATCCTCAATGCAATTACCACGCCGCACGTTTGGAATAAAATGGATTCTTGAGGAGGAAGCAAAGGAATGGTATAGGAACAATAAAGAAAGAAAATATGTTCATGTGGACTTGATAAACAAGGAAAGCCTAGCAAAGAAAGAACCGCGCATGTTGGCTAAGATCATGGCATTACATCTGGATTTCATCTTCCGAGACATGGGAGAATGCAATCTCGATTTAACAAGAGAATTCTATGCCAACTGGTCACCGAAAACCACAGGAAGCGAGGTCAAGATTCGGGGCCAAGTTTTACAACTCAATGCAGATTTCTTCAACTCCTTTCTTGGCTTGCCTTCAGTCGATCCATCACCATTCAAGGAGCTGTACAGGAGACCTCCATATAGAGCTATTCGACACACACTCTGTGGAACAAGATCCATGGCACGCTGGAGTAGACACAAGGACACTGGTCGACACAACACCTTCCCATATGCTCCTTTGAATAGGGAAGCAAGGATATGGTTGTTCATAGTGAACTCTTGCCTAATTCCAGGGACTCAGTAAACCAAGATAACAAGATATAGAGTGATCTTGGTATACGCATTGATGACGAATGTCCCTATCAACGTCGGGGCAATTATTCGTTCCATAATGCGGAAATCTAGGCTACACAAGAGGTCTCACTTCAGTTTTGGCAACCTGTTGACTGCAATACTAAGGAAAGAAGACATCGAAGAGGAACCGACTGATCACAAACTCCCACACAACACAAAGAAGGTTGACCTCACGAAGGTTAAAGATGCTGAAACCACTCATGGAGTCAACCTTACTACTTCAGAAAGGCATGCTCGCGATGAAAACTTCTCCCGCTATTTATATGGCATGATGAAGTTTACCATGATGAGCGGGGGTCGTGTTCCAACTGCTGCAGATCTCCAACAGTTGGATTATGACTACCCAATGAATGAGCATGCGATGGCGATGTGTGGAGAAGGTGTATATTTTGAGGAACCTCTTGATGACGACATGCCAACCGATGATGATCGACGAATGCCAAACTCCGACGTGGAAGAGAACTCTGATGACAACGACTCTGATGACGATTCCGATGCAGGGGGTATGACCCCAGACATAGAGGATGAGTCCGACTAATCAGGTTCTTCTTATTTATTTTTCACTGAGGGCAGTGTGTCCCGTCTAAGTGTGGGGTGCTGGTAT
This sequence comes from Capsicum pubescens, assembly GCA_030864215.1. Taxonomy (NCBI): domain Eukaryota; kingdom Viridiplantae; phylum Streptophyta; class Magnoliopsida; order Solanales; family Solanaceae; genus Capsicum; species Capsicum pubescens. Next base: position 245,005,101 of record CM061544.1, on the reverse strand, counting down.
TTGCATGCTATACGTCTCTATCCACATTTGCATTTATTTATGTTTGTTTGTTTTGTTAGTAGTTAATTATTTTTTTTTAGTAGTTAAATTTTTTTTTTTTAACTTAGCATCGCATGAAATTATTCTAATAGGCAGAATGAGATTATGACAAGAGTTTGTGCTAAAATCATGACTATTGAGACATTTAGGCTCTAATTGTGACTCATTATGTGATATTGTTTGGTTTAATTCCTTCATCTGTTGGGTCAAGAGTCTATACTACTCCCAATAAAGTCGACCATGTGCCTTGTGTGTGTGAGCTAATAGTATATTCTGTGCTTGTGGCTGATGCTAGAACATGCCTGGTATGTATGTAAAGCGAAAATAAGGAGTGTAAGTTTAGGAGATGATTTAGGCATTTCTTTGGCAACCTATATTTGTTTACCTTCATTTTTACCTACCCATGGACATTATCCTAGTTAACCCTTTTGAGCCTTTAGCCTATTTTCTTTGACAACCTCATATGTAAGCCTAATCCATTTTTTTCAAGACCATAATTTGATCCAAATTCCTAAGTGCTTTAAAGTGTAAAGTCATGTGACAAAATAAGAGGAAATTGGGTGAGTATGATGCTTTAGAATGCATTGGTGCTTGAAATTGCTATGAAAAAGAAGTTCTATCATAAGAGGTATGTTATGAAAAGAAAAAGAAAGAAAAAAACTGAAAAGTTAGTCATGTTTAAAATCGAAAAACAAAAGAGGAGAAAAAGGGTGGTAGAATAAATGAAAGAAAGGTTGTTAGAAAGAAAAGTGTTAATGACACAATGTGATGTATTAAAACGCTTAGGAACATAGTCACTATTTCTGGCCAAAATAGTCCTACCCGTCCCTTATCCTACATTACAACCATCAAAAGACCTATTTGATTCTAAGCTTAGCATTCTGATATTTAGTGGAGCATTACACTAAGGGCAAGCCTATGGTCATCAGTTGCTGCATATGAATTCTTTGTGAGAGTGAGAGCAAGGATATTTTGATACCCATGTTTGAAAAATATGCTATACTTGTGAGTGATTATGGGTAATATATTGTGAGACACACATGGTTGATGAGTTTTGGGTAGTTGTGTATGATTTTTTGTGCCTTAACTTTTGAATATGAGTTGACCACCATCACGAGTCTATGTTGGAGGCTAAATGGTCTCTACTAATGATCGGAAAACTACTCTTTGTTGATAATTGTTGTGCTTGTCTTGACGAATATTTTATGTTGTTGCTGTAAAACCCTAGTTGATGTTTAGAGGGACATGATATTTTGTTCGAGGACGAACAAAGCTTTAAGTGTGGGGTGTTGATGATAGGCGAATTTACACGCCTATAGCACTATATTTTGCCCATATTTTAGTCTAGTTTTGAGAACAAATTATATATTTCATGCACTTTTAGTCCATTTTCCTGTAAGTGAGCTAACGAACATGATTAGCAAAGTTTCAGGTATAAATGATGCAGAATTCAGCATTTCATGGATAACTTGACGCCAAAGAAAGCTTCACGAAAGGAGAAAAGCCAATCTTGGATGCCAAGGACTAAAGATGGCGCATGGAAATTCTGTCCCGGGCTAAAACAATATTTCTGAAGACTTTGGGGACTAGCAATAACTTATAATGATACATTAACCTAGTACAATTGGGTTAAGTATTACATTAGCTTGTTAGGATTAGGATAATGATACATTAACCTAGTACAATTGGGTTAAGTATTTCATTAGTTTAGTAGGATTTGGTTAAGCATTTCATTAGCTTAGTAGGAATAGGATATGGGTATTATAAATACCCTATCTTGCTAGAGATTTTGAGACATCTTCTTACATTCAATTCTATTCTATTCTACTTCTAAGACATTCTAGTTCTAAACAATCATTCTTCCATTAATTCTATTTTTCTTCTTCTACTCATCTATTCAATTCTTAAATTCCGTAACAAGAGAAACGTTACCTTGCTAAGGAATTCACGCCTAAACGCCTACCACACCATTATAAACGTGAAATCTTAAGTGTGGTATAACAACAATGTCAATTGTGATTTCCTTCGCATTCATGGGTAACTAAACTTCTCTGTTGGAGTTATGGAAGCCGTATAAGATACTATCTATTGCTGTGAGTTTGTGAGTTCGTGACACGTATGCTGCTTATATCATTATTCTCTTCATCTTAATCTAAATTCTTTGTGGTTGCAAACGCAAGAATACGCCAGTATAATATTTAACTTGTTCGAAAGAAAGGTTATCTGTCTGGAAAAGAGATAATGTCAAGGTAGTAGGGTCCCATCCCCTATTAAAAAGTTAGTGCCGTAACTGGATTAACCTCTTGGAGAATTCGTACCGTTAGACACGCTTTAAGCTCGAAAGAGTTAAAGTGAAATAATCCTCGAATAGGTCAAAAGACGCCTGGATTTACCATCGAATACAATTCTCTATAAGCACATGCATGTCTGAATCCCGCACACTCATAGCCAATAGAGACGTATAACTCAGAAGGTGGACATAACCCCAACTCCTCAATTCTCATTGTTTACATATTACAAAACATTCATTCTTTTACTTTGCTATTTTCTGCTTTACTCTCTTATTTTGGTTACATTACTATCACAATACAATTCCCCCCTTTTTACGAGACTTGCACTAAAAGTCTAGTAATCTTTGCTTACTTGTTGACCAAGCTATTCCCTGTGGGATCGATACCCAACCCAGTTGGGTTCTATATTTGACAAACGACCGCTTTACACTCCTACGAGAGCTGTAGATTGAGCGTTATCACCTCTAAGTTGTACAAAGGTAAAGATCAAACCTTGAGCATCAAAAGGATAAATGTATAGCGGATGCTTGTAATTGATCTGATCCTCTACCTAAGTTATTGCATATGAAGTCGATCTCTTTGACTGAGCTATTAACCACCTCACTAGTGATGATTTTGAGCAATTACAGTGAATTATGAGTAATTTACTTGAAATTAAACCTTGCACAACCTCAAGATTTAATTGGAAATTCTTTAATGTGCTCCGAGTCGAAGAATCTGTATTGAAAAATAACTCGAAGAGTCAGTAGAACACTAGTTCTTCTACTGCTTCTTCTCTGGAGCTTCACTAATTGATACGAAGGTCTTCTGGAACCTTCACTCTGATACCATGTTGAAGATATCAATTATGAAGTTGTAGAGAGAAGATTATTGCAAGTAGAAAGAATCTCAATTTCATATATGAACCAAGTTATACAATGTGCTCCATTTATAGATAGCTGAGTGTCGAAAGCTCATCATAACAATCACTAACTAACTAAGATACCACTAACTCTTTACAACTAACTATTAACTAATTACACATAATTAGTTACTGTGGTCCCTACAACCCTTTTCTTCTATAGTTAACTCTTTACTTGCTACCAAACATTGCAAAATTTTGAATCCGACTCTTTTTCAATATTACATCATTTGTTCATTTACTTGATCTAGTGGATATTTAGATGCGCGAACCTTATTTTATTTAAAATTTAAAAGATCTAAGATAAAATACTACTAAAAGTACAGAAATTAGTGATATACAAATTTCGTAGCTAACAACGAAATGATTAGCTATATATTATGAAAAAGATTCTATTAGCAATGGACGATATAGCGATGGATTTCAATGAATTCCATAGCTAGTTCCGCATTTTTAGAGAAACATAAAAATAATTAGTGATAGATTATTAAAAAAATTATGTTAGCTACGGACAATTAAACGATGGATTAGCAACAAATTTCATATCTAATTTTTTTTCTTGGATATATATACATAAGCACATTCAATTTTACTATTTTTTTCTGATTTTATAACTATATGTTTTGTGAGTTCGATAATTACGTAATTAAGCTCTTGTTACAGACCTGTACCTTGGGTCACAACTTGTGTTATATACCCTACGCTATTTGGTAATTGATGGTGAAAGTGTTGGTAGTTTGCTAGTGATTGATGATGCAAAGTCAGACTTTTTATGGGTTTTTTTCTTCTTTTACTTTTTTGTCTTAGGTAAAATATAAAAGTTCCTTATTGACTAGGAATAACTCTCATTTCTTTCTTATATTGAATTGTCTTTACCCTAATATTTTTTTGTTGTGTTTTTATTTAGTTCTGTCCTTTCTCGTTCTATCGCTACTCTCAACGTAGTGTGGTTTAAGGGTATAAGGTGTCACAAAACTGATATATGGAAAGTCATAACCAAACATGCTTTATGGGTGATTTAGAAGATTCTGAAAAGTATTTAATTTGCTAATTCTAACTCTGAAAAAAATGAATTACTAAACATAGAAAGGTTCTCTTTAAATTAAGAAGGTCTGTCCATAAGAGGGAATTTCTTAAAGATGTCTTGGAGGAACTTATATGTAATAATCAAGTCTCCTAAGTGGATTTTTATTATGTATATGACAAGAACACATGACAAGTGACTCATAAAAGATAAATTAGTCCAATGAGATACAATGGGTCAGGAAATGAAAATATAAAATAATTATTCGTCAGTTTTCCAATCATTTATACTTACAAATTTATGTTATTTACACTGATAATTTAATTTATTTTTTTCTTTTGGCTATTTTACAGGCAAAATTCAGGTCCCGTGCAGTGGCTTTAATGGCTTTATTCTTCTCTCTAACAACTCCAATCGGAATAGCAATTGGAATAGGAATAGCAAAGGATTACCATGAAAATGACCAAAACTCTCTTATTGTGGAAGGAATATGTAATTCAGCTTCAGCTGGTATCTTAATTTATACGGCAATAGTTGATTTATTAGCTGCCGATTTTATGCATCCAAGAATGCAAGGCAATGGAAAGCTTCAATTAGGAGCTAATATCTCACTTCTTCTTGGTGCTGGACTCATGTCTGTCTTAGCCATATGGGCTTAATTGATCAACACAAATTATTATCAATTTCACACTTTTTATGTTACTTTTATTGTATCTTGTATAAGCGGTTAGCAATACAAAAGAAGACTCTAAATATTTTTTAAATTATATTGTCTCATATTATATGAAATCTTATTAATATATGTTGTTTACGCAGAATATTTTTCTTCGTATTCTTATGTGCCTAATGTGCTTTGAAACGTGTTGATTGAGACCAAAATTTTGAATGACACTAATGAAATCAGGTTCTAGAAGAATTCTCCTCATGCTCTATAATATTATATTCATTAATTTAGTCCTAACTAGTATTTTGAAGACTGACACAAGTTCAGAACAATGCTTCTTCCGTCACATTTTATGTGTTGCCATTTTGTTTAGTTCATTTAAGAAAAAATGTCATATTTTCTTATTTAGTGAAACAATTTCACTTTTATCATTAGTGGTCCGACTTAATTAAAGATAATAATAATGCATTTTTTAATAAATGACAGTTTGATAAACATCACCAAAAATTTTCTTATTTTTTAAATTTTGTGCTAGACCAAAATGTGCCACATAAAATGAAAATGAGGAAGTTATACTTTGTAGCTAGTGTATGATCCCAAAGATGTCTATTCATATTTAAATGCTTGAGAGCTAAGCCTTAGTAAAAATAAAAAACTTGAGATACAATAATATCGATATATTGCTTCTGAATTGCTTAGAATCCAACCTTTTTACAAGTGTATTAAGACTACTATTTATAGACAATAAAAATAATACATCAACCAATAGAAGAGCTCCAAAAAAGTCCTAAAGTACTCTGCCAATAACACTACTCTACGTGGGTGTAACAATCATGGTAGTATTTTTTTCTCTGTGTTTTGATCATTTTTTCTTTATCCATAGTTTTTACCTGTTACTTGTAAGTTACGAGGATGGTTGACACAGTCCCCAATGGATTCAGAAGTGATATGAGAGAGGTTGAGACTATTAGAGGTTTTAAATTCATTGATTTGACTTCAGTAAATATTTTGCATTTTGAGCGTCTAATGATAATTTGGTTAGTTCCATTGAATTCAAAATATCAACTTTGGTTTAGGATAATAGTTAGTCTGAGTGCTGAGATTTTACTATGCATTATGACCATTCATTTGAAAACTAGTGAAATAAGCCTTAAAGAATTTTCGGGAGATAATTTATTATAAATGACCTCTTTTAAATATTTGATGTTGTTATTGAGTTTGAAACATAAAAAATAGCCTAGTAGCATATATGATTTACTTCTATGGAATTTTGAACGAATCCCGAGATCCATTCAGAGAATTAGAAACATGTAAAAAATCAACCAAGGTTCTAATATCTGGTGCATCTGGCTTCCTTCTCAAAAAATTCGGGCCCCTAGACACAAATGCGGATAAGGATGATATCCTTTATCGCAATCGCGAGGTGGTGTCTGCGATCACTAAGGGTAACCAGAGATTGAGTCAGATTCTTCTTTATTGCAAACACGATCGAACCTTCGCTAATGCGATCGATCTGAGTCATTAAACTCTCCGTTCGCGAGATGCTCAACGCGAACACAAAGGCCTTCTTAATATCATGGTCGTCATTGACCCACACGAAGGTGAAAGGTTGACTGCATTTGTGAGGTACTATTTACCGAATAGTATAAATACCTCATTTTTGTGATTTTCTCTATTTTTAGAATTGAGAGATTCGAAAAAGGGTGATTTCTAGGATTTTCTTCACCATTTGAGCTTGGGTAAGCTCGAAACTCTTATTCCAATTAATTTTTATTTATTATATCTTTATAAAAACCTTCTAATCTTGTTTTCAAATTAGAATTTGGGAATTTTTCTGGTAAACTCTCAAAATAATTTCTCATTGATTTGAACACCGATTTTAACTCATTTTCCATTGGGTTTGCAAATATAGAATCTTTTTGACTTTTAGAACATGTTTCTAAAAGAGAAAATGGTGTGAAATATACCCTAACTTTGATTAAATTTGCTGCAACACACATGAACTTTGTGGGTCCTATGACCCCCCTTGACTACTTCTTAACATATTTTACTGACATTTATTTGTACTGAACTCTTTTATTTATTTATTAATAAATTTTATATATTTATTAGCTTATAAACGTCACTTAAATACATTAATAAATAATTCAGGGGGTCATAGGACTCCTGCCAAGTTCAGGCATATTATAGAAAATTTCATCAAGTTTGAGTATATTTTGAACACCTTGCTTGCCCTTTCTAAAATAAACTTATGATTTTACACTTTTTATTTTTTAACTCATTTTTTGAATTAATTTTTAAATTCGATTTAAATATAGCTAAAATGAGTATCATTAACTTTTTTTTGACGTGTAGATTATGTTTTAGATAATTTAAGCTCGTGATGAGACCATTCATGAAGGAACGACTCTGTGTTGAAGGCTTAGGCTTTGAATTTTGAATTTTTGAGGCAAGTTATGGCATAACTTTCTTCATACTGGGTTTGGTAGTTAATTTTCTTGTAACATATGCTATGTAATAGGAAATTTAGTCGAGTGAGTACTATATTGAAATTATTATTATCGCGTGCCCATGTGGGGGCTTATTTTCATATTGTAGTTGACTTAAGATGATATAAATTTGGTGATGCTCGAGTAGGGGATTTATTTGACATTGTAGGATTATTTGTGCATTAAATTGCCAAATTACCGTTATGTTGCTTGTGAGGGGGTTTGAACAGATATTATAGGCTTTTCTAAACATTATTTGCCTTCATCATGATATAAATACCCGAAAGATAGTTTTTGAGATGATTTTATTAATGTTTACATGCTTATTCACTTTAGTGGTTTCGAGGAGAGCTGACATCATGACTATTATCATATTGATGAGATTTGATTTTATTTATACTATTATTGAGTTGATTCATTATCATTTTATTATCTTGGTTATGATCATTCTTCCTTATCTGATTTATTTATATACATGAAACTTGATACCACTGAGAAATACTTTAGAAAATCCTTGATCCGTAAACATTTGTCGGAGTGGTGCAATGAGACACTTTATAAAATTCTTAATCCATGAACATTAGCCAGAGAAGTGAATTAAGATATGAGAAGGAGTAAAGGTTGTAAGGCCCCCATGGGTCCTTTCTTGAAGCATCGAGGCTCGAAAGGTGGATACAAAAAGACATAAGATGGTTTACATTCATCATTAAAATATCATCATTTCACTGCATTGCATTATATTACATTATTGTATTTTTTCTTATTTGTTATTGTTGTGTAGTTGATTTTCATAGTTATATTATATGTGTATCTTCCCTTATGTCCTATATCTTAGAATTATTAGTGGAGATGGTGTGAGCTACCATTTGAGAACTTTTTTATTTGCCGGTGACAAGCTTATAGTATATTTTACTTTTATTCTTTTCTAAGTTGCTTAGTCGACCTATGATACCTACTAAGTACAAGCAGACTATACTCACACCTTCTGTGCCTTTTGGTGAATATTCCAATATGAGTACTAGACGTGGTAGCTGATTTGTACGATGATAATTGACTTTTAGAGTACCTGGTAAGCTTCTTGTTCGGAGCCATGTTCCAGCCTCCATATATATTTATCTTGTCTTTATTTTTATTTAGAGATAAATATTTTGTTCAATTTTTTGACTATGTATTAGATGCTCTTTTTATTTATGATACCATATCTTAGGGGATATATGTATTCTTCCAATTATTCATAATATTTACGTGTATGACTTAACTTATTGTAGAAAACTTATATTTACTTGTTTTCTTCATTACCAAGTTTCTTAATATTTTAGGTTCTTTGGCTTACCTTCCAAGACTGGGTCGAGGTAAGTGCTATCATGACCTCAACTTTAGGATCATGAAAAATTAATATCAGAGTGCTAGGTTCGCTGGTTCCATAAGTGAAAGAGTAGAATGTCTAGTAGAGTCTCGTTGATTGGTATGTAGACGCAAGTATCTATCTTCGAGAGGCTATAATATATCTTTAGGAAAAACTTCTCTTATTTGATTCCTTATCGTGCTGCTTATTCATACCTAATATTCTAAATTTATATTCCATTCTTTTCTATGCGGATAGTGAGGGCGAGATCTAGAGGTGTTGAGGATGCTGAGCTAGTACTCACTGTTGGAGTCTAGTCAGAGGGCGAGGCAGTGATCACGACCAAGCTAAAGGTAGAGGACGGGCATAGGGAACTTCTCCCACAAAAAATATGCTAGAGCAGCCTATTCAGAGCTTGAGAGTTATTATGATGGCAAGAACCATCTGACCGAGGATGTGGGACTAGATTATATTCCCCAGAGTTCAATTGATACCCTAATTTTCTAGGATTTATTGATTTGTCTATTGGGTCATTTGGATGGCTTCCCCAAAGCAGGTTCTCCACTAAGTATTCCAGATACTTCCTATGAGTTTTTGCTTGACTTGCTTAACCTCATATCTCATGAATCTTATGGAGTTACATATACTACTTATCAATTTTTTATGCGGCCAGACGTGGTAGAGGTTTTGTGCTAGTTGTAGGTCATGGGGTTTGCTTTTTATGTCATGAACTTAATTTTATAAGGCTTTTCCAGAGAGGTTCGTACCTTATAGTTTAAGGGATCAAATAAAAAATGAGTTTAATCACCTAGAGTAGGGATCCATGACTATTGAGGTGTATGGGATACGTTTTCATGAACTATCCAGCTATGTCACTACTAGTATCTCCACCGAGTTAAAAAGATTAAGAATTTTATCAAGGGTTTAGTAAGTTATTATCAGTTGGCTACAACCCAGATGGTTGTTTCAAGAGCATCTTTTCAAAGTATTTTAGATCATTCTAAGTTGATTGAGTCGATTTATTAGCATACTCAAGGTGGTGGCGATGTTAAAAAGATCCATCGACAGGGTGAGTTCAATGAATATGCGTCTTGAGGTAAAGAGTTCTTCAGAAGGAGTTGTCATGGTTATCATGGTAGACCAGTCCAGGAAGCTTTCTATGATTCAGATAGTAGGCTATAGTCCCCGTGGTTTCAGTCAACCAAAGGTCAAGACATGTAGGCAAAGATTTTAATTTTGGATTATCAAGATAGAGAGGTCATTATGGTTCTTCTAGGCCCCCTCAGCTTGAGATAGAGTGTGTTACGTATGTAAAGAGATTGATCATATGGTGAAAGACTATGCTAGAAGTGTGTTTGGTCCTACCTAGTAGAGTTCTTAGCTTCAGCATTCCCCTACTTTTATTATTTAGTTAGAGGTGGTTCACAGAGTGGCAAAGGTAGTAATAGAGGTGCTCAAGGTGGATATCGGGCAACTTATGGTCGTAGACATAGAATTAGTCTAAAAAAGGTAAGGTCAGTGTTAAATATACTTGGGAGATACAAAGGCATAGGCCTCTGATACAGTTATCTCATGTATCATCCCAGTTTATCATCATTTAGCTTATGAGTTATTTGACTCTAGATCTACATTCTTCTATGTGTTTATTATTTTGTTACTAGTTTTGATGCTGCATATGAGTCTCTTGATGTGTCTATTTGTGTGTCTATCCTAGTATGAGATTTTTTATTGGTGGATCAGATTTACCAATCTTGTTTAGTGACCTTTGCAGTTCATGAGACCTGGGTAGACTTGATTATTCAAGATATTGTTGACTTTGATGTTATCTTAGGTATGGATTAGCTCCCTATCATGTAATTTTAGATTATTTTGCCAAGAGGTATGCCAAGGTTGTCATGGAAGGTACTCTTAGTTTTGGTCTAAAGGTGGTTATATCTTTTCTATGTTTTCTTCATATGGTAGAGATTATGTATATTTATTATTTGACATATATTCTTGATACTATCATTGCTCCCCTGCCTCCTTTGGATTCTGTTTGAGTTGTTTGGGAGTTTCAGGATATGTTTTCTACATATTTTCTTGGTATGCCTCCAAATCATGATTTGATTTTGCTATTGATTTTGAGCCTGACACCAAGCCCATTTATATCCCTCCTTATAGAGTGCCCCTAACTAAATTGAAGGAACTGATGAAGCAGTTATAAAATTTATTGAGTACGGTTTTTATTAGACTTAGCGTGTCTTATTAGGATGCCCAAGTTTTGTATGACAAAAAGAAGGATGGATCTATGCATATGTGCATTGTCTATCAATAATTAAATAAGAAGACCATCAAGAATAAGTATCCTCTTCCTCATATTGATGATATATTCAACCAAGGGTGATTTAGTATTTTCTAAGATTGTCTTGTGATTCAAATACCACTAGTTAAGGATTAGAGCTTTGAATGTTGAGAAGATGGCCTTTTGGACTTGGTATAAACATTATGAGTTCTTGGTCATGTATTTTGGGTTGACCAATGCCTCAAAAGCATTCATGGAGTTGATGAATTGAGTATTTTGACCGTATATTGATTTATTTGTGATTATATTTATAGATGACATCTTGGTTGATTTCAAGAATGAGGCTGACCGTGTCAGACACTTAAGGATTGTGCTTTAGAGGTTGTGATATGAGAAGTTATATGCCAAGTTTTCTAAGTATGAGTTTTGGTTGGATTCTATTTCTTTCTTGGGTGATGTGGTGACAAAGGGTGACATTATAGTTGATCTGGCCAATATAGAGGTGATTCGTGATTGTGCTTGACCTACTTCTCCTATCGAGATTTAAAGTTTTATTGGTTTAGCGAGTTATTATCGGTGTTTTGTGGAGGGTTTCTCTTATAATGTATCTTTTTTGACCAAGTTGACTCAAAAGATGATTGTATTCCAGTGGTTTGATGCTTATGAAAAGATCTTTCAAAATCTCAAAGAGTTGTTGACTTCAATGCCTATCTTGACCTTGTCTAAGGAGGGCATAGGTTTTATCATGTTTTGTGATGCTTCTGTTATTGGTTTGGGCACTGTGTTGATGTAGGAGGGTAAGGAAATTGTGTATGCTTCTCATCGATTGAAGTCTCATGAGAAAAATTACCCTACCCATGATTTGGAGTTGGTCGTGGTGGCTTTTGTGTTGAAGTTGTGGCAATATTACTTGTTTGGGTCTATTGTGAGATTTTCTCTGACCACAATAGCCTCCAGTATTTCTTCACCCAGTGAGATTTAATATGAGACAATGTTTATGGCTTATGTTGTTTAAGAATTACAATCTTACTATTTCTTATCATTTGGGTAAGGCCAATATGGTTGCATATGCCTTGAGTCGAAAGTCGGCGAGTATGGGGAGTTTAGCTCATCTTTTGACCAATGAGGGACCATTGACCTTGGAGATACAATTTTAGCTAACCGATTGTTTAGGCTTTGATATTTCGACACTCGGATATATGTTATCCTTTGTTGAGGACAAATCTTTCTTAATAGAGTAGATTCAAGCTCCTAAGTTTGATGATGATAAATAGAGAGTGATTCGTGATAGAGTAGTAAGTGGTGAGGCTAAGGCATCATTTCTTGATTTTGATAATGTTTTGAGGTTTAGCGATCAAGTTTGTGTCACTGTTCTAGATATTCCATTCACGCAAGAGCGGCTAAGATCTGTCATAACCCAAAGTAGCATTATTGGTGGGTTGGTATGAAGAAGGATATTGTGGAGTTCATGGCTAGGTTCTTAGATTACCAGTAGGTGAATTATGAGCATCAACAATTGAGTGGTATGATGTAGAGGATGCTCATTACCTAGTGGAAGTGGAAGACCATTACCGTGGATTTCATAGTTGGCCTACCCCTATTCTTGGGGAATTTTGACTCTGATTAGGTGATTGTGGATATGTTGATAAAATAAATGCATTTTGTACCTATATGAGTGAATTATAATGTAAAGAAGTTGACCAAGATCTACTTTAGGGAGATTGTTCGACTATATTGTATCCCAATATCCATTGTTTTTGATAGATGTACTCAGTTTATCTCAGGTTTTTTTGAGTACCATACAACATGAGTTGGGTACTCAGCTTGATTTGAGCACAGTTTTTCAGCCTTAGATGGATGGTCAGTGTAAGAGGACTATTCAGGTACTAGAGGATATGCTTCAAGTATGTGTGCTGGATTTTGGTAGTCTTTGGGACCAATTCTTGCCCCTAGCAGAGTTCACCTACAACAACAATTACCACTCCAACATTTAGATGCCGCCTTTTGAGGCTTTATATGGATATGTAGATCCCCCATAAGAGGTTTCAACTTTTTTGAAGGGAGATGTAAGGGCATATATTTATGAGGCATTTGATAGATAGTATAAGACTGATTCAGCAAAGGTTAGTGGCTGCCCAGAGTAGGCAGAAGAATTATGTCGATAGTCGATCTTGAGATGTTTTTTTCATGGTTGGAGATCGAGTTTTGTTAAAAGCTTCATCCATGAAGGGTGTGATAGGATTTGTGAAAAAAAAGAATCTTAGTCTGAGGTTCATTGGCCCTTTTGAGATCCTTGTGAAATATAGTGATGTGGTTGATGGGCTAGCTTTGCCTCTATATCTGTTAGCTATTCATCCTGTATTACATTTACATATTAAAAAAATACCATACAAATAATGCAATGTGATTTGGTGGGATTCTGTTGTATTAGACCATGATTCATCCCTTAAGGAGGAGCCCATTACTATCCTAGACAGGCAGACTAGGAATCTGAGATCTAAACATATTGATACAGTGAATATCCAATAGAGACATCAACCCAATGAGAAGGTTACTTCGGAGGTTGAGTTCAATATGAGGCGTAGATACCTCTAACTCTTTCCGCTTTAGGTATTTTATTTTCTTTAAGTTCGAAGACGAACTAGTGTTTTGGTGGTGGATAATATAACAACCATGGTAGTGTTTTTCCCCTTTTTATATGTTTTAACATTTTTGCCTTCCCCATATATTTTACATGTTATTTGTGAGTTGAGGGAATGTTTGGACCAGTCCTCGATGCATTCAGAGTGATTTGGGTGAGTTTGAGGCTATTAAAGGCTTTAAAAGCCATTGATTTGACTTCGGTCAACATTTTGAGTTTTGAGCACCAAATGGTGATTAAGTAAGTTCTATTAGACTCAAAATGTCAATTTTGGATTAAGAGTATAGATCGTTTAGGTCGAGAGACTTTATTTTACATTTTGATCTTTCGTTCAGAAACTAATGAATAAACTTAAAAGGTCTCGGGGGCTAATTTGTTGAAAAACGACCTATTTTAAAAAATTCAATATTTCTATTAAATCTAGAACGTCGAAAATATCCTTATAGTATATACGATTTGTTTCTATGGGATTTCAACCGAATCTCGAGGGTCCATTCAAATAATTTGAAACATCAAAAAAATCAGCCAAGTTACTATTATCTGGCACATCAGGCTTCCTTATTTGCAACCTTGGTCCCTTGGGAACGAATATGGAGAAGGATGATGTTGATCGCGAGGTGATAGCTAAAATTTCAAAGGGTAATTAGGGACTGAGTAGGGTTCTTCTTAATCGTGAACATGATTTGATACGCCCAAATTATAACTCTCATTAGAAAGAGTAAGCGATCATCATCAAATATAGAACCCAACTAGGTTGGGGTCGAATCCACAAGGAATACTGTGTAAATTAAGCGTTATGATTATTAATGGACGGTTGATCGAAGGTTCCAGAATAAAAGGGGGTTTGTTTGTTAACAACGAAGTATGCTTGTAGTAAATCGTGCCCAACTAATGAGTGTCCTTGTATGTTTTAATTCAATGAGAATAAATAAACTAGGATTATGTTCACCAAGATGTTATAGCAGTCAAGGTTGTGGGTTATCCCAAATTCATACGTAACAAATTCCAATTGCAAGAACTATTGAACTCTAAAGTTTATCTATTCGTTTCTCAACCTTAATAGATAATTACCCCTTAATTCTCTCAAACTTAAAGAATATATTGATATGTTCAATTGATTTCTCAAGTGGGTTAATCCTGTTAAGGCATCAACCCTTAACCCAAAGTTTAAAGCCTTTGGAATCCCTGTAAATCTCCTCTTTTCCCAAAACACACATTTCTACTCAAACAAGTGTTGTTCTTAGGCTCACCCTTCCAGTTTGCAACCAATAAAGGTCATAATAATGAAGAAGAGTTTATGCAATTGTAATTAGTTACAGAACTCAGGCAATCTCACAACCCTAAACAACCAATCACATCAAGGCTCCCATAACCGTAGTTATGGGAGCTTTAGCCATACATCATAGAAAGAGAAGAAGATTCCATTGTATTTCTCATAAATAATTAAGAAAATTACTTACAAAAATATCCAAAGAATTGTTCTTGATATCCGAAGAAGAATAGTGAATAAAATGTTCAAATCCACAATTTTAGCTATTTCTCAGAGAATAGTAGGTTACAAATTGCTCAAAAGTTGAAAAACAGATAACAGATGAATGAAAGATACCTAATCTAAACCTAGACTGGGTATTTATATGTTTCCAGGTACTGGGTAATTAAATTTTGAACTTTAGTATTGCCGTATCATATTTGAAGGCCAAGTTGATAGCCCATTAGTGGACAGACTGTCCGTCACTTGGACCATTGCTGAGGGTCCCAAAATGCTTTGTTCTATTTAAGGAGTGACGGTCATGTTGATGGACCTTCACTGGTCTGATGGTCTGTCACTTGGACCGTTGCTTGATCACTTGAGGGAACACTTTCTATTTTATGTTGATAGCCAGGTTGATGGCCCATCAGAGGTTTGACGGACCATCACTTGGGTAATCCATTTTGCCCATTCTTTTTAGTGTTGACGGACACTCTAACGGTCCGTCATAATGTTGATGGCCCGTCAGTTTGGCCGTCATTTCCCTTTTTGTTCCTGTTTTTTCCATTTTCCAAGTTATTTCTTCAGCTAAGTTCTTAACCTGAAAACATTAAAATTCAGCATTAAATACACCATCAGTTGCTTAAAAATGAACAATTGCCCCTCAGAAAAGATGTAAAATGTTTCGTTCAAAGCCGGAACATCAACACCCTCAACTTAAGATAAATTGTCCTCAAGCAACCCAACACCATATTATATGCATGAATAAGACAATGATGGGCATTTAATTGTTCAACTATGTATGATTCAACCTCACAACTGTCACCTAACTCACGTAGCTCAATATATCAGGATCCACAATTGGCATTATTTTCAATCCAGCACATACATGATCACAGATGCAATATCCCACAGAGATCCATAAAAAAAGTACAACTCATATTGTCCTCACAGTCAAAGAAGTCCACAACACATTATCAATTTAACATGTGGACAAACAATTAAGACTCTCACTCTCACAAATTAAGTTGCAAACACAACATATACACCTATAAGCTTGTCCTTCTCATCTAATGCTCCTCTACAGTTGATTTGCAAGGATCAAACAGGACTTTCTATGGCTTGTAATGAGATTTTAATGCTAGGTGAGGACTAGTTTTGGGAAATTGACTTCAAGTTCAGATTTCACTTTCTTCACTTATGCTATATACTCACCATGACTACCACTTTTCTGCTTTACTTATAATTCACACTATTTATCCATAATTTCACAATAAACCTAGTTTTTTTGGTCTACATCAGTCACCCTCAACTTATGTTGATGATTTCAGTTGAGGTGCACATTATCTAACTAGATCAGGGCTGGATGAGACATTTTCTTTTAGCTCCAAGCCACCTACATCAGTGACTAGCTTCCCAACAATATCCACCCTCAACTTAGGCATTTTGCCTCAGTTAAGGTGCACAATATCCAACATTGGACTAGGGCCAAAACTAGGTGCTAACATCCTACTGACAGTGAATTAGAATTATTGTTGTGACTGAATAAATAACAACAAGGACTGCATAAACGACAACAAAAGCTCAAAGAGAGTGCAAAGAAAAAAAATTATATATTTTTGGTGGGGTTTTAATGGCTAAGTGGACTACAACTGAAGTAGGCATGCTATCCTATCCTATTAAATCAACCACAAGGTAACACAAATGAGCCGGGAAAGTTCTAGTTGTCCATACTATGTAAGAACTATATGAAAATACTCACACACACAGGCAATGAGCTCATACATATCCTACAAACTCTTGGGTTCACATCACATGATCATGCTTACTTTATCTTTGTATCTTAATGCCAATCACAGATTCAAAATGGTTGCTCAATATATATCAAGTGACAAGAAATCATACTTATATACAAGCTATTCGCAGTATTCTGCCACACCATTATTCATCCATACGTAAAAAAGGTGCTAAAAAGGAAGAATATGAAACATTTATAATTACTGAATGATATTTACATCACAATTCACAAGAGAAATAAATAACAACTTAAACATGCCGTTTCTACTAGATAAGACACGAGGGAAAGAAACATGCCAAAAAAAAACCCATGGTGACCAACAACATAACAAGCACCCACCCCCACTAAACAAAAATTCTTTGTCCTCAAATACATAAATAATAAGGTACAAGGGAGTGAAATACTTGCAAAGAATCTTAGGAATGTGAGTCATTTGAATTTATTGAGGCTTCTTTAGCCTCAGGTGCAATATCAGTGACCCCAATGGTGGTAGGGGTGCTCAAAACAGCTCCCTCATGAATTGGTGGTATCTCAAATGGGACCGAATCAGGTATGGGCCCCCTCAGTGGGGCTGAACTAGTTAAGACTCCCGCTGCTTCATCTGCTAGTTTTTTCTTTCTTCTTTCTTCATCTCTTTTCAATCCCTTCACAGATTTAGTCATGTCTCTCGCTTCTCTTTCTTCAGGTGTCATATCTTCACGCCTCCTTCTCTTAGAAGTCTTCTTGCCAACACTTTTATCAACCTACTTACCTTTATCTTTCAGTGTCCTACCCATAATATCAACAAGAACCTTATTTTATCACCGATTATCAATGCAGGTTCAAAAACTAGTTTGGCTGGTTGCCTTTTCAGCTCAGCAATGCCAGCTTATGCTTGCTAAAACTCTACCACAAGCCTTGCAAAATTTGGAATTGTTAACTCATCCAATCGCTTGTTCACATGCTCCTACATGTCATCCATTCTGGCATGGATATTCTTATAAGGTTCGAGGGTTTCCTCAACAATACGGTCAACGAATGGCTTGAACTGCTTTGCCCATGCATTCAGTTGCTTCTCAAAATTTTTCTGTGCTTTCACAGATTTGGCAAAGTTCTTTTGTGTAAGCTGGTATTCAGAATACTGAGGTGGTACAGTCATAGTGTCTGTAGTTTCTCCCATCGGAGGCATAGAAGTTAACCCTGTAGAAGCATCGAGAGGCACATTATCTGGTGGCACATAAGTTGTAATCGGTAATGGTATACCTGTGGGGATTTCAGACATCCTTGGGGATGGAGCTGACTATGACTGATAAGCAGGTGGCCTATTATCTTGTATCTCATATTTTGAATCATTCGTTCTCTCAATATCCTGTATGTGACTTGCTCGAACCTCATTGTTAACCCTTATGATTAAAGACACAGTTACTTGTTTGCATAATTACATGATCAAATATGAGAATGGTAAAGCTCTCACCACTTTGTGTGAATAGACAAACAACTCATCAACAATAATACGACCAAAATCAATCTTCAGCCCGTCAACCAGACTAGCAACCAACACTGCCTTGTGACTGTCCAAGTTTACATCTCCTTCTGTCGGCATCAATCGCAGTCTGATAATAGCCCACCAAAACTTTTCTTGAAAGTTGAGGGATGATTTAGCAATCTTCTCTTTGGTATTATGTGCCCGTGATGGGTTACCATCGTCAGTGAGAAGCCTAGATAACCAAGGACTTTAGTAGGACGCCGACGTCAAGCGATTCTCAAGTTCTGGTATGGCCGTCGGTGCCTTATAATCAAGCTCAAATATCATTTTATTCAGCGTGAGGGCAGAGATATCAATGGTAACCCCTGTCACAAGAATTGATTCCCTGTCTGGCAAGTCTAAAATTTTTATACCCTTGGGACATTTATTTTCTACCAGTGCCAAATAGTTGGAGAAAAACTCCCGTACGATATTGGGATAGTATGTCCCTGGAGGTTTCCTCATCCACCCCAACTTGTACTCATTAAATCTTTGCTCAAGCTCTGGGTACTCATGCAACTCAAAAGTGGAAATTTGGTGCTCCTCTAATATGGGCCTCTTTATTTGCTTGTTTTCTATTGGTTCAAGCCCATCAAGGTAGTGCTCTCATGCTCCTTCAATCTGTCATCGAAGTGCTTCCAATATTTGAGGGTCTTTTATTTTAATTAGATTAGTGTCTTCAGCTTCTGACTCCTCAACTTGGTCCGGGTTTGATGTGTTAACCCCTTTCTCATTGGGGCTAGAAGTAGTACTGCTACTGCTATCACTCTTACTCTCCTTCTCAGACTGGAAGACTACTTGAGTCGATCACTAACGAGTGTTGAAGGTAGGTGCTTCTTTACTGCATGCTGGTTTACCTATACCCCTTGCTTGTTGAGAACTGCCACCGCCTCTGTGTGGTGGTAGTTTTCTTGCCATTTTTCCTGAATAGAGAATAAACCATCAATGTTGTATTAGAATCAGAAAGAAACCAGGTTTATAGTTGTATTGACGGACAGTTTGATGGTCCATTATCAAGAAGTTCGTCCTGGCTTAACCAGTGAGACAGTTGATCAGAAGCCCGTTGACAGATAGTCTAATGGTTCGTCAGGAGCCTGATGGTCCGTTAGTGTGGCCATCAATTGGGATTTTTTATTTTCTCTTTCTCTTTGGAAATTTTGCGAACATCTAGTATGCATTTTATCATTACACACAACAATTACCATATTAATTCAACCTTTAAATACTACTTTCACCATTTTTGGCCATGGGTTACTCAGACTTCACCCAACGTAGTATTTACCAGAGTTCAATTAAATCAGAGGCACAACATCAACAACAAGTAAAGAAGAGTTCCTTTAAATATTATTACACTTACATTATTCATGTTCTTCATTCCGAAAATAAAAGCAGAGTTTTGATCTTACCTTATCCTTGAAATACTCTTCAATGCTCTGACTTGCAAAACTTAGAACAGACTAGACTATTCAGTTTCTCAATGAGTGACTTAACTTTGATTCTAATGATAATAATAGAAGAGGGTAATGGT
Source organism: Capsicum pubescens (assembly GCA_030864215.1). Classification (NCBI taxonomy): domain Eukaryota; kingdom Viridiplantae; phylum Streptophyta; class Magnoliopsida; order Solanales; family Solanaceae; genus Capsicum; species Capsicum pubescens. Next base: position 244,985,128 of record CM061544.1, on the reverse strand, counting down.
TTAAATAGGAGAGGGGAGGAGATGAAGAGTCTTAAGATGAAATGTATTTGACTTCCACAATAAATGTACATGAATTTAAATAGTTTTGGGAGATAAAGAGGTGGGAACGTGTGTGTAAATGACTCCCATTATCAATTAAATATTATTTGGATCATATTAAACTAACTAAATATCCCTTTGGTGATGCAACCGTCTCATTTAAAAACTAGGGTTTATATGAAGGGGAAACCTGACGGTCCGTCGATCCACCGTCAAGCCTTACCAGAGCTTGATTGATTTTCTTACTGCGAGGTGAATGTGACGGTCCGTCATATGGTTGACAATTTGTCATGGTGTCCATCAGCTCTTATCCAGAACCTTGATTTTTTAGCTCCATGTTGACGGTGACTTTGACGGTCTATCAAGCATGTGAAGATCCGTCAGCTTTGTCGTCAAGCCTTATCGAGAATGTCCCCTTTTTTACCATGGCTTCAATGGTTTAAATGATTGTTCGTCATGCTTTTGATGGTCCATCAACATTCCCGTCAACCTCTCTCAACTTGATAAGATTCTGTTTTCCTGCATTTTTATTTCTTCACACTTTAACAAACACATTAAATTTTATCAAAAGAAACAAATAACTCTAACTACACTAGCGCATGATTTATTGTCGCGACACGACTCAGTTATCTCATTACTCAGACTTCATCGAGATAAACTGTACGTAAGTATTTAACCGAGTCTATTAGACCAATATATAGCTTGACTCATTGCCCATTGACTTTGAAGACACTTCCATCTTTATTTTCAAGTTCAACTACTCCAGATGATTATACCAGTGTAACTTTAAATAAGCCAGACCACTTAGACCTAAGTTTACCTGGGAAGAGCTTCAGTCAAGAGTTGAAGAGTAATACCCAATCACCTTTCTGAAAAACTCATTTTTCAATCCTACGATCGTGGTAATTCTTCATTCTTTCCTTGTATAGGTCTGCTCTTTCATAAGCCCCGAGACAGAATTCATCCATCTCATTCAGCTGTACCAGTCTTAGTTTTACTGCCTCATTCTAATTCATATTTAACCTTTTGAGTGCCCTTAAAGCCTTGTGCTCCAGCTCAATCGGCAAATTACATGCTTTTCCATAGACCAGCTGATACGGCGACATCCGAATGGGTGTCTTGAAAGTTGTTCGATACGCCCATAAGGCATCATCGATCTTTCAACACCAATCCTGTCTACTTGCGTTCACTGTTTTAGCTAGAATAACCTTTATCTCCCGATTTGAAATCTCCACTTGCCCACTGGTCTGTGGCTGGTAAGGGGTTGCTAATTTATGCTGTCTCACCCCATCTTTTGCCAATGCAGCCCCAAATACTTTGTTGCGGAAATCGAATCCTTTATCAATTATAATAGTATGTGGTACTCCTAAGCGAGAGAAGATGTTCTTCTTGAGAAAGGCAACCACTCTCTTGCCTTCGTTGTCATCCAAGGCGATGGTTTCCTCCCATTTGGACACATAGTCCACAACAACCAGGCTATACTTTAGCCCATAAAAGCTTACAAAAGGCCCCATGAAATCAATACCCCAGACGTCAAACAATTCGATCTCTATCATTTTCGTCATAGGCGTCTCATGATGTTTCGAGATTGACCCTTGTCTCTAGAACTGGTCGCAGCTTCTTACAAACTCATATGCATCCTTGAACAAGTTTGGCCAATAATAGCCACTCTGCAGCACTTTTTTGCAGTACAATCACCTGCATGGTGTCCCCTAACTGGGGAAGTATGGCAGGCTTCCAGAATATTCAACATGTCAACATCTAGGATGCATCTTCTGATGATATTATCAGCACAATGCATGAATAGATATGGATCATCCCAGAAGTACCTTTTGGCATCATGGGGGAATTTCATTTTCTGATTAAAGGAAAGGTCTTCAGGAATAAGATCGCTTACCACAGAGTTGGCAAAGTCCGCGTACCAAGGCACCATTTCAAGCACAACAACAAGGATTTGCTCATCAGGGAATACATCATCAATTTCACATTTATCTGTGACTACCTGATTTCCCTCCAGCCTGGGTAGGTGGTCTGCGACCTGATTTTCACATCCTTTCCTATCTTTGACCTTAAAGTCAAACTCTTGCAGAAGCAACACCCATCTGATTAGCCTTGGATTAGCATCCTTTTTCTCCATCAAATATCTCAAAGAAGCGTGGTCTGTATGAACCACCACCTTGGTTCCCAGCAAGTAGGCACGGAACTTATCAAATGTATAGACAACCGTGAGAAGTTCCTTCTTAGTAACAATGTAATTCTTCTGCGCCTCATTCGATGCCTTGATCGCATAGTAAATGGGTTGAAACAATTTTTCTTTCTTCTGGCCAAGCACATCCCCAAGTGCCACTCCACTTGCATCACACATGATTTTGAATGACCTAGACCAGTTTGGAGCAATAATAACTAGGGCAACTACCAGCTTCTCTTTAAGGCATTCAAATGCCTTTCTACACTCATCATCAACTACAAACCTAGCCTCCTTCTCTAACAGCTATCACAGTGGATTTGCAATTTTAGAGAAGTCTTTAATAAACTGACTGTTGAATCCAGCATGCCCCAAGAAACTACAAACTCCCTTCACTGAGATAGGAGGGGGTAATATCTCTGTCAAATCTATTTTTTCCCTATCAACCTCAATCCCCTTGGATGAAATTCAATGTCCAAGCATAATACCCTCCTTCACCATGAAGTGGCATTTCTCCCAATTCAGCACAAGATTGAATTCCTCACATCTCTGTAGTGCTCTACTCAGATTCACCAGACACAACTCAAGAGAACCACCCAATATAGAAAAATCATCCATGAACACCTCTAAGGTTTCCTCCACCATTTCAGAGAAGATAGACATCATACACCATTGGAATATAGCGGGTGCATTACATAAAACAAACGACATTGCTTGAATGCAAACGTTCTATACAGGCATGTAAATGTTTTTTTCTCTTTATCTTTTGAGGAAATCAAAATCTTATTGTATGCTGAATACCCATCCAAGAAGCAATACCAACTTCTTCCTGCCAAATGATCAAGCATCTGATCCATGAAGGGCATTGGGAAGTGATCCTTCAGTGTCCATAAGTTCAAGTTCTGATAGTCCATACACACTCGCCACCCAGTTACTAGTCTAAGCGAAATCAACTCATTCTTTTTATTGGCAAATATAGTTATGCCCCCTTTCTTGGGCATACATTGCAAGGGACTTACCCACTTACTATCGGAGACAGGGTACACTACCCCTGCGTCAAGCTATTTAATAATCTTTTTTAACCACTTCTTACATCGGTGGGTTTAATCTGTATTGATGCTCAATAGTTGGTGTAGACTCTTCGTCTAGATGAATTTTGTGGGTGCAGATACCCAACGGAATACCAATAATATCACCAATAGTCCACTCTATAGATCTTTTGTATCTCCTAATCCTAGAGATAAGGGCGTCCACCTACTGCTCGCCTAAGTCTGCTTCAATGATCACAGGTAAGGTATTTCCACTTCCTATAAACACATACTGTAGATATCCCGGTAGCTCCTTCAACTCCAACACCGGTGGCTCTTCAATAGATGACTTAGACAGTGGTGTTGGACAATATTTGAGGTCCAAATCCAGTTTCTTCAGAGCATATGAATATGATCCCATTCCTGTCAAGGCACATACTGTCTTCTCATATTCATCAATACCCTCACTATCAAAGTTCATCAATACCGCAACCAAAGTTTTAACAGAAAATTTTTCCTCTATCAGCACTTCTTTCTCATTTTCATAATATATATTGACAATGGAGAATACACTTATCTCTTTGTGTTGCTTCATCGACAGACAAACATCAAATTGGACTACCTCATTATTGAGCCTAAATTTTAGGTCATTTACCCGCAAGTCAATCAACACACTCCCAGTTGCGATGAAAGGTCTGCCTAAGATTATGGGTACCTCGAAGTCCACCTTACAATCCAGGATTACAAAGTCAGCAGGAAAAATAAAACTGGCCACTTTCACAAGTACATCATATAATATACCAACTGACCACTTCACTGATCTGTCTGCCATCAAAAGTCTCATATTAGTAGGCATGGGATCTCCCAAACCCAACTTCTTATAAACTACCAATGGCATCAGATTAATACTTTCCCCAAGATCACACAGGGTCTTTTTAAAATCCAGCGATCCAATAGTACATGGGATCGTAAATGCTACAGGATTCATTTTCTTTTGCACTAAGGATCTTGTAGAAATACACTACAATGGTGAAGATTGTCCACCAGTTCATAGCTCACCGTCTTCTTCTTTGTGACAAGATACTTCATGAATTTAGCGTAGCTAGGCATTTGTTCTAGTGCCTCCACCAAAGGCACATTCACAGTCAACTGTTTTAGCATTGTCATGAACTTGCTAAATTTTATGTCATCCACCTTTTTCTTCAATCGATAAGGAAACAGAGGAATTGCTTTTGGCATTACTTTAACCACCACTTCTCCATCATTTCCCTTATCTTTTTCTAACTCATCAGGATGCTGATGGTTAGATGGAATATCATCATTATCCAGCTTCTCAGACTCCACTGGATGGTCTTCTTCTGCTTCCTCATCTAACTCTACCACATCATCAGTTATAGGCTTATCCACAGAAGGGCCTGTTAATATTTTACAACTACGGGTAGTAATCGCCATACAAGACCCATTATTATGAGGATTTTGCACCGTGTCACTCGGCAATGTACCACTTTTCCTCTAATTAAATGCCGCTGAAAGTTGGTTCATCTGCTGCTCCAACTATTTTATAGATGTTGAATGCGAGTTGACCAACCGACTCATAGAGGATAAGTCACTCTTCATTATTGTTACACCAATATTAGTCGAATCCAACCCTTTTAATAACTTCTCTATCATGTACTCCACGAATATCTTACCCAAACTAGTAGTAGAATTATCACGGTTTCCAAGAGGCATATACAATCCACTCCTGTCATTCTTATTTTTCAACTCCGTTGATCACGGTCTCTATAACCAGCTTTTTCATAGTAGTTCCAACCTTGATTCCCTTGGTTGTTGCCTCAAAAACCCCTCTGATTATTCAGATAGTTAGCCTCCTTCTCAGAATTGGAATCGTCTCCCCTACTTTGTGATCCCACGGCCTTCACCTTTTCTGTCTTTCCTGATAGCAAATGCTCAGTAAGTAAGTCTGATATGCTAGACAAAGGGACCCCATGCAAACAAACTTTCTCTCAAACATAAATCTGGGCCAACCTCTCAGCACTGAAGGTCATCTGAACAGAAAGGAAATATGGAAATTTGGTCAAATGATCCATAATAACCCAAATACCATCGTGACCACTGGAAGTACGAGGCAAACCACTAATGAAGTCCATGGTAACCCTTTCCTATTTCTACTCGGGAATAGGTAACCTCTGAATCAAACCGCCTTGATGATGATGCTTGGCCTTAAACTACTGACAACATAGGCAACCACCTATGAAGTCTGCTACATCTCTCTTCATACCTTCCCACCAAAATTTTTTCCTTAAATCTCTATACATCTTGGTTGTACTGGGATAAATAGAATATCTAGAGCTATGAGCCTCATGCAGAATCAACTGAATTAAGTCATCAAGTCGGGGAACCTAAATACGACCCTGAAATCTTAAGATGCCCTCAAAATTTATATTGTTTCTCCCTCACTCACCACTCACCACCCGATAACAGAGAAGACAAAACTTACTATCCTCAAACTGACGATCACGAATCTGCTCAAATAGGGAGGACCTCGCCTCTACACAAGCCAAAATCCTCGTAGGATCCAAAATATCAAGGAGAACCATCAAATTGTCTAAGAACTGGATATCTCGTGCCAAGGGCCTCTGATAAACTGCATGCCAAACTACCCACACTCATTGCCTTGTGACTCAAGGCATCAACCACCACATTCACCTTACCTAGATGATATAAGATGGAAATATCATAGTCCTTTAGCAACTCCATCCATTTTTACTGGAGAGCATTAAGCTCTTGCTAGGTCATAAGTTGCTGAAGACTACGATGATCGATGAAAATCTCACAATGTACACCATACAAGTAATGCCTCCTAATCTTGAGCGCAAAAACTACCGCCGCTAACTCCAAATCATGAGTGGGGTAGTTACGCTCATGCTCCTTAAGATTTCTAGAAGCATAGGCAATGACATGACCCTACTGCATCAAAACACATCCAAGAACAACACCAACTGCATCACAAAACACTATGAATCCCTCCCCCTCAACTGGAAGAGCTAACACCGAGGCTGAAGTGAGACAATCCTTGAGCTTTCTAAAGCTCAACTCACACTCCTTGGACCATTGGGAAGGAACTTTCTTACGAGTCAACCTAGTCATAGAGGCTGATATGGTAGCAAAGATCTCAATAAAGCGTTTATAATAACCAGCCAAACCAATAAAACTGCGAACCTCAGTCGGAGACGTAGGCCTAGCCCAATCACGAATTGCTGAAATCATAGCCGAGTCTACCATAATACCTGCCTTGGACACCACGTGTCCAAGAAACGACACTGACTCATTCCAAAACTCACACTTGGAGAACTTGGCAAAAAGCACATGCTATCACAAAACCTGGAGCACAATCCTCAAGTGTTGCAAATGCTTCTCACTATTCCTCGAATACACAAGAATATTATCAATGAACACAATAAAAAAGAAGACTAGTAGGTTCTGAACACACGGTTCATCAAGTTCATAAATGCGGCTGGGGAATTAGTCAGCCCAAAAGACATCACTAAGAACTCATAGTGACCATAGCGGTCCTAAAGGCTGTCTTCATGATATCCTCAACCCAAATCCTTAACTAATGATAACTGAACCTCAAATCTATCTTATAAAATACAGCTGCACCCTTAAGCTGGTAGAATAAATTATTAATACGAGGTATAGGATAACGGTTCTTCACCGTCAGCTTGTTAAGCTGCCTATAATTAATACATATTCGCATCGGCCCATCTTTCTTCTTTACAAACAAAATAGGGGCTCCCTAAGGGGATACACTTGGTCCAATGAAACCTTACCAAGAAGATCCTAGAGCTAGGAGTTTATCTCCTTAAGCTTTGTAGGATCCATACGATAAGGCTCCAAAGAAATTGGTTGGGTGACAGGCTCAAGGTCAATAGAAAACTCAATCTCATGGTTACGGGGAATACCATGCAGATCGGTCAAAAACACATCAGTAAACTCACACATAATAGGAACAGAGTCAATCGTCAGACTCTCTACACGGGTATCACATACATAGGCGAGATAAGACTCGCAAACCCTTGATATAAGTTATCTGGTAAAAACATAAGAAATAATCCCCGTTGGCTCATGGTTAATTGCTCCCTGCCATACGATTGGGGTACACGAGGTATAGATAAGGTAACAGTATTGGAAATCCATGACCTCATGATAGTGGTATAACCAGTTCATGCCTAGAATAAGATTAAAATCCAACATATCCAGAATAATAAGATCAGCACAAGTATTAACATTACTAACTGTCATAACACATGATATGAATACTCAATCCACTACTAAAGAATCACCTATGAGAGTAGATACGCGCAAAGACAAAGTTAACAAATCACTAGTCAAGTCCAACTGTGGTGCATAATAAGAATATATATAAGAATAAGTGGATCCAAGATAAAATAAAGCAAGAGCCCACTTGCGGCATACCAGAATCACACCTGTAACTACAACATCCTAAGTCTTATCCTTGGGTCTAGTAGGTACAACATAAAATTGGCCACGCCCACCACCTGGCGGGCACCTGATCGACCTCCTGTCCTGCCTGCCTGAGTACCACCTCGAGAACCCTAGTAACCACCCCTACGACCTCACAAACCACCTCTACCTAAAGGATTAATTACCCTAATGAGAGTAGCTCCCTGGGCTAAAAAAACCATTGCCCCATGACTAGGGCAATCTTTAGAGAAATGATCAAGAAGTCTACAAGTAAAACAAGAATCACAAGCAGAAATAAAACTCACAGATTCGGCTGATCCGACATAGTTGCCACGCCTAACATGGCCTATATATGAACCTCTCAAGGACTGATCACCACCCCTACTAGGGTGACCACTAGTAATAAACTGACCTCCGTCAGTGGTCTGAAGAGCTGCCTGAACTGGTTGACACTTCTGACTTTAAGGCTGAAAGGATGGATGTAGGGTATGTCTAGCATAAGGAATACCACCCCTAAATCAGGAACTACTATGACTCCCATCAAATCTTCCCTGAAACTTAGGCCTTTTATTATGGCCCTTACGTTGAATATCCTCCATCACTCAAGCATGATAAAAAACTTTAATAAAAGTCCTACCTACAGCAATCAAACTCTGAGTAGCCATTCGAATAGAAAGTCCTAATCCTCTCACAAAGCAGCAAACTCTCTCATACTCAGTATCCAAGATAGAAGTCAGATGTCTATCCAACACATGGAAATGAGACTCATACTAAGCGACTGTTATAGAACCCTGCTCTAATCTAAAGAACTGATCTCTAAGGTTGTGCCGCATATACTTCTCCAAGAATATCTGAGACTAAGAGAGAGAGAAAGATCCAACTAGCCTAAAACTCACAAAACCTCTTCACCAGTGCCGAGCAGACAAAACTAACTAAAATATGGTGTAATCCACACCACAGGTCTCAACAAGGCCTAACCCACGAAGCCTATCCTCACAAGTGGTCAAATACTCAAAGGCATCCTCTCCATGAGGACCGAAAAACCTAGGTGGAGCCAACCTCAAGAATCTACCTAGCATTTTCTACTTCTTAGCTGACATGACAGGTTGGCTCATAACTGGCTGAGGGACTATCGTCTGAACAACTACCAAAATAGGAGAAAACTCAAGTCCCGGAGCTGCAACTGTAGGCTGCACTCTTTTCCCAGTATTCTTTGAACCATCAATAATACCAAACAACTGAACTAAAGAATCTTTAAGCAAAGAAGAGAGGATGAATCCTGGTGGAGCCTGGGCTGGTCCCTGGACCACCGCTGGCTGAGGTGGAGGGGTGTCTGGCTCGGGTGAAAGAATAGGGTTCTGGAGAGGTCCACCCTGATCCTAAACTAGGGACACATATTGATCTAGGGACACTCCTCACGTATAACTGTAGCATGAGTCTTAGGCATCTACAAAAGAGTAAAGTTAAGAGAATATCCAACAAACCAACTCAAACTCTTAGCACTATATGAGTGAAAGAAGTGAAGGACTCCTAAGAATGTCCTATAACCTCACAAAGATAGGAAAAAAACATCAATGTTTTGATCCATGGGACTCTATTAGATACTTGATCTTATACCAATAATATTGGTGAAACCTAGGCTTTGATACTAATTTATCATGACCCAATTTCCAAGTCATGATGGCACCTACCATAACCCACCAGAAGGTAAGCCAACATCGTAACTTGGAGCTAATGCAATGGGTTACCTTGGTAGGAACGTCCAACATGGACCCTATATGGGAAAATGATATAACCATGACATTCCACAAAGAAACAACTGACATTCGAATATCAACCCCATAACCTAATAGTATTAGTATAAGAGCATCTCTATATTCGACAATTGAAATTACAACTCAACGTCTAATAGTCTTAAATAGTCTTACACATTTTTCTCAAATACAAAAGATAGAATAAGGTTAGAAGGGAAAAAGGGCAACTCAAACTCCAAGAGCTCACCCTGTCTCTTTATGATCTACACCACACGATCTTGACTCAACTGTGGAAACTAGAACTCGTGTTTACACCAAAAAGGTATAGAAGTGTAGTACGAGTACTAAAGCATGGGTATTCAGTAGGCATCATCGACCAACTGAGCTAAATTATGATATAATGATGATATAGAGTAAGACAATAACTTAAAGTCAAGGTACAGAATCGAACCTAAATCTTCTTTGGTATTACTGTTTAAATAACTAATCAACTAGAACAATAGTATGACATTCCATATCCACATATACCATAAATTTCATACAATATGAGTAATTATTTTGGAAGCGTAAAGCCATATATATACAATAACAAACATGTAATTACCATAATCAACACAACTACCATTATTATAGTATAAAACAAAAGAACTTACCACGACGTCCCATATTGCCGTAAAGTACTCTTAAGGAAAACAAACAAAGAACTCGTCACGACGTCCCATATCATTGAAGATTACACCAAAAGATCAATTCATCAACATATCAAGGAACAACTACATAATCAACTCACCAAATACGTGGGTTGTACATTCCTGCCATGTCCCCTTACCGAGGTCTACAATCACCATCAATACTGTAATTTAACACAACGAAGCCAATATCACCATAACATGGTTATAGTTATTGATCTCTAACTCATTATTTAATCCATTCCTATTCTATATTAGTTATCATCCATTTCCATGAGCCACTAGTTTGCAAGTCTTAAGTTTGCTAGTCATCAAATAAGGAAAACCTACAAGTTACCAACACTATTATTTATTCACCCATCACAAATCCATCTTTAAGTTAGCCTCCTAATTATACAAGTCATCAATTAAGCCACTACAACATCATATACTAGATGTCAACTTAACCACTTATCATATAATACTAGGTCTATTATCATTGAGAATTTGACAACCTTAAGGACTTGTTTTCATATCTTAGCTAAGTAAGGTCTACCAACTAGTTCACTAGGCTTCTAGCCTACAAGTCATAGTCATTTATTAGAGACAACTAGTTATCACATAAGCCACTTTACTAGGCAAAATTTCATAACATAACTATTTATCCAAGTCAAGTAGATTTACTAGGTGAGCCCTTGGTTCTACATAAGATTACACATATCAATTAGCCTTAACCTAATACTCAACATAATCTACTTCTAGTTACTAATTAGAGTTAACAAGGGTCACACCTCTTAATTAGTGATTAATAACAAGAATGAATAACAATCTACCAAGGAAGACATAATGTCCTAAGCGCACAAATAGGTTTAGCCACACATAGCATAACCTCACATACATCTATGTATTCATATATAGTCACCACACATAACATCATCATAACATCTTTACCTCTTTCAAATTCATCAGGCATCATCATTACTTCTTTTAGATTCTCAAGTATCATCATATCATCATTACCTCTTTTGAATTCATCAAGCATCATCAAAACATCATTATATCCTCAGATTCACCGAGCATCATCATAACATCATTATAGCCTTCGGATTCACCGGGCATCATTATATCATCATTATATTCTTCAGATTCATCGCGCATCATCATAACATCATTATATCCTTTGGTTTCACCGAGCATTGTCATAACATCATTATATACTCTAGATTCACCGAGAATCACCATAACATCATTATATCCTTGGGATTCACTAGGCATCATAATAACATTATTATATCATCCAAATTCACCGAGCATCATCATAACATCATTATATCCTTTATATTCACCAGGCATTATCATAATATTAATACATTCTCCAAGACATAGATATACACATACATATATAGTCAAATTAATAAGCATATAGAACCCACAATGATAGAGTATAAGTGATGTAAGGTAATATATACCATCATATTTTACTATTAATCATAACTACATAATATAAGTAGATGCATGAGCATGAGTATCTAAATGATATACACAATCACCAGTTTTCCAAGGTTAACATATTTATTAGCAAGTCAATCATAAGTCAAGTGCATGCTCTCTTGATTCCTCTTTTACTCCTACTTTTCACAATACTAACCTCAAAGGAAAATCTTCCAGACAAAAATTAGCTTAATCATTAGGCTTGGGTTATAGAAAAAGTGGTAACATAATTATAGGTTCACTTGGTGAACTCATAAATAAGCCAAGCGATAGCATAGCCATTGATTCAATTTGCAAGACTTTCCAAGGCTATCTATATCCTGACAACAAGATAATCGATCAAATATACACATTATCCAACCATTGACTAATGCATAACTGACAATCGAGTTTAACCATTATAACCTCAATAACATAACTTAGACATTCATCAAGTATCTAGGTCAATAAAGAATTACATAATTCAAGATTAAGGTGGGTCAAGTCCTAATCCTAAATCCAATAATGCCAAAGTCCACTTCTACAAGACTAAATTCTACCAGAAATTAGGCTAGGTTATCTAAATCACACCATAAGTTCTTATCAATCCTTACTAGGCCTATAAGGGAAAATCTTCTTCAAGTATCCTTTCTAAGTCACCCCAAACACTAAGGCCAATTCATAACTAGTCATATCTATGTCAACATACTATTAAGGTTAGTCAACAACATCATTCTCCTCTACTAGAGAAACTAAAGTATTCTCATACTATTCAGGTGACTACAAGTAGAACTATCCAAGGTTCTAGCTATAGTCAAGTATCATGTTTTACAAGTTTAATAGCCTACGAGGATCAACTAATCCCAAATATAATCATTGACCTATTTATCATCTAAGACCCATACCAATCTCAGAAGATATCAAAATTATACTACAATCAAGCTCAATTAAACTACGAGTAAGCCTAACCTACCTTGAGCTCAAATTGCTCAAGAACCAACAAGCTTTGCCTTTCCTTTTCTAGAAGCTTTTTCTATGAGCCAAGCTATGAACCACATAATCTAAGCATTATTACAAGAATAACAACACCCATTATGGCACCATTATGCCATGTGTCCAAAATGACACTAAACCCTCAAGTGGGCCCCACCTTTAGAAAATAAGTTTTAGAGATCAACCCATTGCTAAACTATCATTAGGGAGATATAACCCTCAAGAAATTTGAGTTAGTCAATGAAATTTGTGGCTACAATTAAGCCTCAAAGACTTAGGGGTTTTGGATCTAGAAATCAAGAAAATAACACCAAACTAGAAGGAATCTTACCTTAGACTTATAGAAAAATTGGTTTTCACAAGTTATTCAAGCTCCTAATCAACCCACAAGACTCACTTTATAGATTTTACACTCTATTAGGGTTAGATCTCAAGAGGGAGGCACAAAATGGCCAAAATTTTAAGTAAAACAACCTTTAAATAGGCTTAGCCTAGGCCTTGGGTAGCATAGTCGTGGACCTTACTTGGATGCAGTCACAACACTGCATTTGTATCACTCCTACTATAGTCACAATTTCTCCCTCTATGCCAGGCTATGGCTGAAGCTTGGAACTTAGTTTCAGGCTTCAGCCAATGCCTCGAGATGCATCCAAAGTCTGTTTTAAGCAGATGAGATATGTAACCACATAGATTTTGATGTTTCAAACACGTTGGTGAAGTTGGATTTTGCATTTAAGGTTGTTTTACTAATATTTTTTCCCGGTGGTCAATTAGAACCAACGAAGACTTTAAATTAGGAAAGTAGTTCTGAAAACCATACAAACCGTTAGATAACCAAATTATCAATTCTAGCAGTCACTACTGACTTGGGGAAGCTATGAAGAATCTCTATCAACAAAAATAAGCAAGAACATGGACAATGAACTGAAGGGTCATTATAATTATTATTAAATTTAAGCTAATTTAGGTGAGCATTGAAAAATCATGGCCTGATTTTGTAATTAAATAATTGAGTAATTAAAAGCATACAAATCTCTCTAATTGTTTGATACAATTAAGGAATGTGTTTTGTCCCACAAAGTACACTCATAGTATGGGTAAAAGAATCTTTTAAAAGTCTATAAAACCTAAGTCTTCTAGACATATTATGGATCTAAAAAAATCTGAGTTCAACGAGTAGAAAAAGTAACATAATAAATAGGTGTTCGAATGTGTGACTTGGGATTACAATTTTAAATCAACACTTGGATATACGTCCAACCCAATTAACAACATAGGAATTTTCTTGAAGACACCTAGTTGTTTTATTGTTATTCGTTAATCATCAAAAGAAATTTAAGTCAGCTCGACAAACTTTAACTGTACTAAAAGGATTTGATGGAAATTAAGCATTTGAATATAAAATTTAAGAGGTTCCATGTTGTAATGGCTTTATTTTTGTAAATTATTTATTTCTCAATGATTTTACCATTTTACCTATCTCTGTGGTTGTTTTGTGGTATTTTATGAGTGTGGGGATGATTGGTAAAACTCCCAATGCATTTTAGATTTGCACGAGTTTGTGATTTTTGGAGGTTAAAAAGGCTTTGTGATTGACTTTGATCAACATTTATTATTTTGTGTGTCAGATAACAAAACGGAAAGCGCCAGTAGATCCAAAACATTGATTTTAGGTTAGAAATATAATTGGTATAATTTTAAGGCTTTGGTATCTCATTTCGACCCTCGATTTGGAAAGTTAAAAAATTAGGTCTCGGGGGTTAATTTTATGAAAATAATATTTTATAGCCATTGAGTCTGGAGCATCAAATTTAGTAGGGTAGCATAGTTTGTTTTCATTCACGGGATTTCAGACGAATTCTTAGAGGTCCACAGAGACTTAAAAAAATTTCAAGTTTAGTTGGTGTAGCCGCTAAAGTGCCATTTTGGATGCATTAGAGGCAGGTGCTAAAGAACCCCTTAGCCGCTTAAGCGAGCAACCTGAGATGGACAAGGGCACTTTAGTCGTACCCTATCTGCTTTAGCAGTCTGACGCGCATTGGCAAATTTTGCTAAAGTGGTACTTAACCGCTTTAGCAATGATCGCTTAAGCGGCCATTTGACCGCTTTAACGGATTGTGCTGGACCCACATGTAAATTTTTTTTCTTAAAATTTTCCCATTTTAGAGAGTTGGAGCTTTGGGTTTTAGGGTTTTGGGGCGACTTTTTCCATTTTCAAGATTGTGTAAGCTCCAAAATTCCTATTTCAATTATTTTTCTATGATTCTTATTTCCTAAAGCTTGTTAAAACTCGATTTCAAAAGTGGAATTTGGAGATTTTGGCCCGTAAGGCCTAAAATAATATTTATTTAATTTAGACCCCAATTTCAACCCACTTTCACTTGGGTTTTCTTCTATGGGTTCCTTAAATCACGGATAATATATATTTGAATAAAAAGTTTTGGTTTTACTCTTCTTTTTCAAAAATTCATTTTTGGGATCCGTTTCCGCCCCTACTTGAAAATAGGCAATATGGATATCGTTGGATTTCATGCGTAAATTCTATATTTTTATGTCCTAGTTAAGTTTGAGTCCATTCGTGAAAGGGAAGCTCCGTGTTGGAGTCCTTTGGCCTAGGTTTTCTTCATTTGTTATTGGTTATGGATTAACATTCTTCAGATTAAGTTGGATAGTTAATACTAATATAAAAGCATGTTATGGGTGTGGTAACTAATCATGAAAATGGTTTTATTACTATTTCATGCTTGTGGGGGGCATACGTTGTTATTTGGTGCTTCTGAGATATTATTTTCTATGCATTACCATATAGGTTCTTATATGATGGTGTTGGCATGGTATTTATGTAATTGGTCATTTTCTTCTTTGTGGAAATTGTCTAAAGTTGGGATTTATGTGGTATCAAATAGCTTATTATTGTATATCTTACTCTATTGGTTTATGGATTACATTGGATCATGGATGTTGGCTTATTGAGTAGAGTTTTAGCTCACATGCTTGGTATATTGGTTGGATTTTAGAAATTCTCATTTTTTTAGTTGTGAGCATTATATCCTTATATCATATATATTTATGAGACCTTGGTACCGCTGTGGAAATACTGACTTTTTCTGATAGAAAATATGACATCTTTAAAAACCCTCTACTGATGTATGTGTTAGATAAGAGTTATTGATAATGGATTGGTATTAGTTATTGGATTTTATATGGGTTGATAAACCCCCCATTGTTCCTACCTTAGGAGCATAACTTTATAGGTGTATATGGAGGTTGTGCGACAACCTTAGACATAACACATCAACATCATCTTCATATTTATTGTATTTCATACATTAGGTGCTTTTTGTGTTGTAATTTTGTGATTGATTTGATCTCTATCTATTTATTTTCCTTTTTCATACTTGTATTTTGTATATGCATATAATTTCAAACTATTATTAAAGATGGTGTGGTCTACCATTTGGGATATTTTCTAATTACAGGTGATGTGCCCATAGTGTGTGTTTTATATACTTTATTTTCTACCTTTCTCAGTCAGCCGATGGTACCTACTGAGTATAAGTGGATCATAGTTATTCCTATTATGCCTTTTCGATGCAGATCTAGGTATGAGTGCGCCATACGATGACTAATTTTAGGAGATGCTTGGAGTATTTTTTGAGGTAGAGGACAGTCTATGCTTCCAAAGCTGATCTACTACTTCTCATCTAGTATATGTCTTGCTTTTGAATTCAGAGACAAATTATTCCTTTTTAGACTATCAGTTGTGCATTTTTACTTTGTGATTTACTTAGTTGATTCTTACATAGTAGCACTAGATTATGGGGTGACTTATGGTATTATTGTTATGTAGCTTTCCATTATTATTGTATAAGTATGGTTCAACTTTTTTCTAGAAGCCTTACCTTGGGATTGAATGTTATTTTTTCTTTTCGCATTAGCTTGGGTGACTGGCTTACTTGTCAAGGCTAGTCGCGATAAGTGCCATCATGCCCCTTAGTTTTTGGGTCATGAAAAATTTGTATCAGAGCAACCAAGTTCATTGATCTCATCAGTGTAAGAATAAGATATCTAGTAGAGTCTCGTGGATCGATATGTAGACATTCATATCTATCTTTGAGAGGCTATAAGACATCTTTAAGGAACTTTTCTTACTTTTGTTCCACATCGTACAAATTTTATGTACCCTATATTTTAAATTGTGCTTCACTCTTTTCAGTGTAGATGGTGAGGACTAGATCTCATGAGGCTAGCGATGCAGATCCATCATCTGAGGAGAGAGCCCAGTCTAGGGGAAGAATTGTGAGTTGTGAACGGGCTCGAGGTTGTGTATATACATGAGGATCTACCCCATCCAGAGGTAGTACTAGAGGGATCTCCCTTGATCCTCAGGTTGAGCATGTGAGATATATAAGGCCCACTCTGATCCCACAGGGTTTTCCTACCTCAGTCTTAGAAGGGATATTAATTTGTCTACATCGTATTTTGAGGGTGCTTCTTAGAGTGCACCCGGTGTTCCTCCATCTCTGAGCATTGTACCCTCATCAGTTCTAGAGTCTTCCTATGGTGTTCTTTCATTTCCGAGTGTGGATCCTCCAGAGGTACCGATATCTATTTATGACACTCTACAAACTCTGAGTATTATTCCTCCTTCTATGTTAGTATCCGAGTATGGTATTCTGAGATTAGGGGTTTACCCTTTATCTATATTACCACCTCAGGTGGAATCTCAGCCAGCCAAATTTATTATACCTCTAATTGTTTTAAGTATAGTTATGTTTTCTGAGTATAAAAAAAAAGTTTGAAAGGTTCACTTGTTTGGGTTCCCTAGGTTTATGGTGTTAAGGGCGAGGATGCCTATGCGTTCTTGATTGATTGTTATAAAAAGTTACATAATCTCAAATCACTTGAGTTGCTCGGGTTGCTAAGACTACTTACCAATTAAGGGATGCAGCAAGGGATTGGTGCAGGTCACTTATTTGTTGTATACCATTTGGTTTGCCAGAGATGACTTGGGATCAATTTGCTGAGACCTTTTTGGATAGGTTTGTGCATTATAGTTTGAGGGATCAGATTAGAGATGTGTTTGATCACTTGGAGCAGGGCTCTATGACTATTGCAGAGTGTAAGTCACGTTTTTATGACTTGTTAGATATTTTATACCAGTATTGCCACCGAGTCTAAGAAGATTTAGAAGTTCATCAAGATTTTGATGTTTTACTTCAGCTTTCTACTACCCAGATAGTAATGTCTGGTGCATATTTACAGAGTGTAGTGGATTATGCAAATATGACTAAGTCTATTCATCAAGCATCTCAGGAAGGCACCAAAAGGGTATGCCGTCAGGGCGAGTTATGAGGTCATACTCCTCGGGGCAGTGATTTTAGAGGCTCTAGTAGGTATCATAGTAGACCGGTGTAGGCAACCATATAGGATTCATACAGTGGGTCTTTTGGTTTAGCAGCTTCGGATGGTAATTCTAGCATAGTCATACCTTTTTTGATTGAGTCGAGCCACAGAGTTTACCTTGTGTGTAATGAGGTTGGCCATTTGGCCAAGGACTATCCCCGCGATATTTTCAGGCGTAAGCCTATATAGATTGTGAGCGATATAGGTTCTACTATAGGTGCATGAAGAAGAGGTAATGGTGTAACGGTGGTGTTGCTTGAGGGGCTACTCACTCAGGTGGTAGACATGGACAGTGCTATGTTATACCTGCCAGACCAGAGGTAGAGGCTTCTCCCACTATTATTACAAGTACCATCCCTGTTTGTTTCAAATCTACATTTGTGTTATTTGATTTGGGGTCAACCTTCTCGTATGTTTCTGTATATTTTTCTTTGGGCTTTGATTCTGTTAGTGATCCTCTTTCCATGCATATCCATGTATCTACCCTATAAGAGACTCTTTAGTGGTGGATCGGGTGCACTGATCTTGTGTTGTGACTTTTGTAGGCCATGAGACTTGGCTAGATCTGATTATCTAAGACATAGTAGATTTTGATGTCATCTTGGGTATGGATTGGTTAGGCCCTTATCATGTTGTTCTAGACTATTATGTAAGGACCGTGACTTTAGCCTTGTCGGGTGTGGCAAGGATGACTTGGAAAGCTATGCTTTATTTGGGTTCCAAGAGAGTTATATTTTTATTCTGGCTTATCATTTGTTAGTAGGGGGTGATTGTATTATTTGGCCCATATTCGTGATATTAATATTGATTCCCACCTTCTTTGAATTCTATTCGTATTGTCCGTAAGTCCATGGATATTTTTTCTACAGATTTGCCTAGTATGCCTCTGGATCGTGATATTGACTTCTCTATTGATTTTGAGCCGGTCACCAGGACCATATTCTATTCCTCCTTATTGGATGGACCCAACAGAGTTAAAGGAATTAAAGTATCAGTTATAGGAGTTGTTGGATAAGGAATTTATCCGGCCTAGTGTATCACTTTGGGGTGCGCCTATCTTTTTTGTGAAGAAAAATGATGGGTCTATGTATATGTTTTTTTGATTATCGAAAGTTAAATAAGGCGGTAGTTAAGAATAAGTATCCTCTTCCTCGTATTGATGAATTATTTGATCAACTTCAGGGTACTTTAGTGCTTTTGAAGATTGATTTGTGGTTCGGGTATCAATAGTTGAGGACTAGAGCTTCAAATATTTCAAAGATAGATTTTTGGACTCAGTACAATCATTATGAGTTCTTGTTTATGGCCATCGGGTTAACCAATGCCTAGCTGTATTCATGGAGTTGATGAACTGGGTATTTTGACTGTATCTCAACTCCCTTGTTATTATATTTATAGATGATATCTTAGTTTATTCGAAGAGTGAGGTCGATCATGAGGAGCACTTGCCAATTATACTTCAGAGATTGAGGGAGGAGATGTTGTATGTTATGTTCTCCAACTATGAGTTTCCATTAGAGTGTGTTTCTTTCATGGGTCATGTGGTGACCAAGGATGGCATTATGGTCGATTCATCCAAGATTACAATAGTTCGTGATTGGGTTTGCCTACTTTTTCTATCGAGATTCAGAGTTTTGTTGGTTTAGTAGGTTACTATTGGGGCTTTGATGAGGGATTTTCATCTATTACGGATCCATTGACCAAGTTGACTCAAAATAAGATTTCCTTTTAGTAGTACGATGCTTGTGAGGTGAGCTTTCAAAAGCAAGAGGATCTATTGACCTTAGATCCTATATTGACTTTCCCCAATGGGGTGAGGGTTTTACCATCTTCTGTGATACTTTTAGTGTTGGATTAGGTGTTGTGTTGATGTAGGAGGGTAAGATGATTGCGTATATGCAATATCCCGTACTTTTCCTAGCTAAATTTAGCTCCTAGAATGTCAAGGATTAGATTTATCAATGAATAACTCTTGATACATGTAGAATTTTCAAGATCTAGACCCATCAATGTGTAGATAATTGACTCAACTTTCTAACAATACCAATTTCTCCTAAATCCGATACTCGGTTGAGAAGTTAGGGAATTTTTAGTGGAGACAGTGTCTCAAAATGGGCAGCACCGCATTGTGGTGACATGCCAAATGACATTTGTCAAATTCCAGTGAACCTCCGTGATTGGCCTGCATCGCGGTAAAGACCCCTTTCCCAATTGTCAAAATCCAGTGGCTCATTGCAATGGTGGCGCGTCGCGGTGATTCTTAATGGAATTTTAATATCTTACAATGGTAGCTCCGCGTCGCGTTGATTTTCCAGCTCCCAATTATCAATTTTCAGTTAGCCACTGCGATAGTGGCGCGTCACATTGGGTGGCCAAATCAGGATTTCCAGTTTCCGAAATTATTTTTAGAAGGATAGTTTAGTCTTTTCCCAAGCCCCCAAATCATGTAAAACACAAGATTAATCCTATTCTATGCTCACTTTTCATCAAATTACTCTCCAAGAAAACCCTAGAGCTCAAAACTTAATCTCCAAGAAATCCAATTTCCTCCATTATTCTTCCAAATAGCTCAAAATTAAAGATTTCCTATTAAAGAACTTCAAGAGGTCCTCTTTAAAAGAACAATAAAGAATTCAAGATCAAGATTTCTATTCAATTTCATCAATTAAGGTATGTGAGGTTTTGAACAAGGATAAATCTTTCTTTTTTGTGCCCAAAACTAGTTTTTAATTATAAATTCACATGATTTTACATGAATTTCAATTTAGGTTTCATACCCATTTATTGTTAATTGAAGATTTTGAGATTTCAAGTAAATTAGGTGTTGAATTACATGTCTACTTTCGTAAATTCATGCGTGTGACCATATTTTCTAGATTTTGAGTTGAATTATGAATATTTCCATTATCAATCATGAACTTTATGATGATTTAACATGAAATTGTGCATAGGTTATCAAGTCCTAGTTGAATATTGCTATTTCAAGAATGATTATGCTTTTAAGAATCCCATGTTATGCTTATAGACGGCTTTGAATAAAGATTTGATCCTTTGATCATTAGCTAAGACATGAAACCCACTTTACAGCTTAAATTCAGTTTTGAATGAACAGATGCACAGTTAGCTTTCAGTATAAAATATTATGACATTTAGAAGTGGATTTTCTACCGAATGAGCATACAGATTAAAGGGAGTAGTATTTAGCATCAAGTGGAAAGTGTGGGTTTAACGCATCCTACTTTCCTAGAACTAAGAGCCAATGTAGGTAAAACTTCAGTATTCCCATTTCTATATGAATGAAAGTTACAGATGTGATCACTTAGCTGAGGTTATACTCCCTGGAAAGAGTATTACACCTCTCCGAAATGTGAGATTTTCCCCTTAGGAGAATGAGACGTTGGACTCCATGTGTAACGCCCCGAGCCTGGTGCTCAAAACGCTACACGGTGCTCATGACCCAGAAGTACCACAAGCTAACCCATGACTGATATCTGTACCTGTACAATACATAATATGACATAATAATGTAGAAACATGCAATGAAAGGCCATAAAGGTTCAATATTGAACATGATCTGAATGATATAACATCTATGTGAGGTAATAGAATACCAAAAACAAAAATGAACATACTGAAGTCTGAAACATGATAGTCTAGAAAGCCTCTAAATGACTGAGTAATGAGTTGATGGGACATGTCCCCAACTAAATCCAACTAATAAACTAATTAATGAAATAATAGGGAAATAATCATATCCTCGAAAGATGAGGACTCACTTCTAACTGTGTCTACGGATATCTAGAATCTACTGTTGCTCTGGAGCTCGTATCTTTGAACCTATGGTATAAGACACCATAGTTCAAATGTGTCAGTACTTTGAATGTACTGGTATACATGTGAGGTAGGCTGAATGCATGGGATTCATATGCATAAACAATAATAATAACTGACTAACTATCATGAGCATGAGAATACATGCATGATACATAACAACTGACACTAATACTGTGATAACATGATTACTAAATTTGAATATAACTAATAACATGAGTGATTGTATCTGACAGTCCTAAATCTGATGGAACTATCTGAGTTCCGTACTATATCTGAGTTGACTGTATCTGATAGTCCTAAAATCTGAAGAACTATCTGAGTTCTAATACTGAGTCTGATTGACTGTGTCTGACAGACTTGATTCTGTAACATGAAACTATGGGATGTAGTAATCTAACCGACATACCCCTGATATGCCATTATGGCTGAGTTGGGGTCCAATCTATAACCCTAATTAGAAGGGTGTCAATACCGCGCCACTGGTAAGGATAAGCAGTGGGTGACCCTCATCTGATAGTGTCCCCGAAAGAGAACAGTGGGGCCCTTATATGATAGTGCTTATCCACCTTATCAACCCTCATCGGACAGTGTTGATGTCTCAACCTATGTTGGATACATAGTTCTGGAATGCAAGGATGACTTTTAAGAATCACACCATTATCTAATAGTGTGTGTTTCCATCCTTGGGTTCACTCGGTGCTAATTCCAACTCCCATCTGAATAGACTCTAAACATGATTTACTGAACTGAACATGGGCTGAGTTACTAAATTCCGTTAACTGACGGAATACTACTGATATCTGACAACTGACTGAGTTCATGAGATCATGGTGATTTCCTGAGTCATAAGACTGTCTGAAGTCTAAGAATTCATAGCTTGACTGAGTGTATCATGAAAACATGACATGGCTCTAGGCACACAACTAATGTTTTGGGTTCGAGTACCCCCAGGACTCGATGTAATGAAACTGACCAAGCATAACTTACTTGAACATATAACTAACATCATAATCCATAATACATTTATAGAAGCATTCCATCAAAACATGTGATAGGCATAACTTGTACATACATGGGGATTTCATGTTATCAGACTAGTTCAGCATTGTTCCTTCATCTAGGCATTTAATCAAACACATGGTAGGCGTAGAACATGTAGACAACATTTTACAACAATTAATCATCATGATTCATCTCTAATTTCATCATCTAAGGTTTATTCATAGGTTCATATAAAGATACATCTATACAAATCAATTCCACATAAATTGATCACCCAACATGGATTTGAATTCAATTGATCATTCTCAACATAAACAAAACAAACCCAACATGAAATTCATAAAGAAATCCATAAACTTAAACTTAGAAAAAAAGATTCTTGGGCTTCATGGATGAAAGGAGTCCATGAATGAACACTACACATACCTTAGTTCATGGTTTTGTGAAGATTAACAATGAAACTTTCTTGAAACTAGATGTTCTATGAAAACCCTAGCTTGTTCTTGAGAGAAGAGAGTGTATTTTGGGTGAAAAGTGGCTGAATCACGTGTTAAAGGGCTTAAATATGGGTGGAAAGTTGACCCTTTTAACCCTGGACGCGTCATTTAATTTCAAAAAAACTTTCCTGCACTGAACCCCTAGCGCAATGCGGCGCTATCGCGTCGTGTCAATAGAATTTGGCAATTGGGAAACTGAGGGATGGAGCAACGCAGAGCTATCGCGTTGCCCCTTCTTTTGCAACCTAGAACTTTGGCGTGACGCGGAGGAAATCACGCTAAGACATTGGAAAAGGACAATTCTGAATTTGGGCCCTGGCGTGATGCGCCATACTCGCAGACCCCTACTGGAATATGCCAAATGCCATTTCATCTTGTGTAACGGCATGCCACTGACTAATATGGTGCTATTTTACGATGGGAACTTGAAATAGTGGTAACTTCTGACTCGATTATTGGATTTGGGTGAATCTTATACCGATGGAAAGCTTATTTAATTTCCCGCATGATAAAAAGTGAAAATCTTGAAAATTTCTTATGGAATCACCATCATTCAATTTAGAAGATAATTTTAGACATTCTTGAGATGAAATTAGCTAGGAAAAGTATGGGGTATTACAATATCTCCCCCTTGAGAACATTCGTCCTTGAATGAGACTGACTGAGAGAGGAGAAAATACAACTGACGTACACACTGAACATGAATAACTAGAACATGATCTCATGATTGGCATGACTGACAAGATGAACATATAATACTGGACATGCATATCTAATGCATGTGTAACTAATTCATTAATGCATGACTAAGTGTTCTGAAGAACTAAGTTTCTCACAATGAGAATGCATGTCTGATGGATAATTACATTACTGAACTGATACATGAGTGCATGAATGAATATGTAATGGTACTTGATACCAAGTTTATAATGGGAACATGAGCATGAAACTGCATACCAAGTTTGTGATGAACACTGAACATAAAATTGAGAAAGCTTAAGGAGAACTGTCACATTGAGATTGATCTGAGTTGGCGAAGAAGAGGTGAGGATACTTCGTACACATGTCTGCCTCTTCTTCCCTAGTAGCTCCCTCGACAGACTGATTTTTCAAAGAACCTTAACCAGAGGGACTTCTTTGTTCCTTAATCTACGAGTCCGATAGTCTAAGATTTCGACTGGAATCTCTTCATAAGAGAGAGTGTTCTAAACATCAATGCTATGAATAGGGACTACAACTGATGGGTCACCTATGAACTTCTTGAGCAAAGAGACATGAAAGATTGGATGAACTGAGGCTAGATCTAAAGGCAATTCAAGCTCATAGGCTACCTTGCCAAAGCGATTGAGAATCTTGAAGGGACCGACATATCGGGGACTGAGTTCCCCTTTCTTGCCAAACCACTTCACTCCCTTCATAGGAGATATCTTTAGGTAGACAAGATCACTAATCACAAACTCGAGATATTTTCTACGAACATCTACATAAGACTTATGTCGGATCTGAGCAGCCCGAAGTCTTTCTCTAATCAACTGGACTTTTTGTAAGTCGTCGAATACCAAGTCAGGACCTATGAATAAGGCCTCACTAACTTTGAAACAACCAATTGAAGATCTACATCTCCTACCATAGAGATCTTGGAATGGAGCCATCCAAATACTGGAATGATAGATGTTGTTGTATGCAAACTCAATCAAATACAAGTGGTCATCCCAACTTTCCTTGAAATCAATTGCACACGCCCTTAGCATATCTTCTAACATCTGAATGGTACATTTTGCTTGACCATCTGTATGAGGATAAAGGGTTGTACTAAGATGAACTTGGGTACCAAGACCCTGTTGGAATGCTTTCTAGAAATGAGAGGTGAACTGGGTACCTCTGTCTAAGATAATGGACAATGGAACACCGTGCAATCTGACCAACTCCTTGATGTAGAATTTGGCATAATCCTCGGATGAATAAAAGGTATGAACTGGAAGCAAATAAGATTATTTGGTCATTCTGTCTACAATGACCCAGACTGAATCATGCTGATGACGAGTTCGAGGCAAACCCATCACAAAGTCCATGTTCACAACTTCCCATTTCTAAGTAGGAATACTGAACTCCTACATGGACCCACTAGGCTTCTGATGCTCTATCTTAACCTGCTGATAAATAGAGAACTTAGCCACAAAATTTGTAATGTCTCTCTTCATCCCACTCCACCAATAGATTCCCCGCAAGTCGCGGTATATCTTTGTGCCCCCTGGATGAATAAAGTAGTGTGCACCATGCGCTTCTGCAAGAATTCTCTTCCTTAAGTCATCTACACTTGGAACACAGACACGACCCTGACAACACAAAACACCATCTCCCCTTTGGGAGAAAACCTCTACTTTCTGATTCTGAACTACTCTGAACCCATATATCACCCTCATCTGTATCGACTAAGTGAATGCCTATCTGGCAAGCTGATGTACTTCCTGATCTAACTTCTTCTTACTGTCATCCACATGAGCAACACTACCCTTAGATAGTCTACTGAGAGTGTCAACCACTACATTGGCCTTGCTCGGATGATAGAAAACACTTATGTCATAATCTTTTAAGAGCTCTAACCACCTTATCTGACGAAGATTGAGATCTTTCTGAGAAAAGACTTGCTAAAAACTCTAATGATCAATGAAGACATATACATGAACAAAATATAGATAATGTCTCCAAATCTTCAAGGCAAATGCTACGGCTGCTAACTCAAGATCATGAGTAGGATAATTCCTCTCATGGGGCTTAAGCTGTCTGGAGTCGTAGGCTATGAACTTACCATACTACATGAGGACATAACCTAGACCTATTCTGGATGTATCACAATACACTACGAACCCATCTGAACCATCTAGGAGAGCTAAGACTAGAGTTGAGGTGAGTCGAGTCTTCAACTCCTGAAAACTCTTCTCGAAAGGATCTGATCACTGAAACTTGAATTTCTTCTGAGTCAATCTAGACATAGGGGATGCAATTAAGAAAATCCCTCAACAAACCGTCTGTAATAGCCAACCAATAATAAGAAACTCCTGATATCTGATGGAGAGACAGGTCTGGGCCAATTTCTTATTGCTTCAGTCTTTTGAAGATCAACTCTAATGCCATCACTAGAATTGATATGACCAAGGAATGCTAATGAACTTAGCCAAAATTTGCACTTACTGAATTTGGCGAATAGCTGATGATCTCTGAGAGTCTGAAGTACTATTCTAAGATGGTCTGCATGATCACGCTCACTGTGGGAATAGACCAGAATATCATCTATGAAGACTATGATGAATATGTTCAAGTACTGCTTGAACACACGGTTCATCAAGTCCATGAAAGTGGCTGGGGCATTGGTAAGACCAAATGACATGACTAGAAATTCGAAGTGACCATATCGAGTTCGGAAAGCTATTTTCAGAATGTCACATTCCCTAACTCTGAGCTGATGATAGTCGAATCTGAGATCTATCTTAGAGAAATAACTGGCACCCTAAAGTTGGTCAAACAAGTCATCGATCCTGGGAAAAGGATACTTGTTCTTGACCGTGACATTATTGAGTTGACGGTAGTCTATACACATTCTCAGAGAACCGTCTTTCTTGTGCACAAATAACACTGGAGCACCTCACGGGGAAATGATGGCCTGATGAATCCCTTATCTAAGAGATCCTTCAATTGATCTTTCAGTTCTCTGAGTTTTGCTGATGCCATTCTATATGGTGGAATAAATATAGGCTGAGTATCTGGAAGAAGATCCATACCGAAGTCTATTTCCCTTTTGAGAGAAATTCCTAGAAGATCTTCGGGAAAGACATCTGAATATTCATTCACTACTATGACTGATTCAAGACTGGGAGTCTCAAAACTGGAATCCTTAACATGAACAAAATGATAGACACATCTCTTAGATATCAATTTCTGTGCCCGAAGGTAGGAAAAAAACTAACCTCTAAACACTAAAGTACAATCCTTCCACTCAAGGACGGGTTCATTTGGGAACTAAAACTGGACTATTCTGTTTCTGCAGTCGATTGTGGCTTAGCAGGAATGAAGCCAATCCACGTCGAGAATGATATCAAAATCAGTCATCTCTAATTCGACTAAGTCTGCTGAAGTGAATTTATGAGATATCATAATCGGGCAGTTCCTGTATGCCTACCGGGCTATGATGGTTTTACCCATTGGGTAGAGATTGAAAAGTGCTCTGTTAGGATTGCGGGACTGATTCCGAAGTCGCCTGCTATATAGGGAGTAACAAAAGACAAAGAAGCTCCTAGATCTAGCAAAGCATAAACATGCACATGAAATATCTGTAACGTACCAGTAACTACATCAGGAGAATTTTCCTAATATTTTCAGGATTGAAGAGCATAGAGATGATTTGAGCGTTGCGCACTAGTAGAACTGGTGGTGGTGCCTTGCTGATTCGGCCAACCGAACTAAGATGAGGAGCATAGATAACTCTGATAACCTGACTGAGGATAGTCTGTGAATCTGTGGCCTGGCTTGCCACAACTGAAATAGACATTGCTACCAACTCTGCAAGCACCCTTACGGTTCTTATCGTAAGTCTGACAAAGGGGATTAGTTTGGTCATTTCTAACACTGCCCTGAGACTTAGAGCCAGGCGCTCTATCTCTGCTACCCTCCCTTAACTTAGGAACTAGAGCACTGGCTAAACAAGGGGCTGGAACTGATGACTTAGGATGAAACTGGGAACAGTTTCCTTCTTCTGATTTAGGCTGAGCGAAGTTGAAACTACCTGTCTTCGCTTTCTTATTCTGCTTCTCCCTCTACTTAATTTTCACTCCTCTATCTGCTGAACATGAGTCATATACCTGGCTAAAGTCATGTCACTATTCATCATGGCAGATCTGTACTCATTTACTATGCTATCATTTACCCCTGAAACAAACTTACTCATCTTGGCTCTACTGTCTGCAACCACATGAGAGGCATATTAGGCTAATTGAGTAAACTTAAGAGAATACTCTTTCACCGTCATATTGCCCTGCCTGAGGTTGATGAATTCTAGCACCTTAGCCTCTCTAAGCTCTTATGGAAAGAATCTGTCTAAGAATGCAGTGACAAAATCCTCCCACTCTATAAGACCTGCATCATCTGACCTTTTTGACTTCCACTGTTTGAACCAAGTATGAGCCACATCCTGCAACTGATATGCAACTAGCTCAGCACTCTCAACAGTAGTCACCCCTATGATGTCTGTCACCTTCTGAACCTGATCAAGGAATTCCTGAGGGTCCTCATCTACCTTAGACCCGAGGAAGGATGGAGGATTCATTCAGGCAAAGTCCCAAATCCTAACTGCGGCTGAATTGGCCACTGGGTTGGATAGAATGACTGTTATCCATTTATTTTGAGCGGCAACTGACTGAGCAAGGGTAGTGAATGCGGCTCTAAACTCCGCACGAGAAACATGATCACCCAAAGAATCTTTGGAAGGGACGGGCTGACTGATTTCTATTTTTCCTTTTAGCAGGCATGTTCTGTAGAAGAAAGGGAGCAACAGATTAGACTGAGAGATTGACTTGAGATTATGCTCACTGGCATGACATGAATACTGAAAGAGGGAAAACTGTTCCTAAAACATCTTTTAGCCTCTTGTACATAAATGTGGTGCGCAACACACCCATGTACAAGACTTTACTAGATGCGGCTTTCAGACTTCCTAGTACTCTATTGAACCTTAGGCTATGATACAAAGTTTGTAACACCCCGATCCTGGTGCTCGGAATACTAAATGATGCTCATGACCCTGAAGGACCACAAGCTAACCCATGACTGATATTTGTACATGTACACTATATAATATGACATATTAATGCAAAAATATGCACTGAAAGGCCATAAGGTTCAATATTGAACATGATCTGAATGATATAACATCTATGTGGGGTAATAGAATACCCAAAACAAAACTAAACATGCTGAAGTCTGAAACATGATAGGCTAGAAAGCCTCTAACTGACTGAACAATCTGAGTAAGGAGTTGATGGGACATGTCCCCAACTAACTCCAACTAATAAACTGATTAATGAGATAATAGGGACATAATCATATTCTCAAAAGATAAGGGCTCACTTCTAACTCTGTCTGTAGATATCTAGAATCTACTATTGTTCTGGAGCTCGTGTCTCTAAACCTATGGTATAAGATAACATAGCGTAAATGCGTTAGTACATTAAATGTACTAGTAGGCATGTGAGGTAGGATGAATATATGGGGTTCATATGCATAAACAATACTAATAAATGACTAGCTATCATGAGTATAATAATACATGCATGAGACATAACAAATGACACTAATACTATGATAACATAATTACTGAATATGAATATAACTGATAACATGAGTGACTGTATCTGACACTCCTAAATTTGATGGAACTATCTGAGTTCCACACTGTATCTGAGTTGACTATATCTGACAGTCCTAAAATCTGAAAAACTATCTGAGTTCTAATACTGAGACTGATTAACTATGTCTGACAGTCCTGATTTTGTAACATGAAACTGTGGGAAGTAGTTATCTAACGACATGCCCCTGATACGCCATTATGTCTGAGTTAGGGTCCACTTTGTAACCCCAATTGGAAGGGTGTCAATACTGCACCACCAGTAAGGACAAGCTACGGGTGACCCTCATATGATAGTATCCCCAAAAGAGAATGGTGGGGACCTTATCTGACAGTGCTTATCCACCTCATCAACACTCATCGAACAGTGTTAATGTATTAACCTATGCTGGCTACATTATTCTGGAATGCAAGGATGACGTCTAAGAATCACACCCTCATCTGATAGTGTGTGTTTCTATCCTTGGGTTCACTCGGTGCTAATTTCTACTCCCATTTGAATAGATTCTAAACATGATTTACTGAACTGAACATGAGCTGAGTTACTGAATTTTGTTGACTGACAGAATACTACTGATATCTGACAACTTACTGAGTTCATGATATCATGGTGATTTCCTGAGTCATAAAACTGTCTGAAGTCTAAGGATTCATAGCTTGACTGAGTGTATCGTGAAAACATGACATGGCTCTAGGCACACAACTAATGTTTTGGGTTCGAGTACCCCCAGGACTCGATGGAATGAAACTGACCAAGCATAACTTACTTGAACATATAACTAACATCATAATCCATAATACATTTATAGAAGCATTCCATCAAAACATGTGATAGGCATAACTTGTACATACATGGGGATTTTATGTTATCAGACTAGTTCGGCATTGTTCCTTCATCTAGGCATTTAATCAAACACATGGTAGGCGTAGCACATGTAGACAACATTTTACAACAATTAATCATCATGATTCATCTCTAATTTCATCATCTAAGGTTTATTCATAGGTTCATATAAAGATACATCTATACAAATCAATTCCACATAAATTGATCACCCAACATGGATTTGAATTCAATTGATCATTCTCAACATAAACAAAACAAACCCAACATGAAATTTATAAAGAAATCCATAAACTTAAACTTAGAAAAAAGATTCTTGGGTTTCATAGATGAAAGGAGTCCATGAATGAACACTACGCATATCTTAGTTCATGGTTTTGTGAAGATTAGTGATGAAACTTTCCTGAAATTAGATCTTCTATGAAAATCCTAGCTTTTTCTTAAGAGAAGAGAGTGTATTTTGGGTGAAAAAGGGTTGAATCACTGTTAAAAGGCTTAAATAGGGGTAGGAAGTTGGCCCTTTTAACTCTGGACGCGTCATTTAATATTAAAAAAAAAATCCCAAACTGAACCCCTGGCGCAGCGCGGCGCTATCGCGCCGTGTCATTGGAATTTCACAATTGGGAAACTGAGGGATGGCGGGATGCAGAGCCATCGTGTTGCCCCTTCTTTTGTGAACTGGAACTTTGGCGCGACGTGGAGGAAATTGCGCTAAGACACTATAAAAGAACAATTCTGAATTTGGGCCCTGGCACGACACGCCATAATTGCAGACCCCTATTGGAATTTACCAAATACCATTTCCTCTTGTGGCATGGCAAGCCACTGACTAATATGGTGTTGTTTTATGATAGGAACTTGAAATAGTCATAACTTCTGACCTGGTATTGGATTTGGGAAAATCTTATACAAATGGAAAGCTTATTTAATTTCCCACATGACAAAAAGTCAAAATCTTGAAAATTCCTGATGGAATAACCATCATTCAATTTAGAAGCTAATTCTAGACATTCTTGAGATGAAATTAGCTAGGAAAAGTATGGGGTATTACACCATGATAGATCATATGATTTATGTCGGTTAAGAGAACCTTGTTACTTGTAAAGAACAATAGAAAAGCTTTTAAAAGAATTTCCCTTATATTAAAAATCTTCAGAATAGTTTTTAAAAGTATTTCCCTACAGTTTATCAGAAAAGAATGACAGATAATATTTCATCTTTTAGACTTTAAATATGATGGCTCACCAGATTTACATAGTATGTTTTATTATTCATGATTTATGATTTTCCGCTTTCCATTATTCCAGCCATGTAAGTCATTACATACAACATGCATATTTTATGAATTTTAATAACATTGAGATATTACTTTTACTTATGTATTCACCCCCATATGCTTAGTATATCCTCAAAGTACTGATTCACATATATGTCAATGTGCTACATTATCTCTTAATGTAGGTTCAGGTTCTCAGTCTTAGCAGTGTGAGTGATTTTGAGCATCTCTACCTACATTCCGATAGTTGGTGAGTCCTCATGGTTTGAGGGCCCATTTATCTAGATTTCCAGATTTTATGTTTTTTGATTAGTTGTTTTCAGTTTAGTCCGAGTCGGTTGGGGGTATGTCCCAATGGCTCTCTAGTTTCTTAGTAGTAAAGTCTTGTCGGACTATTAGCTATTATATTCTGACTTTCAGTATTATTTATCCAGATAGTATATTCAGTTGATCTCAGATAGTTTTGATAATATTTAGTGTTTTAACATTTCTATCTGATTAAATTACGTTAATATGAGTTATAGACTTAGTAGCAAGCTTACAGGGTTAACTTGAGACTACTCATAGTCTTGAATACTGTGTGACGTCTTGGGACCAGGTTTTGAGGCATTACAAACTTTGTATCAGAGCCTAAGGTTTAGAGAGTCCTAGGGAATTAGACAACCCATGTTACGTAGAGTCTTGATCATAGGTGTGAAGCGCGCCACATTTATGAGTAAGAGGCTATGGGATATTTTTAGGAAATTATCTTTTTCTTCCATAATCCATTATGCTTACAGCTATCTCTATCTGCTATTAACTTGTGCTCTTACATAACAGAACATGCCTCCTCGCAGAGCTAATTCCCATAGGAATGATTACCAGACACCCCATCCTGTTGATCCTCTGAATAAGAATGTGTGTCATGTTGAATATCGGGCTGCCTTTCAAGCGTTAGCTTAAGCTGTGACTTCTAATGTTCAGGCAATTAATCAGGCTGCAGTTCTACATTAGCAAGAGGGTGATTTAGCTGTATCCAGACTTCATGACTTCATGAGAATAAATTCACCTGAATTCTTTGGGTCAAAAGTAGGTAAGGACCCACAGTTATATCTTGATGAGGTAAAAAAGATCACCTAAGTTATGCATGTTATTGAAGAGGATAGTATAGAATTGGTTTCTTATAGGCTGAAGGATATTACCTATGATTGGGTTGTTATATGGAAGAAAGGTAGGGGTGAGAATGCAGCTCCCATGAGTTGGCAAGTGTTTTAGGATGCTTTTCTAAATAGGTTCTTTTCGCGTGAGTTGCGGGAAGACAAGATTAAGGAGTTCATAAACCTGAGGCAAGGCTCAATGAAAGTTAAGGAGTACTACCTTAAGTTCAACTAGTTATCTAAGTTTGCTCCTGAGTTGATAGCTCATACTAGGTCTAGTATGAGTAAGTTATTATCAGAGTATCTGGATTAGTAGTCAAGGAGTGTAGGAATTCCATGATTATTGGAGACATGGATCTTGATATATTGATGACTCATACCCAACAGATTGAGGTAGAAAAGTAAAAGGGAAGAGATAGAAGAAATAAGAAGGCTAGAACTGGGAAGTTTAAGTATTGTCAGTCAAGGTTTGCATGGGGAAATCATTTGCAGTTTTAGAGTCGTCCACCTTTGCTAGCGCCATCTTTATCTAGTTCCCCTGCACCCAGAACCAAGTAGGAACAGTGGGGTAAGACTTCTATGAAAGATCTCAGAATAGTATGTGTGGAAGGCCTAGTTATCCTTCATGTGCTAGATGTGGCAAGAATTATCCTGGTGAGTGCTTTTGGGGTAAGAAAGGTAGCTTTGGATGTGGTCAGTTGGGCCATGGTATCAAGTAGTGCTCATATGGTAAGCAAAAAAGAAGGGATATTTGTCCCCAGACTTAGGCTACTAGTTCACCAGCTCCTATATGTCACCCAATCCCTCCTTAGGGTGTATCATCCAATACCAGTGGCGGTCAGTGTTAGAATTGATTCTGTACTTTACCATCGCGTCAGGAGCAGGAGAGCTCCCTAGATATTGTTACTGGTATGCTTCATGTCTTTCATCTTGATGTTTATGTATTGTTAGACTCAGGGTCGAGTTTATCTTATGTGACCACATTAGTTGTAGTAAATTTTGAAATAGGTCCTGAAAAGATCCCTGAGACCTTCTTGGTTTCTACCCCAGTGGGTGAGTCAGTTGTTGCCAAAGTGTCCTATTACTATCCTTCATAAGACTATGTTAGCAGACTTGATAGAGTTAGATATGGTTGACTTTGACCTTATTCTTGGTATGGATTGGCTCCATTCTTGTTATGCATCCATAGGTTGTCATACCCGAGTGGTGAAGTTTCAGTTTCCAGATGAGCCAATCTTTGAGTGGGAAGGTAATTCAGTGTCTCCAAGGAGTTATTTCATATCCTACCTTAAAAGTAGAAAGTTGATCTTAAAAGGCTATATCTATCATTTAGTTCGAGTCAAAGACACTAAGTCTGAGACTCCAATAATTCAGCTTGTCAGTGTAGTCAATGAGTTTCTTGATGTCTTTCCCAAAGATTTGCCAGAGGTACTTCTCGATAGGGAAATAGAACTTGGTATTGACCTTCTCCCAGATACTCAGCCTATTTCTATTCCTCCATATCATATGGCTTCAGCTGAGCTTAAGGAGTTAAAAGAACAACTTAAATACCTCTTAGATAAAGGTTTTATAAGGCCTAGTGTATCTCTATGGGTCGCTCCCATTCTATTCGTGTAAAAGAAAGATGGTTCTTTGTGAATGTGAATTAACTATCGTCAGTTGAATAAAGTCACAATCAAAAACAAATATCCTCTTTCTAGGATTGATGATTTATTCGACCAGCTCTAAGGTGCAAGTTATTTCTCCAAGATAGACCTTAGATCTGGCTATCATCAGTTTAGAGTAAGGGAATGTGATATTCCAAAGACAGCTTTCAGAATCTGTTATGGTCATTTTGAGTTTCTAGTCATGTCCTTCGAGCTAACAAATGCCCTAGCAGCCTTCATGGACTTAATGAACTATGTGTTCAAATAGTACCTAGATATATTTGTCATAATCTCTATCGATGATATCCTTGTCTATTCTCGTAGTTAGAATTATCATCTAGACTATCTTAGACTTGTGTTGCAAACTCTTAGAGATCACCAGTTTTTCACCAAATTCAACAAATGTGAATTTTGGCTAAGGTCAGTAGCTTTCCTCGGTCATATTATTTCCAGTGATAGCATTAGAGTTGATCCCCAAAAGACCAAAGCCGTGAGTAACTGGCCTAGACCCATTTCTCCATCAGACATCAAAAGTTTCTTGGGTTTAGCTGGCTATTATAGACGGTTTGTTGAGGGTTTTTTGTCCATTGCATTGCCTATGACAAAATTGACTTAGAAGAAAGTTAAGTTTCAGTGGTCAGATTCCTATGATAAGAGTTTTTAGGAGTTGAAGACTCGACTCACTTCAGCCCTAGTTTTAGCACTACTTGATGGTACGGATGGATTCGTTGTATACTATGATGCCTCTAGAGTTGATTTGGGTTATGTGTTAATGCAGAAAGGTAAAGTCATAGCCTATGCCTCTAGACAACTTAAGCCTAATGAAAAAAATTACCCTACCCATGATCTTGAGTTAGCTGTTGTTGTGTTTGAATTGAAAATCTAGAGGCACTATCTTTATGGGGTGCATGTTGATGTGTTTACGGATCACAAAAGTTTGCAGTATGTGTTCACTCAGAGGGAGTTAAATCTTCTTTAGAGAAGGTGGTTAGAATTGTTGAAGGATTATGATATAAGTGTGTTGTATTATCCAGGCAAGGCCAATGTAGTGGTAGGTGCTCTTAGTAGATTGTCTATGGGCGGTATTGCTCACGTGGAGAATGATAAGAAAGAACTAGTTTGGGAAATTCACTGGTTAGCTAGATTGGGTGTGAGGTTGGTTGACTCAACTAAAGGGAATGTTTGAGTCCAGAGTAGTTCAGAATATTCTCTAGTTTCTAAAGTGAAAGAAAACCAGGATAGGGATCCTCATTTGGTCAAACTGAAGGGTTCAGTTAAAGACCAAAAGGTAGAAGTTTCTCCCAAGGGGGAGATAGTGTGCTGAGAAACCAGAGTCGATTGTTTGTGTCATGTGTTGATGATTTAAGGAAACGGATTATGGAAGAAGCGCATGGTGTGCATTATTCCATTCATCTGGGAAATACCAAGATGTACCACAATCTACGGGAAGTCTTTGGTGGAGTGGTATGAAGAAGGATATTACAGAGTTTGTAGCTAAGTGTTTAGTTTGTCAATAGGTTAAAGTAGAGCACCAAAGAACTGGTGGCACGTTGCAGGATTTTGGTATTCCCACTTGGAGGTGGGAAGAGGTGAATATGGACTTTGTGATTAGATTACCTCATTCGCATTGTTAGCATGATTCGATTGGGGTAATAGTATACAGATTGACTAAATCAGCTCATTTCTTAGCGGTTCACACATCCTATATAGCTGAAGGTTATGCTAAGTTGTATATTAGAGAGTTAGTCAGATTGCATAGAGTTCCTTTATCCATCATCTCACATAGGGGTACTCAATTTACCTCTCAATTTTGGAAAGCCTTTCAGAAGGGTCTTGGTACCCAAGTTCATCTCAATTCATCATTTCATCCGCAGACAGATAGTCAGGCAGAGAGGACCATTCAGAACTTAGAGGATATGTTGAGGGATTGTGTTCTTGATTTCAAAGGTTTTTTGGATGAGCATTTTCCATTGGTTGAGTTCGCCTATAATAATAGTTACCATGCTAGCATTTAGATAGCCCCATTTAAGGCATTTTATGGGCGGAGGTGTAGATCACTAGTTGGTTAGTTCAAAGTGGGTGAGGCCACTTTTCTTTGGCCGTATATGGTGTTTGAAGTTATTAGGAAAGTTCAATTGATTCGATAAATATTGAAAGCAGCTCAGAGTCATCAGAAATCGTATGCAGACATGAGAAGGAGAGATCTTGAGTTTGAAGTAGGTGACCTTGTGTATTTGAAAGTTCCACCCTTGAAGGGGGTGAAGAGATTTGAAAAAAAAGAGAAGCTTATTCCCAGATACTTAGGCCCCTACAGGATTTTGAATCGTGTTGGGAAGGTAGCGTATGAGCTCGAGCTACTCGCAGATTTGTCCTTAGTTAATCCAGTGTTCCATGTGTCTTTATTGAAGAAGTGCATGGACATTCAGTTGTTGTAGTTCCTCTAGAAAGCACAGATATTCAGAATATCCTCTCATACAAAAAAGTTCCAGTAGAAATCCTTGATCATCAGATTCATAGACTAAGGAAGAAAGAAGTTTCCTTGGTCAAAGTTCTATGGCAAAATCAGTCTGTTGAGGGTTCTAGCGTACCAAGTATCCTCATATCTTCTCCACAAATTTAGATTCAACCAAAGGTAATAGTCTTCCTTATTTTTGTTCTTTTCTAGTCTCAGATTCAGCCATATAGCTATCTTCATGTAAATTCATGCACTTGTAGATTAGCTCAGTTACTCAGTATACTCTTGATTCAGTCATACAACTTGTTTTAGTTGTGCATGCAAGCATATATCCTCAGTTCCTTAGTATTTTCAACTTAACTAGTCTCATTCAAGGACGAATGTTCCGAAAGGGGAGATAATTTAATACCTCATACTTTTTCTAGCTAAATTTAGCTCCTAGAATGCCAAGGATTAGCTTAAAAATGAATAACTCTTGATACATGTAGAATTTTCAATCTCTAGACCCATCAATATGTAGATAATTGACTCATCTTTCCAATGATACTAATTTTGCCTAAATTCGATACTCGGTTAAAAAGTTATGGCATTTTTAGTGAAGACAGTGTCTCAAAATAGGCAACACCACGTCGCGGTGACATGCCAAAAGACATTTGTCAAATTCCAGTGGACCTTCGTGATTGGCCTACGTCATGGTGAAGTCCCATTTACCAATTTTCAAAATCCAGTGGCTCACCGTGATGGTGGTGCATCGCGGTGATGGATTAATGGCATTTCAGTAGTTTACCGCGATAGCTCTGCGTCGCGTTAATTTTTCAGTTCCCAGTGGTCAATTTCCAGTAAGCCACCGCAATAGTGGGGCATCGCGGTGGGTGGCCAAATTGGGATTTCTAATTTCCAAAATTATTTTTAAAATGTAGTTTGGTCTTTTCCCAAGCCCCCAAATCGTGTAAAACACAAGATTAACTCTATTCTAAGCATTCTATACTCACTTTTCATCAAATTACTCTCCAAGAAAACCCTAGAGCTCAAAACTTCATCTCTACGAAATCCAATTTCCTCTATTATTCTTCAAAGATAGCTCGATTGTCATTTTTAGGGTAGTAGTGGTCCTAAGGCACGGGATGCCCAGTCTCAAGATAGTGGAGCTAAGTCGAGCCCATCTTATCCTCTTTATAGATTTTGCCGTCAGCTTCATCGGGGTTATTGTGATGAGGGGAGAAATTGATGCATTAATTATGGTCAACTTGGTCATATTCAGAAGGACTGTTCTTCAGCTAAGGTAGCTACCATAGCTAATAAGGTCCTGGTCGCTACTTTATCAGCTCTTGCACCAAAGGGTACTACTTCTACTACCGGCAATGGCCAGAATGGTCTTTATACTATTCCCACCTGTCAGAAATCCAAGGCATATCCTGATGTTGTTACTGGTATGTTACAGCTTTTCTCTCCTGATATGTATTATTTGCTTGATCTGGGGTTTACTCTTTTTTATGTAACCCCGTATGTGGATGTGTATTTTGGTTTTGGTCCTGAAAATATTTCTGACCCTTTCTCTATTTCTACTCCAAGGGTGATTCTATTGTGGCTATAAAAATCTATAGGGGTTGTGTGGTGTTTGTATTTCATAGGGAGACACTGGTGGATTCAGTAGTGCTTGATATAGTAGATTTCAATATAATCTTAGCAATGGATTGCCTTTATTAGTGCTACGCTTCTCTAGATTATAGGACCTATAGTCAGTTTCCAATTTCCTAATAAACCGGTAATAAAGTGGGAGGGGAGTTCCCTAGTGCCTAGGTTTATCTTTATTTTAGGGCTTGAAAGTTGATCTCTAAGATGTGTCTATATCATATGGTTTGGGTTAAAGATTCTAATTCTGAGGGTCCCTCTTTTCAATCTATCCCTATTTTCAATGAGTTTTTTGAAGTGTTTCCTGAGGATCTTCCTGGTATTCCTCTATATAGGGAAATAGACTTTAGGATTGATCTTTTACCAGATACCCATTCTATCTCTATTCCTCCTTATAGAATGGCTCTGGTGGAGTTTAAGGAGCTAAAGGAACAGTTAAAGGATCTCCTTGATAAGGGCTTCGTTTGTCCTAGTATTTATCTGTGGGGTTCTCTTATGCTTTTTGTATGTAATAAAGATGGGTCTCTTTAGATGTGTATAGATTACCGACATTTAAAATAAGTTATAGTGAAGAAAAAATATCCTCTTCCTAGGATTGATGATCTTTTTTACCAGCTTCAGGATGCTAGATGCTTCTCTAAGATTAATCTTCATACGAGTTATCATCAGTTGAAAATCGGGGAAACTGATATCCCTAATACTGCTTTCTAAAATTGATATGGCCATTATGAATTCTTAGTTATGTCATTTAGGTTGACTAATGGTTTGGCTGCTGATGTGTGAACAGATGCTAACACATTTGAGGCTTTTAACTCTAAATAATTGTGATATCTTAAGCAACTTTTGGTTGTTTTTGATCGTTTTCTTGTGATATTGTAGTTGTAGCAAGTATGGGAGGAAAACATATGAAAGATGAACAAAATAAGTAAAATCTGGTACAAGTGAGATGATATGAGTCTGACGGCATTTCTTGCAAGCTGTCAGAGATGTGGTAAGCTACCAAAAAAGGCGTCAGGAAGAACAGTGAAGAAAATTTGCTGGATGAAGGTGACGACATTCTCAATATGTCGTCACAAGTGTGGTAAGTCATCAGAAGATACCGTCAAGTGGGACAGAACATGGTGAAATAAGCTGAAGGTCTGACGACATTTGCTACACACCGTCACTCCTCTGGTAAGCCTTCGGAGGACATCATCAGAGTGAGGTAGAACAGGTTAAGAAGGCACGACTTTTGATGACATATCTAAGACGCCGTCATAAGCCTGACGATCAACACCAATATGCCATCACCTAAATCCAAGCCCAGCTGTGATTTTGTTATTTTATTACCTTAATTAGGCTTTAGTATAAATAGCATCTTTTAGGGTTTTTGATTGGGGAATAATTCATCTATCAGACAATTAACCTAGGGAAGAGAGGCACTAACATTGCTCTCTTACATCCATTATTCTTCTTGTTTTTATCAACTATTTTTTGGGTTTCTACCTTGTGATTCAATCGAAGAAACTACTTGTTGTTTTCCATCTAATCATAAGTTATCCTTATCATTATGAATTCAACTTATGATTTCGTTCATCAAATCATGAGTGGCTAATTCCATTAGCCGGGGTTATGGGATCCATGGATTAGGTTTTGATATGATACTAGGTGTTTAACGGATTCAAAGAGTAGTGAAACATCTTGAAATTCTGTTGTTTTAACTGAAACCTAGTGGTTGCAAATATTAGGTTATGCCTTAGGTTTTATTTGCTTCTAACGGAGAAATAGACTAGAGGACATGAATTATCAACAGGGACTCGGAAGCTACTAACCTTTTGTTTAATGATTAATGCCAT
Source organism: Capsicum pubescens (assembly GCA_030864215.1). Lineage (NCBI taxonomy): Eukaryota > Viridiplantae > Streptophyta > Magnoliopsida > Solanales > Solanaceae > Capsicum > Capsicum pubescens. The sequence continues at coordinate 244,944,543 of CM061544.1, read as the reverse complement.
AACTGGATTAATCTACCTGAGATAATATGCTATTGGAAATAGATAAGTTATCTAAGTTCGAGAGAATTAGATAATAAATTGTCTGGTGAGGTCGAGAGATAAGTCAGATAGTATAATCGTCAGGGATATTTTATTGTTCTAATCATTCCGAGAATCTCTAGCATTACCTAGTATCTGTCAATTCCCAAAACCCTTGGTGAACATAGCTCTGGTTTCCCATTTATATTGATTACAAACATTAATATTGAAGTGACAACATTACTTGATACTTTCAAAACCCCCATCTTAATTTTATATTTTCGTACCATTTGTTTGAATTGAACTTGTAGCTATATCTTCAAATTAGCTTAATCTCCACTCACATTATTTCCAGTGGATTCGACCCCGACTCTAAAGTTGGGTAAATATATTGACGACGACCGCCTTACACTAATTTGAGGTGTAAGTTGAGCGTTATCATCTACCTTTAAGGATCTTATGAACTGGATATTTAGACAGTTTTTTGATCTATTTATGATAGTGTTTATTAATGATATCTTGGTGTATTCTAAGAGTGAGGAGTATTATGCCAGCCACCTCTGAATTGTATTGTAGACTCTTAAGGATCAAAGGTTGTATGCTAAATTTTCTAAATATGAGTTTTGGCTGAATGTAGTGACTTTTCTTGGGCATGTTGTGTCGAGTGAGGGATCAAGGTGGATCCCCAAAAAATAAGAGTCCTAGACCCATGACTCCAATCGATATTTAGAGCTTCTTGGGCTTAGATGGGCATTGTAGGAGGTTTGTGGAGAGTTTCTCTTCTATTATTGCTTCGTTGACTAAGTTTAACCCAGAAAAATGTGAAATTTTTGTGGTCTAATTCTTATAAGGGTAGTTTTGAAAAGTTGAAGGATAAGTTGACCTCTACTCTGATTTTGACGCTGCCCAAGGGTACTGATGGTTTTGTTATATATTATGGTGCGCCCTATGTAGGACTAGGTTGTGTGTTGATGTAACATGGTAGGGTTGATCTCTATGCTTCTAGGCAGCTTAAGGTTCACCAGAAGAATTATCTGACTGATGATTTAGAGTTGCGATTGTGGTTTTTGCATTTAATACTTGTATGGGGTTCATATGGACATTTATTCAGACCATAAAAGCTTACAGTATATGTTCACTCAGAAAGAGTTAAATCTTAGGCAGAGGTGTTGTCTTAAATTACTTAAAGATTATGATATGAGTCATCACTACTATTCAGGTAAAGCTAATGTTGTTGTTGCTTCTCTTAGAAGGTTGTCCATGGGGAGCTTATCTCATATGGATGAGGAAAAGAGAGGGTTGGTGAAGGATATTCACTAGTTGGCCAACTTGGTAGTTCATCTCCTGGATTCAGAGGATGGAGGGGTAATTGTTCAAGAGGTGGTCAAATCATCTCTTGGTGCAGAGGTGAATGAGAAGCAAGCTTTGGACCCTTTTCTTGTGCATATTAAGGGTGATGTAGGTCAGCAAAAGGTTATGGCCTTTGTGATTAGAGGAGATAGTTTTTTGAGGTACCAAGGCAGGTTGTGCGTTCCTGATGTTGATGGGCTGCGTAGGATTTTAATTGAGGCTCATAAGTTAAGTTATACTTTTTATCTAGGTTCGACAACGATATATCATGACTTGAAGGAAATTTATTGATGGAGAAATATGATAAAGGATGTAGCGAATTTTATGGCCAAGTGTATGGTCTGTAAGTATATGAAGGTTGAACAATTGAGGCCTGGTGGGATGTCTCAAGTGATAGAGTTGCCTGTATGAAAGTGGGAGATGATCAATATGGATTTCGTTACGGATCTTCCACGATCTCGTAATCATCATGATTTGATTTAGGTCATTATGGATAGGATGACTAAGTCTGCTCATTTCTTATTTGTAAGGACTAACTACTCTGGAGAGGATTATGCCAAGTTGTTTATTTGGGAGATTTACAAGTTGTATGGAGCTCTAATTTCTATTAATTCAGACTGAGGTACACAGTTCTCTTCCCACTTTTGGCATTTATTTCAGAAAGGTTTTGGGAATAAGGTGAATCTTAGCACTGCTTTCCACCCTAAAAAAAAGTAGACAAGCGGAACGTACTATTCAGACCTTAGAGGATATGCTAAGGGATTGTGTGATTTACTTTAAGGGAAGTTGGGTTGATCACTTACCTTTCATTGAGTTTACATATAATAATAGTTATCACTTGAGTATTCAGATGGCTCCTTTTGGGGATCTTTATGGCAGGAGGTGAAGATTTCCTATTGGGTGGTTTAAGGTTAGTGATACTAGGTTGTTTGGTCCTAATTTAGTTAACCAAGACATTGAAAAGGTGAAGGTTATTAGAGAAAAAATTAAGATTGCTCAGAGTTGCCAAAAGTCTTATGCGGATGTGAGGCGAAGGGATTTGGAGTTCGATGTAGGTGAATGGGTGTTTTTAAAAGTTTCTCCTATAAAGGAAGTAGTGAGGTTTAGAAAGAAGGGGAAGCTCAGTCTACGTTATGTTAGTTTGTATCAGATTTTGAGGAGAGTTGGGAAAGTTTCTTAAGAGTTGGATTTGCTTGAGAATTTGGGTTCTATTCATCCTGTTTTCCATATGTCGATGTTTAAAAAGTATGTGGGTGATATTTCTTTGATCATCCTGGTGTAGGATGTTGGTATTTTGAATTTCTTGTCTTATGAGAAAGTCTAGATTGAGATTTTGAATAGACAAGTTCGTAGGTTGAGGACTAAGGATGTAGCTTCGGTAAAGTCCTTTGGAGGAATCAAAAGGTGAAAGAAGCTACTTGGGAAGCTTATGAGGACATGAAGTCCAAATACCCGATCCTATTCCCCGGGTTGGATGAATTTGCTTGAGGTATGAATTTCGTACTTTTTCTTATGGCCTTTCAAATTTGTTGTTTGGGTATGTGTGCTTTCTTCCTTGTTATCGTGCTAATGGGTGCCTTGACTCCTCATTCGGGGATGAATGATCGTGGGGGTGATGTTAATACCCCAGGTTTCAGCCTTTACAAATTTCTTGACTTTTTTTATCACTGCCAAGGCAACGACTTATGTGATCAGTCGTTATCACTCATTACGATTTGTATAGAGCCATTCGTAGCTTAACCAGTAAGGATTGGCCATGTTTCTATCCTGACCATGATGAAGACCCTACAAGTTATAAGGTGTGGTCACGAGTCATGGGGAGTGACTCATGACCATAATAGTGAAGATGCCCAAACTTTCTGTCCAGACTACGACTCCAGGCAAAGACTCGTAGCTCATCATTACGAGTTGTCACTTGGCCTGTAACGACTGGCGATAGTTTTCCTGCATATTTTTATTAAGGGTTTTTAAGTTTATTTTCACCCTTAACTTATTACCAACGACAAAAAACCATTTCTAGGGTCCCATTATCGTGCATAAATAAATCAAAACACACTTCTCTTCTCTTAAACTCTCCCAAAGCAAAAGAAAGCTAGGGTTTCTAAGGATTTAGCACCTAGGGTTCAAATTAGGGTTTTCTTCTCCAAATTCTTAGTATTTTCAGGCATGTATCTCTTTACTAAATGGGTTTTATATAAAAGCGTGTGCTTAATCATGGTTTATGTAAGTTTAATTGTTGGGTTTTGAATGATGGGTTGAGGGTTTTGTATGATTACTACTTGGTTGATTTTCCCATGGTTTTGGAATGGTTTTTCATACTTTATTTCATGGTCTTTGAACTGAAATTGTGCATGGGTATGGTGAATGGGAAAGGGTTTGTGGATTCCCTTAAATTTTATGGAATTCGGTTTGAAATTAGTATTAACCTCATCCCACTTGCATAATCGGTTTTGAGATATAGACAATTATATGGTTTTTTTTATTTTTTTAAGCTATTGCATTGCATTAATGGCAAAATGGATAAAAAAGGTTTTAAAAAGGGCCTCGGTGACTATGCTATGGTATTAAATTGGAACTTGGGGGTCGTGGATTCCCCCAGGATAATGGATAATTGAAATGGCATAACTTTATATGCTTGTAAGAACAATTAATTGGTATGACCATACCAATGGTAATTACCTAAATAGACAACCGCTTGGTTAAATGGATAAGTTATGTGGAAATGTTTTAATTGGGCTTAAAGAGGGATGTGCAGCTCGTCGTTGAAGGAAGAGGTCCTTAGGGGACCAATATTGGATACCACATTTGTCGGTGTGGAGGTCTTTATGACTATGTACATAGTTCACGCTTTTTACATATTTTAGAATTGCAGGGGTAGTGGATCCCCTGCCCCTTCCTCGAATTATTCCTAGTTTGTGCGGCTAACACGCACTAGGACCCTTTCAGTAGCGGGAGCTGAACCCATATAGTCTGTGGTTGCTCTTAGGATGGTTAGAGATACACAATCCAGGTTAATGGTTTTTAAATCTCATGTTTAAACCCTGTACCCTATCCCAACATCTTATATATATGTATGCATATATGTGAACATGTACATTAAGATTGGTTTTATTTTGGAAAATGGCATTATTTTATCCCTTCCCTGAGTTACATGCTTATGCTTGATGTTCCAACATTGGACAGAATATTTTACATCTTTTACGAGGGGTAATTGTGCATTTTTAAGCAATTGATGGTGTATTTGATGTTGGGTTTTAATGTTTTCTGGTTAAGGACTTAGCTGAAGAAATAACTTGGAAAAACAGGAGCAAAAAAGGAACTGATGGCAAAACTGATAGGTCGTCAACCATGTGACGGACCGTCAAAGTGCCCGTTAATACTAAGCAGAATGGACAAAATGGATACCCCAAGTGAAGGACCGTCAGACCTTTGACGGGCCGTCAACCTAGCCGTCAGTATGAGACAGAAAGTTGTCCCTCAAGTGATGAAGCGATGGTCCAAGTAACGGACCGTCAGAGCATTGACAGCCCGTCAACTTGATCGTAACTTTGTAAATAGAATGAAGGATTTTGGGATTCTTAGCAACGGTCCAAGTGATGGATTTTCAGGCCACTGACAGACCATCAACCGTGACACGGGAATATTGACGTTCGAATTTTAAATCCCCGGTACCTGAAACATATAAATATTAGTCTAGGTTTTATATTAGGTATCTTTTATCTCTTTTTCAACTTTTGTAGCAATTTGTAACATACTATTCTTTGAGACATAGATGATATTGTGGATCTTAATATTTTATTCACTATTCTTTGGAGATCAAGAACAATCCTTTGGATATTTTTGTAAGTAATTTTCTAAATTATCTAGGAGAAACACAATGAAATTTTCTTCTTCTATGATGTGTGGCTAAAGCTCTCAAACTAGGGTTATGGGATCCTTGATGTGATTGGTTGTTTAAGGTTGTGAGATTACCTGAGTTTTGTAACGAATTGCAATTGTATAAACTACTCTTCATTATTATGATCTTTTTTGGTTGCAAACTTGAAGGGTGAGTCCAAGAAAACCACTTGTTTAAGTAGAAATGTGCGTGTTGGGAAAATCGGAGATTTACAAGAATCTTAAAGGCTTTAACCTTTGGGTTAAGGGTTGATGCCTTAACAAGATTAACCCACCTAAGAAATCAATTGAACATATCAATATATTCTTTAAGTTTGAGAGAATTAAAGGGTAATCATCTATTAAGGTTGACAAACGAATAGATAAACTTTAGAGTTAAATAATTTTTGCAATTGGAATTAGTTACATATGAATTCGGGATAACTCACAACCTTGACTTCTGTAACAGCTTGGTGAACATAATCCAAGTTTATTCATTCTCATTAAATCAAAACTTCCAAGCATACTCATTAGTTGGAACACGATTTGCTGCGAACATAATTCACTGTTAACAAACCCCCTCTTATTCTGGAACCTTCGATCAACCATCCATTAATAATCATAACACTTAGTTTACACAGTATTCCCTATGAGATTTGACCCCAACCTAGTTGGATTCTATATTTAACGACAACCGCATACTCTTTCTAATGAGAGTTGTAATTTGGACGAATCAAATTTTGGCGTCGTTATCTGGGAATACGATTGTTAATTAAGTTTATGACTGCTAATTGACATTTGGTCAAGTTCCTAATTTTACTTTTATTTGTTGTTTTTGTTCATTACAGTATCTTTACTTTTTATGCCATGTATGAGGAGGTTAGGAGAATGACTATTTCCATTCCATCCGAAACCTCAATTAATCGGCAGAATGGAGGACCAGTAAAAAGCAGATAGACTAGCCATCTTAGATAAAGCTCAATTAAATCAACAAAACAATGGTCAATCAGCTCGTGATCCTAACCCTGCTGAGGAGGACCTGGGAGATGATGATTTGATTGAGCCTGTAAATAGTAGGTGTGCTAGAATGTAGCTGCACCAGATAATAGGAATTGGCTAGTTATAGGAAGAGAAAACCGCCAACCTGTTGTGCAGCTTACAGCTGATGAGGAAAATGATACTTATTTGGATGAGGCTGGTGCTACAGGAGCCATTATTCCACCACCAATTGCACCATGAGTAAATTTCAACATCACAAGCACTATGATACAGCTTTTAAACCTCAAAGAGTTGTTTGGTAGACTTCCAGGGGATGGCCCAAATATGCATCTGGTAAACTTTATCAACATCTGCAAATCATTTGACAACCCTGGAGTTGGACAGAACGCAATTCATATGCGGTTATTCCCATTGACTCTGTCTGGCGAGGCAACAATGTGGTTGAATAAGTTAGCTCTTGATTCTATAACAAACTGGAGGCAATTGAAAGGAACTTTCCTAGAAAGGTTCTTTTCACCTTCCAGGATGTTACAGTTAAGGGACGAGATTTGCAATTTCAGATAGTTATCGAATGAATCTCTCCATAAGACTTGTATGAGATTCAAGAAGAAGTTGAAGCAGTGCCCTAATCACAAGAAGATCGATGAGCATTTGATGAAGACATTCTATAGAGCTTTAAACTCCATCACTAAGACAATCATGGACAATGTTGTGGGGGGAGCATTCATGGAGCGTACTTTCTTTGAGGCTGTAGAGATATTGGAGATATTGACTAAGAGAAGTAGAGATTTGTATACCAGGGATTCTGTGGTAGCAATCCCCACTATGTCTAGTAGTATGACAGATGAACAATGCAGGAGAGAGAAAGAACGTGATCAATACATAGCCCATATGAAGACCCATATGGACTTGCTTACTAAGAATTTGCTATCGGAAAAGTCAAAAAAGGTGAAGGTTGTGGGATCATAGAGTAGGGAAGTTGAGTCTGACTCTGAGAAGGAGGCTAGCTATCCGAATAATCAGGGGAGTTTTCGAGGGAATAGCCAAGGGAATAAAGGTTGAAATTACTTTGACAAAGCTGGTTAAAGAGATCGTGACCAAAGAAGCTGGAAAAATAAGAACGACAGGAGTGAATTGTATGTGCCTCCTAGAAATCATGATACTTCTACGACTAGTTCTTGTAAGATGTCCATGGAGGACATAATGGAAAAATTATTGAAAAGGGTGGAGTCAACTAATGTCGGTGTAACAATAATGAAGAGTGACTTATCATCTATGAGTCAGTTAGTTGACTCACATTCAACCTCTATAAAATAGTTGGAGCAGTAAATGAACCAACTTTCGACATTATTTAATCAGAGAAAAAGCAGTACATTATCAAGTGACACAGTGCAAAACCCTCGGAATAATGGTTCTTGTATGGAGATTACTACCCGTAGTGGTAAAGTATTACCGGGCCCTTCTGTGGGCAAACCTATAATTGATGATGTGGTGGAGTTGGATGAGGAAGTAAAAGAAGACCGTCCAGTGGAGTCTGAGAAGTTGGATAATGATGACATTCTATATAACCATCAGCAACCTGATGAGTTAGATAAATATAAGGGAAAGGATGGACAAGTAGTGGTTAAAGTAATACCAAAGCCATTCCCTCCAGCTCTTCATCAATTAAATAAAAAGGTGGATGACAAGAAGTTTAGCAAGTTCATGGAAATGCTGAAATAGTTGACTGTAAATGTGCCTTTGGTGGAGAAACTGGAACAAATGCCTAGCCACGCTAAATTAATGAAGGATCTTGTCACAAAGAAGAGGACGGTGAGCTATGAACCAATGGGAAATATTCACCATTGTAGTGCCATTTCTACAAGATCCTTAGTGCAAAATAAAGTGTATCCAAGATCATTTACTATCCCATGTACTATTGGATCGCTGGATTTTGCGAAGGTCCTGTGTGATCTTGGGACAAGTACTAATCTGATGTCACTGGCAGTTTATAAGAAGTTGGGTTTGGGAGATCCCACGCCTACTAACATGAGACTTGTGATGGCAAACAGATCAGTGAAGCGGCCAGTTGGAATATTAGATGATGTTCTTATGAAAATGGCTAGTTTTATTTTCCCTGCTGGCTTTGTGATCCTATATTGTGAGGTGGAATTCAAGGTACCCATAATCTTGGGTAGACCTTTCCTCTCAATTGGGAGTGTGTTGATTAACTTACGGGTGAATGAGCTACAGTTTAGGCTCAATGATCAGGTAGTCCAATTTGACGTTTGTAAGTCAATGAAGCAACCCAAGGAGATAAGTGTATTCTCTATTGTCGATATATATTATGAAGATGAGCAAGAGGAGTCGATTGAGAAAAAATTTATTGTTGAAACTTTGGTTGCGGTATTGATGAACTTTGATAGTGAGGGTATTGAAGAATATGAGGAGATAGTATGTGCCCTGACGAGAATGGGGTCATATTCATATGCTCCCAAGAAGCTGGATTTCAACCTCAAAAACCGTCCAACACCATCGGCTAAGCCATTTATTGAAGATTCACCAGTCTTGGAACTGAATGAGCTATCGGGCCATCTACGGTATGTGTTTTTAGGCAGTGGAAACACCTTAACTGTGATCATTGCAACAGACTTGGGTGAGCAGCAGGTAAAATCCCTTATCTTTGTGCTTAGGAGATACAAAAAGGCTATAGGGTGGATGATTACTGATATTATTGGTATTTCACTGGGTACCTGCAACCACAAAATTCAGCTAGAGGAAGAGTGTATACCAAATATTAAGCATCAATGCAGATTAAACCCATCGATGTAAGAAGTGGTTAAAAAGAAGATTATTAAATGGATTGACGCAGGGGTAGTGTACCCCATCTCCGATAGCAAGTAGGTGAGTCTCGTGCAATATGTGCCCAAGAAAAGAGGCATGACTGTAGTTGCTAATGAGAAGAATGAACTGATTCCTCTTAGTCCAGTGACTGGGTGGCGAGTGTGAATGGAATATTAGAATTTGAACTCGTGTACATTGAAGGATCACTTTTCAATGCCCTTCATGGATCAGATGCTTGATAGCTTGGCAGAAAAGGGTTGGTATTGCTTTTTGGATGGGTATTTAGGATACAATTAGATTTTGATTGCCCTGAAAGATTAGGAGAAAACAACATTTACATGCCCGTATGGAACATTTTCATTCAAGAGAATGTTGTTCGATTTGTGTAATGCACCCACCATATTCCAATGGTGCATGATGTCAATTTTCTCCGACATGGTGGAGGACACACTTGAGATGTTTATGGATGGTTTCTCTGTAGTGGGCGATTCATTTGAACTATGTCTTGTGAACCTGAGTAGAGCACTTCAGATATGCGAGGAATTCAATCTCGTTTTGAACTGAGAGAAATGCCATTTCATGGTGAAGGAAGTCATTGTGCTTGGACATCTAATTTTGGCCAAGGGGATTGAGGTCAACTGGGAGAAAGTAGAAGTTATAGAGAAACTACCCCCTCCTATCTCAGGGAAGGGAGTTCATAGTTTCCTGGGTCATGTTGGATTCTACCGTGGGTTTTATAAGGCTTCTCCAAAATTACAAATCCAATGTTCAAGCTGTTGGAGAAGGCAGCTAAGTTTGTATTTGATAATGATTGCAGAAAGGTATTTGAATGCCTTAAATAGAAACTGGTGGCTGGCCCAGTTATTGTTGCTCCAGACTGGTCTAGTCCATTCAAAATCATATGCGACGTAAGTGGAGTATCACTTGAGGCGGTGCTTGGCCAGAAGAAAGAAAAATTATTTCACCCCATTTACTATGCAAGTCATTGAATAGGGCACAAAAAAATTACACTGTTAGTGAGAAGGAACTTCTCACAGTTGTCTATGCATTTGAGAAGTTTTGTGCTTACTTGTTGGGAACCAAGGTGGTGGTTCATACAAACCACGCCGCCTTGAGATATTTGATGGAAAAGAAAGATGATAAACCAAGGCTAATCAAATGGGAGCTTCTTCTGTAAGATTTTGACTTTGAGGTCAAAGATAGGAAAGAATGCAAAAATCAGGTCGCAGACCGCCTATCCAGGCTTGAGGGAAATCAAGCAGTCATAGATAAACTTGAAATTGATGATGCATTCCCCGATGAGCAATGTAACGACCTAAAAATTTGATGAAATATGTAAAAATTGTGATTTTATGTGATTTGACTGTTTTACCCTTCCCCGTAGTTGCATTATGATATTTCTTAAGTGTGGAGTGATTGGCATAATTTTTGATGCATTTTGATATCATTTATGCAATATTGTGATTTTTGATGGATTCGAGAGCCTTATTTTGGACTTATGTGGATATCATTTGATCTGTCCGATGGATTGCTAAACGGATGGCGCCACTAGCTCCGTAATATCGATTTTAGGCTAGGTAGACCTTTGGTTGGGGCTCGTGCACCCGAGCTCATTTCGACCTATTGATCGGAAAGTTGAAAAATTAGAAATATGGGTGTGGGACCTACATTTGATTGAAACAATCTCGGATGGAAAATCCGACTATGCCAACAAATTCGGAATATCGATTTTAGGGTGTTAGCATATTTGGTATAATTTTACGGTTTTTAAATCTCATTTCGACCCTCAGTTTGGAAAATTATAATTTCAGGTTTCAGAGGTCAACTTTGTGAAAATGATTTTTTTTAAAAAATATGATATCGCCAACGCATTCGGAACATCGAATTTAGTATGGTTCATAGTTCGTTTGCATGTATCGAACTCCGAACGAATCCTACATTTGGTTGAAACGATCTCGGATGGAAAATCCGACTTTGCCAACAGATCTGGAATATCGATTCTAGGGTGTTAGCATGTTTGGTATAATTTTATGGCTTTTAAATCTTATTTTGACCCTCGGTTTGGAAAATTATAATTTCAAAATTCGGGGGTCAACTTTGTGAAAATGATGTTTTTTTAAAAATATGATATCACCAACTCTTTTGGAACATCGAATTTAATATGGTTTCATAGTTCGTTTGCATGTATCGGACTCCGAACGAATCTCGGGCACCCAAATGAAGTTTGAATTGGACTTACAAAAAACAATTTTTTGATACAGCTGTACAGAAAAATGTGCAATAAAAAATAGCTTTTTTTGACCTATTTTGCACATTTTTTTATTTTGGCTCTTGGGAGTTAAACCCTAAAATGATGTGGGAGCTTAAAAGAAAAGTTTGTGAGAGCTTGGAAAGCTAGATCAACACCTAATTCTTGATTTTATTACAGATTTAAGGTAAGAATTCACGCTTTTCTTAGTAATTTCTTAACTAAATTCTCAAAACCCCAAAAATCTTAGGGCTTGATTTTAAATCTCATTTTCACCATTTTAACTTGAATAATATTTTTATTTATAATTACTAGTTTTTCATCAATTTAACCTTCAAAACAACTTCGATTCTTGATTTTAACTCGAATTTCAAAGATTTTACCCGATAAAAGCTCAAAAATAATTTTTCTTCAATTTAAACCTTGTTTTTTTACTCGATTTAACTTGATTTATTAGTTTTAGGTTCCTAAAAATATGGGGAATATATTTTTTAAGTAAAGTTCCAATTTTGCCCTTCTTTTTTGAAAATCCATTTTGGGGGTCTGTTTTGACCCCGAACCAAAAGTAGTTAATATGGGTATCGTTGGTTTTGTATTGACACGTAGATTTCATATTTGATGGTTTTATAAAAGTTTGGGATTGTTCGTGAAAAGTAAGGTCGCAAATTCAAGTGTAGCGGATCAATTTTGGCTTTCGAGGTAGGTTATGGATTAACTCTTTCAGACTGGGATAGGTAGTAAATGATGGTACAAAATGTATGTTAAGGGTGAAAACTAATCATGAAAAATTTATATCTATGTGTTATGCCCGCGTGGGGGCTTATATGTGATGCAATTGTCAAAATTGAGATATTATGTGATATGGGTGACCGTGTAGGGTCCTATGTGATATTGATAGCCTTGAATACATATGAATAATTTTATTGTATTGTTAAAATGCTAATGTGGTACCATTGGTGTATTGTGATTATCTTCATACTTTATTGGCAAATGAGACATATGAAAATTCATGGATGATACGAAAATAATGAGCCAATATTGACACATGTGGTTATGGAAACATATCATTGTGGTTGTTTGTGGAAATATATTATGTGTTTGTTTGTGGAAATACTCATTGTGATTGATTGTGAGCATTACATCTTCATATTATACTCATTCATAAAACATTAGTACCACAGTGGAAACATCTAAGAAACACTCGTAATACCTTTTTAAAAGATATTGTAACACCTTATAAATCCCTTTATAAAGGATGTGCCGGAAAGAAGATATGAGATATGTGGAATGTATATGGGTTGACGAACCCCCCATGGGTCCTGCATTGGGAGGCTTGCCTCCATAGGTGTATACGGGGTTTGTACGATGATCTCGGAGGTTGTGCGATGACCTCGTGCATCATCATCATCATATACATTGCACTTACTTTATTCTGTTATGTTGTGTTGTATTGGTATATTGACTTGTCATATATGTATTTATCGTATCTTCTTTTACTTTTATTTTATGATGTTGTATATGCATGTTCCCCTTGTTCTTTTTATATGTGGTAAAATACATAATTTTGTTCTATCTTGGTGTTATGTTGCAATATATGTGAGATATATTAGAATTGTTAGTGCAAGCGGTGTGGGCAACCGTTGTGGGACATTTTTTAATTGCAGGTGATATGCCCTTAGTGTATATTTTGTTTGATTTACTTAATACTTTGCTTGGTCAGCCTATGATACCTACTGAGTATAAGTGGACCGTACTCATGCCTACTGCGCCCTTTCAGTGCAGGTCCTATCTCGAGTGCGCCTCAACTTGCTTGACTCAGGCGATTGTTGGAGCTTTCAAGGTAATGGTTAGACATTCATGCGTTCGAAGTTCACCTCTATCTTTATACAGTAGTTATGTCTTTATTAGTATTCGAAAATAAATATTATTCATTTGTGGTTATTTTTCCAATGCATTTGAATCTTGGATTGTATTAGTAGTTCTTACACTATTGACACCTGGTTTTGGGAATGATTGGTATTTTGGATAAATTCTTTCCGCATTGTTATGATTATTTGTTTGGTTCAACTTCATTCTAGAAGCCTTACCTTGGGGATATTTCTATTTTTTTCTCTTTTCGTATCAGTTTGGGTGATTGGCTTACTTGTCAAGGTACACCACGACAAGTGCCATCATGACTCTAGTTTTTGGGTCATGACAAATTGGTATCAGAGCCAGGTTTTATTGGTCTTAACGGTGTAAGGATGGGATGTATAATAGAGTCTCGCGGATTGATACGTAGACGTCTGTATCTATCTTTGAGAGTCTATAGGACGTCTTTAAGAAACTTCATATATTTTATTCTTTATCGTGCGCAGTTCTTTCATATCTTGTGTTCTAAGTTGTGTTTCACTCTTTCTACGCGGATGGTGTGGCTAGAGAAATTAGTGGATATCATTTTCCAGTTGTAGGCTTGTTGATGCTCCTGAGTTGTCATGGGATCAGTTTGTTGATGCCTTTCTAGAGAGATCTGTGCCTTTAAATTTGAGAGATCTTATGTGGGTTGAGTTTGAACATTTGGGGTAGGGCTCCATGATAGTTTTTTGTACAAAGAATGCTTCCATGCCCTGTCCAGATATTCTTATGATAGCATTTCCACCGAGTTTGAGAAGATTCAAAAGTTTGTAAAAGGTTTGGTTGTCTTCCTTCAGTTGGCTACGTCTCAGATAGTTGTGCTTGGAGATACTCTTTAGAGTATTGTGGATCACTATAAGATGATAGAGGGTATTATTTATATATCTCAGAGAGGCGCCAAGAGGGTGCGTCATTTTTAGTGAGTTTAGGAGTTAGACCTATCGAGGTAGATTTTAGTGGTTCTCGTGGATAGTGTAGGCCAGTGCAGGCAGCCTTATAGAGTTCAGGTGTTAGACTTTCTAGTTCAGCAATTCACGATGGCCGTTCGAGCCTAGTTGTGCATGTCCTATTGAGACTGATCATAGAGGTTGTTATTTGTGTGATGAGATTGGCCATGTGGCCAAGTACTATTCTCGTTGTGTATTTAGAGCTACTCTTATTTCAGCTATGAGAGGTAGGGGTTTTTCCAAAGGTACGAGAGGTAAAGATGGTAGAGTCTTTGGTGGTTATCGTAGGGCCACCCAAGCAATTGGTGGTGATGGCCAGTGTTATGCTATACCATCCAAACTTTAGGCAGAGGCTTTTGATATTATGATTACAGATTTCTTTCTCATTAGTTTTGGACCTGCATCTGTATTAGTTGATCTCGAATTGACTTTCTCTTATGTGTCTATGTAGTTTGCTTTGGGTTTTAATCCTGTTAATGAGCCTTCTGCCATGCCTATTTGTGTATCTACCCCGATAGGTGATTCTTTAGTGATGGATTGGGTGTACCGATCTTGTGTTGTGACTTTTATCGGGTGTGATGAGAATTTAGTAGGTTTGCTTATATTAAATATGGTCGATTTTGATGTTATTTTTGGTATGGATTGGTTGGATCCTTATCATGCAGTTTTAGATTGTTTTGATAAGACTATGACTTTAGCTTCGTTGGGTGTGCCAAGGATAGCTTAGAAGGGTACACTTCATTCAAGTCTTAATAGGGTCATATCTTATGTTCAGGCTCATAAATTGGTTGAGAGAGGATATTTATCTTACTTGGCCCATATTCATGACACAAGTGTTGTTTTGCCTCCTTTCTTGGATTCTGTTCGTGTTGTCCGTGAGTTTATAGAGGTGGTCCCTATGGACTTGCCTAGTATGCCTTCGGAGTGAGATACTAATTTTATTATTGATGTTGAGTTGGGAACCAAGCCTATTTTTATTCCTCCTTATAGGATTTCCCCAGCAGAGTTAAACAAACTGAAGGATCAGTTACAGGAGTTGTTGGATAAGGGATTTATTTAACCTAGTGTTTTACCTTAGGGTGAACCTATCTTGTTTGTGAAGTGAAAGGATGGGTCTTTGTGGATGTAAATTGATTATTGATAATTGAATATGGTGACGGTTAAGAATAAGTATCCTCTTCTTTGTATTGATGATTTATTTGACGGTTAAGATAATTTGAAGATTGATTTGAGCTCAGGTTATCACCAGTTGAGGATTAGAGCTTCGGATATTTCAAAAACTGTCTTTTGGACTTGATATGGTGATTATGAGTTCTTGGTTATGTCCTTCGGGTTGACAATGCCCCTGCCGCGTTCATGGAGTTTATGAATCGGGTGTTTCGACCATGTCTCGACTCCTTTGTTATTGTGTTTACAGATGATTTCTTGGTGTATCCAATAGTGAGGTTGAACATGAGAAGCATTTACGAATTATGCTTCAGAGAATGAGGGATGAGGAGTTGTATGCTAAGTTCTCTAAGTGCGAGTTTTGGTTGGAGTCTGTTTCTTTCTTAAGTCATGTGGTAACTAAGAAAGGTATTATGGTTGATCCAGCCAAGGTTATAGTGGTTTGTTATTGGGTTAGACCAACTTTGCCCACCAATTTTCAATGTTTTGTTGGCTTGGTCGGGTATTATCGATGTTTTATTGATTATTTCTCTTTCGTTACATCTCCTTTAACTAAGTTGACTCAGAAAAAGATTTTTATCTTGTGGTCTGATGCTTGCGAGGCAAGCTTCTAAAAGCTCAAGGACTTGTTGACTTTATCTCCTATATTGGCTTTGTCCAAGGAGGGCGTGGGCTTTACCGTGTTTTGTCATGCTTCCGGTGTTGGACTAGGTTCTTATTGATGTAGGAGGACAAAGTGATTGCGTATGCATCTCATTAGTTGAATCCTCATAAGAGGAATTATCCTACCCATGATTTGGAGTTGTGCGCAGTTGTGTTTACCTTGAAGTTGTAGAGGCACTACTTTTATGGAGTTCGTTGTGAGATATTCTTAGATCATCGTAGCCTTCATTACTTCTTTACCAGAGAGATCTTCATATGAGGCAGTGTCGTTGGCTTGAGTTGCTTAAGGATTATGACTTGACTATTCTCTATCATTCGGGCAAGGCTAATGTCGTTGCGGATGCCTTGAGCCGAAAGTCGACTTACATGGGTAGTTTGGTGCATCTTTTGATCCAGGAGAGACCCTTGGCCTTAGAGGTTCAGTATTTAGCTCACCAGATGGTTAGACTTGATATTTTGATACCTGGGCGTGTTTTGTTATTTGTGGAGGCTAGATCTTCTTTGATGAAGCAAATTCAATCTCATCAATTTGACGATGTTAGATTGAGATTGATTCGAGATAAGATGTTAAGTGGGGAGGTTAAGGAAGCCTTACTTGATTCGAATAGAGTTTTGATGATTAGGGGATGAGTTGTGTGCAGAGAGTGGTGATTGGATTAGGTTGCTCTTGGAGGAGGACCTTTGTTCCAGATATTCTATCTATCCAGGTGTGACTAAGATGTATTGTGATTTGAGGCAGCACTACTGGCGGAGTGGTATAAGATGAGATATAGAAGATTTTATGGCTCATTGCCTATGTTGTCAGCAGGTGAAGGCCGAGCATATAAGGCCTGGTGGATTGCTTTAGAGGTTACCCATTCCCGAGTAGAAGTGGGAATGGATCACTAGGGACTTTGTGACTGGTTTTCCTAATACATCTCATAGTTTTTATAGTGTTTGGGTCATCGTGGATTGATTGACCAATTCAACTCTTTATATTCCAGCTTAGGTCTCATTCAGTGCTGAGAGGTTAGCCCATATCTTCATTTGTGAGATTATGCATCTGCATGGTGCGTCGGTGTCCATTATTTCAGATCGAAGTTTTGTGTTCACATCTCACTTTTGAAATACTTTTCATGATGAGTTGGGTACTCAGGTTGATCTTAGCATAACATTTCACCCCCAGATTGATGGCCAGTCAGAGCAGACTATTCAGGTTTTGGAGGATATGTTTTACGCATGCGCGATGGATTTTGGTGGCCAGTGGGAGAAGCATTTGGATTTAGCAGAGTTTGCATATAGTAATAGATACTATTCCAGTATTGATATGGCTCCTTTTGAGGAGTTGTATGGTAGGCGTTGTAGCTCCCCAGTGGGTTGGTTAGATATTCAATGGTGAGACCTCGAGGTATGAAGTGTTATGCTAATCTTAGACTTCATGCCTTGAGATTTGGTATTTTGATCGTGTCTTACTTTGAGTTTTACCCATAAAGGGTGTGATGAGGTTTGGGAAGAAGGGCAAGTTTAGCCCCAGGTATATTGGTCCATTTGATATTCTTCAGATTGTTGGTGATGTGGATTATGAGTTGGCTTTATCCCTTGATCTATCAACTATTCATCCAGTTTTTCATGTTTCTATGCTTTGTTGTTATATTCTAGATGAGTCTCCTGTCATTCATTATGAGTCGATTAAGTTAGATAATCGGTTGTCCTTTATGGAGAAACCGTTTTCATTTTGGCTAGGGATGTTAGGCGGTTGCGCTCTAGAGTGATCCCTATGGTTAAGGTCCAGTGGCGACATCAACCTATAAATGAAGCTACTTGGGAGGTCGAGTTTGTTATGCGTAGTTCTTGTCCCCAGCTCTTTATTGATTTAGGTATTTCTTTTACCTTAGTTCGAGGACGAACTAAATTTTTAGTGGTAGCTGATGTAACGACCTAAAAATTTGATGAAATATGTGAAATTTGTGATTTTATGTGATTTGACTATTTTACCCCTCCCCGTAGTTGCATTATGATATTTCTGGGGTGTGGGAGAGATTGACATGATTTTTGATGGATTTTGGTATCATTTATGCAATATTATGATTTTGATGGCTTCGAGAGCCTTATTTTGGACTTATGTGGATATCTTTTGATCCGTTCAACGGATGGACGAACGGACTGCGCCATCATCTCTGAAATATCAATTTTAGGCTAGATAAACCTTTGGTTCGGGTCCCGATGCACCCGAGCTCATTTAGACCTATTGATCGGAGAGTTGAAAAAATAGAAATATGGGTGTGGGACCCCCATTTGGTCGAAAAAACCTCAAATGGAAAATCCAACTTCGCCAGTAGATCTGGAATGTCGATTTTAGGGTGTTGGCATGGTTGGTATGACTTTATGGCTATTAAATCTCATTTCGACCCTCGATTTGGAAAATTGTAATTTCGGGTTTTGGGGGTCAACTTTGTGAAAATGATGTTTTATTAAAAATTTGATATCGCCAACGGGTCCGAAACATCGAATTTAGTATGGTTGCATAATTTTTTTGCATGTATCAGACTCCGAACGAATCCCGGACACCCAATCGAAGTCTGAATTGGAATTAAAAGAAATAGTTTTTTGCTACTGCTGTGCAGAAAAAAATCTGCACTAATAAATAGCTTTTTTGACATATTTTGCTCATTTTTCATCTTGGCTCTTGGGAGTTAAACCCTAAAATAGTGTGGGAGCTTAAAAGCAAAATTTGTGAGAGCTTGGAAAGCTAGATTAACACCTATTTCTTGGTTTTATTACGGATTTAAGGTAAGAATTCACGTTTTTCTTAGTAATTTCTTAACTAATTTCTCAAAACCCCAAAAATCTTAGGGTTTGATTTTAACTCCCATTTCACTCATTTTCACTTGAATAATATTTTTATTTTATAGTTACTAGTTTTTCATCAATTTAACTTTCAAAACAACTTCGATTCTTGATTTTAACTCGCATTTCAAAGATTTTATCCGGTAAAGTTTAAAAATGGTTTTTCTTCAATTTTAACCTCATTTTTTACTCGATTTAACTTGGGTTTTCATCTGTAGGTTCCTAAAAATATGGGAAACATGTTTTTGAAGTAAATTTTTAATTTTTTCCTTGTTTTTCGGAAACCCATTTTGGGGGTCCGTTTTGATCCCGAACCAAAAGTAGTCAATATGGGTGTCGTTGATTTTTTTATTAATGCATAGATTTCATATTTGAGATTTTTAGTGGAGTTCGGAATTATTAGTATAAAGTAAGGTCGCAGATTCAAGTGTAGCGGATCGGTTTTGACTTTCGAGGTAGGTTATGGCTTAACTCTTTAAGACTGGCTGGGTAGTAAATGATGGTATAAAATGCATGTTAAGGGTGAGAACTAATCATGAAAAATGTCTATCTATGTGTTGTGCCCGTGTGAGGGCTTATATGTGATGTAATTATCGAAATTGAGATATTATGTGATATGTGTGACCGTGTGGGGTCCTATGTGATATTGAAAGCCTTGAATACATATGAATAATTGTATTGTGTTGTTAAAATGCTAATGTGGTACCATTGGTGTATTATGATTATATTCATACTTTATTGGTAAATGAGACATGTGAAAAATCATGGATGATACGAAAATAATGAGTATATATTGACACATGTGGTTGTGGAAATGTATCATTGTGGTTGGTTGTAGAAATATATCATGTATTTGTTTGTGAAAATACTCATTATGATTGGTTGTGAGCATTACATCTTCATATCATACTCATTCATGAAATATTGGTACCACCGTGGCAACATCTGAGAAACACTGGCAACACCTTTTTAAAAGGTATTGTAACACCTTATAAAATCTTTTTCAAGGGATGTGCCAGAAAGAAGATATGAGATATGTTGATTGTATACTGGTTGAAAAAAAACCCATGGGTCCTGCGTTAGGAGGATTGCCTCCATAGGTCTATACGGGGATTGTACGATGATCCCGGAGGTTGTGCGACGACCTCATACATCATCATCATATATTGCACTTACTTTATTATGTTATGTTATGTTGTATTGGCATATTGACTTGTCATCTATGTATTTATCGTATCTTCTTTTACTTTTATTTGATGATCTTGTACATGTGTGTTCCCCTTGTTCTTTTTATATGTGATATACAACAACAACAATAACGTACCCAGTATATTCCTACTAAGTAGGGTCTGGGGGGGAGGGGGGTAAGTGTACGCATTCCATACCACTACCTCAGATGTGAGATAGAGAGGCTGTTTTTTATAGACCCCCAGCTCAAAATAAAATAATCTAGACAAGTAATTGGAATAATGTTGTGGCAAGTTTAATCACAAACTTCCGAAGTAACAAAGAGGTTTAATAAGAAAGACAAGAAGAGGGGAATGGAAATAAAGGGAAAAAGGTATGAAGTTTCAATATATGTGAGATATATTAGAACTGTTATTGTAAGCGATGTGAGCTACCGTTGTGGGACATTTTTTGATGTCAGGTGACGTGCCCTTAGTTTATATTTTGTATGACTTATTTACTACTTTGCTTGATCGGCCTATGATACCTACTGAGTACAAGTGGACCGTACTCATGCCTACTACGCCCTTTCGGTGCAGGTCCTACCTCGAGTGCTCCTCAGCTTGCTTAACTCGGACAATTGTTGGAGCTTCTAAGGTAGTGGTTGTACATTCATGCGGTCGAAGTTCACCTCTATCTTTCTTCAGTAGTTATGTCTTTATTAGTATTCGAAAACAAAGTATTATAAGCGGCGGAGGATCCTATTTTTACAACAAAGTATTTCGGGTTACATTGGCAAAATATGGGGTGAAACAGCATAAGGTAGCAGCCCCATACCACCACAGACCAGTGAGCAAGTGGAGATTTCAAACTGGAAGATAAAGGTAATTCTAGACAAAATGGTGAATGCAAGTAGACAGGATTGGTCTCAAAAGCTAAATAATGCCTTGTGGGCATATCGGACAGCTTTCAAGACACCCATTGGGATGTCGTTTCTGATTGAGCTGGAGTACAAGGCTTTATGGGAACTCAAAATGTTTAATTTAAATTAGAAGGAAGAAACAAAACTAAGACTGGAGAAGCTAAATGAGATGGATGAATGCCATCTCGGGGCTTATGAAAGAGTGGACCTGTACAAGGAAAGAATAAAAAATACCATGATCGGAGGATTGAAAAGCGGGGTTTAAGAAAAGTGATTGGGTATTACTCTTCAACTCCAGACTGAATCTCTTCCCAGGTAAACTTAAGTCTAAGTGGTCTGGCCCATTTAAAGTTACACGAATCTGCTCATCTGGAGTAGTCGAACTTGAAAATGAAGATGTAAGTGTCTTTAAAGTCAACGAGCAATGATTCAAGCTATATATCGCTCCTATGGACTCTGTTAAATGCTTAAGTATAGTTTATCTCCATGAAGTCTGAGTAATTAAGATAACTGAGTCATGCTGCGACGGTAAATCAGGCGCTAGTGGGAGGCAACCCATAATGTGTTATTGTAAGTGTAATTAGAGTTCTTTTTTATTTTGGTGTAAGTTGATGTGTTTGTTGAAGTGTGCAGTAATTAAAATACAAAAAACCAGAATCTAAACAAGTTGAGGAAGGTTGACGGGAACACTGACGGACCACTAATAGCCTGATGGACTGTCGCTGGAACCATTGAAGCCATGGGTAGAAATGGATATTCTGGATAAGGCTTGACGGTTAAGCTAATGGACCATCACTTCCTTGATGGATTATCAAATTTACCATCAACATAACTCCAGAAATATGATGTATTGGAAAGAGTCTAATGGACATCATGAAGGACCGTCAACTCTTTGACGGGTGGTCACTTTAACCATCAACTTGTAGCAATAGGGTGATTCTCTGGTAAGATCTGACCGACTAACCGATGGACCATTAGGTTTTTCGTCAGACAAACCCTAATTTTTAAAACCATGGGTTGGGTCATCAAAGGGCTATTCAGTTATTTTGATCTGACCCAAGTCATATTTAATGGATAATGGGAGTCAGTTACACGTACGTTCCCACCTCTTCAACTCTCAAAATTATTTAAATTCCTGTACATTTATTTTAGAAATAAAATACATCCCATCTTAGGACTCTTCATCTCCTCTCTTCTCCTATTTAAACTACCACCCTCTTCAATTTTTCTCATCAAAATCAAAGTTAAATCTCTCACTGAAAAAAACTGAATAGTATAGTTGTTCTAAGTTTTGCAAATTCAGAGTAGTGAAGAGTACTTCAAGGATAAGGTATGATCAAAACTCTACTTCTCTTTTCAAAATGAATAACATGAATAATGTTAGTTTGATAATGTTTGAAAGAACTTATTCTTTTCTTGTTGTTGCTGTTGTGCTTCTGATTTAATCAAACTTTGGTAAATATTGTTCTGGGTGAAGTTTGAGTAACCCATAACCAAAAATGGTGAAAATAATGTTTAAAGGTTGAGTGTGGTGATTATTGTGCTTAATGGTAAGATGCATACCAGATGTTTGCCAAATTTCCAAAAAGAAAGAGGAAATCAAAAATGTCAGTTGACGGCCACACTGACAGACTGTTAGACTGTCCGTCAACTGCCTTCTAAACAACTGCCTCTCTGATTTAGCCATGAAGGATTTCTTGACGGACCTTTAGACCTCTGATGGACCATCAACTTTATCATCGCTAGTCTTATCAAAAATATCTTCTCTGGTTATTCCATGATGGATACCTCAACGGACTGTAAGACCCATAATGGGCCGTCAGTCTGTCCGTCTACTCAAATCTGCACCTTATTTCTTTCTAATTTTAATACAACATTGATGGTTTGTTCTTTGTTCAAGAAAAATAACAAGGAAACTACCCCCACACAGATGCGGTGGCAGATCTCAACAAGCAATGGGTAGAGGTAAACAATCCACAGTGAAGAAGCACCTACCTTCGAGCGACTCAAGTATTCTCCCAGTCTGAGGAGGAGAGTGAGAGTAAGAGTGATAGCACCAGCAGTTTTACTTCCAGCTCCAATGAGTAAGAGGTTAACACATCAAACCCTAACCAAGTTGAGGCATCGAAAACTGAGGATGCTAATATGATTAAAAGCAAAGACCCTCAAATGCGGAAAACAATTTGGTGGCAGATTGAAGAAACACAAGAGCACTACCTTTATGGGTTTGAACCAACAACAAATAGGCAGATAAAGAGACCCATCTCAGAGGAGCACCAAATTGTCACTTTCGAGCTGCATAAGTACCCGGAGCTTGAGAAATAATTTAATAAGTATGATTTGGGGTGGATGAACAAACCTCCTGGGACATACTATCCCAATATCGTATGGGAGTTTTTTGCCAACTATTTGGCATTGGTAGAAAAAGACTTTCCCAAGGGTACCAGTATTTCATACTTGCCAAACAGGGAAGAAATTCTTATAAGAAGGGTAACCATTGACATCTCTGCTTGCATGCTGAACAGGATGCCATTTGGGCATGATTATGAGACACCGGCGGCCATACCAGAACTTGAGCATCTCTTGAAAATGGCCTCCAGCCAAAGGCCTTGGTTATCTAGGCTTCTCACTAATCATGGTAACCCATAATGGGCACATAATACCAAAGAGCAAATTGCTAAATCATCCATCAGCTTTCATGCTAAGTTTTGGTGGGCTATTGTTAGACTGCGTTGATGTTGATAGGGGGAGATATAAACTTTGACAGTTACAGGGCAGTGTTAGTTACTAGCCTGGTTGATGGGTTGAATATTGATTTTGGTCATATTATTACTGACAAGCTATTCATCTGTGCACATAGTGGCGAGTGATTTACCATTCCCATGTTTGATCACGAAACTATGAAGACACACAAATGTGCTTTGATCAGAGGGGTTGATAATGAGGTTTGAGCAAATCACAGGTAGTACACTAAGTGAATGAAAGATGAGTTGAAATATGAGATACGAGCCAATAATCCACCTACCTATTAGTCACAGTCAGCTCTATCCCCAAGGACGTCTGAGATCCCCACAGGTATGCCATTACCGATTATAACTTATGTGCCATCGGATTATGTGCCTCCCGATACTTCTACAAGATTAGCCTCTATACCTATGATGGGAGAAACTACAGACACTGCATCTATCCCATATTAGTATTCTTAATATCGGCTGACACAAGAGAACTTTGCCAAATCTGTGAGAGCCTAGAAAAAGTTTGAGAAGCAGCCGAATGCATGGGTAAAGAAGTTCAAGCCATTCATTGATCACATTATTGAGAAAGCCCTCAAACCTTATCAGAATATTTATGCTAGGATAAACGACATGGAGAAGCATGTGAACAAGTGGTTGGTTGAGTTTTATTTTGTGAGGTTTGTGGTAGAGTTTTGGAAAGCACAGGTTGACGTTGCTGATCTAAAAAAGAAACCATCACAACCTAATTTTGATCCTACATTAATAATCAGTGACGAAGATGAGGGCCTCATTGATCTTATGGGTCGGCCGTTGAAAGATAAAGTTAAGCAGGTTAATGAAAGTGATGACAGAAAGACTTTAAGGAGAAAGAGGCAAAAAGATATGACACTGGAGGAAAGAGAAGCCAGAGACATGAGAAAAGCACCGAAGAGGTCGAAAAGAGAAAGAAAAAGGCAGCAGATAAAGTAGCGAGAGTATAAACTAGTTCAGCCCCACTGAGGGGGACCATACCTGATTCGGTCCCGTTAGAGATATCTCCAATTCAGGAGGGAGCTATTTAGAGCACCCCTACCACCATTGGGGTCACTGATGTTGAACCTGAGGACAAAGAAGTCTCACCAAATTTGACCGACTCACAATCCTAAGAGGCTTTTCAAGTATTTTACTCCCTTCAGCCATATATTTAATGTATTTGAGGACTAAGCATTTTTGTTTAGTGGGGGTGGGTGTTTATTGTGTTGTTGCTCACCATGGGGGTTTGGTTGCCTGTGTTTTTCCCTCGTGTGCTATCTAGTAGAACCGGCATGTTTAGGTTTCTATTTATTTCTCTTGTGCATCGTGATGTAAATATCATTCAGTGATTATATTATAGATGTTTCATGTTTTTTTATTTTAGT
The DNA here is from genome assembly GCA_030864215.1 of Capsicum pubescens. NCBI lineage: Eukaryota > Viridiplantae > Streptophyta > Magnoliopsida > Solanales > Solanaceae > Capsicum > Capsicum pubescens. The sequence goes on along the minus strand of CM061544.1, from coordinate 244,919,512 downwards.
ACATTTTGTATGTATAGATGGATGGTGAATTATGGCAGAATAATATGAATATGCTTGTATATGAGTATTCCTTCTTATCGCTTAATATATGTTGAACAACCATTTTGAATCTACGATTGGCATTGGGATGCAAAGATAAAGTAAGCATGATCATGTGATGTAGACCCAAGAGTTTTTAAGATAAGTATGAGCTCATTGCCTATGTGTGTGAGTATTTTGATACAGTTCTTGTGTGGTGTATAAACAAGAACTTTCCTATTTTTTTGGTTTAATTTGTTATTTTATTAATCAGAAAATGTCAATATAGACCAACCCATCCATCATCACCAAAAAAAAACAAAATTTATAACAAATTGGACCGGCCCAACATGCTGACCCATCCCAAACAACTAACAAATAAAATAAAAGGTAGGGTTTCCAAATTGAGCTTAGATCTAAGCTCCACTTCAGACCTCCTCTTCACTATGTTCCCCTTCAACAACGAAAAGTTCTCTCTTCTCCATCTATGGGTTTGTAATGTTGTACCTTGGCTCCATCGATTTGAAGCTTTTCCAGCATGCATGAGTAAGTATTTCTTCTTATTATTCCATTTGCTACTTTTTGCTTCCCTTAACTTCTGTTCTTCTTCTTTGTTCGATAAATCCACAGTTGAAATCTCTAGTTTATGGATACTGCCAACGTATTGTGGTGCTAACATATCGGGTCTAGTCCACTGAGTTTTGTGTCTTCCTCCAAGTATGATTTACCCCTCTTTGCTTAATGGCTTCTCTGTATCTCCCTTTCCTTCCTAGTAATATATTTGAGTTACAAATATAGATGGGATGGAGATTCTGGGATGCTTGGACCCATTGATAGTTAGAGAAGCTCAAGTACCTCAGTTTCCCGGTTCATTTATGTTACTTTGTGGCTGATTCAATAGGATAGGATAGTAGGCCTTCTTCAGTTAGTAGTCTACTTAACCATAAAAAAACTCCAAAAAGATACAATTTTCCTTTTTAGACCCATTGTGAACTTTTACTATTGTTTATCTATTCCCAATAACTTTGATTCACTCTTTTTTAGATGCTAGCACCTAGTTTTGGCCTTATTCCAGTGTTGGATATTATGCACCTTAACTTAGGAAAAATGCCTAAGTTGAGGGTGGCTACTGTTGGGAAGTTAGTTTCTGATGTAAGTGGTTTGAAGTTGAAAAAAAAAGTCTCATCTGGCCCTGATCTAGTTAGATAATGTGCACCTCAACTGAAAGCATCAGCATAAGTTGAGGGTGGATGATATAGACCAAAAACACTAGGGTTATTGTGAAATTATGGAGGAATAGTATGGATTGTAAGTGAAGTAGAAAAGTGGTAGTCATGGTGAGTAGAAAGAAAAGGCGAAAAGAGTGAAATCTGAACTTAAAGTCACTTTACCAAAGTTATTCCTCACCTAGCATCGAAACCTCATTACAAGACATAGAAAGTCCTATTTGATCCTTGTGAATCAACTGTAGAGGAGCATTATATGAAAAAGGCAAGCTTATGGGTGTATATGTTGTGTTTGCAACTTTTTTTGTAAGAGTGAGAGTCTTAATTGTTTGTCCACAAGTTAAATTGATAAAGTATGGTGGACTTCTTTGACTGTGAGGGCAATCTGAGCTATACTTGCTTTTATGGATCTCTGTAGGATATTGCATCTGCGATCGTGTATGTGCTAAATTATAAATAGTGCCAATTATGGATCCTAGTGTGTTGAAGTACATGAGTTAGGTGACAGTTGAAAAGTTGTATCATGCATAGCTGAACGATTGAATGCCCATCATTGTCTTATTCAGGCATATAATATGGTGCTGTGTTGCTTGAGGACAAGCAATTATCTTAAGTTGAGAGTGTTGATGTTTCGACTTTAGACGAAATATTTTACATATTTTATGAGGGGTAAATATGCATTTTTAAGCAACTGATGATGTATTTGATGCTGGGTTTTAATGTTTTCAGGTTAAGGACTTAGCTGAAGAAATAACTTGGAAAAATAGGAAGAAAAAGAGAACTGAAGCTCAAACTGATAGGCCGCTGACCATGTGACGAACCGTCAGAGTGCCTATCAACACTAAGCAGAATGGACAGAATGTATACCCCCAGTAACAGTTCAAGTGATGGACCATAGACCTCTGACGGGCCGTAAACTTGGTTGTTAGTATGAAATAGAAAGTGGTACCTCAAGTAATGAAGCGACGGTCCAAGTGAAGGACTGTCAGACCATTGACGACCCGTCAACTTAACTGCCACTTCTTAAATAGAATGAAGGATTTTGGGATTCTCAGCGACGGTCTAAGTAATGGACCGTCAGGCCACTGACGGGCCGTCAACTTAACTGTCATCCATGACACGACAATATTGAAGTTTGAATTTTAAATCCTGAGTACCTGGAAACATATAGATACCCAGTTTAGGTTTTAGATTAGGTGTCTTTTATCTTTTCTAAACTTTTGAGCAATTTGTAACCTACTATTCTCTGAGAAATAGCTGATATTGTGGATCTTAACATTTTATTTTCTATTCTTTGGATATCAATAACAATCCTTTGGATATTTTTGTAAGTAATTTTCTAAATTATCTATGATAAACACAATGGAATCTTTTTCTTCTTCTATGACGTGTGGCTAAAGCTCTCATAACTAGGGCTATGGGAGCCTTGATGTGATTGGTTGTTTAAGGTTGTGAGATTGCCTGAGTTCAGTAACTAATTGCAAGTGCATAAACTTCTTTTCATTAATATGATCTTTCTTGGTTACAAACTTGAAGGGTGGGCCAAAGAACACCACTTGTTTAAGTAGAAATGTGTGTCAGGAAAAGAGAAGATTTACAAGGATCTTAAAGGCCTTAACCTTTGGATTAAGAGTTGATGCCTTAATTAACCTACTTGAGAAATCAATTTAACATATCAATATATTCTTTAAGTTAGAGAGAATTAAAGGTTAATCATCTATTAAGGTTGAGAAACGAATAGATGAACTTTAGAGTTCAATAATTCTTGCAAAGGGAATTTCTTACGTATAAATTCAGGATAACTCACAACCTTGACTGTTGTAACATCTTGGTGAACATAATCCTAGTTTATTCATTCTCATTGAATCAAAACATATAAGAATACTCATTAGTTGGAACACGATCTGTTGCGAACATACTTCACTGTTAACAAAGCCCCTCTAATTCTGAAACCTTCGATCAACCGTCCATTATTAATCATAACACTTAGTTTACACAGTATTCCCTGTGGTATTCGACCCCAACCTAGTTGGGTTCTATATTTGACGACGACCATTTACGCTTTCTAATGAGAGTTGTAATTTGGGCGTATCAGTGTTCACCCTGTTAACCGTCCTCGAACGCTACATCATTTCATGATGTAGAGTCCTAGAGGTTTCTTCGGTTTTCTTATACAAAGTTAGGTGATTTTAGTTCATTGTTTAGTCTACGTTGAAATGGTGATGCTCCATCTTTCGAAAGGCCAGATATTCAACTGCTTTCTTTTGTGAGTATCGAAATTCCATTGGGTTTTTTTGTACTCTAGATTTTCTTTTTGGCCATGGTCAGAGGCATGTCGTGATATAACTTGGTATTTTATTTAGAGGCTTTTGTGGACAAAGTGTGTATAGTTATTGTTTAATAACTCTTAGTTCCATTGAGTTACATTAACTATTTTATCTTTATATTCTGAATGTCTTCCGCTATTCATTTGGATTTTGTGTTCTGGTTGACTAGGTTAACGGGGTGGTCTCCATCCCTCGGCGGGCTTGAGATACCCATCACGACTAGGACCGTGGTTGAGTCATCATACTCTCTCATCCTTAAACCCATACACCTTTTAACCTTTTTTTCCTTTTCTTTTCCACCTCTACTTTTCATCTTCTTCACTCCCACCCGCCCCCAACTCATCTTCAGCATCCCACTCCACTATTCTCTCCTTCACTATCCCTCCCCCTATACTTCTTTGTCACTCACCACCTCTCCTCTACCCCAACCCACTGTTTATCTTCTTTAGCCCCTACCGCACCGCATCAAAAAAAGAATATATCTTTCTACTTCAAAATTCTCCCCTCCCCTGCCGTATGAGATTCACTTTTTATTTTTTTGTCAAATTACTTTCACAATTCAAACTTTTCATATTTTTTTGGGTCAAAATTTGATCTTGAATTGAAAGTGAGTGATAGTGGGTATTGAAAAATTAAAACCTTCGTTGATAAGCTTGAAAAAATTTGAAGTTCAAATTTGAACAACAATAAATGAGTTTTTATGGATTTATCAAAGATATTTAAAATTATAAATTCATTGTGTTTGTGTATGTGAACTTATAGTTAAAAATTTAAATTAACTGGAGAAGAATTTCAACTTAGCATGAATTTGGTGATCAATTTGTAAGCAAACAACAAGAACATGATTATTGAAATTTTTCTATAATTTGTTAAAGTTGCTTATTTATTTAAATTTATCTAAGATATTTAATTTCTTATGTGATATTTAAAATGATGTGGAATTTGACTTAGCATTTAAAAATGATGTGAAATTTGACATGAGAGGTTATATGAAAAACATCAGTGACTAGATGAAGAAAGAGTTTAAAATGTTATGTTTTATTGAGTTTAGGATGGCAAAGGGGTGAATGAGAGGGTGCGCAATACAAACTCATCTAAGTGCAAGGGTTCATTAGACCATTTCATCTTTTTTTATAAGGTCAAATATGAAAAGTGAGATAAGCCTGGTTGGGAGTTTTGTTACCGTTGATGGAGAAAGGATTTGTGCAAGGAAAAATGGGGAAAAATTATACAAAACCACAAACCTAAGAGACCTTATTATCCAAAATCTTTTACGTTTTAAACAATTACTTAAAATCCCGGATTTAATATTTTACTCTTGATACATATGAACAAAACTCCCATCCTACTTTTACTCCACAATTAATGCATGCAATTCATTTTTTCAAAAACTTCATCCCCTAAAATATCTCCCAAATTATCATTAATTGATACAACTTTCATGTCCATTACGGCAACTTCTTCACCAATTTCATTGTCTTTATTTTAATCTTTTTATCAATTTTGAATTTTTTTTCAACTTTTAAGTTGATACCCTTTAAGAAAAAAAGGAGAAATTGAACAATTAGTTGTTATATTTTCGACGAGGACGATCAAAGTGGCGGTGATGGTGAGGATGAACGACGGAGGGGGTGGGGTAGTCAAGGTGGTGGTAATGATGTGGACAAACGATAGAGGGTGGTAGTGGTGGATTATATGTATCAATCATAAGTAAATTGAATAATAGGTTGTTAGATTTTGACAAGAACAATCAAAGTGACGGTGATGGTGAGGACGAACGACGGAGGAGGTGGGGTAGCCAAGGTGGAGGTGATGGTGTCTACGAACAACAGAGGGGGTGATGGTGGTGGATTATATGTATCAATCATATGTATCAAGACATACACATATATATCAATTATATGTATCAAGACATATACATATGTACCAAATAAATGTATTTAATACATATATAGATACATATCAAGAACTTGTGTACTCTTGTCATAATTTTAAGGATGATGAATATATTTTTTAGTCATTTAATGGTTTCACCACCCCCCATTCAGTTTGGATATTTTTCAATTGATACATATGGTATTTTATGTAATTTCGTGATACATTTTATACATCCACCATTGATACACTTTATCCTGTGATAAACGATATGTGTAGCACTAATATAATAGAATAAAAATACATAATGGTGTTGTTAATCAGTTATCAAAAAAATATACTTTACCAATATAATACATTTGTTATTGGAATATTGGTGATACATATGACAGATACTTTGTGATAGTGATTCATATTTTTTATTTATTTATAAATATTTTATACATTTAACATATGTTTGACATATGTAAACTATTTCTTTTTGTGTGAGATTAAATTTAATGAGTATTGAGTAATTTACCAAACTTATCATTATGATACACCTAAAACCAGATGTATTTATCCCATAATTTGCACCTAATTTTACTCCCTGTAATAATTGAAAATTAGTTACTTCCTTATTTAACTAACTACTAAATTACAAATGTATCACAATACATATGTATCAAGGCTAAAGATATGTATCACAAATATCAAAATTCAGGATATCATGTAATTAAAGAAAGTTATGAGAAAAATATTAGAACCTATTAAAACTTCAGAATTTATGTAAGTTACCCAAAAAGATAAGGACAAGGGGGAAGAAGGAAATGCCGAGAGTTTTATTGATGAAATGTCAAAATGGTCCTTATTTGTAAAGTGTTGGTAAAAAGGTGATTAGGGTATTTTAGGAAACTAAAAAGGGGAGGATGCAAATATGTTATCTTCTTATAGTATGTTAGTAAAATCCTATAATATATATATATATACACACATATACACACGCACACACACATGCTTATAATAGAGGTATACGACATATATACGGTGTTACATATAATAGGTAACTAGGTATAACTCAGGGCCTAGACCTAAATGTTGATAATTTCAATTTACAAACCTAATGCAACTCTCTTTACAAATTTACAAACCTCAGTTTATCCATTTTCCTCCCAATTCTAGCAGTCTCACTCTTTCACGCCCACATTATCAATATTTTACTCTTGCACTTTGATTTACAAATCATCTCACTTTTATACTTCTCAGTCTCATACTCTCACTTTTTCGTGAACAAGGTAAGGAATTATTTTATTATTTGATATTTATTTAAATAATCATTGATTTCATCTTTATTTCTAGGGGTGTGCACAATTGAACCGACAGATAAAAGTGTTATTGGGTTATTGGTTTAACAATTTTTTATTAATTTTATAAACTTTTTTATTGTGTAATTGGTTCGGTTTTGATTTTAGCTTATTGGGTTATCGATTTAATCGATAACCAAATAAGAATACAGTAAATTATCGATAGATAGATAGACAGATAGACAGATAGACAGATAGATAGATAGACAGATAGATAGATAGACAGATAGATAGATAGACAGATAGATAGATAGACAGATATAGATAGACAGATAGATAGATAGACAGATAGACAGATAGATAGATAGATAGACAGATAGATAGATAGACAGATAGATAGATAGACAGATAGATAGATAGACAGATAGATAGATAGACAGATAGATAGATAGACAGATAGACAGATAGACAGATAGACAGATAGATAGACAGACAGATAGACAGATAGACAGATAGACAGATAGACAGATAGACAGATAGATAGACAGATAGATAGACAGATAGACAGATAGACAGATAGACAGATAGACAGATAGACAGATAGACAGATAGACAGATAGACAGATAGACAGATAGACAGATAGACAGATAGACAGATAGACAGATAGACAGATATACAGATAGACAGATAGACAGATAGACAGATAGACAGATAGACAGACAGATAGACAGACAGATAGACAGATAGACAAATAGACAGATAGATAGACAGATAGACAGATAGACAGATAGATAGAAAGATAGATAGACAGATAGACAGATAGATAGACAGACAGATAGACAGATAGATAGACAGATAGACAGATAGATAGACAGACAGATAGACAGATAGATAGACAGATAGACAGATAGACAGATAGACAGATAGACAGATAGACAGATAGACAGATAGACAGATAGACAGATAGACAGATAGACAGATAGACAGATAGACAGATAGACAGACAGATAGACAGATAGACAGATAGACAGATAGACAGATAGACAGATAGACAGATAGGACAGATAGATAGA